>CM034156.1:450480532-451680532 GCA_019776745.2 Taxus chinensis
TAACTGTCATAGGTCTAAAAATACCAATTACCCCTCGAATCGAAACTCCAGGTTAGGTTGCCTTAACTATTTTGTCATGCATCAACAAGACAAAAGTGTGGTGGATTTTCCCCTCTTGAAATGGCATCGAGAGTTTTTTTGCAACCTAAAAAATTGCTCATCAAAAAACATACCAATATTATAGAACTCATGGAATCATGTTATAGCCTTGTACAATCATAAGGTTCATCAATTATACTATATTAACAAGTAATTGGTGGTGGAGAATATCCTCAAACAGGTGATTAAGCTAAAATGTGATTTAAGAGCCTAATTTGAATGTAAGATTGTAGTAAAAATAAATATGTAATGAAGTACAGAAATAAACCCAAGTAACTAAGAAATAAATAATTAAACCCTATTTCAAAGAGAGGGTAGAACCTTAGCTTATTCGCTGAGTTCTAAGAGTGCACAAAGTTGGTAAATTGGAAAATACAAAGCACAAACCATCGCACTGGAGTACAAAAAAATGCAGATCCGAGGATATAGGTCAGACTGGGGTGCCTGGAGAGGGACATGGGCACCCGTGGGTGCCCTAGGCCTATTTATGGATGCCTAGGTCTATGAAAAAGCTCAAAAACCCTCCTCCGATGTGTCACAAGGTGTTCGCCTTTAGTCATCTTTGGTCGCTCCGAGGTCACACCAATATCGCCAAGGTCGTTGTAAACCTGTAATGAAGAATAAACATGCAAAACCCTCAAATAGATATCAAATCCTAAAAATAAAGATGCAAAATGAGGGGTCAAACTCTCCTCAGTGGCCATAATGATGAAATTATAACTGAGCATTACACTACATCTCATACCTAATATAGTTATGTGTGTGTGTGGAATTGTGCCCTAGGTTGCTATTGTGCGTGTCACACTTGGAATAGCAAGCAAGTAGTTAGATGTAGAATGTAGTAAATGTGTGAATGGAATAGAATGAACTTCCCTCCTATGAAGAGAGATGCAAAATACCAGCCCTTGTGTCCCTTGTGATGGAGCTAGATGGATGGAATGGAGCTCTTAGATGCCTTGATGCCTTGATGGATGCAACCTTACGTGGTGATAGCTAATACTTAGTGCTTGGTCTCTTATTATGATCAAATAACTTTATATTTATATGATTCCTTCGCTTTAATTATGTAATTAACCCCGAAAATGTCGACTACCAATAAGATAAGATGTTCAAACGACTAGAAATGACCCAAAAATTATGAGTAAAGTATAAAGAGGGAAGGGACACCCAGAGGGGACGAGGGCGCCTGGCGCTGACGTCTTGGTTGGGCATTGGTGTCCAAGATGGAAAATCCTGAAGAGTAAAAATACAGATTGGGCAAGCAAGGGTGCAAGATTGAAAGTAGCAATAGAAAGTAAAGAAAGGTGGCCAAATACATGGGTTGATTAGTAATTTTCTTACTTAGGAATCATATGAATAGTAGTATACGATCTAGACTAGATAATTACCCAAAGTGCGTGATTGTGTTTCTACACAAGGCACCTAAAAAATGCTTCTTTGATTTTAGGTATATTTGAGTTGTTATTCCTTAGAAAACACAAAAATGTTTGATTAGCATCTTGAACACTAATGTTTTTGCCCCAAAGAAACATTAGATGATTCCTATCTATAGGACCCTCAAAAGACTAAGGCATCTTTTTAGCAGCCCCTCCATTGTTAGAAGTAAAGGCTACCTTTGATGCACACTTGTTGAAAAAATGTTGGGATTGTTGCAATAATATATTGCAATCACTAGAGCATCTTCTGTTTTGAACTCGATGTAGAGAACTGGAAGAAAATTTTGCCCATCATTTCCTTTGGGACATGCAAGATATTTATCTTGTAACAATTTCCCTCTTGGCTTATCTTTCTCCATGCATGATTGGGAAGAGACTATATTTTCTTGATTTGAGTGTCTTATTATTTTTTTTGGCCTCGTGGAGTTTTCAAAACTTGCATGCAGGCTTTATATTTTCTTTATGCACTTGTGTTATTGCTTCTTGGTTCCAACGCATCTTCACATATTTTCTTGCACATATATACTTCTTGGCATGGGTTCGGTATTACTTCACCAAGCTCTATTGTTTACATTCAGATATTTGTTGGCTTTTTACGTTTGGAGTCCTTCCTCAAGACCTCCAAACAAAGGCTCAACATCCAATTCAAGTGAGGGCTCATCAAACTACACTCGTGATGCTCCAACTTCTTTATTTTTTCAAGAGCCTCTTTATACATGTGTTTTGATCTTGATTGGATTAACACAATGAATATCTTCCACTTCCTTCTTGCATTGTGGATGCAAGCTTCTTTAACACGTGATAAACGAAAGAAGAAATGAGAGAAGAAACCGATTAATTATGTTCCTTCATAAACCATTACCTTCATTTGTGGGAAGTGGAAATTAAATGTGGGAACGGGAAATAGAGGGGGGGGAAAGTGGGGAAGAGAGTTGTTTTTCTCCAAATTCTAAATTTTACATTTAGAAAACTTCTCGAATAAATATCTCAACACTATCTTTTTGTGGAAAGTAATTTAATTTTTATCTGATTAGACAGTTTTCCAAAGAGAGAAGTGGGAATAAAATTCCACTTTACCATCTGTTCTACTACGAATTCAATAACTAATTAACAGTTTTTATAAAATTGACATCATTAATTCAATAATTAAATTTGAAATTTAATTAATAAAATTAATAACATCAATTTATTATAAAAATAAAAAGTGTTAATTAATTAAATTTTAAAATTAATGACATTAATTTATTTATTTAGCGTTAATTAATTAATAACAGGAATTAAATCAATATTTCTAATTAATTAAATTTAAATAATCAAATTAAAATAATTAATTAAACATTAAAAAATATTTTGCAAAGTCAAACAGATGTGTAAAGTGTGGCGAGACATTAGCAATGATAGAAGTGTGATGATGCAGCATTACAAAAACTTGAAAAATGGGTTATGGAGAGGATGAAAGGTGAATAACCTCATGGAAATATGTGGAAAGATGATCTGGTGAGGCATTACGATGCAAAAAGTTTCAAATTTTTAAAAATTTGAGCATTTAAAATTTTTGAGACAACACCATGTTAGTTCAAAAGATAGCAAATACACTATGTATGTAATCAAGTGTAATGAGAAAGTGAAAAGGGACAATAATGAAATAATAGCACCTGGATTTTGTGAAGGAATTCCCCTAGAGAAAGTATGTAAGGAACAATGATATCTCCCATAATAATGTATCAATATATATTTCTTGCATCATACTCCATATACCTCATGAACACATGTGTGTAAAGAAGAAAAATGCTATCTATCAAACCAAAAGGATAAACAACATGTATAATGTAAAGTGCAAACAATGTATGCTATAGAAACAAGTCCTCGGGCTTGCGTTTTTGAAAATATTTGAATGTTTTTTTTATTTTTGGGATATATCAATGTTTTTGGAGTTTTCTAGTGCATAGCCATGTACATAACGGGAGAGCGTGAAATCTATCCAGTGAGAAACTCCTGATGAGGTGAATCAACTGACGTAAATGATGAAGGCCCTGGCCTTAGATGTTTCAAAGAAGTTCTAAGAGAAGTATTGGTGCATCCATGAGTGTTTTCAGTAAAATACCTGAGGGTCATTGGAGATAGTATAAGTGGAAGGCTATGATTTGATAGTTGGCACTATAGTATGATTATGAAAGATACTAAGTTGTATTGATATTGATTTTGAGTGGTGTGAAAAACACATTGTGACTGGACATATATCTTGTGATGACTAGGGAAAATATTAACAACATTAGAAAACATGTGGAAAATGTGACCCTTACCAAAGTACGCAAGGGAATGCAAGGAAACCTATCCTTGGAAAAGAAGGAAGGGAGATCCATATATGCCCCCAAGTATTAGAAAAGGTATCATATAGTAGTACATGTAGATGAAGATCGGATATATAGTAATAATTGCTAGGATTACTTAATAACAACATGTCATGAGTGAGAATGTAATGCTAGATGCATGAAGGGTTTCTATGATGGATGTGTAGAATAGTGACATGCGGGTTCTACCATAAGTATTGATCAAGAGGATGAGGAGGTGGATTCACTGGGGTGTTATACTTGGTCATTTGGGCAACTTTATGCTTAGCAGCTAGATGTCAAGAAATATGTAATGCTTCTGGTGAAATAGTGTTCTCTTCTTCATCAATATGCTAATGACTAGGCAAATTCTCATCAGGGTGTTTATAGTCATCATAATAGTAAGTAGGATATAAATCATCTTTGTCATTAGAATTGAGTAGTAGTGATGAATTATTGTTATCCATCAGATTATTCTACATGTTGTCCCCATAAAAAAATTTAGAGGAAAACCTAGGATTTAGCATGTATTTTCCTATGCCTGTAGAGATTTTCATATCACAATCATTAGCAATACTTGTAGTGGGATAATTCCATGCTTATGTAATAGGTTCCATTGTGCTAGTAACTAGTATAGAATCCTTTGTTTTTTTATTGCAATCGATATCAATATTTGGATTAAAATATATCATAGCTAGTGACAGAGAAGTATAGATATCCACATAAGACTCACTTAGTGTATCAATTTTTTCATCATTAGTGTTATCATAATCCCAATCAACAACCTAGTTATAATATTTGTTCAAATGGATCCGTGCTGGTAATATGGTGCTAGCCTTGAGATTTTCCTTTGTATTCTCTGTGTTTTGAGACCATTTGTAATTGGTCATGTTCAATTGGTAATAATTTTGTGGTAGTTTTTACAATAGTATGATATAAGTATTCAACTAAGATTTGTGTTTCTAAAGGAGGTATTTCATTCTTATCATATTTTTGAATAGGTGGATCTTATATTATTGCAGAAGTTGCATCATTTGATATTGTATTATTTTCACTAGACATAGATGGATTAACTTTAGGATTCCGTTGTGATTTACAAATTGGAGATGAAGGTGTAGTAAAGAAAATAAATCCCTTACACTCAATTTTTTGGATTCTTCGTTGTAAAACATAGCAATCATTTTCGTGATGTCCATTAATTCCATGATAATTTCAAAATGGTTGACCTTTGATTCTTTCATGTTGATAATATGGGTAGTAATGAGTAGGTAACAAAGTGATTAAGCATTTATCGAGTATCTCAAATATGATATCATGTTGTTTAGCATTATTGTCAAACCGAAGAGGTTGATCTTGTGGAACATAAGCATTGTTTGGACTATATGTAGGAGTTTTATCTTACTTATATGAGCACATGTAGTAGACATAAAACGTGCATCGAATTACTTATTGCAGGCCTTGTAAATATCATGATACATATAAAGATAACTAATATGTACATTGGAAGTATCTTTGAGATGTTGTATCTCATCCTTGAGAGATATAATCTCGATATTCTTAGCTTGGAATTTATCTTGAAAAACATGGTGTAAATATTGAATAGACTTGAAGATAGCCTTATGAAAGGTATCATCATTACTAACAAAGGGATCTGAAATATGAACCAAAATTTAATTCACATGGGAAGGTTTCATATTATCATGGAGTTTTAGTTTGCGCACTAGGTTTGTGAGAGTATCTCTACATTATTGGTGACATTGAAGTAAATGACCAAGAGACTTGAGAAATTATGGCATGGGCCATGATGGAAGAAAAAATGATAGAGAGAACTCTATATAGATAGAAAATAATAAGGACCATCATATGGAGGACCGAAATTTAAGAGACCATGCGGATAAGACCCAAAAAATGATGTTGAGCAAAAAGTTATCGTTGTCAAATGAATAAAATGAACATGTATCAAAATAGATTTTAAATTTTACAAATCCAAAAGATATATTTTTTAATATGATTATATTCAAGAAAAACCTCCAAGGAATTATGTCAAAAGTGTAAATTTTTTAAATTATGCCCTAATTACTAAATAGTAATTTTGAATTTCCAAAAAGTGTGCTAAAAATTATGGAAAAAAAAAATATGTTTTCATTAAATATGTAAAAATTAAAAAATAACCTCAAATGAATTTGAAAATAGATTTATTATGCTCGACATATGAAACAAAAGGTGATTGGACAATTAGGAGCCCTAAAAAGTGACCCAAAGGGTAGAACCGGTCATGAAACCCTAGGAAAATGTGTGCAAATCATATTTATGGCAAATGATAGATGAAAATAAGATGTGAATCTAAAAATAAAATGCATGTATGAACCTAAGGAAACTAGGGTTTTGAGACATGATGTTTGATTCAAGAGTTGGGTTCACCAAATGTTTACATCCTTTTTAAGTTTGATTAGGGTTTTTACACTATAATCAAACAAATAATGAAAGAGGGTCTATAAGGGACTATTCTAAATAATTAACTTCCAACATTAACCATTCAATATCAAAATAACACATTAATACTTTCAACAAGTATACACGATACAATATAAAATCTCAAATATTGGGGATTGAATGGACTTAGTTGATTATATGTGGTCTTAGGCTGATCTGGGTGATATGGATGCTAAAATAGGGATTTTAAAACCAGACAGTGATTTAGAAATGGGACTATGAGATGAAGATATCTTGGGGAAGGACCGTACAATAGGTGTAGGAAGGTCTTTACAGTTTTGACTTCTTTGTACGGTTTTACACAGCTCAAAAGTATGGTTTATGACTTTCTGGGTTTGTCACTTGTCTGATTCACTTTTTTGATGTCTTTCATTCACACTCGATCAAAATACGAGGGTATCTGAATACTCTTCTCAATCCTTCAAACCCTAACCATGGATGAATTCCTAAAAAAAAGCATTAGTTGGGGTGTGGGCACATCTGTGCACCGCCAACATTGGTACTATTCCAAAGAGGCCTCAAACCACATGTCCTTATCCACCTAAAATGTGATATCTAGTTGTAGTGCAATTAGATTTGACATCCTTGCTTGTACATTGTTTGACTTGAGCTTCTCTCTTGTCAATCTACTTGAGTGAGTGACTTTGAGTGCTTACAAATGTGGGAATCAATTCCTTATACCTAGTGGAAAGCTTCAAACATGTAGATAGTCATGCCCTAATGAATGTGCAAAGATATTTTTGGATCATAGGGATCTATGGGTGCCTTTTTTTCTAACTTACATGAGGTGAGTTTCACTTGATTATATATTCTTTCGAAAGTGATTTAAGCTAGAAAGTATGACTGAGGGGAAGCAAGTGACCCAAAAAATAATGTGCAGTGGGAAGTTAGAGACCAAACTGAGTTGGGTCAAGATAGTACAATAGGGTCAAGACCATACAAAATTTCTTGTCCCCACTAGAAATTTTTTACCTAAGAGTGGTAATCTGCAATATGAGGTTTGGAAGCTGACAAGTGGAGTTTCTTGTTGTGTTTCACACATTTACTTCTCAGACATTGTCGACAAGTGGGTGTTTAAGATCAAGTAAGCTAGACAAGAGACCTAGGGATGTACTGAATGAAAATGGGTAGATTTTAGTTGTTTGAGAAAGAGATCAATGTAAAAAATAACAATGTCAAAGAGTATAATTTCCAAATTTGAGTGTCTACATGTGTCAACAATGTGAAATCAAAAAACAAACATGACACTATAAGGTGAGAAATATGGACTTGATATAAATTCAAGAATACTTCCCTAAGGTGGGTGAGATGTGATCAATGAAATATTTTAAATGAGGATGATGCCCCAAGGTGGGAAAGATGTTATCAATGTGGTTTCTTAATAAGTAAATGCCCCCAATACTCAGGAAAGAAATAAATGAAATCCATAGGAGAATGATCCAAAAAAGTTCCAAAAGTTCCCAAAATGGCTAAGATTCCTTAGAAAATAATCTATTGTGTTCTTTGTAAAATAAAGAAGGGATAAAAAGAGGTAAGAAGACTTGATAAGTAAGTAAATATCTGTCAAAATGAGTAGCCATTATTCCTAAAAATTTGGGATCCTTGATCAGACATTTAATTTTTTGGATTTGAGTGATAGTTGGGTCTTCTAGTGAATATGCATTCTACCATCCCACATGCATGTCATGAATTCAAATCGTTGTGTTTTTCAACCACTCAAGTTAAGACAATGAGTTCTAATACTACAGTGAAGTTCTTGTGTCATGGGAGAAACTTTTGGCATTAATTGATCTGGAAGCTATCAGTGATAATTTTCCGCATCCTAGGAGAAATGGAGAAATAGTTCTAAGTGCATGGCATATATAGCCCCTATATAACTATATGGCCCAAAGGAAAAAGGAATATTATTAGGTTATCAATTTCCCACAACCCCTTGAACCTTCCATCTCTACAATTCAGCCCCATGCCCACACCTATCCCACATATTATTTATATTGGGTATCAAGCCATAACTCTCTATAGAGGGCCCCTCTACTATAGACATCCTATCCATATTTATCGATGTCCCTTCCTTACTCCACCCATGGAAATATGACACAAACTAAAGAGAATCTCTATATGTCTATCAAACAAGTAGAAGAAAGTATATGAGGTATTGTTGTACTAGAATACAACCAAAATGGTCAAACATGGCTCACCAAATTGTCGAGGAATAAAATATAAGAGCACCATGATAAAATGCAATATGCTAAGGTATGAGAAGGGAATCATGTGTTTTTATAAGTGATGTAGGTGTTTGTAAGGTGCGGTAATTTAGTGGTGTGCGGAATGCAATGTGGTAGTTAGATGTTATGTAGGTTAGTGCAGTATTTTTGTGGATTTTTATAGTAATCTGCAGTATGAAGGGAGCCTCAACGAGTGTGCCATAGTAATACACGACAATACGTAGTATCTTGCTACCCGCAAAATGAAGAAACCACTGTCAATTTTACAAAAAGAGACAATTATTAGCGGTCTTGGATCCTTCAATAGCACAATGTTAACAAAATGGGTAGGAGGCTCATTTTGGTTAACATTTAAGGAAATTCACATGGACACTTTTAAGTGTAGAGAACTAGTAGCCTTTGAAAAAAAATTGGGCATGGAGTCTATATGAAAAACCTTCTACTTCAGTTCCTTTGAATCTACATCCTTGGGAGGGCTCCAAAACTTATATACAAAATGTTAAAAACATAAAAATTCTAAGTGAAAAATTCAGGGTATGCTAAGTACTTAATCAATAAAAAGCAAACCTACTCTAACCATGTATAGACCAAATTAGACAAAGCTATAAATTGGGTGAGATAAATAGTTTCCTTTCCTAATGTTTTGTAGCCATGTGATAATCATTTTTGTATTTGTGGTTAGTGATAGGAACATGAATGGGTTTTAGTGCTCCTCTTTTAGGATATAAACTTCACCTATAAAGTACACCTCCATTTTTGTTTTGTTTTGTTTTAGAGGGAGTACTAGTTAGCTCTTGGCACACTGAATTTTTTCTTTGTGTTTTGTGATGAGCATGACTGGTGGTAATTATGAGCCATGTTTTGAGATTTTTTAATGCCTAATTGCAAATTTTTATCTCAAACAAAAAGTATGTCATCCACTGGAAAGGTTGTCCCCAGGTTTGTCCCTATAGACACGACTTGAGGGAACATATTTCCCGTCTTCATTGGGATCTGATGTTTCTACCATGGTATCCTTCCATACAAGCTTCTCAAGTGCATTCAAGGTTTTCTCATCATACTCCTCACTTATGGAAATCGCAAGGCCATCAATGCCTCCGACATTGATGAGTTCCTCCTTAATGTTGCTTAGAAATATGGGATTTTAAATAATAGAATGTATGTAATGGTCTTCAATATCATGTGGCTTTGAATGATCATCACTTCTAGTAGGGGATCCTTGGATAGGAGAAAATAGGCCTTCACTGTCACAATCAGATTCATTCCAGTCTAATATTTTTACTTCTTGCTGCTTAGTGATGAAGCTTGCCTCGATGGATCGTGGAGTACTAGCAAGGATATTTTTCCATAAAAGAGGGGTGAGGATTTAAGGTTTGTTTCAGTAATTTCATCCCTTTTGTGGAAATGAAGGAGGCCACCAAAGTTCAAAGGAGGAAAAGGAAGATCTCTAGGAAGATCCATGGAAGGGTGAAAACATTAAGATGTGTAGTAACAGGGATGGATCTATTTTTCAAAGGATGGGTTCTTGAAAAAGTGGAGTCACCAGGTGACTCATATATTGGTGTTCAAAAAGTAGGTGAAGTGAAGATTCTGACCAAAATATTGATTGGAAGTTCAAAATCATGGCTTTTCCCAATATTTTTAACAAAGATAAATCCTTTGTCCCAATAAGTACGCCAAAACTATTAGAGGTTGAAATAATCCAAATCTTGAAATGAGTTCATGATCAACAAATGGGATTTCTTCACAAGTGTGGGACTTGTGCATTGAAGCAACCCTCTAAAGAGAGTTGGAACTCATCTACTTTTACTCCTAATGCTATCACTAATCTACCTATTCTAACACTTCTAGAGAAAGGGAGAAGGAAATAACATAAAGGGAAAGGTGATGCACCAAGAGATAAATAGGGATCTTCTTTCACTTTGTATTGTAGGATAAAAATATATATTCGACATGTGTAGGTATAATCTACATATATTTTTCACAGTTAAATACTAGGAAAGACAATCTACAAGAGATAAAAGAGAAGGGTAAGTGTAACATCCCAAAATTTCTTGTAAGTTAAATTAACTACAATTAAGTCTAAACAGGATTAGACGAGATTATCATTGGGTATAAAATTCATTTGGTTCATCGTATCATGACCCACAGCTTCTGCTGCGGGGCATGACATTGCGGAACAAATAACTCCGCACCCACCTTGATGATCCTTCCTAAAACATGATTAGGCCTTAATCATAGGTAAAACGATTCATTAATGATAGTGAATCTTTCGGTTATTTTATTTTAATCAGTTTGGTCGTCTTATGTTTTGTTTGACTTTTGTAATAACCGTGATAAATACTACCTCTGTTTTATTTGACAATGTTATATCAAACCAACTTTATGAGAATATTCGAATAATTATTATGATAACATATTGTTGGCAATATGTGGACTTATATTATGATGATTAATTTTACCATTAAAGTTAGGTATCAATTAAAAAAAAAATTAAAAAAATGCATTATTAATTTGTGAAATTATATATTTAAATCCTAAAAGGATTTGGCATGTAAATCAAAAGTTAAAAAGAATAATAATAATAATATTTTAATATTTAAAATCTGAGAGTTTTGAAAGGGACATGCCTTCATCTGACACCAAGTATGTGGCATGCATTGACCCATGAAGCAACATTGAGAAGCCCAAAAATTCTCCATTATAGTATAGTTTCTTCATTATATTTTCTTTTATTTCTCCTTTGTCTGTTTTCATTCCTCTCTTCTGGGATACCTGCGTGAGTTTTGGGAGGAAGGAAGGATTCAACTTGTTGGAGCTGGAAGAGTAAGACGTTGATTCTGGGTTTACTTCAGGCATGAAATCTTCTCCTTTCTCTACGGCATTATTTGTAAATAATGAGGAAATACACAATCCGTTTTAAATGGCAATTAAATGAATTTGTGGACAGCTTCTGATTTAATTGCTTGGAAATGAAATTTAAAAAGGAAATTGATGGATTTTGTATTCTCTTAAGCTTCCTTTGTGTGGTTTTAGCTTAACCTAGAAAAAACCACAGATGGGTGTTCCTAATCAATTTTTTTATTTTATTTTATTTTTTATTTAAATTTGATTTCTGGAAACACAAATTGATTTCTGCCTCTGGGTTTTATTACAGTCAAACAATAATTTATTTGTATGAGCAAAGCGATTTCTGGGTAGTGTGAAAAATGTTTTTACCAGGTATTTCATCATTTTACATGATATATTTGCTTCCGGATTCTAATAATTTCTAAACAGAAAAGAAATTAATGCTGGAACAAACTGATTTGGATATGTATAAGTTGATTTGCTTGTAGGTATAATTTTATTACCTGATTGAAAAATAAATTAGTGCTAACAGTCCATGTAAGATGACTTAGTTTTTCTTAAAGGATTTCGTTATTGGAAGTGTTAAAAACTTATTGGTGTTATTCTGTGCAAACAGACTTCAAAATTATCATCCTGTGGTATGTGGGTCAATTTGTTTTGTTGATCTGTCGGTTACCTAAAAGAACATGTTTAAATGATTTAATGGAGATGTTTTTATGTTGTTTAGTTGGATTGTTCCTATATATATAAATGTATTTTGATTGTTTGAAATAAATTTATTGTGCATTTTATAGAGCTTCTCATTACCTAGAGGGAATATGTCTAATTGGTATTTGGAAAAGATGATTTCAGATAGTTTTGTTAAGATGCTTGTTGATTGGAAGGTAAGAAAAATAATAGTTGAATCTGTACCATGTGAAGCATGATTTGCTTGTGGTTTAATCAAAATTCGGATGTTGAATGATTATGGTTTGATTATGTCTTGATCCTAGTAATTAGAGTGAAACATGATTGCTGAAATAGAAATTGGTTGTTCTATCGGTGTGCATTCATAGTTGTATCTTGATGTAGAACATGTAATAATACATTCACCGTTGTATTACCATGTGTTTGTTGATAAAATAACTTGAATATCGTTTTATATTTTATTAAATAATTGCATCAGAAAATGGACGCAATATTCATGCCAATTCATTTTGAACTAACAACATACCACTACTCCAGTCTTGCAGGACAATTAGCCATCACGTTCGGATATGCAAAAACTCATGTCTTGTGAAGTTTTATCGTAGCATGGATCCAAATGAGATACTTGGATTTCGATTTGTAGAAGGATGATATCCCAGAATTTTGACTAAATTTATTGGGATCTTGGACCCATTGTTAATATTCAAACCTCACTATGTGAGAGTTACCATAATAATTATATATTTTGCCTTAATGGCATATGTAATTTAAGATTTTAATAAAGAGATGATTACCTTGTATGTAATAAAATCTCGATATGAGTAAATTATAAATACTAGAAGTAAGAAATCTTACTTATCATAAATTGTTAAATTTATTTATTTGATATTTGTCAATGTATGAAGCCGATAATTGGGCAATTATTTTAACTATCAATTGTCTTTAATTTCTAAATTAAATAAGCTATTTAGTGGCGTAGCTAATTGAAGGAATAATTAAATATACATGTTTTAATATATATTTAATTCGGCCTTTCGGTAAACTTGGTATTAATATGATAAGATTGTAAATCATGTTGTATAGAGAATGGAAGAGTATCGTTGTAAAAGGTAATTTAAGGTTAAAAAACCAAGCATCAGGAAAAGAGAGACTAAATGGGATGGTAAATAGATGAAAAGATCCATTAGACTTATCTCATGATGATCCTAGTTGGCCTTTGGCATTTATCTCGATATAAACCCTTGCAAGATAGGTTAAATTGGAAATAAAGTAAATACAAACTATAAGATCTAGATAATTGTGAAAGGGATAGTTATGAGGTGGCGGAAGACTTAAACTCGTAAGACTAGTGTGTTGTCTTGAGTTTTGCCATAACTTGCATGGCAGAAAACTTTGGCCAAAGTAATGCATTGATGGTTTTGCATTGTCTAATCACCTAGTCCTCCAATTAAATTAAAATTTCCAGTAACCTGATCATGGGAAGTTGAACACTGAACATGAGGTAGGCAATGGTAGGATACCGGAATATGAAGTCAGAAAACTAGCTTTGTGGTAGACCCAAGGACTTTCACATGGTTCCCATGTGAAAAATCTATCACAGTTACTGATTATTAACCTCCTATCTTGTAAGATTATTTGATCAACAAATATTGGAAAATAACACAACTGTAACTTCACAAATACAAACACATAAAAAATACCCAACAAGGTGAACACAATATTTTCGGACAATTGTCCTTGGAAAAACCCCGTAGGGAAAACCAGTACTATAGATGAGAAATATATTAAACTTCAGCAAATCAAGAGATACAAATACTGCTTGCCTCTTACTGGCAGAGCTCCGACAATCTCCTAATCCTCTTGCTAATATTCCTCCATTGTTATCTCCAACACTATCATTGTGCCCTTGTTAACACTGCAAGACTACTTGCTAACACTGCAAGTTTCTCTAAAAACTTCCATGTTACAAATGACCCAATGACCCCCTTATATACTACTCTCGTTGAAAATCAACGGCCGAGATTAATACAAATGAACAGTTGAGATTAAGACAACTCAATAACCATTAACAACCTTGGTTATGAGGTGTCACCTAAAAGGAGTCAATATTAAATAACAATTGTTTTTATCCTAACAATATTTGTTTGACAAAAACAACTGTTTTTCTAAATTCTAGGCCAGAACGAATAGCTGTCCAAACTACCATAATTAATGCTGCTATATCAGGTGAGGACAAACAATTGTCCAAGCTGCTAAGATTAACACTCCCTCTTAGCGAGGAAGTTGTTCTGCATGACACCCAACATCTCTCTGAAGAAGATGAATTTTTCCTTCCCCAATGCCTTTGTCAGAATGTCTGCTACCTGCTGATCTATAGGTACAAACTGTAGCTTAACAACCCCACGTTGTACACAATCTCTGATGAAGTGATACTTGATGTCTATATGTTTTGACCTATCATGAAACACCGAATTCTCAGTCAACTTAATGCAACTCTGATTGTCGCAGTGTATCACCGTAGTCTTAACCTTATGACCAAACAAAGCTACTAGCAACTTCCGAAGCCATATAGCTTCACATGTTGCCATGCTAGTTGCTATGTACTCTGACTCTGCTGAACTCAGAGCCACAGACTTCTGCTTCCTGTTGAACCAAGATACAACTCCTGATCCCAGACTGAAACAACACCCTGAAGTGCTCCTCTTGTCTGTTGTACTACCTGCCCAATCTGCATCAGTATAGCCCATCAACCTGATTCCTTCACCTCGAGCATATCTAATTCCATACTCGATTGTACCTCGCAAATAACGCAGCACATGCTTTGCCGCAGTCCAATGCACTCTCTTTGGCTTAACCATGAACTGACTAAGAGAGTTAACTGCAAAAGCTATATATGGCCTGGTATTGACCAAATACATGAGAGAACCAATCAACTACCTGTATAAGGTGGGGTCTACATCCTTCTCCCTGGATGTGTCTACCTTCCTCCAATTCATGATCATGGGTGTAGACATGGATTTGCAATCTTCCATCCTGAACCTTTTCAAGATTTCCATGCAATATTTCCCTTTCCTAAGGAAAATCTCTCCATCTTTTTGCCATACCTCCATGCCTAGAAAGTAGTGCATAAGTCCCAAATCTTTCATCTCGAACTCCGATGCAAGATCCCTCTTGCATTCTTCTATGAGCCCCAGTGAACCTGTAAGAAACAAGTCATCTACATATAGGACAAGAATGAGAACCTCACCTCCAACTACCAAGTAGTAGAGATTAGCCTCTGCCTCACTCTTCACAAAGCCCATTTCCTGCAAGTAACTATCAATGCGCTCATACCACGCTCTGGGAGCCTGCTTGAGTCCGTACAACGCTCTCTTCAATCTACACACGTAGGTCTCTTTGATGTGTGCTACAAAGCCTTCTGGTTGTTCTATGTATACCTCCTCTTTCAACTCACCATTAAGAAACGTTGTCTTGACATCCATTTGATGGATCTGCCATCCCATCTGTACTGAAATTGAGATTACAGCTCGTATAGAAGTATACCTAGCAACTGGAGAAAATGTCTCCTCGTAGTCTATTCCCTCTTTCTGAGAGAACCCCTTTTCCACGAACCTTACCTTATATTTCTTGATGCTACCATCTGCACCGTGTTTGATCTTATAGATCCAGCGTGATCCAACCACTGCCCTATCTGTTGGTCTAGGCACTACCTCCCACACATCATTCTGCATAATTGAAGTATACTCCTCAACCATTGCTTCTTGCCACACTTGATGTTGTGCAGCCTCCTGATAGCTAGAAGGTTCACTATCTACCAACATACTAACTAATGCAACATAGTCATCATACCTGGCTAGTGGTTTCCATTGTCTATTACTCCTCCTAGGAGTACCCACTAACTCCTGAGTATTCTTTTGTGTCTGTTGAACCTCACGGTTCTTGCTACCAAGTGTAGAGGATGAAATATCAATGTCTATGTCTTCTTGATGCATCTCTTCTTGCACATGTTGCTCCATACTTTGAAAACTCTCTCCTCCTGAGTCTATACTTGTACTAGTAACTGTACTCGAAATTTTCTGCCCTTGACTCGATTGAGTGATCCTTGGAGCTTCTGTTAGCTGCTCACTCTGATCATCTACTGGCAAATCTCTAGACCTTCTAAATGCCTTTTCCTCCATGAACTTGACATCACGTCAAACAATAATCCTCCTAGTCCCCAGAATGAATATCTGATATGCCTTTGAGGTTTCACTGTACCCCACAAAGTACCCTCTCTCCGCATTCTGATCTAACTTGGTACATGTATCCTTAGGAATGTGACAATATGCCAAACTCCCAAAGATCCTAAAGTGATTGACATCTGGCTTCTTCCCAATGAATGCTTCCTCTGGTGTCATCTTCCCTAGTACCTTATGTGGAACTCTATTCTGTATGTATACTGCTGTCCTGCATGCCTCTGCCCACAGATAATGGGGTATATCCTGGTCATGCAACATAGCCCTTGATGCCCTCCGTTATAGATCGATTCTTCCTCTCAGCAACTCCATTCTATTGCGGATTGTAAGGAACAGTCCACTCTCTCTTGATTCCTTCTCTGGTACAGAACTCCTGGAACTCATTGCTTTTGTACTCGCCTCCATTGTCTGACCAAAGAAATTTTATCTTCCTTCCTGTCGAATTCTCCACAAGAGCTTTGAACTCTTGGAAGTGACTGAAAACCTCATCCTTGGTCTTCAAGAAGTATATCCATGTCTTCTTGGAGAAATCATCAATAAAAGTAACAAAGTACTCATACCCTCTGAGAGACTTCATCGACATTGGTCCACATACATCTGAATGTACTGGATCAAGAACACCCTTGGATCTGGTGTCACTCCTTGGAAAATATGCTTTAGCAAACTTCCCCCAACATGCATCCCTTACATACATCATCGTGCTTTGTGCTCACCTCAGGAACACCTGTCACTATCTCATGAAGTAATTTAAGGGCTCCATGATGGATATAGCCCATCCTTCTATGCCATAGCTCTCCCTGATCTCTAAGATTACTGTTGCTCATGAGTGCCTTAGGAATATCAAACTACAGCCTATAAAGCCGACCGCTCCTAACTCCAATAGCTATGGGTGATTTCCAATCCTTGTGCTTGATCAACACATGTGCCCCTCTAAAGAGTACATTATACCCTTTGTCCTGAAGGACAGATACAGAAATCAAATTCATCCCTAAGCCTGGAACATGCAACACATTATGAAGGGGAATAATCTTACCACTCTCCCTCTGAAACTGAATAGTCCCTTTCCCAACTGAGTTGAGTTTGGACATGTTTCCCCATAGATATCTGGATTCTGGTGCTCTCTTCCTTATAACTGGAGAAGTATTCTCTAACTCCTGTCATATGATATGACACCCCCACTATCTATGTACCAAACACTCTGTGAGGTTGAGCTAACCATACATGTTATGAGTGCAAACTCATCTTCCATTCTACTAGAGAGCTCATCTACACTTGTTGAAGCTGCAACTTGCTTCTTGCCTTTCTTTTCATTCTTCTTCCTTTCTGGGCAATCGCTGACCTAGTGGCCAAACTCGTGATAGCCATAGCACTTGATCTTCGAAGAATCTTTCTTCTTCTTTTCACCTTGTGAATTTTATCCTTTACTAGACCCCTTCTTTGCTTTCCCTTTACCCACTAAGGCAATATTTTCCTGTTCCACCTCACTTTTCTAACTCTTATTGTTGGCTCCATTGACAAGACTTAGTCTAAGCTCCTCCTGAGTGAAATCACTCCATAGTCGATCCCAACTCGATAAGGTGTCTCATCTATTGATGACTTGAACAAAGACATCCCACTGCTTAGTAAACCCATTTAGGACTATTCTCACTAGCTCATCATCATTTAGTTTGTCTCCAACAGCTACCAATTCATCCTTGACAAGTCTAAGTCTGGTGAGGTAACTTGTGATGTCTTCTCCCTTATTCATCTGGGTATTCCTCAACTTTTCTCTGAGAATCAGCTTCCGGTTAGTGGTAGCATTCTGGTACAGATTCATAATGGCATCCCACATCGTCTTCGATGTATCTAACTCTGCAATATGTGGAACAATATGATCCTTGACACCGTCAAAAATCATCCTCCTCGCCTTGGCATCGTCCTTCTTAAATGCTAAGATTTGTGTTACATCTGTAGGTATAGGTACAACAGTGGTCACATATTCCTTGATACCATTCTCTTCCAGCAATAGAGAAATTATGGCTTTCTAGACACCAAAATTCGAGGCTCCATCCAATCTGTCCTAATCTCTTAAACCTGCTGAGGCCATCTTAAAAGAAAATAATAATTTTGAAGAGGTTAAACTGGGTTTTATAAACCCTCGCTTTCTTTCACCTAGGGTAAATCTCTTCTACCCCGAACTTAGCTCTGATACCATTTGAAAAATCTATCACAATTACTGATTATTAACCTCCTATCTTGTAATATTATTTGATCAACAAATATTGGAAAATAACACAACTGTAACTTCACAAATACAAACACATAAAAAATATCCAACAAGGTGAACACAATATTTTCGGACAATTGTCCCTGGAAAAACCTCGTAGGGAAAACTAGTACTACAGATGGGAAATATATTAAACTTCAACAAATCAAGAGATACAAATACTGTTTGCCTTTTACTGGCAGAGCTCCAACAATCTCTTAATCCTCCTGCTGATATTCCTCCAATTGTTATCTCCAACGCTATCACTGTGCCCTTGCTAACACTGCAAGACTACTTGCTAACACTGCAAGTTTCTCTAAAAACTTCCATGTTACAAATGACACAATGACCCCCTTATATACTACTCTTGTTGAAAATCAACGGCCGAGATTAATACAAATGAACGGCTGAGATTAAGACAACTCAATAACCATTAACAACCTTGGTTATGAGGTGTCACCTAAAAGGAGTCAATATTAAATAACAATTGTTTTTATTCTAACAATTTTTGTTTGACAAAAACAACTATTTTTCTAAATTCTAGGCTAGAACGAACAGCTGTCCAAACTACCCATAACTAATGCTGCTATATTGGGTGAGGACAAACAGTTGTCCAAGCTACTAAGATTAACATCCCATGACCTGAAAAAGGTTGAGCCAAAATGCTAATAAGCATTGTCACTCGAAGTAGTGGCGAAGGGAGATCGTGGAGATCTAGATTCACCCTTCTCAGCCGCACATGGTTTACACGGATGTTATCAGATACATCAAAAGAACAAATTTGATTTAAAGAATTTGATTAAATAAATTTGTACGATTGCAGCTGTGTAATCTATTTTTATGTATGTTTAAAAATATATATATCCTCATTTTCCAGTTCTAGTCATTTTTTAGCGTTACAGTAAGGAAAATAGAAGCCAAAATAATTCAATTATTGCTCAAATTCACACGACTATAATAAACTATAAAAGAGTCCCTAAACACATTAAAATTAACAATATAGAGGCTAAGGTAATAGAAAGAATAAGAAATGAATAGAAGCAACAAGGGAATGAGCCCCAAAAAGGTCAAATGTTTATCAAAATTAATAAGTCCTTACAACATAAAAGACTGTTATTATAAGAAATAAGGGAGAAAGGGGGAGAAAACTTGAGAATCAAGTAGATATATCTCAAAATCAAAATCCATGGATTATCCCTTGTTGCTAAAAATATGGGATCCTGGATCAGGCATGTAATTTTGAATTTGGGTGGCAGTGGATTCTTTGGTTATGACTGTTCATGCTACCATCCCACTTGCATGCCATTGGGTCAAAGCATTTAATTTTTTTAACCACTTGAGTTAAGACAACGATTTCCAAGACCATTACGAAGTTCATGTGTGGTAGGATCAGGTTGAGGCATTAGGGGAAAGGAGCCAGTCATCATGAATCATAATGTGGGAGGTTGTTAGAGCCACTTAAAAATCATAAAATTTTTTTTTAAAAATACCCTTTTAAAGAGCATGATTTTTTTAATACACAGATTTTCTTTCAAAATTTTGAATATGTGAAGAATAGGGATTTAAAATAAGTACTTTTGAATACAAAGGAATTTAAGGCAACCCATTAGTTGAGATAAAATCACCTTTTATGGGTTGTTTATGTGTCATGATTTCATTGGTTCATTTATTGATGTGATTTGATGTGACTTATTTTATTGGCTAGTTTTTATTTCATTTTTAACTTTAATTCAAACAACTATTGGTACTTTGTTTCACATAACTACTTACGGTCATTGGGCCATTCACGATGACTGGCTCCTTTCCCCTAATTGATTTGGTAGCTATTGGTGACAATGTTCCGTATCCTATGAGAAATGGAGAAAGAGGTCTGAGTGTACGTCAGCATGGAAACATTTTGTGAACTAGAAAAAATCTCTAAAAGTCCATCGAACAAGTAAAAGAAAACGTAGGAGGAAATATTGTACCATAATATGACCAAAATGGTTAAATGAGACTCACCAAACTATCGGGGATTCAAAGAGAAGAGTGTCGCAATAAAATATAATAACCATAATATGAGAATAGAATAGATTGCACGACTTCATATTTAGCATGGATGAGTGAATTGTGGCAATTTACTGGTGCTTGGGTTACAAGGCATGTAATGCGGCATAGTCAGGTGCTTCGCAGCTCGGCTAAGGCTTTTTGGGCTGGTGTAGTAGTTCCCGACTTGCTACAATAATTCGTAGTATGAAGGGATCCTCATAAAGTGCATTATAGTAATACACAACAACATGTAGTAGTTAACAACCTGTGAAATGAAGAAATTATCACCAATTTTACAAAAAGAGACAAATGCATGCAGTCTTGGATCCTTTCAGATCACAATGATAACAAAATGGGCAAGATGCTCATTTTTGTTAATATATATTCTATATGCCTTCTTAACCTGCATACAAATTCCAAACAATGAAATTAAGTATCACAAAATATAAACAATAAAGGAAGATTGGGAAAGGAAAAACAAATAAGGATGAGTCCTTATTTTTCTACAACTCGCATTGAATTTATGTGTTAGGGACATTGTGATAATATACAATTGTGTTTTCTTCATTTTGAAGTTTTGCATAGGTTTTGGGGACAAGGTAAAAGTAAGCTAGATAAGGGATGAGGTCAGAAATAATTGGAAAACAAAGGAAAATATTCATAGAAATAATAAATGAAAATAATAATGCTTGAGGCTCAAATAAATCATGAAGGAAAGTAAAATATTGTGGATTGGATACATAAAAAAAGAAATAAGGGGATATCAAAAGTAAATTCAAGGTGAAACTCTAAAGAATTTAATACTTGAGAGGCGCATAAGAAGAATTGGGAAATGATTAAGAGTTGAACAAGCTAGGAAAAATCGTCAATTAAGGGAGACGTAAAATAAAGGAGGGTGTGCATAGGAAAAGACTTGAAGGGGACTATATATTGTAAGGAACAATCAATAAAATGCTATATACAATAAGAAACAATCATGAACTACGTGTAGTAAGAAGAATAACAATCAAGAACTACATGTGTAGTAAGAATTTATGTGTAATCACTAGATAAATCCTACTATGCAATGCACAAGGGAAGTTAAAGCTAACCTATAAGACCAGAGAGTCACCATCATAATTTGTATATATAAGTAAACATATATATACATTTATACACACACATGTATACACACACACACACACATATGTATGTATATATATATATACAAACATATATATGTACACACACAACATGTATATATACATACATATATATGTGTGTATATATATATATACACATGTGTGTGTGTGTGTATAATGTGTGTACTTGTCATTGTGTTTTAACTATTTAGGGTTTTAGTGCCTAAATATTTAAGAATAATGTTTATTTAAGAAACATATAATAGAAAGTAATGATCAAATATGGAACATGCGAAATGGAATAAATCTAGTTGATTGAATTTAAAAATAAGAATGCATGAGCATGACTAAGAAAAGACCAAACCTAATTTTGTTCATGGATGTTTGTGTTGAAGAATTGAAATCTTGGGACAAGATCAAAACAAACTCAGAAAAATACCTAGAGAGTTTGATTGCTTGAAGTGGAATCTAAGACATGTTTAGTCACAGCCATATCTTATGCCACCAAACTTATCCTGTGTTGAAAATTCAAACTCTGAATTTTGTGTGTTCATCTATCACTGCTCTTTGAGAATCTCACTCAAATTTTATACAATGTGATGTGACACTCTAAATTTTTCTTCTCCTTGGTTCAAACCCTAGAAAAACTTAATTAGAAATGAGAGAGATCCCTTGTATAGGTTTAGAATGACCTTCCACTCACCATTGTGTGGAATATTTGCACTACGTATCGAAAGAATCAGGCTCTGTGTAGTTCTGCCCGTATGAGTGAAGTGTACGTGCTTCACTTGTAATTCTATATGTTTCAATCAATACAAGTAATTTCAATCAAATGCAACTAGGATGATCCTTCTCTTGGCTCAAGACAATTAGCGACATGAAACTTCAAAATGATTATCATTAAGCACACAGACTACTCTTTGAAAATTTAGGATGTGTATAGCCTTTGTAGTAGTGGTTTCCAAGGTGTGTCGTCAATAGATTTAGTGTTAGATAATCTCTAGGGGTTTTAATTATATATGAGACTCTTCATTGATTTTCTAACACGAGCCAACCTGAAATTCATGCTTAGGTCAGCATAAGGAAAGTGCCCAATTTAAAAAGATGAAAGTTGCCAAGGAGAATGACAGGTTTGGCCACGAACCTATCATGTGTCATTGAACCCGTACAAAGGTCAAAAACAACTCAAGATGAAATGTAGAAGTGTCTATATAGAGGTGCATTAGGAGCTCTAAGAATATTGGGAGTGATCATGAGAGTGTGAACAAGGTATATACATGTGACCAGGGGGATACAAAGGTAATCGGAAAGGAGAACTGTCAAAAAATTCAAATGTGTGTTACTGGTCCAAATTTTCTAAAAGGTGTTAAAACTAATATTTCCATATGCCTTGTACCAAAATTAGGTTATTACATATGTCTCCCTTGACGTGGTGTATACAATACATTAAAGGGATACATTTAAAGATATGTGTACTTGTTCTTATCATTCAGAGCATGGCACGGAGAAAGGATGTCATACATGTTTGTTTCAATGTCCATATCTCATTCAAGTACATGCAAGTCAAGTAAAAATGCAAGTAGATCAATGCCTTGATAATGTCAAAATATGATAACTGGTTAGAAAGAATTGGAACATCGTGAATTCAAATTTTTTATAAGTGAATGGACAATACCTTGTTGTCACTATTGAAACTTGTTGATACTTGTCATGGTATATACATTCACCAAATGGTTTAACTATTGAAACTCATGGAGATGCTGCTACAAATTTGGAGATATAGCTACATTGAAAATTGTTGAAACTGTGGAGATGCCCTTACCGATTTGGAGATACAGGTAAATTGAACACTATTGAAATTAAAGAGATGTCAATGTTACACCCATCTAATCATTATCCAATGCTTTCATTATTCTAAATGTATAGTTTCATTATGTTATGACACAACGTGATTTTCGTAATAGAGTGATCAAGAAAAACATCCATAACCACATTTAAACTAGTAAAGATATCTTACAGATATCTATCATAAACTAGACAAGAGATACTAACCTCAGGGCACTTATCTCATATTTATCATATACTAAACTAATTAATAATTCCATTATTTTCTCTACAAATTTCTCACTGGATCTAATTATGAAATTTCTTCATACTCAAAAACTCCTACAAGAAAAAGGGGCTCCAAACTCTAATGCACATCGAAGATATCACAATTTTTAAATGCCTTCTTGGAGCAAAAAATATATGATGATAAAATGGACAACAAAATTAGGGTTAAACGTGTTATAGTAATAGTCAAATGGACATCAAATTTAATATTGTAAGGTCAACTATTTTTATCTACATCTCATATTAAAATTCACTCCTCTCATGAACTTGTTTATCAATGTAGTTACATATCTTGTTATAACTAGCATTATTTTAGGGCACATGTCTATTTGTCAATTGTTGGTCCAAATTAGGAATTATTGACATATTTGTTGGCTTTTTATGGTCACCATTCTTCTCAACTCTTCAACCTCCACTTTATCCTTTTATCCCATAGTCTCAGGGATTATGCCATAAACTTCTCAAAATTTCTAACACCTATAAGAAATGTAAAGACAATTCTAGGCCCCGATTTTGGTTTTTATCAAGTCAAGGTACACGTCCCTTTTGCTCTGTATTTTTAACTTTCTAACTATTTGATGTCATTTTCCACACCAAAACGATCCTTATATGAATTTAATTTTCTATAAATACACAAACATTATAGTTCATTAGGTACTAAGAAATTAATTGAACATTCATAGAGCAATATTATGCACTCAAACATTCTAGAGAGATCAAACAAACGTGTGTGTGTGTGTGTGTGTGTGTGTGTGTGTGTGTGTGTGTGTGTGTGTGTGTGTGTGTGTGTGTGTGTGTGTGTGTGTGTGTGTGTGTGTGTGTGTGTGTGTGTGTGTGTGTGTGTGTGTGTGTGTGTGTGTGTGTGTGTGTGTGTGTGTGTGTGTGTGTGTGTGTGTGTGTGTGTGTGTGTGTGTGTGTGTGTGTGTGTGTGTGTGTATTTGTGTGTGTGTGGCTATATATATATATAATGTGTGTGTGTGAAGCTAGTATTTCACATGAAAAACTTTTGATATATGAGCAAGGATTTTATATTTATTTGAAATTATTTTCATTTATACAATTTTATTATGTTTCAACATCTTTTGGCTACTTCTTTCCATTATTTTGGGGTTTTATAATTAAATAGTTTATCATTCTAGGCCAAGGAGAAAAGTTTGTTTTGCAAGTTAAAGGGATCACATCACGCAGAATGAAGTTGAAACAAGAATTTAGACTAAGGCAAACACAATCATCAATTTATTTTGAACCCTACCATCACCTAGTAGACACATCACAACACTTTTAACATCTATTAGAAGCATCCCAAAGCTTCTGAGATCAACTAGTAGTATCTCAATGTTCATGACATCTAGCCCTAATCAAATTCACACTCCTAGACAAGAATCGTGACACTTTTGGGTGCACATTTCTAGAGTCAAAATATTACAACTATCCCCAGATCACACATTGTAACAATGTTGAACATTGAACCCCGTGTGAATGGTCGATTACCAAATTTGGAATAATTAATCAGGCATTTTCGTGGTGTTTATATTTATTGTATTAAGTTTGTTCGGCATGCTTGATCGATTGCATTGCATATTTTGGTGTCACATTTAGTAAAATCCATTTATTTGCAAAACAATGGCCAACATATTAGGAGGTGTTCTTTTGTATCATTTTGTACCTTAGATAAGCCAAACATAACAAGTTAAAACTATTGAATAACCTCGGAATAGCTACACAAACATTGTAGATCATTAGGTACTAAGAAATGAATTGAACATTCATAGAGCATTATTATGCACTCAAACATTCTAGAGATATCAAGCAAACGTGTGTGTGTGTGTGTGTGTGTGTGTGTGTGTGTGTGGGTGGGTGGTTGTGTGTGTGTGTGAAGCTAGTATTTCACATGGAAAAGTTTTGATATATGAGCGATGATTTTATATTTCTTTGAAATTATTTTCATTTATGCAATTTTATTATGTTTCAACATCTTTTGGCTACTTCTTTCCATTATTTTGGGGTGTGATAATTAAACAGTGTATCATTCTAGGCCAAGGAGAAAAGTTTTTTTTGCAAGTTAAAGGGATCACATCACGCATAATGAAGTTGAAACAAGAATTTAGGTTAAGGAAAACATAGTCATCAATTTATTTTGAACCCTATCATCACCTACTAGACACATCGCAACACTTTTGACATATATTAGAAGCATCCCAAAGCTTCTGAGATCAACCAGTAGTATCTCAATGTTCATTACATCTAGCTCTAATCAAATCCACACTCCTAGACGAGAATCGTGACACTTTTGGGTGCACATTTCTAGGGTCAAATTGTTACAACAATCCCTAGATCACACACTGTAACAATGTTGAACATTGAACCCCGTGTGAATGGCCAATTACCGAATTTGGAATAATTAATTAGGCATTGTCCTCGTATTTATATTTAGTGTGTTAAGTTTGTTCGGCATGCTTGATCAATTGCATTTCATATATCAGTGTCACATTTAGTAAAATCCATTTATTTGCAAAACAATGGCCAACATCTAAGGAGGTGTTCTTTTGTATCATTGTGTACCTTAGATAAGCCAAACATAACAAGTTAAAACTATTGAATAACCTCGAAATAACATTAACATGATCTTTTAATTGATTAAATGAGGGGTTAAATGGGCTTACACCCATCTGGGACTCAATTAGGGGGTTCTAATCCCCCGAAATGTCAATCATCCAATATGCCACAAAATCATTTTGCAACTTCACCACATTATCAAGCTAAGGGTCCCATTTCCCAAACTACCAATCATCCAGTATGTCACTAAGCTATTTTTCTATTGCACCATGTTATCAAAAATATTTTAGATGTCCCCTTATCTAGTTTTCTTGACTAGTGTGCTTTGAACATGGGTCTCTCCCATACGAATGTATCTGCTTGTGAGATTTAAACCTACAATGTTCCAATATAAATGTATCCACTTAACCGTGTGCCTTAGATAAGCCACATATAACAAGTCAAAATATTGAGTAAACTACGAATAGTATTAACGTGTTCTCTTGATTGATTAAATGAGGGGTTGAATGGGCCGACACCCATCTCGGACTCAATGAGGGGGTTCCAATCCCCCCAAAATTCCATGCATTCAATATGCCACAAAACTATTTTGTTTCCACACCGCATTCTCAAGCTAAGGATCCCAATTCCCAAACTACCAATCATCCAATACGCCACTAAGCCATTTTTTTAATGTACCATGTTATCAAGCAAATTTTAGGTTTCCCCTTTTCTAGGTTGATTGACTATTGGTGGGATTTAAACATGGGTTTCTACAATACATATGTATCTACTTGTGGGAATTAAACATGTATTGCTCATATATAAGTGTATCCACTTAACCTCATGCCTCATATAGGTCACACATAACAAGTCAAAACTATTGAATAACCTTCAAATAACATTAACCTATTCTCTCGATTAATTAAATGAGGGGTTGAATGGGCCCACATCTATCTAGGACATAATTATGGGGTAATCCCCCAAAATGGAAATCATCCAATATGCCACTATGACATTTTGCTACTGCACCACAAATTGAAGCTAAAGGGGTCCCAATTCCCAATCTACCTGTAGACACCCGTTTTCAGTACCCTACATCGTTTAGCCACATCCCTCACATTTCCATTCAAAACATTGAAACTATCTTATTATCCTTTAAACCATGTCCTCACCCCTGTCAAATCTTATCTTACCCCTAAGTAAATACTTATTTACTCACTTAAACCACCCTAATCATCTAAAACTCATCCAAACCCATTTTAGTCCTAGCCTGCTAACCTCTCAACCCCCTCAACACACTCCTAACCATCTTCACTCGTTCCCATACCCAAATTAACCCCTTTGGAAGTGGTTGAAACCACTTCCAAACGGGTTTCCCCACTTTTCTCGGGTCGTCAGCAATTCTAACTAATCGCCAACGATTATATAAGGATCACCAAACTCCATGAATAAGGATCCTCAAGCATTACAACAAAACTCTATTACTTTGAAGACTTAGACGACTGCATTTCACATATCTTGACACCTCTAGCATCCATGTCACGTCCTTGAAAGCTCTACAAAATTTGTAAGACTCCCACCACACTGTTATCTAGCATTTCTCAACAAAGGTAATTTGTCTTCTGTTTTCACATTCAGTTTATCAATAAGTCACATTAAAGATCGTATCAATTCATAAATTACTTGTTGTAGATCCAATTTGTATCATATCAAAGAATCAACTATTTCCACAGTAATTGCTAGTGATTTATTTGAATCGTCAACGATTCATCTAAATCATCAACGATTTTCCCTAAATTGCCATCGACTGTATAGAATCGCTAGCGATTTGTCCTTTTTACCACTTTAATCACATTTCTCATATTTTCAATCAATATATCAGTCTGTTTTCTGTCTGATATGCATGTTTTCAAGATTTTCCTCTCTGTAGATGGTTGTATTAGGTCGGGCACATCAGATCACGAGCATCTACAACCTTCCTATTGGCTCACTCTCTCTAGTCTGGGAAACAATTCGACATTGCACACGATCTCAATCTTTGTGTCATTGCCTTGACACCAAATGTCGAAGACATTGAAAATCAACTTGAAATCATACATGAAGAGCAAGACACTATTGATCAAGCCTGGTTCGATTACTTCTTAGAGTTCGAGTTTGTCGTAGCCCTCGCTTGGGCCACCTATCATGCAAAGCAAGATCTCTCTATCCCTTTAGATTTTTAATCATCCTCTTATTGTCAATTATTTTCCTATCATTATCACTTGATTGTAAAACAAGTTGACACCCTTCAAGGAAGCCCTTTGGTTCCTGGGATCGACCTTTGCCGAGCAACTAGTCTTATCCTTATTTAATATCTATCTTGTTTAGTTATATTTCTATGTGCAATTTTCTCTCATTCGCTGGAAGCAGGAGTCCCGCACTCGTTTTGCATCCACACATCTTGACATTGCATTATCAACACAGGTATCACTAAACCATGTTATCTTCTGAATTTTTGGTGGTTTGTTATATAACAAGTAAATCGAAATCCACCACAAACACTACCAATCATAAAATATGCCCCAAAGCCATTTCACTACTACACTAGGTTATCAAGTGGATTTTATGTGTTCCCTTTTCTACATCTCCCAACTATTGGTGGGATTTTAACATTGGTTTCTAGATGAGCTCTCTCCACTATACAATGGTGGTTGCAAACAATGTGCACACACCACAAATTAGGAAAAATACTAACAATTAATCAATTAAATCTAATCTAGAAAGAAGATAAGGGTAATTTTGAATTACTCGCTTGGATCTCCCTCAATCCAGTATAGGTCAAGATCCTCCTTAGCTTCCTCGCTTCCCTCAGCCTCCTACTCAATGACCTATTTGGCCTCCTCAATCCCCTCCTTCCAGACCATTTAAACATTTTATGTTTTAAAATCCTTCAAACTTTTTGAAATCATCATCTCTTCCAACTTGCAGATTTAAAAAATGACTCTTTTTTATATAGATTCATATACAAATTATACTAATATATAAAAATATATTAAAATTTGTTAAAATAAATGATGATTGCTTTATTAAAAAAAGCGGTATTGTATTAATAATAATGTATTATATATTTTGAAAGGCAATATTAAAATTTTACCGTCACTAAATAAAAAATGACTCTTTTTTATATAGATTCATATACAAATTATACTGATATATACAAATATATTAAAATTTGTTAAAATAAATGATGATTTCTTTATTAACTAGCAATCGCATGTATACAATGCAATGTGAACGTCGAACGGTATATGTTATTTGTTTTTGAGGAATAGTTATTACTTTTGTAGTTGATGTTGATAAGGGGTTTGATTGATTTTGTAAGTGTAGATATCACTTCATTTAAAGGTTTCATCTCTACATTTAAAACTTGTTACAAATTTGTACATATACATTTGAAAATCTTATATCATAAGTGGTAGCGATATGTGTAGTTTATTTGAACTAAACAAGAATACATGAAGTCTTCCGTACACTCGATAAGGTGTGTGATTGATAGTGGTAGTGTAGGAATATAGATGAAACATTACATTGAAATGTTGTATGTGTAGATTTAAATTTGTTATAGATTCGTACATATACAGTTGCAAATCTTATATCACGACATTTGAACTAAACATGTATACGTGAAGACCTCCGTACATTTGCAGAATTTGTATCATGAATGGTAGCCTTTTGTGGGCAATTTTATTTTTCAGTAAACATGAACACTTTTGATACCCCTTGAACAACAATGTCGCTTTGGATACAATAAGGGTTGAGTAAAGTAGTAGTGGAGGTGCTATCAAAGTAGAGGGTAGTATTTACGACGGGTTAATATTACTGGAAAACAGAATATGATCGGCTTATCAAAAAATTGTTGCAATTCAAACAAAATCTTAAAAATTGATATGTTGTTAGTAGCATGCATAAAATAAGTTTGTTGATTTGTTGTAACACTTGAGTAGGTCTGATGATGAAGGGAGATGTACTCCATAGTGGAAATATATAGGTAAATGGAAAATAATTTGTTTGTAGGCTTCCACAAGGGAGGTCTCTTGCTTGGTGGTGACCTAAAATACCACCTTTATCATGCTTAAGAATCATTTCAAATACAATATATTTATAGCACCTAGACTATTAGAATCATTTCCTAATCGTAGTATCTAAAATTTTAAGTAGAGAGATGATTCTAATATCCTAACTCATCATAGTTACAAGAAGACAAATTCTAGCAAGTTAACTCAATGGGATTGAAGAAAGATGTTCCTAGTTTCAAATCTAACTCAAGGTCTAGTCAGTCAGGTTTACCAAATCAAATGAATTAAATCAATGTGAGAGAAAAATCTTAATATGTCAGAATTTGGCATTGCCAAGTGCTTTCCTCAGCCAAAATCCACAAAACCCACACCTATACCTATGTTATGGGTATCATTGGTTACATTGAACCTAAATATGCAAGAACATCAAGGGTTAATGAGAAATCTGATGTATACAGGCTTAATGGGAATTTTGTTGTTAAATCTAATATTGTTGGCAGTGCTGAAACTTCAATTGTTTACAAGTATTATTCTTTTGTATTTCAGAAAATTATTCCTTCCCCATTGGGATATAGAATAGTATGCTATGAATTTATTTTTTGGGAGGTCTTGGATGATTGTTTTTAAGCCTTAGGCATCTAAAGAAGCATAACATGTTGATAAGGAAGAGGATTGTATTACCTGATTTAGAAGTTGTTATAGCCTTCCTACTGCTCAGAATTGCATAAAAAGCTTAATCTTCTACCTTGTTGTAGGATTATAATCGAAGTAGTTCAGGGCCTGATGTAGATGAAAACATACAACTAAGCCAACTTACCAAGTAATTAGTCTCAAGATCATCAAATCATATAATAGCTTTAAGAGCTTCATAATACAAAAATAATATAAATGTTCTCAATTGCCAAATTCTTGGAAGCACCGACTCAAATATTGTTTTTACTTTTTCTTTAAACTTCACACTCCCCTTTCTTGCTATGAACATCCACAAGAACTCTCCGTGGTGATAAATCATTAGATTACTATCATATTTTCCTAATTCTGTCATGTTTGTAGGATTGTCCTATAATGTATTCATTGCACCCACTTGCACTTCAATTCAATGCCAGAAATATTGACAACCCAACAGAAAAATATCCACTTCCTACAAACCCAAAGAAGTTATTTACCCCAACCAGTAGTTATTAACCTACAAAGATCTGAAAAGCAGGAACAATATTCTAGTTAATTGTGTTTTATGTCTTGCATTGCATATTGGTGTCTTCTCATTGAACTTGGAAATTCTTTTGGTTTCGTGGTTAATAAACTCAATATTTCTATTTATTACCCAAAACCTCTTTCTCCATTTCCCTTTTCTTGCTCTTACCTCACATGAAATTATTCTTTCTATTGACCAATCAGATGAAATTGCAAATTACTTATTTATATGATGCATGCCTACTTTTCAAATTGGATATTTATTACCCGATCTTTCATTAGCAGCATTTTTTCATTTTTATGTAGTAACATTGAGACCAGTGCCATTTCTTTTCTTCTATCTTTTTCCCAAGTCCTTTGATGAAGCATCAATTCAAAATTCTCATGTTTTTGCTTTGTTGAGGATATGGTGGAGCCTTGCCTTACCTTACCCCCCGAGGTGGGTTTTCCAGCTTGAAACATGTTTTAGATCCCATTACAAATTTGGCATTCATCTTGCATTCACATTGCCTATGCTTATGCATTGTTCTTCCCATATTGTTGCTTGTAATTTCACATTGGCAAACATAAATAAATGGCATGAGAAAGCATATGCTTTATCTTATTTAGCAAGTAATTTGGTTTGCCATATGATCCACACTTACGAAAAAATGCCTTGGTAGCATGTGAAGTATTGCAACAGGGTAATCACGCCAAGAGAGGCTTGCACCAAGTTTAAATTACATCCATATGACATTATATCAATAGGAGGAGACTTCATGGCCATCCTCAAGATTTACATGTTAGACCAGCAAGGCATCGCAGACTCAATAATTCAAATGGCTCACACCTATTACACTCTTCTTCACCGTTCTAAGCATCAAAAGTGTTTCTTGAGAACAAGGTTCAACTCACCACTCAAAAGCTCTTTTTCTCAGCTTCTTCATGTTATCTCTATTGGATTGTTGCTATTCACTACTCCTTTTCTATTTTGTCTCTCTTTTGTACTCTCGTGTTTGCCACTTCGCTCCCTTTTTTCTTCTTTACATTGTATCTTTTGTAGTTGCATGGACCAGTCTCGGCCTTTAGTGGACATTATATGTATCAAGTTCAACTAAATTAACTTCTAATGAATAGTTATGAGAAACATTGGAAAAAATACTGCCAATGCCGAGAATTAATTATTTTGCTATGGAAACCAGGACTAAATTACCAATGGATGGTGAAATCATATAATAACATTAGAACTGCAATGTAAACATACAATTTGGCATCTCAATGAAACCAATTTTTTATACTTATGTTCATGCAAAGAGTGTTTACGACCACAAATGCCTTACCAAGCATTCTGACCATTAAGCCTTGAAACCGACATTACACAACTGTAATAGGAATGTTCCTTTTAAGTAACAGTAATAATCAAGCACAAAACACGTGTCCATTTATTGAAATAACATATAACAATTTCTTTCATCTTGGCATTCTACATTCTTCCTATCACTGATAGTGAAAGGGCTCCTCACAATGGAATATACAAAACAAATGTTAGTGAGATTTTTGTAGAAATTTCTAGTCACCATCAAACTAATCTTCTGTTAGAAGAAGGCAATTTTTGTTTCCGTTAGCTCAATTGCAAGCTATTACAGAGACAAAGGAAACATCTAATGGCTCTGTACAATATGTGCTAGAACTTTACAAGAATGCCAAAAGAGATGTCGTAGACAAAGCTATAATAGTTATCATTAATCCAAAGGATCTTCTTTTCTTTAAGGCAGGACTACTATTTGAAAGTGTCGGATATGCATCTGGGGGTGGCAATACACAATCATCACCATTAAAATACACTCTCCGAGGGAATGCCCACCCCTGTTTGAAGTTGAAGGTTTCCTTATCTTTCTTGAGTGGAAATTCAGATCGGACAATCCCCATGAGCATTTCATTGTAGTATTTGACGCCCCAAAACAATCTGGGATTATCTGCAAAGTGAATAGATGAATAGCTTTAGCTATTTCAACTAAGAGCATTTGTGTAAATCAAAGTTCAGAAGTAGAAGGCAGTGGGCTAACTTACTTAGAGATCCATAGGGGTTCACTAACTTGTTGTTGAAGCTGAAAATTTGGGTCAAATTGTTGAAATTTGGATGTTCAGCAACAATATTCCAACCAGTATAATTCATTCTGTAATTGAAGTTTGTAACAGTAATTTTCACTCTCTAGTACTCCTTGTAGTTGAGTTTGACATGCCATATGTATTTGGATTGGGCACATGTGAGATGTGCACTGAACAAGGGGTGCATAGCTATTGGTGAGTGTATTAGCTCTGACACTCTTGAGGTATTGGGAATCTTTCCTACAATACATCACAAGATAATGGCTTACATGCATAAGTTGTATATTCCCTAAAGAATTTGTGATGAGAGTTAAAAATCACTTAATAGGTGATGCATACATACTCAACACAAGTGCATGGATGTTTGATATTGTTCTGGCAGCCACAGGTGCATACGGGGCAGGGGAAAATAGTGTCATTATAAAAAGATGAGAAGGAGACAACACATAGGACTTCTATGAGCCACAAACTGTGAATATGCGCAGGTCACGTTCCAGGTCACTATAAGAAAAGCAAAATACAAAATCAAATTTGATTACATTACACCCAATTCATAAAAAGGTGAATGGATTGAAATATCGATACTATTCCAATCCCCATATCAGATTTTCAGATGTAGGACTCTACAAAATGAAAATAAGATAAACTTCACAATAAACAAGCACTCCAAGAGTACAAGGAAAACATATTACACATTACTAATTTTCCAGACATTTTGTCAAACAGTTCACATGCCTTTTGTATACTGCCATATGGTGCATACATTTATACAAGGGCACTTGCAACTACAACAAACCAAAATCATTGCAGTCCATAAGTCCACAATCTTTCAGCCATTTTGGTGAACTATTCACATGCTTCCATATTGTGCAAAGTCCACGGCCTATTCCAAAAAGCTTTCTGCAAAAACATGGAGGTGGAAAAAGCATATGAGGTGGATGAACGCATGAAAGCTTTTGGTGTGGAAGCAGAGGAACCAGAGCTACAAGCACTCCTGAAGCTCATGTGAAGCTGAGAGAAAAAAACAACATGCAACTGTTAAAAATAACCCAAAAAAACCTGGTAAAAATAGCCAAAAAACGCAAAAACGTCCAGACAGTCGTAAAACCGTCAAATTTAACACAGTTACAGAAACGTCCAAAAGGGCCTTTCCCATAGGGGGAACACCTTTGGCATAGAAAAAAGGAGTATTGTATTAATAATAATGTATTATATTTTTTGAAAGGCAATATTAAAAATTTGTCGTCCCTAAATAATTTATTCGATAGACAGGGGAACGTTAAATTTAAACCCTGAATCGGGTATTAAATGATCTCTAGCATATATTAATGCATCGAATGCATACGTCTCTGACATTAGCTCCAAACTGCCTTTTTCCAATTTCTCCAGCTGGAGAATCCTCCTTAAAATCTACAGTTTTATAATAATCAATGCTAGATACAGAGCTTGACAAGTGTCCTTGTGGGACTTCTGAATGTCATGTAGCATGAATAATTTAAAGGTACACAAAAAATGGTAACCTTCTAGTGCAATAGCAAGTTTGATATTTAACATACCCAATACCCAACCTCCATATACAACTGTGTATGCATTGATACAAGAGGCAATATGAATATCTTCATTCACATTAATGAAAAATGATTACAAGTATAATATCAGAAAGTAACGACATATGTCAGGGTAAAGGAAACCTTTAGTAAGCTTTTTCAACTTGTAAATTGAATGGAAATAGGAGAAACTTGTATGGTGATGGGCAAGATGAGAGTATACAAAATGACTTTGATAAAAGCTAACCCACTTCCTTATTGCAAGAAGAATCCTCAGCGGAAACAACTAAATAGGCATGAAAAAAGCGTGAGAAAACCAGAAAGCTCATCAAAATCCTTCTTTACAACTATTATGCACACCTCACACACCCGCTTGGCTTAACAAACTAGAGGGGTCATGATCTAGAAGTTATACTAGCTACCGTCTTGGGAAAGAATCTCAAGTTCTGCCCACCATAGTGGGGACAATTTTGGACTTGCTGCATTTGGAGAGATTGATAGGACATTTTTTAATTTTGAAGTAATTTCCTTCGTTGTTGGTCTCTGTTGAGGATCTGGATGAATACACGACTGTGCAACCTCACATATTGACTGTAACTCATTGTTCTGGAAAGAGGTCAGAGAAGGATCTACAATGTCATCCATCATGAACTTGTTTTGGAGGTATTTCATAGCCTGCAAATACAAGGTGAACAAATTCAGAAAAAAAGAACCAAAGAAATTAAATTTATTTGTTGAAGAAATCAATTTTCAAAGTTCTTATAAAAAATGAAAACTATATACCCAGTTGACAAGCAAGCCTTGATCTTGGGTATATGGGAGCTTTCCAGAAATAATTTCAAGCAAGAGAACTCCAAAGCCAAACACATTGCTGGCGCCATCCAGAGAATGTGTGTCGGAGAGCTCCATATCGTCATAGCTAATAAAATCCTCACTTTCACTAAATGACTTCATTTGGTCACCCTTAATGGCAGCCTCTTTCCACAAGTCAAGGTCTGACAGCTGAAATAACCATCTTCAAACATTAAAGAGGATTTGTGATATCCACTGAAAATGGAGAAACACAAGAGTATTTAGTTTAAGAGAACAAAATTTGTTGCCAAACTACATATACCTTTGCTGCATAATCATCTGTCAAATAGATTGCATTAGAATGTAAGCTAGGATGAGTAACAGCGGGGTCCAGATCATGATGCATATATTGAAGACAGTATGCTATTCCCATTATAACTCTCATCCTTGCTGCCCAGTCCAAATGTTCGGCTTCTTTATCTGTTGAAAATAAGTTTGAAATTTTGGTTTGCATGAACTTCAAATATTAAATAGATTTGTCAAATCCATAAATAGAACTTTTAATGTGTACAATCATTTAAACATTTAATTACAATAATCAACCTAATTTTTACATATAATCCGCTGCACAAATTACAATGATGTTTTAGTAAGATTACTCACTATGAAGATGTTCAAACAGTGTACCATTTGGAGCATACTCAAAAACCATCATTCTTATAAATGGCTCCTCCTCCTCACAAAAGCCAATAAGATTAGCAAAGTTTTTGTGGTTAATCCTAGAAAGGATTTCAATCTGTAGCAAGCATAAGGAAAGGGATTAGACCAGTGGATCTTATATATACATGGAATAGACACCCATCTTCATGAATTAATCAAAATGAAATATTGCTCTTAGTAAAGGTGTATGTAAAGTTTTACTCGAAAAGTGAATGGTGCTCAGATGAAAATGTAACTAGAAAAGAGGAAGAGAATTTTGTCAATTTATTATGTATGTCGGTACCTTTTGCCTGAAATAAAATTCTGAACGAGGTGACCAATCTTTTGCAGATGATATTGTGGTAGATGTTACAGCAATTTCGACACCATTTGAAAGAGTCCCTTTGAATATCATGCCATCACGTGAGGAACCAATGATGTTACTGAACTCTTCACATGCGGCTTCTAATTCTACACGGTTTAGTTTAGGAACACCTGTGCAAGAAAGAATTCAATGCCATCATTTAATCTTCACCTAGACTGCGACTTTGACTTAAAGAAATTAAGATTTGTTAATATAAAGTTATAAACCATGTAAACCTTCAGTATCTTTCAAACTTCACAAAATCTGGAAGAGTCCATTAAATCTACATAAAGGTCTACTACAATTTTCACTCAAGTGAAGCTGACTGGGGACAAAGGCATCTCAATCAATAATGAAAGGGAGGTCAGTCAATGCTGTTGGCAAGATAGCTGTCATAAATTAATCACAAGGCACAAACACATACACTTGCCTCTTCTGGAAACAAGCATAACAGAGGTCTAAGAAAGTAAGATTTGCTAATATAAAATTATAAACCATGTAAACCTTCAGTATCTTTCAAACGTCACAAAATCTGGAAAAGTCTATTAAATCTAAATAAAGGTCTACTAACATTTTATCTCAAGTGTAACTGACTGGGGACAAAGGCATCTCAATTAATAATGAAAGGGACGTGAGTCAATGCTGTTGGCAAGAAAGCTATCAAAAATTAATCACAAGGCACAAACACATGCACTGGCCTCTTCTGGAGACAAGCATAGCAGAGGTCCAAAACCACATGTTTTCTTGATGAATTACTTCCAACTGGTCATGAGCAGATAAATTTGTCACAGAAGCCTATCAATCCTCTTAAATTGCCACTATGAGGCTCCCCCTTGATATTACCAAATTTGATGATAGAGCTTTTATGTATAATCAAACTTAAGTTCCTTCAGGTGTTGTTAGAATGGGAACCAATTGAAAATTATTGAAACATTTAAAGTGTAGCAAACTAATCTATGGTAGAAAATGCAAGCCTGAGTTGAGATGCATATCCAATAGGAAAGGAATACCCTATGGTTTGAATGTTACAAGCACAACACACATTTTGAAAATTAATAATAGCAGTCCTAAGGGAAGACCATCAAAATGCAACCCTACTATATGGTGGTACACTGCAGATATCACCCTATAAAACACAAACAGAACAATTAATTTTCTCTATGTAGACACTGGAATTAGCCCCAAGCCACTTAGTACCCCAACTCCTAACTGCTGCACAGTCCATTTGAGGAATGGCTGTTACCCGGAAAATTCATATAACCATTTTGATGCCAAAAGAATAAATCCCAGAAGTGGCTGGGAGCAACACGACACAAGTTGCTAAACAAGCAAGCATCTGCAGAAGTGAAGATGATCTTAGGATGTGGATGCTTGTTAGAAATCACAAGCTTGATAATGCATACAGAGCCATGGTTTAATAAGTGATGCATTAGAAGATAAGACGGCCTAAAATTTGAAATAGCAATACTCATCATGAACTTTTAATTTTTCATCCTGTTATTGCAAATGAGAAAGACAAAATTGCAGAGGTGCAAAATCTTCAGCTTGCCAAAATTTCTCCTAAGCTAACAAAAATTTGGATTTCTAGATGTACGGTTAAGTTTTCAATTTGATACTTTATGCTTAGAATAGAAGGGACTCAAAGAATAGAAACAACTACTTGTTTCCATTCCCAAGTAAATATCTTTATACTAAATTGTAGTTATCATACCCTTGCAAAGAACTTCAACTAACCTGTAACAAATGCCTTCTGCAGTTGACCGCTTATACCAGTCCTCCAAGGCCTTATTGTAGCCACATCGTGGTTGCGACAAATACATATTATAATGACAGAAGTTACAAGAAGAGATGCCAGCAACGGAATCCCTATGTGAAACATCAATGTAGTTGATTTACTTCTTGACGAGGTTGGCTGTGAAACAAATAATGTAGGAGGCGGTGAAGGAAGAGATGGTATGGGTGTTGTGGAAGAACTTAAAGGTGGTTGTGAGGGTGTAACAGAGGATTCAGAAGGAGGAAGGGGGGCTAGTGAAGGTGATAGTGAAGGTGATAGTGGGGACGGAGATGGAGAAGAAGAAAATGGTGGGTGTATCATTTGAGGGATGGGGCCAAGACTTTTTTCCACTCTGGATCCATTACCACTACCATTGGCATTTGAAACTATCGGTGGTTGAACTTTATGGGCAGGACCATTTCCTGAAGCTTCCAGCACTCTAGTTATTTCTGTGGCTGCTCTCCTTTCTCCTTGATGTGAATGAAGTCCTCTATTACCTGCAAAGCAGATCAAAACATGTCTCAATCATTTCAGAAAGGGCATTAATTAGGAGAAAATTTTAAAACAACATTAGATAAAATATCATCAGAAATGGTAATGGATCTGAATTGTATACGAGCTTATGCCAAATCATCCATTCAACTTAAGCCTACTGTTTCTACTCCAGACTCAAACAACCCAAACATATCCAATATGGAAGCCTCAAATAAAATATTCAAAATGCTAAATGCCATACAAAATCTTGGGTCATCAAATCATTGCCTTGACCAAGTCTTTCTTTTCTACCACACATCAAATTTCAAATTTCATTTCTACCACACGTCAATTTCAAATATGTTCATGGATTCTGAAAGACTACACACAACCATCACCCACGCCTTCATGTAATCCTTGAATAGCAAGCACATAACTCAGCAGTAGAGGCACAAGTACAGAATAATTAATCAAAATTCACTAATACTTGTTTTTATTGATAGCGATCACCAAGTTTATACAATTATTCATACAGTTGATCTCCAAACATGCTTTAAGTTTAAAACAGTGGGAAGTAGTTAAAGGTTTCATAGCCATTGTTTTGTTAGGATTTCAATCTTAAGAGAATAATTTTTTAGGGTTTCTCAGTAAAATTATGTTTCATGGTACATACAGAGAATACGACTGCCCCTGTTCCTTCCTAGGAATTTCAAACTGCAGCTGAACTGATGCAAGAGCATCCAAGTCCACAAGCAATCTTGCACCACCCACAAATAGGGAGTGGTTTGTGTGCATGATAGTAGTGGCCAGTTGTCATCCTGCCAACATCTTCGCACGCCTGAAGGATGATCAAGCAGGGTAAGAAGCACCCCCAAGAGTCCAAAGGAAGATTTTCAGTTGTCTACCCATGTCACAATGACCTTTTTCTTTGCCAGATGGCAAAACCAGTCAATTTCCGCTGGGGTGTTACAATACCACCAGTCTGTGTTAACCAGCAGTTACACAAGCACCGTGGCAGTTCCACGGCTGCTGTTTTGGAAATGAGGATTTGTCGATTTGAAACGTTTCCAGGCATCTTGGGAAGGTAAAGGAGCGCTGAGGGATGTCAGAGAGATCCGCCAGGATCAAGAGAGGACAGTTTCAGTTCGAAAAGGGAATTGGAACTCAAGCAAGCAAACAAGTTAAGAGAGACGGAGTTTAGAAACAGATAAAGCTTGCAAGAGAGGGAATTTTGACCAAGTCCATAATAGAGTAGGATGGTAGAGTCCATTTGAGGGCCCGTTGTACGTTCATGTTCATGTTGTTGATTCAATAAAGCAAATGTATGTGTGTGGGAATGAATCTCTGTAACAAGACAGCTGTTTTCAAGAAAAAATGTGATTTTCCATCTCAATATTAAATGTATGTGCCTAAGTGTGTGCCCAGTAGCTCTCTTGTGTCTAAGCTGTGGGTAAAGGCTGCCATTGACTTGAACCCCTCTTACTCAGCCTGCACCATGAACTATCTTAACCTAGAAGCCAGGATTTTAAATGTACAACTCACATGCCCTTGGACCATGTATATTTTCATCCACATTAGTAAATGTAATGTTGTATCATATTAAATTGGTTCATTTGCTTCAATAAATAGCAGGCAGAAACATCCATGCATCTGTTTTTTCACCTCAATATTGTCGTTTTTCTTTCCAGCTGCAGCAACCCAAGAACCTCGACAACATAACTACACACCATTGCATGGTATCTCACAAGAACTTTCCAGTTGTATACCACAAGCCTGTGTGTAAGAGAAATGCTTTGACAACATAACTACACACCATTGCGTGGTATCTCACAAGAACTTTCCAAATGTATACCACAAGCCTGTGTGTAAGAGAAATGCTTTGTCAAGCTCAGTAAGCCACCCTATGGCCATACGATGGAATTGTACAATCCTTCAGAAATTTTAGATGAAAATTGAACTCAAGATAGAGTCGTAAAATGGAAGTTACATCATTCAGAAATGCATAAAGGGAATTTTCTGGCAGTATATTGTATGCCTTTATTTTGATTAAACTGTGAAAGGCAACAATGATTTTAAAAGAAAAAAATCGTAAATTTTAAACCAAGAACATGGCTGGTTTCTATTAAAAAGATAGCCGACTCCCAAAAGAAAATGAAAGCCAACTTAGGAAGGTTAATTAAGCACCCAAGAACACATAAATATAACCAAAAGACAACTATCTGAAAATGTCAGGAAATTGAGCACTATTCTATCTAAATAAAAACAAGTTCAAAAAGACACCATACCCAGTTTTTGGACTAATTTTCTCTATACAAGTATAAAAATTGCAACCCTGCAGCAAGTTGATTCTAGGTCTATATTAGCATATATTCTTCATATATTTGGTGTCGTAGTTTGGTCCACAAGTAGAATGACCTTTCCATACACAGATCTGTGTTGTATATCATCATCTCAGGATATGCATGAACTATAAAATTGTTGAAATGTTGAAAAGAACCACAGCTGATAGATGAACAACCAAGAAATTGGTTCCCCTGTAAGAACAATTAAATTTTGATTTTCATTGACTTATAAACTGAATTTAGAACAGAAGTCAAAACAATTTAAGACAATCTAAAATTATCAATCACATATTCGGTACAAAGAAAAGCCAAAGCTCTCAAATGAGCTACTCCCTCTTGCGAAGACAAATCGGTCTGCTGTGTAATAAGTGTCGTTCCAGCTAGATCGCATGAGTTTTGCTAAAATAAAAGAACTCATTATTGCAGTAAGTCTTGCTAATACTTATAAACACAAAAGTCTTCTCGTAGACAAATTCCTACAAGTATGTTCCTTCCAAAAGTTACCCTATTCTTAATTTATGGGCCTAAAGCAATTGTGGCCTTAGCACAGCGTTATTTGTTTTATCCTCCTAGATCAATCCTTTTCCTTTGTACAGCTTTATCCTCAAACTATATTCCTGGAATAAATTAATTCTCATCCTGCTTTATTCTCATCCTGCTTTTTTAGAATAAATTAATTCTATCTCCAAATCAGATATTTTCTTCTGTCAGGAGTCCCAGTGATACATGGTGGACTTATTACAAAATTGTAGTCATGTATCAGATTTTCTTCAGATTTGATACAACTTTAAATCAATCCTTTTTGGGACTATAAGTTGAGTAACCTGCCCACTATAATCTCTTCTTGATATGACATCAATTCCAGGCTAAGTCACAAGGTTCAAGTTCCAGTTCATGTTCGACAAGGATAAGGTTTGGTTCAAGTTCGCCAATGGATAAAGTTTGAAAAAAAAATTCTTTAAGTTCGAACACAATAAAAAAAATTATCAAATTTTTTTTTCTAAAAAACTGCATAAATATGTCAGAGGGACAGAGTGAAGAGAGCTTTCCGTCCTGTGCTTTTAGTTGATATATGTATATATACACACATTTTTATAAAATAACGTAAAAAAAATGTCAAACGCTTCCCATGTGAATATAGTGGGTAAAGTTCAAGTTCAAGTTCAAGTTCAATGAAGATAAAGTTCAGCAAAGTTAGAACTTTTTTGATTAAGTTCGGCATACCTTGTGACATAGATTCCAGGTAATGTTTAACACTGTAGAACGAGAAACTGCTGTTTTTGGCTATATTTGTGGCTGAAATCAGACTTATTTGTCAAAAACTAGTGGCTGGGAAAAAGAAAAATCATACAAGACAAAAATTTCACACTTCATCTGAGTCTAGTATTGCATCTCTATAATATTAAAAGTTTGATCAGTATAATATTAAATAACAAGGTATATTGGGCATGCAGGCACAGCGGGATTTGCAGAACCAGGTATAAACCCAGAAAACTTGGGTATATAGGTGCAATGGTGTGGTGGTATGCATGGTGCAAGGATGCAGGGTGATACAGGGTGTGAACCCCCAAACATAGGCACATTGCAACATTAAAACTGAAACACTTGAAAATTGATCATGAAACTTATTAAATGAGATATATCCCATCAGGCTATCATATTTATATAAATCAATGCATCAATACATAGCATGGAATTCTTCTACACGCGGCAACGCTTCAAAGTCATCTGGGGACTGCAGTTCTAAAACCTCTGTAAATATCAGCAATATGGATAGAAAATACACTGCAAAGTCAGCTGCAATGTAATATCAACAATAATATGTGCTAAAAAATTTAACAAAATATGTGTATTGACATTGCATTTGGCATTTCTAGTTTTTCTACCGGGGTGCATCTCAAACTAGGTTAAACACACTGGATGTGCCTGGGGTGCATTAGGATACACCTGCTGCACATGCGGTGTGGTTTTGAGGGTGTCTAAGATCCGCAGCCACATACCAGGTGCAGTAGTGTCTCAGCTGGGGCCAAATTTTAGTCAGGTGCATGCACCCTGACAACCTGGAATTATAAATATGAATTGAGTTACAAATATACAAACATAAAATTAGCTTTTGAATATAATTTGTGTACATAAAAGCCTAACTGAATTGGCCTGCGCAACTTACGACGTTAATACTTGTAATCTTCTTCTTGTGGCCAATTTCCCAATCACTTCCATGATAAAATCTGAGTAGCTTTTCTTACACAGTATAGGAGGATCAGTTTTGAAACAACAAAGAAATGATACCTCACCACCGCAGTATAAAAGGGTCAGTTTTGATCCCACGAAAAAATAATTCTAACTTCTGCAACATAAGATTGGTCTAAATCCCATGAAAAGATGCTTTGCTTTCACAGTATAAGGTCAGCTTCTATGATGTAAAGAGATTATGCTTTGCTTCCACGGCATAGGAAGGTCTAGTTCGATGTTACAGATAGGCAATCATAATATAAGAAGGTCTTTGATCTTACAATCCTAATTATTTTAATAAGCCTCTTGTTATTGTTGTGGATTGGATAGATACAGAGATTTGGTTTAAGCAATGTATTATTGAGCCCAAGTCCCAACAGGGGGACGGCAATAAATGTCAAATGTCAACCGTCCCCTACAGAGTATACCGCATCATCATATTAATAATGTATTGCATATATTATATATGTATATATCTACATATACATGTGATTGTTAATAACCATCATTTGTGAATGCAAGTACGTGGAAAGGATTCCTTAACAATTAAGATTTTAGATGTTATGAGCTTCAAAACTCTGCCATCCATATACTCAAGATTGTATTAATTATCTTAGGATAAAAACAACTTTATGTGAACATCAGCACATTTGGTCAGTTCCCTTAACGTTATGTGAACATCAGCACATTTGGTTGGTTCCCTAAGCTTCAAAGTCGCATAAAATTATTTTAGAACAAGTTAATGACCCCAAAAAGGGAGTTTTAAAAACCGACTCAATTTCCCGTTCCACCGTATACCTAAAAATTATCCGGATTACGTGATTAAGGGTTAGATTAATTGTAAACACAAACGGCAGAAAATAAAACCACAAAATCATAGCAGCAATAAACACCGGGATGATAATGGAGTTTGTCCCAAAAATGGACTACATCTTCGGGTCCACTCAAAAGACAAACTGATATATAACCAATGCAGTAAATATAAATTTCTTACATCAGTTAACTGCTCATGGTCAACAGCGTCAATCGACCTGGCTCGTACTCAGCACAATCTGCCTCAACGTCAACTTGGCTCTGCAATAGGGCCCTTGGCTCAACCAGCAATAAGGATGCATCGTCTCTCTCGGATGACGACATAATGTCTTTGTAATGGCACTCCGGCTGTTGAGACGACAATGTCAGCCCAGTACAATATCTACAGCTCTTTGGCCTCCTTCACAATGAAATCACCGAAATGATGAGCTCTCATACTCTTGAAAATGGTGTAAACAAACTCGTTGGTCTCCGTGTCAACTAGCTTGTCGACGGCTTTCCGCCACTGTCTTGACTGATAGGCTCTGACCTCTTGACGACCTTGTTGTATCCAAAATTCGACCGACACATAGGCTCGCATCATTACAAGATCATTCAAGTACTCTACCTCAATATTGCCGTTCACAAATTCGACTCTCTAGCCGAAATGACAATAATGCATCTAGAATGGGCTCTATGAGCAATGATTCCCGTATCAGTAACTCCCGGCAATAATTTCCATTCTCAGGTTTTGTGGGCAAACAATTCCATTTTTGGGCTCTGCATCAATCGACTCCGAGAAAATCCCCGTCTTGACTCCTATGGGCTCTTTGCATTATGAGCTATTCCACAAGTTCCGCCACGAATTCTTCTTCACAAAATTCTACGAGTTCCTTGCACTTCTCCATGAGCTCCGCCTCGAACTTAGCATCTACAAGCTCTTTGCGTTGTCCATGGGCTTTGCCATGAGCTTCGTCACAAGCTCTGCTCCAAGAGATTGTGCTAGCTCCTTACGCTACTCCATGCACTCCATACGCTAGTCTCCGTGAGCTCTGCAAACTCCTTGCACTACTTTGCACTCCACAACAACCGACTCTGTGAGCTCCGCGTCATTCGTCTCCCAACTCCTCTCCACGAGTTCTACCTTGTGCTCCTTGAGCTCATCGAGCTCCTTCATGCTCCTCCTCAAATGGCTTGAGAGGATTGGAGTGGAATGATTTGCAAATGGCCATGAGGTCCCTTTTTATAGTCTCCATGGACCCAAAATGCATGGATAATTGTTTTATCCCTTTTGGCTTTATAAAAAATCCGTATGAGGGATAAGCAAAATATATTTGCATACGGATAATATTATTCGCCACCTTTATAATACCACCCGTACTTTATATTCCCTGGGCATATAAAATTGATATTAGCCTAAATAAGGCTTGCATAATATTTGGGATATATTTTTAATACCATGTCCTTCGTGGGATATTACTTATCCCAATAAAATAGCCACCATGCATAGCCACCAATCAGCGTGGCTCTAAGACCGAGCCAATCTCCATCCACGCGGGCTCCTTAATAAAGGGTTGGCGGTCTTTGTGTGGGATAAATCCCACATTAGTGGGGAATAAAATGCACCTAGCCTTTTTAAAAGGCTTAACCACCCCATATGAATCGGTCTAAGACCACTTTACATGCAACTTGGCCATTGGTTGCTCCATCACCTTTAGTCTTGGACCGGACCACTCCACATACATTGTTGTGAGGTGGCAAGTTGTTTAATTGGCCGCTTGGTAAATATGCGGACCGCTTGGAGAGTTGGTCATAGGTAAGCATGGCATGCATTGTATATGTGGCGAGTTGGTGGAATATTGTGTAGACCGCACCGTGCATTGCAAGTTAGCTCCTTACCTCGATCACGAGCTCGCCCATTAGCCCGACCATGTTGGGAAATAAAGAGCTCGGTTCCCAACTTGGTTTCAACTCACCCTTAGAAAATTGAGCTCAATTATGAGCTCGCTCAACTCGACTCCTAGCTCAATGAGCTACTTGGAAAATAACGAGTTGGCCAATTAGAATAATACGGCGGCCAAGTCCCCTTCTGAAACAAGAGTGGACTCCATAGTTGTTTTATGACCATTGAAGACCGGAGGCGAAGACAAACTTTTGCCACGTCCTTTTTGCTCCGCCGATAATCCGCACAATGCCACTTGTCAACTCCACGTCGAACTATTAGCATCGTGCAATGTGCCCTGGCACTGTTGAACCTGTGCTTGTTTGTCTCCTGACACCTTTTCTTGCGCAGACAATATCTTGCACATATGGTATCTGTTTTGACCCGTTCAAAATGCACTAGAAAGTTGACTCCAAGTTCTTCCATAAGTAACAGGTCCTGGGAGGTTTCGGGAACATCCGAAGCATGATTTGACCTATGGATCAGTTAATCAACATATAAAAGAAGCTATTGTTGCATTTAAGTTTAGTATATAACGGTGGCATTCTTGTGATCATCAACCTGTTTATACATTTCAAGTATACAATTTTATCGGGTTTTCCATTTTTATTTCACTAGCAAAATATTACATGTTTCGATAATATAGGCAACTTTGGACTAGCCTTAAATGAAAATCAATCCAAGTAGTCATTGTGAACTTTGACTAGAAATCAATGTTATAAATAGGCAGCTTTGGACTACCCTTAAATGAAAATCAATTCAGGTGGTCATTGCGAACTTTGACTAAAAACAATGTCATCTCTATGAACACTCTGAATGTGAAAGTTGAACAGGACAGCAAAAATATCTTCAACTGAAAATACCATATGCCACAAGAGCATCTACATGCCAGGAGTTCAGCATCTCCAAGTTAACTAGAAGAAAGATCCAATGCAAAGAGGATTTTCAATTCAAAAATAAATTTATCCGAGAATGGACCACCCTCCCCACCAATAAAATGAACTCTATAAACAATAAAAAGATTAATTTGCTGGACTAGTTTGTGTTACTTTTATCATTAAGACACACCATTCAAGCTCATTGGTGTGTGAGATATTTAGCTGGCCCTTTCGAAGTAAATTCAGCTAAATTCCAGTTACAACTGTTCGATCAACTAGTTTCACCCCCGCAAAACGTTCTAAAGCTTTTCTATAGGGCATACTACATTTTCTTTGCAAACATTTTAGTGGAAGCAATATAAATAAACAAGATTACATGTTTTGTACCTTCTGATGCATTGGTTGCAACTAAACAGGCATAGTCTCTACCAAGCAAACTAACAATAGCTACAGTGCAAATAGAATTTTCAATTCAACAAACAAATTTATGTAAGATTTGAACCAATTAAATAAGCATTATACTCAATAAAGAGGATAACTTCTTAGACTAGTTTGTGTTGCTTTTAATGGAGGTGGACCATCTCAGGTCATTGGTGTGTTACGACTTCATCCAGCCCTTTCCCAAGAGTTAAGTTCAACTCCACTTAACTCTGCCTGTTGTCCCCAAAAATTTCCAGATGTTATGTTCTGGAACAAACTACTTACCCTTCACAAAACATTTTCATATAAACGACCATATTTCCCTTGAAATTAACAAGTCCCAAACTCACAATGATGCAAACCAAAAATATGGGTAAACCACATGACAGGCTTATAGGAAGTCAGTGGGCATACCACATTCTTGCTGTAGGCGCTGCTCTGATGTTTGATCATAGAAGCAATTCCATTTGAAGCTTGACCTGAAATTGGATAATTGTGTGAGGCCAGTACTGGCACAGGAAATTATTCAGAAAATAAAATTCATTATGGAAAGAAGCTTTTGTCCACTATCAGACCAACAAAACTTTGATAAAGAGCTTTCAGTACTCACCAGCCTAAGTGATCTAGGCAAGCAGGAATTTCTCCTCCAATGTAGTTGAATGAAAAATCAAGTGTCTTTAGGTATTTCAGGTCACAGAGACTGCTGCTACAAAAGCATAGAACACCATTAAATGAATCATATTGATACTCAATTAAATGCACTCAATAGATTGTTCTTCACAATACAACCATTAATTTCATAGCTTAATTCACATATTCTTACTACCAGTCAGAGCTATTTGGATTTTGTAAGTAGGTTCTTAAGACTCAAGAGGAAAAAATATGCATGATGAATGTTAGCTGAATCTTTGCAAGGATGAAGGCTAGCCACAATGGCATAAACAGATACCAATTAAAGCTCAAAACACAATCCGGAGCAAAGATTTATAGGAACAAATTCTTGCAAACTCTTAAAGCTTTTGCACCACAAAAATGTACATTCAGTGAGTAAAAAACCTAAAAAATAAAACACGTAATAAAGCAAGCAATCTGAGAGATAAATCAGGAACCAGGAGCTTCTGAAATTTATTTTCCTAGATTTTTCCTAGCAAGACATGCTACAATATATGAAAAGTTCGTACAACTAGACTATATGGGCTGGGAAACTGAAAACAGTGCATAATTGTGTGTAAGGATAGGAAAATTACATTCATTCACCTTAAAGATATGGCAATATTTTTTTGGAAGGGAATGCACATCATACTAAATGTAAAATTAAAAGTTGCAAAAGCACACATTCTTCTCGTACAAGCCATGTTAATACAAATACTCTGACGAACACTTAATGATGTCCATTCCCCTTCTTAGAGTCTATGCCTAGATATATAGTTCTGTTAAATATATAAATACAGGGAATTAGCATGCCAAGCATAGATTAAAAATTGACCATCCACACAGATTCGAGCTCATTAACTAAAATGTACCACACAATGCATACCGCATAGGTGGTCTGCATCAAAAAAGCACAACTGTTCAAGAAAGAGATTGCACACGCAACGAGAATCCCCTACCTTTTGCCAAGTTTCCTAATTCTTTGGTCAAATCCTGGTATAACACCAGACAATTGGTTTCTGTCTAGCTGTAACTCACAAAGTGAATTGAGATTGACAAGCTCAGGAGGAATGCTGCCTTCAAGTTCATTGTTACCAAGAAGACTGCAATTACAATAACAAACCAACCACAATTCAAAATGTTATTGGATCGTGTGACAATACTTAAAAAATTATCCTGCAATTCATGTAAGCCATCAACTTACAGGCTTTTGAGGGTTGATATATTTCCAATATCAGACGGAATCTGCCCAGATAAACAATTGTGACCTAAATCTAACAGCTCCAAGTTTTCCAACTCCCCAAGCTCTTTTGGAATGGTTCCATAAAAATTGTTATGGAAAAGGACACTGTCTCATGACCAAAAAAAGCACAAGGAATGTGAATGTTAGAAATTTTGTGATAAACATAAAGAGCATAAGGAAAAGAAAGTAATCATTGAGCATAGAACAAAAACTCAGGAAGCCAGCCTCTCCTCTTTAACAAAGTAGATGTAATTTAAGATGTTTAAAAGTGAACTCTTCTGTAACAGCAAAAGAGTCCCTTTATGAATTGAACTAATTTCTGAAAATATAATCTCTATTAGTCCACTATGTGCACAGAGTAATAATCACTAAACAAAAAGACTAAAGACTACCTATGATTGAAAAAGAAAACTAAAGACTAGAGACTACCTATGATTGAATATATAGACTGCAGGCCAAACCCTGTTCCTTAATGTTAGACCTTTTAAGCTTATTATGATGAGCATGCTTGGATTAATTACTAAATAAAAAAGCCACTGAATCTCTAAAACAGTTAGTAAGTTACCATTACAAAATGCAAGAGGATTCTTACTCAAAGTACATATGAATAGACGCTATTACCACTAGAGTTTTCTGTTTATACTTCAAACTTCACTTGAAAATTAATTTTCTTATAGGCATGTAATAGGGGGAAGAGTTCCTCCCCAAGATTTGTCAGTCTCCGGAATTGTCCAATGCTCTATATAAGTGAAGTTAAAAGCATGACATGTGGTAACATCAGTCATAACCCATTTGTAACTGTGCCACACACATTCCTTTGCAATCAACATCCACATATCTCCTCTCTATTTTTACTAGCCACTCTATGGAATGATGAAATTGTACGGGAAAAAAGGCATGCTGCCTGCCATCAAACATGCAATCCTCTCTATTTTTACAAGCCACTCTAGGGAATGATGAAAATGTAGGGGAAAAACGGCATGTTGCCTGCCATCAAACATGCAATCACGATTCATTGGAACGTGTGTAAGATCTTCATCATCTCCATGCTGCTCAACAAACAACCACTCTGCCGTTAGCTTGTGGTAGGCCTCCGTCAGCTTGATCTTCTCTAATTTATCCAAGTGATCAATTAGACGCAGGTATTGAAGCTGTACAGAATGGACTCAAGCTTCTGAAAGGTAATCAAATGTTTTCCCTCTGTTTCTGTTTGTTGGGGCCCTGCATTTCTAGCACTGCTCAATACTCTGCATTTCTTGCTGAAGGTTCCCAACTGCACCATTTTCTCGTTTTACATCTTTTATCAAGTAATAAAAACCTCAAAGCAAAAGCATTTACTTGCTCTACTATTAGCAGAAACACTGTTGGACGACGCTAGCAGCTTTGAAATAGATTTCACAGATTTTGTCACAGAGGTGGTAGCACTTGGCATTATTTAAATCTTCTTTGTACCCTTCAGCTAGATATTAAGGGATTTGTGAAGCTGTATAAATTACAGGTGTCTTTGTTAATCTATTAAAGGAGGCTGCTTCGGAGGAAAATAGGTTTTGGGCCCAGATTAAGCCCTACTCTGGTGCGCAGGTTCCGGAACACACATCCTACCTTTTCACCTTAAAGTTTAATATCTAATGGCAATCGAGCATTTTGTTATAGATTATGTTTCTAACCGTGTGTAGATATCAGAAAATCTTACAAAGATACCAGATTCTTCTTTATATTTTTGTTCTGGACTTCATGAACTACACGAGTTCTTTCACTTGAGCTTTTTTTTGGGTAAGCCCTTTCATTTGTTACTTTTCAATATTTTTGAATGTAAAATTGCAAGATATGGTAATCGTATGTTTTTTTCAGTGCAAATCAAGACAATGATCTTTTGTTTTGTGTGCAGGGAAACTTATTATGCTTTGGCACCATGAGCATGAATTTTATTCAAAAGGAATGATTTCATAAAAGCTCCTCAATATAATAAAAAAGTGTTTCTGAAAACATTAGACTTCATCGTTTCATGCTAGTTAGGGGTTTGTCAGGGGGTTCAGCTCAATGGTTAAAAGCATTGGGTTCTCATTGTGGAGACCCAACTTCAAATCTCCAAAACGACATCTAATGCAGAATTTAAGTGATGACTCTTGATCTTCCATGGTTGGCTTCTAGTGTGGTTTCCCAAGAGGAGTTAAGTATTAGTCCGATGTCAATGCTTGAAAGGAGAAATGTATTAGTCTCATCAGTTGCTCATATGAGCCATATTTGTACACTATCCTCAATATAAAAAAAAAATAGGTAAGGGTTTCATGAGGGGATAGACTAGCACTGTCCAGCTGTATGCACAGCATGTACATGTTGTCTTCTATCTCAGAAAATCTGTCCTGTTTATTTAAAATGGTGGGGTGGTACACAAATTTTTTATTTGTTTAGATCTATTCTCATATATGTTAAAATATAAGAGCATTATATTGTGTTCCTGATTGGTTATGCAGTTATACCTGCCTCTAACTACCAACTGTTTGTAACCACCTCTCTCTAAAAAAATATATCCTGCTGCGTCCATTCTGGACAGTGCAGATTTGCCTTCTCTGATTTCTTCTCTTTGCATATGCTAAAATTGGTATCAGAGCACGAGGAAGCCCTTGAAGGGTATGGAAGAGTGAAACAGTTTGAGGAAACCCTGATAGCACACACACTGAAGTCGTGGGCACAAACCGTAGTCGTTCTTTCGTTTTCACTCGCAGAAGACTGTTTTATCATGGGCTGTTCCGTCAACAGAGTGAAGAGCCTTTTGAGATCGTGAGGGCAGAGAAGGAAGACAGACCTCCATTCACGTGGCAGAAGACAGTCAGACCTCCATTCGTGAGGGCAAATAGGGCAGACATCCATTCGCGGCAAGACAGTCGCAAATCTCATTCGAGGGCACCAGTTTGAATTCTTCGAGGGCAGTTCTGCCTTTTAGAAAGTCGCTGAATTAATACTCTTTTTCAACAAAGGTATTCACCTTGTGAATTGCATTGGAATAATCAATTTCATATTATTTTATTATTTCCGTTACTTTGGAATACTAAAATGGCAAATATTTCAAACCTAATTCTGCCGGACTCGCAAAAACTAACGGGCACAAACTTCAATGTATGGAGCCATAAGATTTTGACGCTTGTAGAATTTCGTGATTGTGATAAGATAATCACAGGTAGCAAAGGCAGACCTACTACAAATGTTGCGGATTATGAAAAACGTCATAAAGAAGGTTTATTGCTTCTCAAGTTGTTGGTGTCGGATGATGATACCGGAAGTGCAAAATGCCACTGTGGCAAGCACGTTGTGGACTAGTCTAAGGGATAAATATCAGACGTCAGAAAAGAGTCAGGTTTTATACCTAAAGTATATGCTCTTTTCCATGAAGTTACAAGGTGGATCATTGTCTGAGCACCTACTTCGGATGAAAGACCTCCACAACCAGTTATCTTCCATAAATAAAAAGGTGGACGATGATGATATGGTGGCTCTAGTTTTGAATAGCTTACTTTCTTCATATGAGTCATTTGTGGAGGCACTCCATTTAATAGCTGAAAGTCAAACTCTCACATTTCACAAGGTGAGTTCCTACCTATTGCAAAAGGAGCAGAGACAAATTCTGGCAGAATCTAGTTGTGACCAATCAAAGAGTGCTCTTGTCACACAATCAAAAGGGAAGTGGAGGCGTCATTCTGGTGAGTCCTCCACTCAATATCAGGTCACATGCTATTACTGTCACCAAGTTAGGCACCTTAAGAAGGATTGTCAGAAGCGAAAGTATGATCTTTTCCAACAGAAAAAAAAAAGCCATGTGATGAAGAACATGAGGCAGCAGTTGCAGAAGAACGGGATTCGGATAACGGTCATGCTCTTTATTGTCTTACAACATCACGGGATTCGGATAACGGTCATGCTCTTTATTGTCTTACAACATCATGCTCGCATGACAGGGGTACCAGTTGCTGGATCATCGACTCCGGAGCATGTGCACACTTTTCATGTCATAGGGACTGGCATGTTTCATTTACTACAAATATTTGTTTTGAATCAGTAGTACTAGCTAATGGAGAATCGCTTACGATAGAAGGGGTAGTAGATATATGCATTGTATTGAATAATGCTCATAAACTGTTGGTACGAAATATTAGATATGTACCTTCTTTACAAAAGAATCTTTTATTTATTCTTCAATTCACTGAAAATCTCAATATTTTCGTGGATTTATGTGGGAAGAAGTGTGTTGCTTCTAATATGAAACAGAAGCAGGTGATTGCCCTTGGTCTTGAGCAAGGTGGCCAATATCGGCTTGTTAATCTTGCTATGGTCAACATGAATGCACGTGTGGAGGACAACTCCACCATACAGGATGTGCAGGAGGCTACAATGCCTTGGGAGGAAGCCATTCCTCACAAATTTGTTGACTTGGATATAGTCAACCTACATGCACTTATTATGGAGGGAGTATCCACTATACCAGATGTACGGGAGGTAGACATGCCTTGAGAGGATGGATTTCCTCATTCTGAAGAACAATTTGTTGTGGATGGAGACTCCACTATTCCAGATGCCCTAAAGGTGCATGGTGAGATGGGATGCCAAGCCACTCATTCAGAGGTACTTGCTTGAAGGACAATAGAGCGTGAACAGTTTGCTCATTGTGTTGTGAAAGACTTTTCCCAACAGAGGGGGATAAATGAGCAAATAGATGAGACGGAGGAGTTAGTTCTCACTCCTACTGCGGAGATGGTTATTTCTCCCACGGCTGAGACGTAGATGCTTGTTTCTCCTACAATTGCAAAGTTGGTTCTAGCTTCCACTACACATATGGTCACATTTCTCTTCCTGAAAAGGTTGGATGAGCACTACATGGTGTTGCAAGGACACGGTCAAGGTGACTTCGATTGCAGGCTAACTGAGTCTCTGTATAGACTCCAACAAGCTACACAAGCCTAGAACAGATTTCTCAATCCACCTCTCCGAGTTTCTGATTCCAGCACTCTAGAGATGGGACTGACACTCTCAAGCATTGATGATTCATCAATGGTCAATGAATCACGTAACGAAGAATCAATGGACCACTTGTCATATCCTTTGTTCACACGACCAGATTCTTGTTTTGCAGTCCTCCATTCGACAACCGCAACACAACAATGGACTGCTGATTTCGAAGTACCATCTATGACACAATCTATAGATCTAATGACTAAACATGTGAGCTTCAGAACATTTGTAAAATTTTGGGACAAACTTAGTATTGTTTCCAGTTTAGTCGTTAAGACGGGGTGTTAAAATATAAGAGCATTATATAGTGTTCCTGATTGGTTATGCAGTTATACCTGCCTCTAACTACCAATTGTTTATAAACTGTTTGTAACCACACCTCTCTAAATAAATATATCCTGGAGCGTCCTTTCTGGACAGTGTGCAGATTTGCCTTCTCTGATTTCTTCTCTTGGCATATGCTAACAATATATTTTAAGATAGCCACTGAAGTATGATCCCTGACGACACAGATTTAGGCTTTCGCTCTCCAGTGTCAGCATTAACAAGCATGGCATCAGATGTTTCATTAGATACATGAACTTTGGTTGCTTTGTAAGCTTTGCAGCAGCATGCTTCCAGTGGGGTTTCATTCAGTGCATGACTCATTCCATAAGATGGCTTTGACTTCGGCGCATACCTAAGGTACTGAAGCTGGTTTTGAGCCAAAATTAGTTTTAGCTTGTAATGTGTCACCAAGGGTGCATAGAAAGTGAGGGTGAGTTAGCATATGGAGGGTATTTCCTTCCCCACATAACCACTGTTGTTTGAGAAGTTAGGATAGGTATTAAGTAGGGAGATATTCCTTTTTCCAGATTACATAAACGTCGGGTCCCCTGTTGAGTTCTGCACGTACACAAAATTGTCTAAAAAACTAAACTCTTGACAACCAGATTTGAGTATGTATGTGGTGATAAAATTCAGTAACTTCACTAATCCAATGTGGGACACAATCAACCCTCAATTTATTTCTCTACCATTTATAATACGTGGTAATCGTATGCAAATATCCCTTCGTAAGGCTTGGGCACTAACAATATGCAAACCGCAAGAGCTTACATTAGACATGGCAATAGACATTGGCAATACCAAAAAGCATGGATTGATCATTACAGATATATATCTGGAGTTAAATCTTTAGAATTCCTTCATATAGCAAATATGAAACTTGTTTGGTGTTAATGCATTTCAGTCTATTCAATAATGAGCACTTTTTTTCATCATCTCTTTGGAATTTTAATCCCTGCACATGATCCACAAGGATCAGGAAAACAATCTTCATCATCAGCCAAACACAGATAAAGAAGGTTTCAATATCAGCAAGACTCCAAAAGGAGAAAATCCAAGGCAAGTTGTGAAACCGCCACTTTACACAGCAGTGGTTGCTCAATTGCCGATGTATGCAGTGCGGCAGTTGTGCAAGTGCAGTAGCAATTTTTCAACCACCCTGGTGATTTCGAAACTGTTGGTCTGCTGAAATCAGCGATTTTGTCCATGTAATAGTGCTATCCAATAACAACCAAGAAAATGGTTTCTTCCAATGGCTTCGACTCTTGGGATTTTTCAGTGCACAGAAGGACATCCCAGGCATGTTATATAGGAGGAACGGACACAGAGAAAGGCATTAGTGGTCAGGAGAACAAACATCATGTGTAATTGGTTGCAGGAGAAAGGATTGAATTGAGAAACGGAGAGCATAAGCTGAGTTGTATCTGCTCTAGATCTATTTGTAACCCATCTTTAGCCACAAGGCAAAGGGAATCTGGGAAATTTTCATTTCCAACTGATTTTACCCCATCTTTGGGTTCTCCAAGATAAATATCTTGTGTCGGTGTTCTTTCATTCTCATGTTTGTCGTACATGTTCTCTTACATTCACATTCAGCACTGCATGTTTCCAACAACTATAATATACTAGCTCTAAGCTCACTAAGACAATGAACTGTCATTTTAAGTAGAAAGTAAGTAGAACAGCAAGCTGGTGATTTTGTATATTCAAAAGTAGGCACTTCAGAGTTTACAAATCCTTTTGGAGTCGGAGTTGATTTATATATTTGGGAATTGTGGAAAGTATTGACTGATTTGCATGACGGTGACAAGATCATAGGGATAAGAACTGCTACTTTGCAATCTGGAGATACCTACAAGAAGGTGAAGTCAAAGGGTGAGAGGAATGGCAAAAGAAGACGAAGATGGACTTGTCCAGAGAGTTGCAGTATTAGAATCATACATGGATCATGTGATAGAGTCCCACCATGCCATCACCAAACAGCAATAGCTCACTGCTAGAAACCAAGAATCCAAGAATGTGCTTTGTGCTCTCGCCAAAAAGTTTGGCACAAGAGAGGGAAAATGGCCCCATAAAGAGGAACTCATGGATGAGCATGAGAATGAGCAGTCTCCAAAGGACAGATCAGAATGACCCCCTTTCAAAGTTGAAACTAAGGTCGATTTAAGAAGCTTTGAAAGACAGGTACATGCTGAATTGTTAGATAAATAGTTGAAAGAGTTGGAGGTATATTTTAGTGTGCATAAAATTACTAAGGTGCAGAAGATCTCTTTTGCATATCTCAAAATGGAAGGTCGTGCTCTAATTTGGTGGGAAATATATCTAGCTTTTTTAAAATGAGAATCCTGATGCAGCTAGGTGCGATGAATTCAAGGAATTATTATATAAGAATTTTTATCCTATTGGGCATAAGACTAATCAAAATATTAAGTGGCAATATTTTAGGCAAGCAAGTGGTCAATATGTGTAGGATTATACCGTGGAGTTTCATACACAGGCCATGTCAATGAACTTGGATTTGGAGGACAGACAATTTGACCAAATATTTTGGAGGTCTCCATACACGCCTAAGGAGACAGATCATTTCAAGTAAGCCAAAGGACTTTGATGAGCCATGTGTGCAAGCATACTTCATTGAGTAAGAAACAAAGCAAGGAAAGGGTGAGTCCTCAAAAATAAATCAGCCCACAAGTCAGTTCAAGAAAGAGCAAAATCAGCCTTACAAAAAGAGCAAGTGAGAAGGTAAGAGAAATACTACTGCTTTGATTACACGGATCCAAAGAATCATTGTAATATACTAATATCAATGGACAAATTGATGCTACATGTAAGAGGTTACATTTAGTACTGCATCCAAATGAGACTCCAAGAAGTATATGACATCTTTAAAAGAAACATCAAAAGTGGAGATTGAGGGCAATTCCAATGAAAATAAGTTGGGTTGCATATCTACCAACATGAACAGCAAGGAACAAGGAGAAAAGATGAGCAAACTGTTCTGAATCAAGATTCAGATTAAAAAAACCAGGGTGAATGCACTTGTTGATATTAAGACACAATTCAATTTGATTTTAGATGAAGTTGTAAGAAAACTTGATTTGCAAATATATGATCATCTTCATCCATATCCTTTGGGTCAGATGAAGAAGGGGGTGGAAATTCAAGTAACAAAGAAATGCAAATTTAAATTTGGGGTTAACCCACAATACATGGATAAGGTAGAAGCAGATGTAATTCTTCTTAATGCATTTGATGTGGTGTTTAGGAGGTCCTTCCTTGTATATTAAAGATGCCATCTTAATGAGGAAAGCTAAAAATACTGATGGATCAAGGATGAGATCACCTACAACATGAGGTCACACATCAAAGCAAGCTCAAGATTGCCCAAGCGTAAAGTCTAGTGCAGGCTAATAATCAATTTGTTTACTTCTATTGAAGGATAAGTGAGAGGATGGGTAAGAAACTTCTGAAATTGATAGTACTAACCAAGGATTGAAATATTTGAATAGCTTGTTGTGATATTTTCAAGTAACTGTTCCAAAATCCGAAGGATTTGCCTCCAAAGAATTAAGTAGTGCATGAAATTCAATTGTTGCCAAAATCTCCTTTATCTAATATTGATTTTTACAAGCAACTGCTCTAATAGAGTAACTTCAAGAGTTGTTGGAACAAGGGGTTATTCACCCAATTAGTTCACCATGTGGGCACCCAATGTAATGGTACCAGATGGCTCTTGGAGAATTTGCATAGACCATACAGCCTTAGACAAGATCACCATAAAGAATCATTATACACTTCCACAAATCGATGACTTGTTAAACCAACTTTAGCATGTTAAATACTTTACACAGTTGGATCTCAAATCTGGGTACCATCAAGTCCATATGCGGGAGGATGTATGGAAGACAACCTTCAAGAATCAATACAAAACAGGGTTTGCATGAATGGTCAGTACTTCCTTTTGGTTAATATTTTGCAACTGATACATTCATGAGATTGATGAATGATGTACTAAGAACTTTCGTAGATAAATGTGGAATAGAATCATGGTGCATCTAGATAATATTTTGGTTTTCAATGCTACATGGAAGGAACATCTAACTCATTTGAGTCGAGTCTTGCAAGTGTTGAAAGAAAAGCAACTACTGTGCAATATGATGAAATGTGAGTTTGCAAAGCAATCACTAGTCTATTTAGGGCATGTGGTTGGAGGATGAGAACTCAGAGTGGATCCTGCAAAAGTTGAGGCTATCAACAATTGGCCCACACCTAGGAGTGCCACAAAGATCGGAAGTTTTGTTGGAGCAGTATAGTACATGAGTAAATTTATTCTAGAGTTTTCATCGAGGTAAGGAGCATGATAATGTTTTAAATTATTTGCAATATAAAATCAGTCGTGCTCCAGTGCTTGCTCTTCCTGATTTGCAGTAGCGACTCGAAGTTGAAATGGATGCTATTCTGTGGGGGCAATTTTGTTGCAAGGAGGTAAGCCAATTTGTTATCATTCAGAGGTATTAACTTCGGCAGTAAGAGGGAGCTTGTTTATGATAAAGAAAGATATGCACTAGTTCGGGAAATTAAAAAATGAAAATATTATTTACTGGGTAACAAAACTGATGTGCATACTAACCACAAACCTCTTCAATATTTGCAAGCACGAGGTAAATTACAACAAGACATTACAATTGGCCGGGTTTCCTTCAGCAATGTCATTTGGTGATCAAGCACAATAAGGGAAGCACAAATGTTGTGGCAGATATGTTATCTAGGCCACCAATAACAAAGCTAGTTTCACCTTTGGCTACAATCTCACAACTTGAGCCTTTTAGAAAGCAAGCTTATAGAGAAGCTTATGCACAACATACAAACTTCCTGGAAACATTCCAGCATTTGCAAGTCGAAAACGCTGATAATGAAATCAAAGATGGGTGTTACCTCAAGGATGGGGTACTCTAAAAATGGGACAAAGTATGTGTGCCAAAGGAAGAAAGACTTCTATCAATGAGAGAAAAGAAGCACATGCTTCAAAAATATTGGTTTGTTTTGGTGTTGGCAAGACCATGGCTCATACGCAAAGGTATGTATATTGAGCCAATATGCAAGATGAAATATCTAGATTCATAAGAGGATGTAAAATTCATTGTAGAAGCAAGCCTAAGGTTAGGAGAGAAGTATTATACATGTCTCTAATGGTACCTACTAGACCATGGGAAAGTATTTCTATAGATTTTGAAGGATCGTTACCTTTGTCTAAACATGGCCATGACTATCTATATGTTGTTTGAAATAGATTTGGCAAAATATGTAATCTCATTGCATGTAAGAGGACAATAAAAGGGCATGAAGCAGCTGAACTATTCTTTTCTAATGTTTGGGTGCATTTTGGGTTTAACTAAGTCCATTGTTTCAAATAGAGATTCAATATTTTTGTGAAAATTTTGGACCACCTTGTAAGACAAGATGGATTCAAAATTCTAACAAAGCACAACATTCCATCAACCGATGGGCAAACTTGAGGTTGTAAATAGGACTATGGTACAGCATGTATTCAAGGACTTGGGATGAGCCTTTGGCATATATCCAGCACACATATAATACACACTACCACTAATCAATCACTTTTTCAAGCATGTTCGGGGTATTTGCCTACTAGTCATCTTAATGGATCAGTAAGACAGTGAGGAGGAGAAGGAAAAGATTCTTAAGTGACTAAAGCAGAAAAAATCACTGAGACAATTAGACAAATCCATCTCAAGGTGAAAGAACAATTGGAAAAGTCTCAAGCCATGTACAAGGGTAGGCATGACCCACACCGCAAGGAGCATACACTCAAAAGTGGGAGACAAAGAAAGGCTTCAAGGGCAGGAAAAATAACTCCAACCTCTTAAGGTACAGACCATTCACCATGTTGGAGCAGATTGGAGAAAGCACTTTCAAGCTTGATCATCCACATTTCATGAGGATGTACTTAGTAGTAAACTGTGAAAAAATTGCACCTATATGAGCCATTTGTGCTAGTTGAAAAAAAAAATCAATTGCTACCCTCTATAGAAGAATTCGTCTTGGACTCACAAGGAGAGTTAACGAAAGATGTAGTGCTGCAGTGGAAAGTCAAAAGTCTATAGAAGAATTCAAGACTAAACTTTTGAGTCCGCACTAAACTTTTGAGGGACCAAAAGTCTTTTAAAAGGGAGGTATGACCTACAAGGATCAAGAAAACAACCATCTTCATCAACAAAACGCAGATAACGAAGGTTTCAATACCAACATGACTCCAAAAGGAGAAAATAAGAGGCAAGTAGCAAAATGCCACTTTACACAGAGTGGTGATTGCTCAATTGTCAGTGCATGTAGAGCAGAGGTTACACAACCACCGCAGCAATTTCACAACCACTTGTTTGCCAGAACAGGTGGTTTTGCTCGTGGCAACAATGTCAGCCAATAACAGCCAAGAAAATGGTCTCTCCAATGGCTCCAACTCTTAGGATTCTTCAGTGGATGAAAAGACATCCCAAACATGTTATATAAGAGGCATGAACACGTAGTAAAGCATCAGTGACCAAAAGCACAGTCATAGTGTGTAAGTGGTTGTAAGAGAAAAGATTGAGTTGACGAACAGAGAGGATAAATTGAGTGAGAAGGATAGATATCAATTGTACTTGCTCTAGATCTCTTTGTAACCCACCTTTGGCCATAGGGAAGAGGGAAGCTAGGCAATTTCCATGCCCAACAGGTTTTCCCCAACTTACAGCTTTCCAAGCTAAACATATTGTGACTATGTTCTTTCATCCTCATGCATGTGTTACATGTTTTTTTACATTCACATTCAGCACTGTATGTTTCTAGCAACTAAAATACACTAGTTCTAAGCTCACTAAAACAATAAAGTGCCATTCAAGCAGACATTGAAGTAGAACAACAAGCTTGTGATTTTGTAGATTCAAAAGTAGGCACTTAAGATTTTACAGATCAGCACATCTACACTTGCTTTATACTTTTGTTTTAACTATCAACAAAACTCACTAATTAATCGCACGAACTCACCACTTTTTCTGCAACCACAACCGTCCAATTACTCATGAGTCGCATACCAGGCTCAATCTCACTAGTAATGGCAAGTAATTACTTACAATTACTCACAATTCCAATTCTATTACCATGCAGAACTTATCTGCCTTTTATACATATTCTGCAATAAAAAACCAATTTCCTTCTTATTTCACAATTTTATTTTATTTTTTGCTCTTATAAGGTGATTTCTTGTTTGTTGTTACGTATTTGTCAAACACGACCATGGTTCACATTGAAGTTAGAAGTTATAACTACAGGTTTTATAAGTTAGACGAAGACTGAAGAAGTAGAACAGAGCAGGAACAAGGTTGCATTTGTAGACCTGGTAGGCTGTCAACTGCCTAATTCAACTAATTCAAACAACTTCCAAGGGGTTTCAAGAGGTAAGAGTCTTCACTCTTCATTTTTTTTAAAAGTAGTCTTCTAATTTTTTTTCCATTTTAGATCTACTTAGGTTCTGAAATGCTTTTCTTTTTTTTCAGGTTCCCATTTTCTTCTACTTTTCCATTTTTATTTTTTTTAGATTAGATAACTATTTGGTTTTGGGGGGACCAAAAAATCCACAGTACAAAGTATAACCAGACCAAAACAAGGGCGAGAGAGCAACCCAAAACACCAGCCAGGACTCCAAAAGGACAAAATGACTTGACCAACCCAAGAGCCCAACAAGGGGCGAGGCAACAGCCTCAACTACATATAATTCTTTTTTTACATTATACCAACAGAGAACCACCCAAAAACCAAATAACAAGACAAAGAGGGACACAAAAGAAACACAGGACACATAGAGACACAGACCAGTCAGCAAACAGTTCAGCTAACGTTTTCTTTTCTGGTTGCTCTTGGTTCTGGAGCTCGGCCCGCCATCCATACTCTGCAATGGACCTTGTGCACCTTTTGAACATCCTTGTTGCCCTCCGTATCCTCCTCATCATCCGAGCTGCTCAGGACCATCTTAGAGCCACTTCTATGCATTTCATGTTTGGCAATTTGGTCTTGTAAGATCGAGATCCTGTTCTCTTGCATGATGAAATCAGCCTTGAGACCATTGATACGCTTTTCCTGTAAGGCCGCCTTAATGTTCAACTCCCTCATGTCCTCGACCAGATGTTTGGTCACATTTAACAATGTTCCAATGGCCACCTCCATGTTAGCAATCTTGGCTTCCTTGTGAGGGTATCTGCCAACATCCTCCACAACTTCCTTCCCCTTATAAGATTCACCCTTTTTCATGTCCGAGAGAACTTCCACTGCTACATTTTCACTGTTTAAGACCTCAAGGTTCTTCTTTTTCTTATGCAGCCTACTGGCTAATGTTTCATTATCAGAATCCGTGGGTTGAGGGATGGGAGCAAGGGTAGGTTTGCCCTTCTGAAAAAGCAAAAGAATCAACCCGTGGTGGAGAGGAGAATCCACTCTTCTCCTCCTTGAAGTCAGCAATCGACACCGACACAGACAGAGAGCTTAAAAGGAAAAAAGGAAAACTCATCACCTGGTTGCTCCTAAAATAGTTCAGTATAGACAAGTGATGAGTATATATCTTCCTGAACTTGCCCTAGAGAGTGAGATATTTCATGACCACTTTGCACACGTTGGCCCATCTTTTCGGCAAACATGTTCTTGCAATGCCATCATCAAACAGGTGAACTGTCTCATTCGGTCCAAAGAAGACAAAGATTTCTTGATTCCTGCTCTTCTTATCTTTGAACAATTTCAGGCCTTCTGTCTCCATGCCCGTAGCTTCAACAATATAGTCCTCGGTGACATGAAATTCCATACCTCTAAACTTGAAATGCCCATGATCCCACGCTTTAGCAAAATCCAAAGCCAAATCCGGGTCATTGCCTCTGATACACTTTATGAACTCTGTAAAACCCCCCTTCCTCATCAACCTCCAAATCATGGCATCCTGCTTAATAACATGGTAGGAAGTAGGCTCAGTCCTAACCCTCTCACCACCCATAATGATCTTGCTCTTCTCACTGGTTTGGCTCCACTTAATCTGCAACTAAATCTTCCCCTCGAGCTTCGAGTTAAGGCCAATACCCACCGCCACTCTCATGTCATCATTTCTCTTAACTCTGCCTTGCGGATCCTGCCCCAATCTATTGAGGCTCGTGTGATTACCTTTCTCGGATCCTTTCATTATTAATAAGAGTGCCAACATGTCTCCATGGTACTTCACCGTTCCATTCTTGCCACACATTCAAATCATTTCCTTGATTCGCTAATCCATCTGGATTGAAGTTTGATTCACGAAACACATGGACCAATTCCACATCATCAAAGGACCTAATGATATTTTGGGATACTTTAATTATGTTTTTGATAGTCCCACCTACACCTTACAATTGTGCCTTCAATAGCTTTGATAACTAAAAGTGAGTCTCCTTCAACAATGCTTTTTCTTAGATTGAGTCTTTTTGCTATCCTTATGCCTTTCATTGCTGCAACTGCCTCAACATAATTATTGGAATTGTTGCCCAATGGTCTAGTATAAGCCACAATACAATTTCCTAAATGATCTCTTATCAAACCTCCTCCCCCTGATGTTTCATCTCTTACTTTCGCAGAACCATCAAAATTGAGTTTATACCAGTCCCTAGGACGTGGTTTCCATTTTGAATTGGTTCTGTCCTTCTTTGCCCCAATTTTAGTGTCATTTTTAGCAGGGATGATCTTGAAGGTCTGCAGGATCCTCGTCTCCTCATTAGAGTATGACTCCTCCCACTTATGCTTGTGAATTCCAATGTTGTCCTTCAGGGTTTGTTTAATTTTGTTTACAACTTTTGAACAATTAGCCGCTTCGTTTATAAAGATTCTGTTGTTTCGTTCCTTCCAAATATTCCAAAGTATGTGCGGGAGAGTACATTTCCACAATTTCTTTAATAAGAAGTGCTTTGTAAGCAACATGCCATTGATCCATCGTATTGTTGCTAAGACTACCTGATAGGACCAGTTGAATGTTAAAAAATACTTTATTAGCTCTATCACCACATGGGAATTATACTTACATTCTATAAAAAGATGGGACACAGACTCAGCATTCTCCTCACAAAGATAGCATATGTTAACAAGTATCATACCTCTTTTTCTTAAATTGCCCACTGTAAGAATCTTCTTCAGACATAGCTTCCCCAAAATAAAAAATGTAACTTTGGGAGTCAAATATGTGTTCCATACCTTAGAGCAAACCTTGTTCTGCTCCTAATCTTGCAAAAGCCATACCATAACCGGATTTGACTCCATACTCCTCCGAGGTAGTCTTGCTCCAAATAATCTCATCCATTGTGGATCCTATTTGAAATAATAATAGGCTCCTTAATTTATTATTCAAGGTTCTCAAAAGGGATCAATCGGTCCATTATAGTCCTGCGGGGGGAGGATAGTAACCCATCTAGCCTTTCTGAGGAATCTGTAGTACCCAATAGTTATTAACTTTCTCCCCAAATTCTTGTCTATAGAAATATTTGAGATCCCAGGGTTCACTCAAGCTAAGGGGTTTTCTATCAAGTCAGGAATCTTCCCAAAAATCAATTTGATTCCCATCTCTAATATTCCACTTAATCCCATTGTGTAGCAGATGTTTGCTATGACAAAAACTTTCCCAGAAAATGGATCCTTTGGGAAGTTCATTATTAGAGAATATGGCCTTACTTCCGCCAACAGTCCGCAAATATTTTGCCTGCAAGATATCAACCCACAGTCCATGTTCCTTGAAGATCCTCCATCCTTTCTTAGCAATCAAAGCATCATTCATAATTTTCTTTGCATAAAGGCCAACCAATCCAGTTTTCAGGCATCAATATGCGTTTGAGACATGCGTCATGTTCTTTATATGGAACTAAAGGGTCACAAGACATCCCCTTAACTCGTACTGAAGAAAATTTGACTCTGTGTGAAATGGAACAGAAAGAACAATTAACACTAAACAATGATTTTCATTTTTAAAAAATTGTTCTGAAATAAAGGATCAATTCACAAGATTTTTTAAGCCTAAGCCCCCAATCCTTTTGGGTTTAGTCACATTCTACCACGCAACATGAGGGATTATGGCTTTATCCTCCGTCCCCGACCATAGGAATCTTTTTTGGATTTTCTCAATGGCTATTCTCACCTTGCATGGAATTCTAAAGATTGACATTATGTAAGTGGCCACCGCCTACATAAAACTTTGTAGCAGTTGCGCTTTGCCCACCTGGGTGAGCAGAGTTCCTTTCCAAGAGGCCAAATTTTTTTCAAACCTCTCAATAAGGAAGTTCCATGTTTCCATAGCCATCTTATTCCCACACAAAGGCATACCCAAGTAGCTATCCGGCAGTGTTTTGATCTTGAATCCCAAGATGTCTGCCAGTCTTTTTTGTTTCTCAGGCTGAACGTTTATGAAGAAACACGAGCTCTTATGGAAGTTGATAAGTTGTCCGGTCACTTCCTCATATCCTTTGTGACTTCCTTGAAAGCTCTGGCTTCATTCACCTCCGCTTGTCCTAGCAGGAATGTGTCATCTACAAACTGCAACAAGCTTAAAGGATCCACCCCATGTTCACTTGAATACCTGTAATCCTTCTCTCCAACATGGCTTTTTGGCACATTCTACTAAGAGTTTCTACCATTATAATGTATAAAAAAGGTGATAGGGGATCTCCTTGACGTAGCCCCCTCACCGCTTTGAAAACCCCATATGGCTTACCATTGATCATCACTAGGAAAGTAGACGTAGAAACACATTCCTTAATCAAGTGGATAACTTTCGGGTGGAATCCCAGTTTAACCAAAATGAGCTTTAGAAAGTCCCATTCAACCCTATCGTAGGCTTTATGCATATCCAATTTAACCAGCATAGCCTCCCTCTTGGATTTCTCCACCGAGTGGACCATCTCATGGTTAGCTATGATATTGTCCAAAATTTGTCTCCCTAAGACAAAAGCTCCCTGATTTGGTGAGATAAACTTGTACAAAATATATATCTTAGTCTGAAAGCCATAATCTTTGAGCATAATTTAAATATAGTATTGCATAGACTAATCGGGCTAAAATCCTTTAGATCCTTAGCACCATTAACCTTGGGAATCAGAACAAGAAAGGTGTGATTTACCTGCTTCAACATCATTCCCCGTGAGAAGAAATCCTGGACCACGAGCACCACTTCCTTCTTAACAATATCCTAGAACATCTGAAAGAAAAAGGCCGGAAACCCATCCAAACTAGGGGTTTTGTTTCCCTCCATCAGAAATAAGATAGATCTAATCTTATCTTCTTTCGGAACCGCCATAAGACTTTGATTCTCATCCTCCTCAATGTTCCTATCGAAGAGTGACAAAGCTTCCTCCATTTTTCTTCCGTCAGCTTGATTACCTTTAGAGTAGAGGTTCTTGAAGTATCTTCTACTTTTCCATTGAAAAGCACTAGTAAATAGGGTTTTAAGTTCTTGACCTGATATTTTTTTCTTTGTTTTATAGAGCTGCTACTTGCAGTTTAAATTCAATTTGCAATGCAGCAATGGTATAAGAATAGCATCCGGTTCAAATAGTTGTAACAAGCCTAAGAAGTATGATGACCCTTCTTGGAAGCACTACAAATTGTCCATAATCAGAGCCCAATTCTGTCATATGCAATTATTGTGGGTTAAAGATGAATGAAGACATCAATTGTCTCAAATACCACCTCGCACAAATCACAAGTAAAGTTGTGCAATTGTGCAAACAAGTGCTACTTGAGGCTCAATGGAGATGGATGCTTATGTTGTGAGTTATACGACGAAAGCAGAGGAAAGTCAATGCACTTGTAGTCGTAATGAATAGGAAGGCAGCGCAAGAGAATTCCGATGAGTATAACATAGGACCCTCTTCCACCCCCATTCCAAGAGTTTGGAGACAGGGCTTATCTATTGGAGATAGTTTGGGCTCACTTGAAGTTGAACAAGGCTTCTTTGTTCCTCAAAATACTACTAAAACACGATCTTCACTTGAAGGTACAAGTTGGAACAGGGAGTTGCACAACGAAACAAGGTTAGCTACCATAATTTTTTGGTATTATAACAATTATCATTTAATGTGGTGAAAAGCCCATATTGGGAGAATCTGGTAGCCACATTGATCGTTGTCAAGAAGGGATTCAAAGCTCCTAGTCCTCATGATTTATGGGGCCCATTGTTGGATGCCATAACAAATACACAAGTTATAAAGATAAGCAAAAACAAATATGAAGTAAAACAGAGCTGCAACATTTTGTATGATGGCTGGACGAATGGAAAGAACCACACTTTGATTAACTTTCTAGTGGATCTATGTACACAATTGGTATTCTTGAACTCAATTGTTGTCTCCCACCAAGAGAAAAATGCAAACACTTTGTGTGATATGTTACATAAGGGGGTTATGGAAGTGGATGTGGAGAATGTCATCCAAGTTATGACAGAAAATGCAGCAACATATGTAGCAATAGGGGAACATTTTGAGGAGACACACCCTACACTTTTTTGGACCCTTTGTGTAGCCCGTTGCATTGATTTCCTACTTGAGGACATAGGAAAGATGACATGGAGGGAAAATGTGGTTGAAGAAGCAAGAAATATCGCAAAACTCATCTACAATCACCCTTGGGTGCTAGGCTTGATGAGAAAGCAAACCAATGGAAAGGAGTTTGTGTAAGCGGAAGTCACACAATTCGCCACAACCTTCATCGCATTGTAAAGCATTGCATCATCACTAACAATTTTTAACCATATGTTTGTGAGCACATGGTAGTTGAAGTCTCCCTATGTTAGGAAGGCCAAGAGGGAAGGGGTCGTGAAGACCATTTTTGACAATGTGTTTATGAATATCACATATGAAATCCTTAAGGTAACTTTAAACTAACTACTTTTTATTTACTATTATGATAAATTTAGTTCAAATTTTTCTTAATTTGAATTTTAAAATCGCGGGTTATTTGGTTTTAGGTGTCAGGGTCTTTAGTTAGAGTTCTATGTTTAGTGGATGGGGGAAAAACCCAATGGGTTATTTATATGAAGCCATAGACGTGACCAAGAAGACCATGGCAAATTATTATGATCAAAATAAAAGAAAATATGAACTCATTTGACACATAATTGATGGAGATGGAACAAGTAGATCCGCTAACATATACACATAGCGGCCTCCTACTTGAGCCCCGAGTTTTACTTCCCTGGTTAGTGAAGGCCCATAAAGAGGTTATGGATGGCCTCAACACATGCATAGAGAGGATGATTCATCACAAAGATACTAAACACAATACTTGATGAGCTGCAGATTTACGAGTCCTGAAGAAAGGATCTTTTCTTTGGCCCTATGCATTGAATGGAGAAACACTCAACAATCATGTAAAAACAAATTGAGTCATTTGTTCCTAATCGCAATACACATAGATACTAAACTTCTTTAATTAATGCAAACCTAGGTGACTTATAATGTTATAAATGTTTTGATGTACTATTTGCAAATTTGTGGTGGAAAAGATTATGGTGAAACACCAAATCTTCAAAAGGTTAGCCATCCGCATTTTGTGCCAATCGTGTAACTCTTCTAGGTGTGAACGTAATTGAAGCATTTTTAAAGTTGTTCACACAAAAGAAGTCAACAAATTGACACAATGCCTCAATGACCTTATTTTTATGCAATACAATCTTCGTCTTCGCAAGAAACAAGTGGAGGGGCAAGAGAGTCGTAAGGCAATTAACTTGGATGATATCTATCCATATGCTGATTGGATTGCTGAGCCCGAGAGTCTGGATGAGCATCCCATGTTTACTAAGGAGGGGATCGCAGCTTTGGAGAGGGAAGCAAAGGAAGCAATAATTTCAAGGGCAGTAGAGACATCAGGAGGGGTTAGTGAGGATGCATATGATGTCTTTGTGGATGAAGTTGTTCTAGAGGAGGAATCTTTACCTTCCTACTCCAGGGGGCAACAAACAAGGCACCAGAGATGATATTTATAGTAGTATATTATGGTTCATTGATGACTATAGTTAATGAGCATTGTAATTGTAGTTTGTACTCTTTTTGGTCTAGAATAGAGCATTGTACTCTTTTCTGGTTGAAAATTAAGAGAAAAATATACTTATGTGTTCTCTACATTCATTTTCCATGCCACTTACAATGTTTTACATGTTACGTAAGTTTATTTTATGAATTTATACATTTTTTTAAGTGGTGAAAAAGTTGCCAAGTCCTGAGTTTAAGCCAAAAGTTTGGGCTGCCTAGTACAAATTTTAAAACTATGCTTTAAACTATTTATTTTATCATGATAAGTTATAAAATATCAATATGATAAATTATAATAAAAAAAATATGTAATATGGCTGATATTTCTGCAACACACAATTCCAGCTACAATTCTCTGCACCCCTCAGCCTGTCAGCACACATTTGGCACCTTCAAGGGTGCCAATGCTCGTTTCATTTAATTTTGTAATATAAAATAATAGATTAAATCTTTTACAAACCACACAGATTCCTATATACAATACATTCCAAACTACATTAGAAGATTATCCAGATCAATTTGAATGTTGTTGCTTTTGGACGATTATAAATTTGTCTTTGGGCTTTGTTTTCTATAACAGATTGACTTGAGACTATTCCAACAAAAAAAATGCAAGTCTCATCAAACTCGACATTCTTCCTAGAAAACTGCTTTAAAATAGCTAAAAACCCATTACAATATTTTCTCAACAAAACAAATGGTTTTACTTTTTAACATGTAAACATCCAAAATAACTGTGTTTTGCCTCAACAGAAAAACACAAAATTTAATTGTTCTTGTTTTAAATACAAAGTTTCTATTGTCTGATTGGGAAAATCTGTGTGAGTGGTTGACTATATGAAGTGCTTTTTCTTGCTCCTTCCCTTGATAAAGTCCAAATTCACATGTGAAAAAAACTTTGGGAAAAAGAAATACACTTGGAGATGAGTAAAGCATGTGCACACACACACACACATTTCCACTCAAAAAAACCAATATATCAGAGGTTGGTTACCATTGAATATCCAACAACTCAAGAATGAAACTGAAGAAAATTGTGACCTTTGATCCCCTTATAAGTTGACATATAGAATATGCCAATATTACAAAACAAAAGAGCAGAAAAATAAAGCTTCACTAGTGACCAGACTCGGGAATTAGAGCAATCATTATTCAGGAAAGCAGATCATAGGATTAACAAAATAAAGACAAATATTTTAAAGATAAAGTTTTATCGAAGAAAAACAGTCATGAAAGATATCCTGAAGCATGAAGAGTTATATAAATTCACCTACTTTCTTTAAGCAAGGTAAAAGCTTGAAGACTAAGCCAATGCTCTACAGCATATAGACATGTGGATACTTACAGCTTTTGAAGATGGAAAAGCTGCCCAAGCTCAGGAGCCAGAATTCCTTGAAGAGAGAGCTCTGTCAGCTCACTGCAACCATACAGAAGTAAACATGAGTCTCATGTACACAAATTAACCAATGAGAACCTTCTAGTGAGGCTTCCTTTTTAATTTAGCATGGTATGTTCCTTGAGTGAAGAATCAAAATAAGTTGCACTATCATAACCAGTACTTCATGCATCCATTAAAGAACGAGTTCGAACTCAACTGATATTTCACTAGTAATTTCATCAATGATTGCACGAGTTGGATTTAATAATGAATCTAATATTCTTCTTGAAAGAAAACTTCCATGGGAAAACTCAGGAATCCGTAGCTTCAAAATATTAATTTAATATATGTTTTTCTTTATACCAAAATGGACTCCTCTACCATTTCTAAATGCACCAAAGACAAGCAATCTACAAAAGTGCCTGCAGAATGTCAGTTGTGACTAGAGAGTCTTGCTCCTAGAAAGACATCATACAAAACATAGATTAGAGTCTAGACAAAGGGCATATGATGAACAAATGGCCAGTCACCTCTATGCCAATTTCAAAATAGAGAGTTGCATGAATAATTATTAGTTATGCAATTTTTAAAATGATTTCTCATCAATGTTGTTTATATGGTTATGCAAACATCATCGTTAGCTATGCAATTTTTAAAATGATGACTTCTCAGTTCTCATTAATGTTGTTTATATGGTCATGCAAACATCATCATTAGTTATGCAATTTTTAAAATGATGACTTCTCACTAATGTTGTTGATATGGTCATGCAAACATCATCATCTCATGTCAGTATCAGAAGTTATAATAATTGTACTTCATCAAGTAAAATGCTTCTACTTATTCAAAAGTCACAAATTTAGCAAGTGCTTACATAAACAGAGGGAGAAACTCAGTTTGAGCCAGCTGAGGGTTGAACTGGGTACTCGAATAGATTAAAATTCAGATAGCATTGTTGATGTGATTCTCTAGAGGATGTCACTTGTTTTTACTATACTGCAAATTGCAATTCCCCATTATAAGTACAAATTATTACTCTTCCCAGCTATAAATTTTGCTAAATAATTGTATGCTAAGTCACAATATTCGAGTTCCCGTTTGTGTTCAATGAGGATAAAGTTCAGTTCAAGTTTGCCAAGGGATAAAGTTGGAGAAATAAAATATCTTTAAGTTCAAACTATTTTTTTTCTATCATTTTTATTTTTTGAAAAAGATGCATAAATATGTCAGAGAGACAGAGTGGAGAGACCTTTTTGTCTGCTACTTTCAGTCTGTATATGTATATATACACACATTTGTAAAATAATGTGAAACCATGTCAAAAACATCCCGTGCAAAAATAATGGATAAACTTTGCGTTCATGTTCGACGAGAATAAAGTTCGGTAAAATCTGAACTTTTTCGATTAAATTCGGAGAGCCTTGTGACATAGATTATAAGCACCATCCGCCTATGAAGTCAGCTGGATAATTGTAATCAGTGCCAAAAGCAACGTACACTGATTTTTCTGAAGCATACCATCCAGTTACAGAACAAAAACAAACGCCAGGTAAAATTTCATATCCATTGTAAGAATAGCCAGTGGTCGGTCTGCTTCCATGTGGAATTTTTTGAGGGCAGAAGCATCTAACCTCCTAACTCACTACAATCAACACTGGCAGATTAATTCCTGAACCCTCAACCTTTTTCTTTTGGTGTGGATTCACATTTACAAGATAAAAAGAACCTGTGTGTGTGTCAAATATTGAGATTTACATTGCATACCTGCAAAGTAAGATAGGAGAGATTTTAGACCTCCACAACAAAGTTTTTTTCGGCCGCTGTTGAGGCAATTCAGGTGACTGAAATGATAGTTTTTGTATGAGGGAAACATCTGAACATCCCTCCATGGCTCGGGGAGGTCTGGATATCCACAGGGAAGAAAATATCCCCCAGGAGTCCCAGATACCTGACAGGCACCTCTCCGGACACACAGTACGCAGTCTCCTTGGTTACCCTTCCTGGAAGTTTAACACAGTAAGTGTGCTCATTCTTTTTATGTGCTTACGGGGCAAATGGTGCACTCAACCACCTGCAGCTTTTGTATGGTGATCATTGACATGTCTCTACAATCCACTAGATGATCACTAACATAAAACTTATAGGACATGGTCATACTTAGATTCTGAAGCCTGATATATCCAAGGTGAAAAGATAAACCTAGATTGTCAAATAGAGCAAGGTATGCTTATGGCTAATATGAATAGAGCTTCATATATTTGGAGCATATAGTGTATCCTTGTTATCAAATCAAGAATACTATCCAGAGTGGACCCCAAGGAGAAGTACAATTGATTATTGACTGGTGTAATGCCGTGGAAGTAAAAAACTGCTGACAGCCAATGGAGTATGATTTTAAACCATTTCATCACACATTTTACATTTACTTTTATACGTGTGGCTTAAAGTCTTTTTTAGAAGCATATATTTGACTATCAAATGATTCAAATTATCTTTATGCATGACGCTTCAGGAATATATCAAATCTTTGAGGCTTTTCAGCAGATTGTTGTTCAGACCCCACAGATAGAAACTTAAAGTGAAAAAAATATATGTAATCAATACTTGTAAGTTGTATGTATATCCAAATCATCTGTAGTGTAAGCTAAACCATTGCATTGCTTTTATGAACTTTCCTCCTAAAGGGTGAAAAATTGGTAAGGTCCTGCATCCTGATATGCACTATTTGGTTTAGAGAAAACAAAAATATAAAGCTAAAAAGGGAAAACGATGCAGTAATTTTCATCCAATGTCTTCCAGAACTTTCTCTAAAGAAAAACAGTCAAGGGCATCTCAATAGAAATTTGGCATCCAACCTATAAGTTCTGAGTGAAGTTTCTAAGTTTGAGAATGCTCCCAGGACTGAAAATTCAAGCCAGAGGAATAATAGTTTTTGGTATTCGTGTGGTTTATTTTTCAGAGAATTAGCGATCTGAAGAGTTCTGCTAGAAAACAGCGATACAGCCCAATATGCTTAAAAAACAAAGCATCTTAAATCACAGAAACTGATGAATGATTGAAGAGCAAGAGTTTCTACCAAGCATCCTATGATAATTCTAGCCCTTCTGCAAGGACTGATTTGAGCTCCTACAAAAAATGGTTTATAGAAATCTCCTAAAAAGCAGTGAAATAGCTCAATCTGCTTTAAAAACGAAGCATTTTGAATCGCATGATTGACGAATGACCAAAGGGCAAGAGTTGCTAATGAGTATCCTATGACTATTCCAGCCTTTTTGCAAGCACTGATTTCTGCTCCTACAAAAAACGTTATTATATATTCTGGCATCAATTCTGACTTATTCAATAAGAGATTTGGCACATTAATGTTTAATTCTGGTTTTAAACAGCATGGGTGACTTTGAACCTTGCTCTTATTTGTCAGACCAAATCATCCACAAAAATTGTTCTCTAACACTGCTCTGTCCAATGGGAGTTCTAAAAACAAAAACCTTACGAATAAATTAACATAATATTATTTCTGAATGATAGTAATTAGGTGCTTGAGAATGTAACTGCACTACAAATTATGTTCACATAATAAAGTTTCTTAAATTGACTTACAGGGAAACGACTTTCCCATCTGCACAATGAACTCCATACCACTTGCAGGGATCTTCATCATAAGGATTCCAATTTGACAAGACCATGTATGGATCCCTATCCACACAACCCCGAAACGCCAATAATGCCCGGCCTGCATTCACAATCCTCTAGTAAGTTTCTTCATCTGAAAGACCTTAGACTAAAAGGAACAAGGAGGCCATTATAGCACATTTAAAAATTACAACAACAGTGTGCAAGATGCCTATTTGACGAACTAGCACTGATTTTCTAGCTTACACTAACTGTGTCCCAAAAGTCCACATTCGTTATGTGTAACATACCTTCAAAATTAAGAGACCAACATTTCTGAACAGCTAACTGCAATAGCATTGCCACATAGACTACTTGGCAGAGTTGAAATCTGAATAAATTTCTCCATATGCAGTCCATTTTCTCGTGAGAATAATCTCCGCCCCTCCCTGTTAAAATCCTTAACTGCCTGTTTAGCAAATTTCTCCCTAATGACTCCTCAAAACCAGTTGACTAAACCGTTCTAGAAATGCTGAAATGTGTTTGAGGCCTTTATATGCTATACTCTATATTCCCTGTAGTATTCTTCACATTCTGTATCCTTTAAATGTGTTTCAGCTGAGAGAGTAACACAACTTTAAGAGCCACTAAAATATCCTTGATACACAAATATGAGGTCTCCCATATCTAATGCAGAGTATAACTGTATAAGTCAACCAGTAGGTTGAAAGCCTCGTTGCTTTAAGAATCAAAACTCTCAGATGACCTTCATCTTACAATCACAGAATCAATTATCCTTCCACTATTTGTGCTGTCCGGGGAATCTAACGAAGGCTGTGCTCAAAATAATATTCCCTGGCCAGGAGAAAGATAAATAAGATGAGTAATTAGTTCAAATTCACATGCGGTAGCTACACGCTAAATAAGAGAAATATAGCAAAAACAACTGCAACAGCATGCCACACACGAATTAAATAAATTCCGCTGCATTCCAAAGCGGAAAGTAAGATATTAAATTAAAACAGCAGAATTTATAGTCAAATCACAGATTCCAAAACATTTAAATTTAATGACTAGATTCAAACGCAGCCATTCATAAACTTGGTGCAAGATTTGACCCCATACGATTTTCTAAAAATGGTGAGATTCAAGAGGCTACGCAATCCAATCCTGCTCAACATTAAAGATTTAAATGCTAACCCCGTGAGATTTGATCTTTAACAATACATTCCGATAGTAAAATCAAGAAAAATTACGACCTACAGAAAGCCTTCAAAAAATATCAAACGCCCACTAAAAAACGTCAAACTTCACAACTGAAACTACCATACATGATCGATTCTGCCGAAGAGACAGGTTTCAAGTAAAAATACCAAAGTCTGTACGGAAAGTCCGATTCAGACGCTTAATCTTCACAAACCTACCAAAATCATCCACAGAAAACACATACTCCAAAAACTTCAATGTTTAAGGAATTGTCACTAAAAGCACCAAATTCGGCTATGAAAACTCCGATTCGGAGGCTTAATAAACCAAACCAAAAAAAAATCAATAAATCAAACCTTATTTTTGCAGAAAAACAAAACTAAGCTAACAAATTTTCAAACTGAAACGCTTTCTCAATATAAAACCTCCGATTCAAACCCTTGATCGACAGAAAACTTTTCCAAAATCAAACAGGATTTCAGAAACAACATGATGCTGGAATTAAGAGGCTTTCATCTGCGAAAGAAAATAACTACAAAAAAATGAAAATGTTTTTTTCGTGTTTTTTTTTTTTTTTCGTAAAAAGAATACTCTGTCTTCAATCTACAGAAAATATTTACCATTACGAAAATGAAAATGTCTTCAGAAAGCTGTGATAGTCGATCGCATACAGCACAAAAGAAACCCTCAAACCAGAAACCGCACAAATCCTGTAACTTAATTTCCCCTCGAATGATTTTGTTTAAACTCGCGGAAAACCTTTGCGCTCAAATTGTCTGTGTTGTTTGTATAGGGTAAAGAAACCTCGTACAGATGCTAAATTGTGAGCTGAAAATCCCGAGGCCAGATAGTTCAATACTCCAGCGTACGTAAATCCCATGGACTGTGGACGAACAAATGGTGCACAACGTGTTAGGTAGTCAAAACTGGAGATAAGGGATTATTGAGCTTCCTGGCACCATCATCATCGTCTTCATCATATTTACCGTCGCTTTGAAGCCTTGGCCGCCTTTTTCCCTTCATTTTTTTTTTTTAATTCCCTCCTTCAAACTCCGGGGAACAATTTTTAATTTAATCATTTTCCTTCTCTCCTTGTCGACGGCATAGTTACGCCAGCCGGCAGTTTCGCCCGCCTGAACCCGTCAACGTCGGCCTCGCCGACGCCGTGACGCCGTTTAAAAAGACGCGTACCGACTTAATATTAATTTTTTGTTTTCTCTTTCACTTTCTTTGATTTCTTCTTTGGCACTGCCACTGCCACTGCCACTGCCACTGCCACTGCCACTGCCTATTTGACCTTTGCTTTGGCCTGCCTTGTTTCTAATATTTTAAATCAAAAGGGACGTCGCCGTGATGCTTTTGAAAAGACCCTTTCGACATTCAATAATTCCGAAAATTCCAGCGCATCAAACTGCTTTGAACGCGGATACACAACTCGGGAATAAACTTGAAGCCTTCGGTTCCATGGAGGGGGCTTACCTACTTACACATTTCGGAGATTGTAAAACAAAGTTGGTAATCGGTTAGTGATATATGATAGAGATGTTGATTGAGATAGTGGGGCATTCACAATAAGACTACTCAACAATTACATTTAAGGTGTAAGAAACGTTGGATAGGATGTAAATATAATGTTTATGTGGAAATGCAAGAGAAGGCAAGCTCGGTATAGGCATATAGCGATATGGTTTGGAGACGGAGAGGACATTGAAATGCAAGTGTCTCTCTTCATTCTTTCTTGCAAAGCTTTGGACATGTTTGTAGCACTCAAGTGTAAATGCAAGAGAGACTTGCAAGTCTATCGATGAGCACATTCGTGAGACAACAACAAATTCGATAACTAGATCAAAATGTAGGGAACATTAACTCTCCACGCACAACCAATCAAAAATAAAATTATTTGGAATCAAACTTCACCCCTTATATACTATCTATAATTATTTGCTGACCATTAGAGCGTTTATGAGAGAGGAATGGTATAAGAGCAAATATTTGAATTAACTAAAATCTCAAATAATAAATAGATGGTAAATATAAGAGCAAAACACTTACAATTGCCTCTAATAAATAGATGGCTTCATCTAACAATAAAACACTCAACTCATAAAAATAGAGCTAAAAAGCACATACTTTTGTGCAATACAAAGCTTTTGATTTATTTTCTTTAATACCTTATCTTAAACTTAAGAACAACTAAAATTAAACTCAAAAGTAAAAGCACGTAAAAAGCAAACTGTTTTTTGTCCTTTTCTTGGGGAAAAATTAAACTTTTTCTAATACTCCCCCTTAATTTTGACCTTCAAGCTTTTATTTTTCTGGAGCTGAGTGTGCACTTCCAGATCTGACATATTCCGGATCATAAACTCCCAAACAAGATCTCAAATACTCAAAAACTTCATTTCCCAAAGCTTTCATAAAGATATCTGCAAACTGATCTTCGGATCTGCAAAATTCAAGACAAATTTCCTTGTTGTTAACTAACTCCCTGATGAAGTGATACCTCGTGTCTATGTGCTTGCTCCTCTTGTGAAAAACAAGATTTTTGGACAATGTTATTGTTAAATTGTTGTCACAAACAATTTGTGTAGCATCCTCTTGATTCTGCCTCAAATCTTTCAACACTCTTCTCATCCAAATGGCCGGCTAAACCATTCTGAGCGTTGGGCGAGGAAGCTAGGGTGGAGGAAGATGGCAGATGTCGCGACAGAGAAAGATAGGGAGGAAAGACGACTCAAGTATGGTGAAGCGCATGAAAGGGAGATTGCTAGACAACGCAAGGTTGCAGGTGTGATGGATGTATGGTGACAGACATTATAGGAAGGATTTGAGGTTCACGCAAAGGACGTGGAACCTAAGTAGTTTGTGTGACTCCATCTTGGCAAGCACGTAAGAGAGACCCCTTCGGCTTCTGATGAGAGTTCGTCACACGAAGAAAGAAGAACCGTTGGCACACATCTGAGCCCACCTAGTGACCGGACCCTAGCGCTTGATTTTCCAAATCAAGGGGAAGATATTGCTAGTCCAGTTGGTTACATTGGAGGTAATCGGTCTACACCCAGAAGATATAATTTCTCGTTTGGGACTTCTATGGCTATAAACACCATCCCAGTGTTAGGACTTTTTGGGAAAGGTATAAACACACAAGCTTTTGGTCTTTGTGTCTGGGAGTGGTGCGGGGTATACTATTGGCAATGGGGCATTGTCGCAGACCGTAAGCGCGTAAATCAGTGGAACTGTAGGGACCCTTGGCACAACCACTTTAGGACCTGGTGGGTCTGGTGGATTTGGTGGTTCAAGACCTGATGGACCTGGTGGGTCTGGTGGTTTAGCAGGAATATGAGCTGGTGGATCTAGTGGTTTAAGACCCGGTGGGCTTGGTGGATCTAGTGGTTCAGGACCTGGTGGATCAGGCGGTGGAGGAAACATAGGCAGAAACCAAGTCTCTGGCTCAAGAGGATTCGGGCCCCAACCACCCCCACAAGTTTTCTTTGAAATGTCTCTACATTTGCCCGATTATAAAGGTATTGAGGATGTTGCGGAACATGTTCACAAATGTGAATTGCTATGGTGCACAAAGGGTGTCACAACCCCAAAACGGAAGGCTAGTCAGTTTGGAACCACGTTGCAAGGGCGTGTGCATAGCTGGTATAGGAAATATGACACTCATCAAACAGTGGTGGACTATACTGCTTTAAAGAATGCATTCTTGGCGAAATTCCACATTCCTGAGTTTGAGCAGAAGAGCATCAGCGCTTTGAAGGAGATTCAACAAGGAATGGTAGAGAGTGTGCGAGAGTATGATGTGCACTTTAAAACTCTCTTGTCTAAATTATCATATGATATTCACCCTTCACAGCATGCTCAATGGTTTGTTGGAGGATTGATCACCCCTTTTAGAAGGGCCTTATCTCATAAAAATTTTACAGATCCGCACGAGGCATTGGAAGTTGCTCTGCGCACCGAGGCTGTTGGTAGTGTTGACATTGGCGTTAGCCCGTTCCTGGAGGCTCATATTGTTGTTATGGCCAAGCAGTTGGAAAATTGTCTGCAAACTCAGCCCATGAGACTCGCAGTGGTTTGTGGTGCACATATTGTGAAGTAGAGGGGCATGTCAAGGATAGTTTCCCCCAGAGGACAGTACACTCTGAGGTAGTAGATTGTGAAATTTGTCATGGGGACCATGATGTAAGTAGATGCCCCTTGCTACAACACGCAATCAGGAAGAATGTGTCTTGTTATTGTAATATTTGCACCTCTACAACCCATGATACTAAGGACTATAGGCTCATTGATCAGATCCATAAGGCCATTGATCATGGGGTGCACCAGACCAACGTTGCCAGTAGTTCAATGGGTGATGATCGTCATTATGAGGAGCACGCAGATGGAGGCGCGCGTGGAAGGGGTTTTTGAGGAGGATTTCGTGGTCGTGGTAACCACGGGAGAGGAAGGAGTGAGTTCCTACGTGGAACTTGTTTCAATTGTGGATATACAGAGCACTGCAAACAAGAGTGCCCGAACCGTTTGCAGTGCTCATGGTGCGGAAAGAAGCATAAGTACAAGGAGTGCCCGGAGTTGTCTAAGCACATGAATCAGCAACACTGGAAAGACAAGGGCGCTGTAATGGTCAGCATTAAGAAGGCAGACATACAGTGGATGCCTCAGATAACACGGGATGCAGGTTTGGAGCTTGTCTTGGTAACAACAAGGGCAGAAGTTGCATGCGCAAGAGAGATACCAAGACAAAAGAACCTGGTTTCTAGGGAGGAAGTCATTCGTGGAAAGTACCCAGACCCCACGCATCAAAAGGAGGTATATCAGGACACCATAGATGTCATTCGGAGTTTACAAGGGGAAATTCAGTGTCTAAAGGAGCAATCTAGGAGGGAGGAACAAGGAAGGAGAGTCAAGGCGCCAAAGGATGACCTGGATGAGGTCAAGGAGGTGTGTAAAATGTTAAGGCAAGAAAATATCATTCCCTTGCTAGGATCATGGTTGAGAGGAAAGGTATCATGCACCGAAGAAGAGCACGAGAGGCAGGTCTTACACACAAACCTTCCCACTCACAACCTTGACTATGACAAGGAGATCGCGTTGAATACAGTTATAGATGGATGGATCCTTAGTAATATCCTCATTGACACTCATGCGGAGGTTAATGTTCTAACTTTGGATGCATGACATCAGATGGGAAGACCTGCATTATAGCCATCTTCGAATGTGTTATATATGGTAAACAAGACTAAGGCAATGCACATCAGTGTCTTAAAGGATGCAACTATCACTATCCAGGGAGCTAAGTTTACTAGGGACTTCGAAGTCTTGGCACTCACTGAGGCGAACAATTTCCCAGCACTACTTGGGCACCCATGGTGTTATAAGAATAATGCAGACCTTCGGTTCAACAAAGGGTACATCAGATTTGAAAACAAGGAGGAGCGGGTCATTATACCCTTGGCTGATGGGAAGTTAACACCCTATGTTGAACCTATGGGGGAAGAAGTTCTGGACAGGATATATGTACGCTCAATCAGGGACCCAGAGATAATACATCCTACTAACGGAGTTATCCAGTTTGAGGATGCTTAGTCAGTAAGTGATACCACTAGTCTAGCATGTGACAATTGGGTGCATGGAACTTATGAATTGATGGGACGGCAGTTAAGAGGGTCGGTGACCAAGGTGACAAAGGCGCGCACAATCCGGCGCCTAGGAGGAAAGGAGCTGCCTAAGTATTCAAGAGGAGCCTTCCCTGAGATCTTTTTGCGAGAAATGGAAGCTCAGTGGAAGAATGAGAATGAACGAAGGGGGATGTTAAGTTATGTCCTGCTCGGCACAGCTACACGGTGGTGGGCTATACATCAAGAGAGCCTTTTTGAATGGCGCGAGGTAAGAATTGCTCTCTATCAGATTCTCTAGGAGCAACATGCCCACCACCATCAAGGACTAGAATGGGAAGGAGCCCGCCTCTTTCCATATCTAGGAGTGTGAGAGGATCTGGAGAGAAGGTGCAGAAGCTTTGCCACCATCCCTCTGGGTGCACAAGTTGTACTCTACACTACAGGGTTGTGCGTGTGCATGGTACATTCATTTAGAGACATGCCTCCAGACAGGGAATTGGCAAGAGCTCGCGGCTGACCTCATTCGAACCTTTGGGTATCGAAGTACCAAGCCATCATTTGATAAGGCCTTGCAGGGTATCAAGCACCTTACCATGGGGGATAGTGCCATGGCGGAAGATAGGCTGTTGGAATTACTAGGTGAACTAGGATTGGAGGCACGCTTTGAAGAAATAAAGGAAACAAAAGAGTTACAGCTGAAGCGCACATGTTTGGAAAAGGAGAAAGGAAATTTGGTGTGTTTAATTGATGGAGAGGAAGCAGAAAGCTTGGATGTTGGCCATTCTATAGGAACGTGCGAGGTAGTGGACAGTGTTGATACTCGCGCGCACGCCTACCATGAGCCCTTAAAAACAAATAAGGTTAACATTGATTCAAGAGAAGAACCTAAGGAAGCTATTATTGGAGATTACTAGTCGAAGAAGGAAGTCTCTAAGATCATTGATATGTTGTGTGAATTTGAGGATTTATTCCCGAGCGGGTACCATGAGCTCAAATGCGTTCACCATTCCTTGGGGGAGATGAAGATAAAACTGAAGGATGGTGTGCACCCAGTTAGGAAGAGGCCCTACCAGATGAATACCAATTTGCGCGTGAAGGTTAAGGAGTTGATAGATAAAATGATAGCTTCTAGGATCATTGAAGTAGTGGAAGAATCGGAATGGATAAGTCTGATGGTGATCAACATCAAGAAGGATGGATGGATTAGGATTTACGTGGATTATAGGGAGTTGAACATTGTTTGTGTCATTGATCCTTTTCTAACCCCCTTCACGGAAGAAATTTTGGAAGGAGTCACTAGGCACGAAATCTATTCCTTTATGGATGGATTTTCGGGGTACCACCAAGTCTGGATTGCAAAGGAGGACCAGGAGAAGACAACTTTCGCCACTGAGTGGGGGAGTTTTGCATACACCGTCATGCCCTTTGGGTTGAAGAATGCGCCTGCTATTTTTTCTCACATAGTGGTGCAAGCATTCCAGGACTTCATCCATAAGTTTCTTCAGGTCTATTTGGATGATTGGACAGTGTATAGTCTAGTTAAAGACCATTGTGACAATTTGAGGTTAATGTTTGAGAGGTGTAGGTAGTTGAGGATATCCCTCAACATTAAGAAGTGTGTGTTTGCTACACCCTTTGGGACTTTATTGGGGCATATCATATGTAAGGAGGGCTTGCTGGTAGATCCCGCTAAATTTGTAGTTATTGTGGGGTTAGGGGAGCCTACTAGCCAGAGCGCAGTGCGCGGATTCCTTGGGCATATGGGTTATTACAGGAAATTCATCAAAGGGTATGCTAGGATCACCGCGCCTTTAGAGGAGCTGCTCAGACATAAAAGTGCCTTCCATTGGGGAGAGGCACAACAAAGGGTGTTTGATACATTAAAAGATATGCTTATCACCGCACCTATATTATGTTTTCCCTCTTGGGACAAGCCCTTCCATGTCCATGTAGATGCCTCAGGGATCGCTATTGGAGCAGTACTTGCACAGCCAGGTGAAGGAATTGTTGATCATCCTATGTGTTTTGCAAGTAGGAAGCTGACACCAACAGATCAGAATTACAGCACGACTGAGCATGAGGCATTGTCAATGATCTATGCACTTTTCAAGTTCAGACAGTATCTACTGGCAACACCCTTTGTGTTTTACACTGACCACATGACATTAAAGTATTTGGTGAACAAGCCCGTTCTGCAAGGGTGCATATGTCGGTGGGTGTTGTTGTTTCAAGAATTTGAGTTCACCATTGTAATGAAGCCTGGAAAAAGCAATTGTGGACCTGATCATCTATCAAGAATTGATTCAGGGGAGGACGCGCAGAGTATTGAGGAGACAATGCCAAATGTGCAACTGTTTAGGTTGTGGCATGCGCCCTCAAATTTTGAGGAGATTGTGGTATTTTTAAAGGAAGGCATGGTGCCCGTAGGAATGAAGGCATTAGAGAAGAAACAACTAGCCATACACATCGCAACCTACATGTTGATCAGTGGAGACTTATACAAATTGGGATGTGATGAAGTTTTTCGCAGGTGTGTATTAGAGCATGAGTGCCTCTCCATCATGGAGGAAGCTCATGGAGGAAGCATGGGTGGACATTATGCAGGTGATGCCACCGTGCATAAGAAATTAATGGTAGGTTTGTGGTGGGAAACCCTGTACAAGGATTGTAAAGACTATTGTAAAACGTGTGACCATTGTCAGCGCATTGGAAAACCAAGAAGGAGAGATGAAATGCCTTTGCACCCTATCCCTAGCACGGAGCCTTTTGAAAAGTGGGCAATAGAATTTGTAGGCCCTATTGCACCAGCAGCGCAAAGGACTGGTTCACGCTATGTCATCATTTGTATGGATTATTTGACAAGGTGGGCGGAGGCAGCCCCAACTAAAGATTACACAACACCCACATCGGAAAGATTCTTATGGGAGAACATTATCACAAGGTATGGATGTCCTTTGAGTTTAACCAATGATAGGGGTACACATTTCTTGAATGAGACCGTGAGGATCCTGTTAGCAGAATTCATGGTGGCTCATCACAAGACTACGCCCTATCACCCACAAGTAAATGGAACCGCAAAAGCATTCAACAAAATATTGAGTCATACCCTGACCAAAATTTGTGATGTCAGAAGACAAGATTGGGATGACAAAGTATCAACAGTGTTATGAGCTTACAGGACAACATATAAGAGATTGAACAAAGCCACACCATTTCAGTTGGTGTTTGGCATGAAAGTTGTTATGCTGGTTGAATTCATGTTACCTTCTCTGTGAATAGCGAGCGCAGGAGGGTTAGCCGATGAGCAAGCACTGGAAGAAAGAATTGATGAGTTAATGAAGCTGGATGAGAAATGATCACTCACCAGGTGGAGCCAAACAATAGAAAAAGCAAATCAAAAGGCTTGGCATGATTGCCACATTAGAAACAAGTAGTTTGAGGTTGGGCAGATGGTTTTACTGCATGATTCTAAGTTTCTGTGCCATCCTGGGAAGTTGAAAGTCCATTAGTTGGGTCCTTACACAATCTCGTACATCCTTGATTTGGGTGCGTGCCAGTTACAAGCGTTGGATGGGATGAAGTTACCTGGACACTTCAATGGGAGTAAGCTGAAGCCCTACTATAAATAAGTCTTCTTGGTGTTTGTAAAGAAGGTAGTTTTGTTAGTTAGTTTAGAATTTTCCTTTATTCAATTATTTTCTTGTGTTTCCCTTTTGTGTTGTTGTTTTGTTTTGTGCCTTTGGCGCCGGTAATCTTATTGCTACTTATTAAGAATCTGTGAGTGCGCAGAGGACTGCGCATCGTTTTAAGTGTGGGGTGGAGTAATGTGAAGGAGCACATGGTTAAAGTACCAAGGAAGTTTGTGTTAAAAATCCTAGTTGAATGGCCTGGTTGAAAGAGGCGTATGGAGAGAAAAGATGGAAGAAGGATGGTTGGCGCCAAGATAAAGCTACTTATAGATCCCACGTACAAGGAGGAGAAATCACATTAAGCAACACGAGGTAGGCGAGAGCAAAAATCAGGACAGAAGAAGTGCCTTTAGCACTGGTTACGTGCGCAAGAGTCTCCTGTCATGTTGGATTGGTTACGCGCCAGAAGGTTGAAGGATTGTCTGCGCAGGTTGGGCGTGTGAGGGAAAGCGCTTAACTTGGGCTTTGTTTGAAAAATCTGCATTAAATGAAAAAAGTATGGTGGTAGGTGAAGTAGCACTTAATGCTCAAAAAAGGGAAAAACTATAAATAAGGGGATCGGGACACTTCATTTTTCACTTTACGTATAAGAGAACGAAGCGCTTTTTTCACCTTTGCAAACCAGGGCTTCCAAAAAAATGGATTCGTGTGAAGAAAAATTTGAAAGGATTGAAGTGTGAGTAGCTAGTTTGGATTTGCGAACCAGAAAGAAGGTATTTCACAGGCATGGGAGGAAGTGTGAGAAGACGTCGTCTTGTGAAGGGAGTATCCCAGTTAGGGTTTGAAGAACTAGGGCACGGGTTTAAGTAATTTTCTTTACAAGTTTGAGATCTAGGGTTGGAGAGAACGGACAAAGACAAAGTGGTAGGCGCTTTGGTTGCTACTCATGAGGTAGAACTCAAGGAGTTCCAGGAGAAAAACAAGGGGAATAGGGCGAAAAGAGACAAAACCCTTGCCGAGGTTAAGAAGAAATCAGAGGCCATTGAAACATTGAGGGCTTCAATCAAAAACCGGTTGAAGGAGCTATATCCACATATCACACAAAGAATGGACGCATTGGAGGATATATGCAAGGAATTGGAGAAAATCACGGATATTATGAGCGTGCAAGGAGATGGAATAAATTTTGGGGAGGTGAGCACCCTGGTCAGCGACCTCTGTCAACACACGCAGGATGAAGTCGATGCCTGGAATAAATTTGAGGCTGACTTGCAAAAGGATTTTCCCAGTCTGTTGTAGTGATTCTTTCACTCTCCCATTATTTCTTCTTATTCTTTTTCCTAGGCGTAAGCCTATTTGTATTCTTTCTCTCACTAAGGGAAGTGTTCCCATGGATGGAGAACAGGTGTAGTGTGGGGTGATGTTGGGCCCCTAGATTATTGACTAAGTTTAGAAGGTGCATAGGCACGCAAGGGCCCTAGTTAAAGAAAGGCATGCAAGGACAAAGCGCGCAAGGTAGGGTTTAAGAATTGGGTTTAAGGAATCTCACGACGTGCGCGGACAGAACCAAGGGTTCGGGACTTACTCAAATTGGAAGATCGAGGCAGAACACGTGAAAAGCATGACTTGGTTGTGCGTGGATAAGATGTCAGCCTGGCGACAGGTTGGCCCAGGAAGGAGCATGCTTGCGATAGAATCTTCTAGAAGCACATCATGGGATAAAGTGGGAAACTTAGGCCTGGAGGAGCATGCTCGCATGGAGGACCACATTCAGACACTTGGCATTGGATCTGAGGGCATTGGAGGATGAGTTGGTAGTCCAAAAAAGCTATAAATATAAGCACCTACAGAGTAAAACCATATAAAGACTGAGAGCGAGGGTGGAGCTCTGTAAAAATACTGCAAGAACTCTGCTAGTGGGTAATTGTATCGGGGAAGGGATGTATGAGGCAAGGGGATTGTAATTTTTATTTTTGGTAGCATAGTTACATTAGTCCAGTTGCAATGCATGACTGCGGTTTGCTTCTCTGTGACCCTTTGTAATGGCTCCATGGATGTAATGAGGTTACCTGTGATATATATATGAATATCAATGATTCTAATGCATACATCTCTTTCATTTTATGCTAAATTTGGATGTTTGTATATTTATTTCTGTCACGGTACACGTTATAGATTATGTTAAGTACTTTGTCTAAAATGACTGCAAGGATCTAGAGGTCATTCTGAGCTCGATGGTTCTTGTGTGTCCTAAATCCCTTTTGAAATATCTTACACAAACCATAGATGATGTTTCCCACTAAACTCACATAAAGAAGAGACTCGGTACCCGCGCGTGCCTCGGGTGAGCCCCCAGCTTCCGCTGGGTGATAGGTCGGCGTGCATGGGGTTCCTTTCTTTTGTGATAGGGGTAAAAATGACTACAATCGAGTTGATTGATTCAATTGGTTGTGAGGTGATGAGTTGATTTTGGCATGAAGAAGGTAGGAGAGGGATTAGGTGGACCACCGGCACAATGACTAGATGTGCCACCGCGAAGACGATGCTGAGTAGAGGTAGGAGATAATGTGAATCCTTCATTTGGTTGAAAATAGTTTGTAGAAATTGTGTTGTTTAAAATTTGGATAGAATTTTAATTTGTGAAATTGTGGGTACAAAAAATGAAGGAAACAAGGGGTGAGAAGGTCAAATGTAGGTAAAATAGGGTTGGGAATGAATCTAGGAGAGGTTTGGGTGGGTCAGAGTAAGTTTTTAGGTTAGTTTTTGTGAATTTTGGCGATAATGGGGATGAGGGTTTCGATTTTTTGCCGAAACAGAGACCGAAAATGGTCAAAATTTGGCCAACGTCGGTCGGTTTTGGCCATTGTTGGTCAAGGTTTTGGTGACCGACACCGGTCAATAGGACTGATGACGGTCAAGGTAACTGACATCGGTCACGATTTAAGTAAATAGGTGAAAGAAGGGCTAGGTAGAAAAGTAAAATAGGCAAGGAAGAGGTAGGTGAAGATTTATGTAGAGGGAAGAGGGTAAAATGTTATTTTGGTGATGTGGGATAGGTAAGTAGGTGAAATGAACTAAGATAGTGGGTAGTGATGATAAGGGATAGTAGGTTTGTAGGTGAATTAGGTAAAAGGGGTAGGCATGATTGATGTGGTTGGATATTGTGTGGTGGGTTTTTGGTGATTTGAGTTGGTCAAGTTTTGACAAGGTTGTGTTGGATGATGCAGGTGAGAGATCAACTGAGGATGAGGGATAGAGTAACACCCTTACTAGTACAGATGTGGCCTAGCATGACCACAGAGGAGTGGGAGAACATGACCAATGTTGGACTTAGTGCGATCCGATGCTATAGACATATAGTCTGGGATCATTGCTTGATGGTCGCTCTTATCGATAGATGGGACTCCACGACCAATACCTTTCAGTTACTGATGGGTGAGATAGTCATCACCTTAGAGGATGTTTATAGGATTTTTTGGCTTCTTATCATTGGGGAGCTAGTGTATTCCATTTCATCTTAGGCATCGATGGAACCAATAGTGGCGATGTTTGGTGAGGTGATGGGTGAGCTGATGTATCACAACCCGAGTCTCACTTATGGAGATATGTATGCAACATATCCACAGGAGACTAGGCTATCGGTGATGATGATGGTGGCAGTGGGATGTTTTGCTCTTCTAGATTCTGAGGGTGGGAGATTTCCACGAGCACTAATGGGGGTGCTACAAGATATGATAGAGGAGTGTATACGTTTTTCTTGGGCATCGACTTCCTAGTTCAACTATATATGGAGCTATGGGTCTATGGGAGATTGGGGAGATTTGCTATGTGTTGTACCTATTTATTACACTATTAGGAATATGAGCACATCGTGTGTGTGCACCCAGTTGGTTTACCATGAAAATATTGATTCGGGGGTGGTTTTTTAAGAGTTGGTTTCAGACGATGGGTACTAGTCGGTGGATAGCCAAGGGTGGCGAGTGACACATATGATGTGTCATACTACATGCAATGATTGGAGGACCTTTCGGAAATTGATATCATGTGGAGGCCACATGTTGACTTTCCATCATATAGAGGCATGGATGAGGAGTTAGAGGAGCTTCAACTACTAAGATGGATATAGGGGCAGCGTGGCGGGGAGCATAAGATGATACCCATGGATAGGGTCAGACGACAATTTGGACTATGGTAGGACATGCCCCCACCATTCCCACAGTACGGTAGAGATGATGTGGAGAGACCCATGTCTCCACCACGTTTTAGTTTTCCTATAGGGCAGGAGGAACAGGTAAGAGATAAACAGATTGACGACGCAAGAGTCACTGATGGATATAGGAAGTGGTGGGTGGCACAGCTACGGGTGGCACCACCGAGGCTAGGGTAGCTTGATTTAGTTACTGTCATAGTGCAGAGGGATATATTACAGGGTCATGTGGCCACCCTACAAGCACAAATTACAAGGTTGCAGGGACATTTTATAGGTTTAGAGGCACAGGTAGCCACTTTACAGGCTCAGGTTACGACCCTATAGGCCCAGGTAACACAGGGACGGGTGCACGTACATGGTGGAGATAGGGATGGAGGATAGGTGGCCACCTTATAGGCACATGTGGTTGGTTTACAGGGCCATTTGGCCATGACAAAGGCACAGGTGGTGGTCTTATAGGCCCATATTACAGCGCAAGTACCCCCACAAGCCAAGGGACAGTGTCCCATATTACATGCACCTTCACAAGGACAAAGTCTTGTAGTACAGGAAGGAGGGCAAACATCAGGACAAGGGTCGAGGCCATTATTACAAAGGAAGAGTTCAGCGGTTGCAATGAGACCCATGACACCACCCCAGACTATGTCGATGGAGAGGTTCAGGGATGCCCTAAATGAGGCTCATTACTATCAGGATCATTTGACAATTGTCGGTATTAATGTCCCCTCATATGTCAAGTACAGAGCCTAATAGGCAACCAGTGAGCGGACGAGATCTAGGACTCACAATTCTAGCAGTACAAGGGTTCGTCAACCCCAGAGACAGGGCCATGGTGAGGTTACGAGTGCTTAGAGACCAGGCCCGTTAGAGGGCCAGGAGGAGGAGGCAGGTGAGATTGGACAAGAGGGCATCAGGTGGGGGTGAGTGGTCACTGTATGGATATTGTACCATTATTTTGATTTTTGATATATATATATATATCAGCTTGTGTGCCGAAGATGTGAGATTATACATGAGAGTTTTTGAGATACTGATATTTATTGTATATCTGTGTATATATGTATTGATACATAGACTCTCCCATTTATATAGTTGATGATGTTGACTGGATGGATGATGTACTCATTTTTAATTTCCATTGTTATTGTGCATTATGGAAACAAGTTTAATTAGGCATGATTGAGTCGAGGTCATGTAGGCATGATGGATTCAAGGTCATTTAGGCATGGTGGAGTCAGGTATAGGCATGGTGGAGTCTAGGTGATTTAGGTACGATGGAGTCAGGTATAAGAAGTTGAGGTCAATTTATTTTTGCGTTTGATTTGATTTCCAAGTTATTGGTAGTATGGAAAGTAAATGATGATGTATATGTATGTTGGGGTGTGAATTTCCAAATATTTGATATCATGGAAATGTGAAATGATTGATGTATGATATGGTGATGTTATAAAATGGTAAATATGTATGTTTTTATGATTGTTTAATTTCCAAGTTTTGTGTAAAATGGAAACTAACTAGGGTAAAATGTGAATATAAAAAGGGGGAAAATTGGTTAGGGGAAATAGTGGCCAATCTAACCTCCAAGGGGCCCATGCCCTCGGAGTGTAGGCATAGCCTCGATAAAAAGGGGCCTCAAGTTGATGTAGTTCTCCCATAAGCTATGGAAGAATATGATGAGGTAGAGGAATGAGTCTGTAGGTTTTAGGTATGATTGAGTCTAGGTCATTCAGGCATGGTTAAGTCTAGGTCATTCAAGCATGGTTTAGTCTAGGTCATGTCAGGCATGGTTGAGTTTAGGTTGAATATGTATGGTTGAGTGTAGGTTGAATAGGCATAGTTAATTTTGTTAGAAAAGGAATTCCTAGAATGTGCGTGTCAAAGGTCTGGTCATGTGAAGGAGGATCAATAAGTAAGAAAAGAGGTGAACAGTAAGAGGAGACAAAAGAGCCACCTAATTGATAAGAACCATTACGAGTCTATCATACCAAAGATGACATATGAACAGAAAACCCTAAAGGCATTGCGTGATTAACTATTCTAAGGGTGAAGAAGGTCACATGATCACAAAATGTCGCATTTGTGGCATGTCCCTTGAGTAGGTAGAAAATTAGAAAGGAAAGGTGGTGAGGTGAAAGAATTTGGTTTAGCATAACGTGGTGTGAGACAACATGCCTCTTTGACAAGAGACTCAAGATCAAAATATGCAAGTCCATGATGAAAAAGTCTTCTTTTTCTTTTTCTTTTTCTTTTTATAGACTGGTGAATGTAGGAAGTCTATGTGGGATGAGTAGATTATCTCCTTGAGGTCTTCGTGAAGCTAATCGATGCAAGAAGCTTCAAAATATTTTTATTTTATTTTGGTGGAATAGTCTTCTTTTTGTGGTAGACTATGTACGATATGGCTAGCTTTGTATAGTTGTCCTTCGAGGGAGCATTCTATTTATAACAACAAGATAGAAAGATAGATGTCCTTTTTGAGGGAGTCATCTTTTTGCTAGAAGTTTGACTCAAGGAGTTTGAATCTAAGAAATCCCGTATATTATTTTTGAATCATTTTTTTGACTTTTAGGTCATGGACAAGACTATAGAGAAGTATAGGCTTCTTTTATGAAGACAAAACCATAAGGCACAAGGTTAGCTATGAAAGAGAGGTTTGAAGTGACAAATGACCATGGGATTCCATCTTGAAAAGGATGAAAAGTATCCATGAGAATCATGCCATGAGTAGAGCCGTGGTACTCATATTGAAGATAAGGCTGAAAGGTGACGGGTAATCACACGATTCTTGTTTAGTCATTGATCCTTAAAATAGGTAAGTGGAGGTGAATGGTGCTCAAGGGACAAGCACTTAATAGACATAAGGTGATCTAGGACTTGATTCAATAATAAAATGGTCAAAGATGCAAGGCATTGAGGGGATCAGGTTCGGGTTCACCTTCGAGTGAAGATAAACGATAAACACTCGGATCCATAGGCATGAGTAACGATATAGGGTCTAAGCCAATTAGGAATACCTTTTATCCTTTTCCTTTTCTCCACTTTTGTTACATGTTGATTTTCCTTCAGAACGAGGTCATCAACTTGGAAGGTTCACTCTTGGACACATTTATCATAGGCATGTTTGATACGTTTTTGGTAGATTTAAAGGTGTTTGAGAGCATTTAAACGACATTCATCTAGAAGCTCAAGTTGGGCCAAACGGTCTTGGCAAAAGTCTTCATCATTGAGCATGTCTCTGAGTGATATATGAAGAGATGGAATTTTCACTTCGAGAGGCAAGACAACCTCTGTACCGTGGACCAAAGAGAAATACGTGGCAATAGTTGAGGTACAAATACTAGTGCGATAAGCCCATAAGGAAAAAGGAATGTGCGTGTGCCAATCCTTTCCAGTATCGTCAACCACTTTCATAAGAATTATGTTTAAGGTTTTGTTGGTTGATTTGGCCTAGCCATTTGTTTGAGGATAATAAGTTGAAGAAAAACTGAGTTGAATGTCGAAGGCATCAGAGAGTTTCCATAGGGTTTTGTTTTTGAATTGTTTTCTGTTATCAGTGATGAGGCAGTGAGGAACACCAAAGCAAAAAATGATGTGATGGTTGATGAATTCACATATTTTATTTGATTTTTTAGAAATAAGAGGTACGAATTCCACCCATTTAGTGTAATATTCGGTAGCAGTAATAATCCATTGATGACGTTGGGAAGAATGAGGATTGATCTCTCTAACAAGATCCAAACCCCGTTGAGGGAAAGGCCAAAGGTCTCACGCAACCTGTAAGGCGTGACTAGGGGTGTGATAAAGATTAGCATATTGCCGACACTTCATACAACACTTGACATATTCACAAAAATCATAGTTTAGGGTTGACCAGTAATAGCCTAGGTACAGGATGTGCTTAGCGAAAGCTAAGCCACTAAAGTGCCCCCCATAAATCCCGTCGTGAATTTCCTTGATGGTGTATGGAATTTCAGAACTCGTAAGGCATTATAAGATATTAATGTCAAATTCAAATTTACAGAGAAGACCACCCATGATGACATAGCGAGAGACACTTCCGAGAAAGGCTAGTTGTCCATTATGAGAAATATCTAGAGGCAGAATGGAAAGAGAAAGGTAGTCAACAAATTGCTTATACCAAAGGTAACATGGGTTAGTTTCAATGTTTCCTACAAGGTTGATGTCTCGAATAAGATAAGAGGGTGAGTGCAACCTTTGTACAGTGACAAAGACTTTCAAGTCGGAGGATGAAGCGGGGATTTGAGAAGATAGACGCCATTGTATCTACAAATTTATTAGTGGAACACAAGGTGGTTTGAAGTTCATAATGGTCAAAGGTAGTCAAAAGTATGTCAACATGATGCTTTGAAGTATATCGTTATGACACTGGTATATACCATTAACTTGCTTCATAACCAGTCGAGAGTCGCTACAGATATTAAGTGATTTAACGTCCACGGTTATGGTGGCTTGAAGACTTAACAAGAGTGCTTCATATTTGGTGATATTGTTAGTACAATCAAAATCTAGTTTGAAAGACAATGGCATAGGTTCACCATCAATAGGAATGAGAAAAAATCTGAGCCCCACGCTGACATTTGGAACCATCAAAGAATAAGGTCATCTGACAAACGATATCATCCAAATAGAGAGTAGCGATGGATTCATCAAGGAAATCAAAGTTAGAGGGTTGGTTTCTTGAGAGAGGTGTGTCTGCGAGTTGGTCAGTAATTGTTTTTCCTTTGACAGACTTTTGATAGATGAATTGAAAATCTATGTCTACAAGAAGCATGAGCCAACGTGCAGCATGTTGATGTTGGTAGGGCTTAGCGTACATGTAATGTAAGGGGTTAGTATTGGTGACAACAAAGGTTTGTGGTTGAGTAGGTAATGACGAAGTTTAGTGGCAAAGAAAACTAAGGTTAAGTAGAATTTCTCGGCGTGAGTATATCTACTCTGGTAGTCTAAAAGCATATGACTTATATAATAAACCGCTTGTTCCATGTGTTTCTCATCATGATGAGCGAGCATGACACCCAAGGAATGATCAGTAGAAGAAACGTAAAGGTAAAATGGTTGGTCATCCTTACAGGGAATGAGCACAGGTGGTTTTAGGAGGTATTGTTTTAAGGCATAGCGATGGATTCATTAGGGAAATCAAAGTTAGAGTATTGATTTCTAGAGAGAGGTACATATACGAGTTGGTCTGTAATTGTTTGTCCTTTGACAAATTTTTGATGGGTGAATTTGAGATCTAAGTCTGCAAGAAGCATGAGCGAACGTGTAACATGTTGATGTTAGTAGGGCTTAGTTTACATATAATGTAAGGGATCAATATTGGTGACAATAAAGGTTTTGTGGTTGATTAGGTAATGGCGAAGTTTAGTGGCAACAAAAACTAAGGCTAAACAAAGTTTTTTAGCATGAGTATATCTAGTTTCGTAGTCTAAAAGCATACAACTGATGATAGTATGATGACCTTGTTTATAGAAACCAAAGCTAAAGCCCTTCTAAGCACATCGATGGAGGAAAGTGTGGGTGAAGCAGCGGTTGGTGAGAGATTGAAAGTTAGAGGAAAATGGTCGAGTTTGGGAAGGTGGCTCTGGTGAGTAAGTAGAAGCATCAAGTCCCCCATACATTATGTTTGTGCGAAGGTGGGGAGGACCGTAAGGTAAAATGATGCTGGGGCATCTTCATAAGGCTTGTTGGATGAAAACAAATGGGAAACAACCTTCTTCATTCATGTAAATTCATACTACTTGTTAATTTTAGTCAAAATTTGAATATTTGTGTTGTAAATGGTTTTTGTTACCATGATGTAAGAAAGTGAAAAGTGAGAGGTGAGTTGTTAGTTGTTATATCTACGTAGGAAGAGGAATCAAATCTTCCTTAATTAGTTTATGTAGTTGTCCTAAGGTGAAAGATGGAAAATTTGTTCCTATTCTTAAGCATGTGTAGGGGTATCACTCAAAACAAGGAAGTTAGATAAAAATAAGCAAGGATGACAACAAATTTAATACTAAAAAAATGGATCGAAAGAGATAAGAGGTCGAATGCAGGCAAGAAGAAAAACAGAGAGGTGGAATTTTGGCATGAAAAAGATAGTATATTGTGTAATTTGAAGGATTGTTATGAAGAATCAAGACATAAAATTATGTTGCAGTCATGAATACCAATAAATATGAGATGTATGAATCTTTAAACCTCCCTTATTTCATGTATATTTATGGTTTATAGTGAAATTATGCTTGAAGAGATGTTTCTTGTTTCTTGTATGATTTATCAATTATGCATGAGGATTAGATATGAGGACAGTGGATTGAAAACTCTCTATATATTAAAGAGACACCAAAACTCTCGATTGTTATAATGAAAACTAAGAGGATGCGATGGGGAATTGATATGGAGAATTTATTAGAACTCTTGATGATGTTTTATACGGTTTTTACAGCTAATTGTTTGCTCTTGGCTCTGAACTAGGGCAAGAATAACTTGAGTTTCCACCCAAAAAACCTTCTGAAATTTTATCAATATATCTGTCATGACTAGGAGAATAAGTCCACAAAATTTTAGGAGCAATGGGAATGTGTGGAAAAAGAATTCGATAGCAGAAATTTTCAGGATTATAGAACCCTGTCAGAAAACAGGGTAAGTGAGAAATGGTCACAACTTTTACAAATTGAGGATTTGAGATCTAAAATTCATACAGTAAGAGCACCTTGGAAAGAAAAATCTCAATAGTCTATTATGAGGTCGATTAGATATGTATAGAGAAAGTTATGATCAAATGACCAACCTGCCCTTTTGAGACAACTCAAAAGAAAAACATATTTTAGTAAGTAAAATCATCATAAAGTGAAAAATAATTAGCCAAATCGTCTGAAAATTTCAGATAATTTCTGTTTGATAGAAAAGAACAAGTTTACAAAATCTTGGGCCTCGATTTCATGTGGAGAAATATATCAGAGATAGAATTTACCCAGGTTGTGTAAAATGTGACAAAGTAAGAAATGGTGTTTTTTTTCCTATTTAAATTTGATCTAATTTGATGCTCCATGCCTCCAATTCTATGGACAGTATTGAGAGTGTTTTGCAAGTTCCAATTCAAAATTATTAATGGGGTATTGATTCATTTTTTCATTGAATGGATGATATCAAGAAAACTCCATCTTGTTCCCTCCAAGATATAACTCATGGAAAGTTAATAAGACAAAGTTATTGGTCTCATAATACTTGGGACTGAGATTTGATATGCAGGAGTGAGATAGATCATTTGAATTTCATGGTTAATAGAAAATGATCCAACGTAATAGGACTTGATAATTTCTCATTCCAGGTATTTAATATGTAGTCTTGAGAACTATAAAGATAACTAATGCATGTAAACACAAGGACGTTGTAAACACTAAAGAAAGGATCAAAGCTTGCAAGTAAGATAAATATCATGCACTTTTTGGCCCATGGGTTCATATAGCAGGTACATGATATGTTCATGATGGATAAATGAGCTAAGATGTTGCACTAGAAAAGCTCTCATATGCGGTGATCATAGTGGGGATGTTGGTGAAGTTTACCATACTCTTGAGGAGTAAGAAATGTGTCAATATTATAAAGGCGGTACTCCCCTAGAGTGAGGTGTTGAAAAATGCCTTCTAAGGGATCAATAGTTGATATGTGGGTAGCGAGAATGGATGAACTACTGGACAACTGGGAAGATTAAGCATTGGTTGGTTGAGAAGTAGATGGGTTAGTTGTAGAAGTTGTGGCAGCAATGGGAATAGAGGAGTTAGGTGTGGAAGAAGTAGCAGAAACATTGGTGGATGGGGCCATGGGTGAAGGGGAAGTGGTAGCAGTGGTAGATTCCTTAATTGGTATAAGGACATCAGTGGGTGATATAACATGTTACAGGTCTTGAATGGTGAAGGGTTAACTATAATGATATAATTTTGTCCTTCATGTTCAAATTTTAAACAACGATGTAAGATTGAAGGAACAAAACCCATGGCGCAGATCCAAGGTCGGCCAAGCAACATGTTATACTAGAATTCCCCCTCTAAGACATAGAATAATTCTAGAATGGTACGAGGGCCCACACGAATGTGGAGAATGTCGGTGCCAAGGGTGGAAGTCATGGCATCGTTGAATGAACGCAACATATCTGCGTTATTATGCATGTAATTGGCATGGATGTGCATTTGGTTGTATGCATGGGAAGAAATGATGTTGATACTGACACTATCATTGATCATAACTCATCTAATGCGTATATTATCAATGTAGACAAAAATAAATAGGGTGAGATTAGGATCATCTTATTGGAGAGGTATAATCTCATCGTCAGAGAAACTGAGAGCGATTACTTGATGAGTGGTAGTGGGTGTAGAGGAAGGGGATGAAGTTGTGAGAGAGGCCACATGGTGAGGAGTGATAATGGATGCCACAGGAGTAGGGTCATTAGGTAAAACCTCAATAGATTACAAAACCTCAATGATGACCTGTCAATGAGACTTAGAGGTTTAGATAAGGTCATACAAAGACATTTTGAGAGGAGATTGGTGCAATTATTTAATCATTTTATGATGGGAAACCTTGACAAAAATAGGGTATGTGGGTCCACAGATGGTGATTTTTGGTGCAAATGCAAATGGGATATTGGGTAAAAGAGTAGCAAATGGGCTAGTTGTTTTCTCCTTTCCTTTATCCTTCTGGGCTCGAGTGGTAATTGTTGGGCCCCTAAAATATCGACTAAGTATACCAAGGCACGTAGGCGCGCAAGACATGGATTGAAGGATGGGCGTGTAAGAAGAAAGTGTGCAAGGCCTAGTAGAAGAAGGGCACACAGGATGAGCTGCGTAGACAGAGCTCAAGTTTTGGGACTTAGCCATTTTTGGCATGAAAAGTGGGACCTGACCACACATGCGAAGCGAATAAGGTGTCAGTCTGATAGCATGGGGCCCACTTAGGGAATATGCTTAGCGATGGAGGCGCACATGGGAGACCATCATGTCAGAACATGCAGAGCCCATGCTGGAGGAACAGGTGCACATAGGAGACCATCATGGCAGAATGTGCAGAGCCCATACCTGAAGGAACATGTTCCCATGGAAAGCCCATACGGATGCTTGGCAACAGATCTGAGGCCGCAGAAGGAGGCATTGGCACTTCAGGATGCCTATATATACGAGTGCACGTAGGAGAGACATGTGGCTAGAGGCTGATAGAGCTAGCAAAAGAGAGACATATAGACTAATAGAGAGAGAGAGCGGAGTTCTGTAGACATATTGCAAGGACTCTATGGGATTGGGTAGAGGCTATATGATGGATTAATGCATTATGGGGCTGGGATGTAAATTTTCTTTGTATGGATGAAAGACATGATCCCTGTTGTGATGTATGACTTTGGTCTGATCAAGATGTGGTAGTCTAAGTGGATCCATTGATTGTAATGAGTATGAATGTAATGAGGTTACAAACATAAATGAGCATGAGTATAGTTGATTCGATCCATATCTATATTGTTTCATTTCTATTCATGGACGTTATGTTAATAGATGTAAGCTCTTATGTATTTTCCTTCATGCTATAGTCTATCTGTTATCTGCAAGTACTTTCTATTTGGAATGAACACATTTGTCTAAAGACCGCTCTGAGTCCAATGATGAATGTGTGTCTCATTGCCACCATTATTCATTAAGTTCCTGATCTAGATGATGTTTCCCACTTAACTCACATAAAAGAGAGACTCGGCACCCGCGCGTGCCTCGGGTGAGCACCCAGTTCCCACTGGGTGATAGGCCAGTGCACATGGGATTCCCTTGTTCTTCTGGTGGGTGTAAAAATGACTACATCTTGGTTCCATTGCTGGGACCTCTTTTCAAAGTTGTAGTGGGAAATGACATGCATCTTGATCTGTGTAATGAGTAATGATAGAGCGTTTAACTTTGGAAAGTGTTGAATCATGGTTCAAGAGCACGGAGGATGAATTTTCTCAGAGATTCAGCACTGGGTCTGAGTTTGATGCACGTAGATGGGTAGAAGAGAACCTCTACCATGAGTTATATGAAACATTTTTCTGTTGCTTCCCAGTAGAACTGTACGAATGGCTCTCAGCATATGCATCTAGATCAAGCTGGTATTATAGATCATGTGCATGTGGACCCAAGAAGAATACCAGAGACTGCAAGATGCAGATCTGACATGGACCCGTGCTATGGATCATTGGTGGAAAGGTGTGTTGGCTAGCTACACTCTAGAGTATGCTATTTCTACATACTCTTGTCCAGAAGTTGCTGAGTTTGAGTTTCTGTGGGAGCCCAGAGGATCATTTCTATGTGCTATCCCTTTGGCAATGAAGATTTTGATTGTTACCTTGGGTTTAGAGGCATTTCCAATGGCTGGCTAAACCATTCTGAGCACTAGGTGAGGAAGCTAGGGTGGGGGAAGATGGCAGATTTTGCAGCGGAAAAGGAAAGGGAGGAGAGATGACTCAGGTATAGTGAAGCATGTGAAAGGGAGATTGCTAGATGATGTGAGGTTGTAGGTGTGATGGATATATGGAGGTAGATGTTGCAGGAAGGATTTGAGGTTCACGCAGAGGATGTGGAACCTGAGCAGTCTGTGCTACCCCATCTTGGCAAGCACGTAAGAGAGACCCCTTCGGCTTCTGATGAGAGTTCATCACATGGAGAGAGAAGAGCCATTAGCATGTATCTGAACCCACCTAGTGACCAAACCTTGGTGCTTGGATTTCCAGATCAAGGGGAGAATATTGTTGGCCAAGTTGGTATCGGTGGGAGTGACCGATCTGCACCCAGGAGATATAATTTCTCGTTCAGAACTTCTATGGCTACGCATATTCCAATTTTTGGAGGGATTTTTGGACAAGGAGCAAGCACACCAGCCTTCGGTCTCACATCTGGGAGTGGAGCGGGGTACACTATTGGTAGTGGGGCATCATCACAGACCGTCGGCGTGTAGTTCAGTGGGACTGTGGGGACCCTTGGCATGACTAGTACAGGACCTGGTGGATCCTGGTATCTGGTGGATCAGGAGGACCTGGTGGACCTGGTCTGGTGGATCAGGAGGAATAGGACCTGGTGGGCCTGGTGGATCTGGTGGTGGAGGAAACACTGGAGGAAACCAAGGATCTGGCTCAGGAGGACAAGGACCCCAACAACCCCCTCAAGTTTTCTTTGAGATGTCATTACATTTTCCAGATTACAGAGGTATTGAAGATGCTGCAGAGCATGTTCACAAGTGTGAGTTGCTATGGCACGTGAAAGGGATCACTAGCCCAGAGTGGAAGGCAAGTTAGTTTGTAATGATGTTGCAAGGGCACATGCATAGCTGGTATAGGAAATATGACCCTCATCAAATGGTGGTGGATTATACTACTTTAAAGAATGCCTTCCTAGCAGAATTCCACATTCCTGAGTTTGAACAAAAGAGCATCAGCGCCCTGAAGGAGATTCAACAAGGAATGGCAGAGAGTGTGCGGGAGTATGATGCGTGGTTTAAGACTCTCCTATCAAAATTGTCATATGACATTCACCCTTCACAACATGCTCAATGGTTTGTTGGAGGGTTGATAACACCTTTCAGAAGAGCTTTATCTCATAAAACTTTCACAGACCCACGCAAAGCGTTGGAGGCCGCTCTGCATGCCGAGGCTGTTGGAAGTGTTGATACTGGTGTTAGCCCATTTTTGGAGGCTCAAATCACTGCTATGGCTAAGCAGTTGGAGAAGTTTTCTGCAAACTCAGCACATGAGACTCACAGTGGGTTATGGTGTATAGATTGTGAAGTAGAGGGGCATGTCAAGGATAATTTCCCCTGGAGGACAGTATGTGCCATAGCAGTAGATTGTGAGATTTTTCATGGGGACCATGATGCGAGTAGATGTCCCCTGTTGCAGCACATGATGCAGAAGAATGTGTCTTGCTACTGTAAAATCTACACCTCTACAACCCATGATACTAAGGATTGTAGAATCATTGACCAGATCCATGAAGCCATTGATCATGGGGTGTGCCAGACCAACATTGCCAGTAGTTCTAAAGGTGATGATCGATGTTATGAGGAGCATGCAGATGGAGGCACACATGGAAGAGGATTTCATGGAGGATTCTGTGGTCATGGTAACCACGGAGGAGGAAGAAGTGAGTTCCCATGTGGAACCTATTTTAATTGTGGGTCTACAGACCACTACAAGTGCGAGTGCCCAGATTTATTGCAGTGCTCATGGTGCGGGAAGAAGCACAAGTATGAGGAGTGCCCTGAGTTGTTTGAGCATATGAGTCAGCAGCACTGGAAAGACAAGGGCACTGCAATGGTAAGCATTAAGAAGGTAGACACCCAATGGATGCCACGAGTAGCACGCGATGTAGGCTTGGAACCTATTTTGGTAACCACAAGAGCAGAGGCCACGTGCGCAAAGGAAATGCCAAGGCAGAAGAACCTTGGTTTCAAGGGAAGAAGTGGTACATGGAAGGTACCCAGACCCTGTGCATCAAAAAGAGGTATATCAAGATACCATGGACGTGATTCAGAGTTTACAAGGAGAAATCCAGTGTCTAAAGGAGCAATCCAGGAGAGAAGAGCAAAGCAGGAGGGTTGAGGCACCAAAAGATGACCTGGATGAGGTCAAGGAGGTATGTAAGATGCTAAGGCAAGAGAATATTATTCCCTTGCTAGGAGCATGGTTGAGAGAGAAGGTACCACGCGCGGGAGAAGAGTGCGAGAGGCAAGTCTTGCATGCAAACCTTCCCCCTCACAACCTTGACTATGATAGGGAGATCATGTTAAATGTGGTCGTGGATGGATGGCTCCTTAGCAATATCCTCATCGACACAGGTGTGGAGGTCAATGTTCTCACTTTGGATGCTTGGCATCAGATGGGAAGGCCTGCATTACATCCATCTTCAAATGTGCTGTATATGGAAAACAAAACAAAGGCAATGCCCATAGGTGTCTTAAAGGATGCAACTATCACCATTCAGGGAGCCAAGTTTACTGGGGACTTCAAAGTCTTAGCACTCGCTGAGGCAGATAATTTCCCAGCACTACTTGGGTGCCCATGGTGTTATAAGAACAATGCAGATCTTTGGTTCAACAAGGGGTACATCAGCTTTGAAAATGAGGAGGAATGTGTCATCATACCCCTGGCTGATGGGAAGTCAACACCCTATACTGAACCTTTGGGAGAAGAGGTCCTGGATAGGATATATGTGTGCTCAATCAGGGATCCAGAGATAATCCATCCTACCAATGGAGTTATCTAGTTTGAGGACACTTAGTCGGTGAGTGACACCACCAGTATAGCATGTGATAATTGGGCGCATGGAACCTATGAGTTAATCAGATGACACTTGAGAGGATCGGTGACAAAGGTGACAAAGGTGTGCACTATCCGGTGCCTAGGAGGAAAGGAGCTACCTAAGTACTCAGGAGGAGCCTTCCCTGAGATATTTTTGTAGAAGATGGAAGCTCAGTGGAAGGAGGAAAAGGAATGAAGAGGGATGCTAAGTTACGTCCTACTAGGAACTATTGCACGCTGGTGGGAAATGCATCGGGATAACCTTCTGGAGTGGTGCGAGGTGAGAATTTCCCTCTCTGTCTGGTTCTCTAGAAGCAATGCGCCCACCACCATCAAAGACTACCATGGTAGTGAGCCCACCTCTTTCCACATCCAAGCCTGTGAGAGAGTATGGAGAGAAGGTGCAGAAGCTTTGCCACCATCCCTCTGGATCCAAAAACTATATTCTACACTGCAGGGTTACGCGTGCATGCATGGTACATCCACTCTGAGACATGCCACCAAATAGGGAATTGGCAAGAACTAGTGGCTGATCTTGTCCAAACATTTGAGTATCGAAGCACCAAACCATCGGTTGATAAGGCATTACAGGAGGTCAAGCACCTTATGATGGGGGATAGTGCCAAGACAGAAGATAGGCTTGTAGAATTTCTAGGAGAGCCATGTTTGGGTGGAAAATTTGGTGAAGATGAATCTGATGAGGTACAGTTGGAGCGTGTGTGTGCAGAGAAAGAAAAAGGCAAGATGGTCTATGTCATAGATGATGAAGAGGTAGAAAATTGAGAGGTTAACCATTCTCTAGGCTCACGTGAAGTGATGGATAGTGCTGATGAGATGGCATGCACCTATCATGAGCCTTTAAAGATAAAGAAGGTTAATATTGGGTCAGAGGTGGAACCCAAGGAAGCTATCATTGGAGATTATTGGTCGGAGAAGGAAGTCTCTAAGATCATTGATCTTTTACGTGAGTTTGAGGATTTATTCCCGTGCGGGTATCATGAGCTCAAAGGTGTTCACCACTCCTTGGGGGAAATGAGAATTAAGTTGAAGGAAGGTGCATGCCCGGTCAGGAAGAGACCGTACTGAATGAATCCTAATTTGCGCGTAAAGGTCAAGGAGGAAATAGACAAGATGATAGAATCAGGAATCATAGAAGCTGTGGAGGAGTCAGAATGGATAAGTCTGATGGTGATTAGTATCAAAAAGGATGGGAGGATAAGGATATGTGTTGATTATAGGGATTTGAATGTAGTATGTATCATTGATCCTTTTCCAACCCCATTTACTGAGGAGATCTTGGAAGGAGTGGCAGGGCGCGAAGTCTACTCTTTCACGGATGGGTTCTCAGGCTATCACCAGGTGAGGATTGCAAAGGAAGACCAGAGAAAGACAACTTTCACCACTGAGTGGGGAAGTTTTTCCTATATGGTCATGCCTTTTGGATTGAAGAATGTGCCCACTGTGTTCTCACGCATTGTAGTACAGGCTTTCCAGGACTTCATCCACAAGTTTCTCCAAGTATACCTTGATGATTGGACTGTGTATGGACTGGTCAAGGACCATTGTGACAACCTATGGTTGATGTTTGAAAGGTGTCAGCAGTTGAGGATATCCCTCAACATCAAGAAGTGTGTATTTTCTACCCCATTTGGGACCCTGTTGGGGCACATCATATGCAAAGAAGGCTTGTTGGTGGATCCTGCCAAAATTGCAGTGATTGTGGGATTAGGGGAGCCAACTAGTCAAAGCGCAGTGCGTGGATTCCTTGGACACATGGGCTACTACCGTAAGTTCATCAAGGGGTATGCAAAGATCACCGTGCCTTTAGAAGAGTTTCTCAGGCATAAAAGTGCCTTTCACTGGGGAGAAGCGCAACAGAAGGCGTTTGACACATTGAAGGATAGGCTTGTCACCGCGCCTATATTATGTTTTCCTTCTTGGGACAAGCCCTTCCATGTTCATGTGGATGCCTCTGGAATGGCCATTGGGGTAGTGCTTGCACAACCTGGTGAAGGAATTCTTGATCACCCCTATGCTTTGCAAGCAGAAAGTTGACACCAGCAGAACAAAACTATACTACGACCGAGCACAAGGCATTCTCTATGATCTACGCACTCCATAAGTTCAGGCAGTATCTGTTGGAAACTCCCTTTATCTTCTACACTGACCACATGGCATTAAAATATTTGGTGAACAAGCCCATCCTACAAGGGCACATATGTCGGTGGGTGTTGTTATTCCAAGAATTTGAGTTCACCGTGGTGGTCAAACCAGGAAAGAGTAATTCCAGACTTGACCATTTGTCTAGGATTGATTCAGGGGAGGACACGCAGAGCATTGAAGATACCATACTAGATGCACAACTGTTTAGATTATGGTGCAGACTCAGACTTGGAGGATATTGTTGTGTTCCTTAAGATGGGTATGGTGCCAGAAGGGATGAAGACATTAGAGAGAAAGCAACTAGCCATACGCGTCACATGCCCTACATGTTGATCAGTGGGGACTTATACAAACTAGGGCGTGATGAAGTTTTTGTAGGTGTGTACTAGAGCATGAGCACCTCGCCATGATAGAGGAATCACATAGAGGAAGTGCAGGTGGGCATTATGTAAGTGACACCACCACGCGTAAGATATTAATGGAAAGATTATGGTGGGAGACCTTGTTTAAGGACTGCAAGGAGTATTGTAAAGTGTGTGACCATTGTTAGTGCATTGGCAAGCCAGGACAGAGGGATGAAATGCCCTTGTGCCCTATCCCTAGTGCTGAACCTTTTGAGAAATGGGCAATAGACTTTGTAGGCCCCTATTGCACCAGCAAGCGCGTAGGACTGGATCATGCTATGTGATCACTTGCATGGACTATCTGACAAGGTGGGTAGAGGCAGCCCCAACTAAGGACTGTACAACAACTACAACAGCAAGATTTTTGTGGGAGAACATTATCACGAGGTATGGATGCCCTTTAAGTTTAACCAGTGATAGGGGTACACATTTCTTGAATGAGACCGTGAGGATCCTGTTAGCAGAATTCATGGTGGCTCATCACAAAACTACTCCCTATCACCCTCAGGAAAATGGAACCGCTGAGGCATTTAACAAAATACTTAGTCACACATTGACTAAGATCTGTGATGTCGGGAGACAAGATTGGGATGACAAGGTATCAGCTGTGTTATGGGCTTATAGGACAACTTATAAAAGGTTGAACAAAGCCACACCATTTCAATTGGTGTTTGGCGTGGAAGCTGTCCTGCCGGTTGAATTCATGTTACCTTCTCTGCGTATAGCATGCGCAGGAGGACTGGCTGATGAGAAAGTGCTGGAAGAAAGAATTAATCAACTGATGAAGTTAGATGAAATACGATCACTTTCCAAGAGGAGTGAAACCACTTAAAAAGAAAAGAAGAAAGCATGGCATGATCGCCACATCAGGAACAAGAAGTTTGAGGTTGGGCAGATGGTCTTACTATATGATTCTAAGTTTCTGCGCCATCCTGGGAAGTTGAAAGTGCATTGGTTGGGTCCTTACACCATCTCGTACATCCTTGATTCAGGTGCGTGCCAGTTACAAGCACTGGATGGGACAAGATTGCCAGGACACTTCAATGGGAGTAGGCTGAAGCCCTACTATAAATAAGTCTTCTTGGTGTTTGTCAATAAGGCAGTATTGCCAGTTAGCTTAGGATTTTCTCTTGAGTAGTTTTCTTTCTTGTGTTTCCCTTTCTCATTGCTATTTTGTGTTGTGCCTTGGGCACTAGTAATCTCATTACTCTCTAGTGAAGGTGTATATGCACAGAGGACCGCACATCATTTTAGTGTGGGGTGGAGTAAGATGGAAGAAATTGAAGTGTGAAGCACCAGGAAGGATTGGATTGCAAAGCCCAGTTGAATGGCCCTGTGAAAGAAAGTACATGCAAGGAAAAGGTGAAAAAGAATGGTGGGTGTCAGGAAAATGCTACATTGGGGATCCACGTACAAGATAAGAAGAAGTGCATAAGCAACACGAGGTAGGTGAGAGAAAAAATCAAGACAGAAGAAGTGCCTTCAGTGCAAGGTACACGCATGCAAGAGTCTCCTGTCTAGATGGTTTGGTTTTGCGCCAGAAGGTTGGAGAATTATCCACACAAGGTTGGGCACGTGAGTGAATGCGTGAAAGTTGGGTTTGCGCCAGAAGGTTAGAAAATTGTCCGTGCAAGGTTAGGCATGCGAGTGAAAGCGTGAAAGTTGGGTTTTGTTTGAAAAATCTGCATTAAGTGTTAATGTACGGTGGTAGGTAAGGTAGCATTTAATGTTACAAAGTGGGAAAATCTATAAATAAAGGGTTGAGGCATTTTCATTTTCACTTTGCGAATAGAGAGAGAAGCACTTTTGCATCTTTGCAAACTAGGGCTTCCAAAAACTGATCCGTGTGAAGAAAAATCTGAGAGGTTGAAGCATGAGTAACTAGTTGGATTTGTGAACCAGAAGGAAGGGATTTCATGGGCATAAGGGAAGTTGTGAGAAGGTGCCGTCTTGTGAAAGGAGTATCCCAGTTAGGGTTTGAAAAACTAGGGCATGGGTTTTCTTCACAGGTTTGAGATCTAAGGCTGGAAGAAGTGGAAGAGTAGAGTAACAAGGAGTGATTGAAGTGATAAGAGGACCTAGACAATGGCACCCAAGAAACCAGTTAGCACACCTAAGAAGGGAAAGGGCAAGGGAAAGGCCAAGCAACAAGAACCTGACACAAGTACAAATGAAGAGTGGTATGCAGAAATGCAGTACCCAGATGGAGTATTGTTGGGAAAGGAGTGGGAGTCCCATCTAAGAAACATGTCTGTAAATGACTACAATCATCGTACAAGCACAATCGAGAAGGAGATGGTGCTGGAGTTAGTGCACCCAACAAATAAAAGGACACCAGAGGGCTTGCCCATCTATAATGATGATGTGAAGGTCAAGATGGAGAAGGTAGGATTAATACAACTCTTTGAGTTGCCCTATTTTGGGAAGCCTGAGTGCCTATATCAATGGCTGATGTCACGCGTGCATGAAGACTACTTCCACTCGCAGGGTGCAAGATGCGCATTACTCCTCAGCTCATTTCACATTTCACAGGCCTCATATGTGAAGGAGATAGTTTGGAGGATGACTTAGGTGACAAAGAGGTAGTCAAGGAAACTATCGCCACCTATGCATAGAAGAAGGGGTCAAGGTACTATGATATCGCAGACATCGAGGACCCAGTAATGAAGATGGCCACGCATCTGGTAACAAAGTTAAATGGCCAGGAGAGATGGACCCAGGTCAATAAGCCATGGTTGCATGTTTGCAGGAAAATTTCAGAGGGCACCATCTACAACTTGTCTGCATTCATCGCGGAGGAGATTGTCAGTTGCGTGAAGGAAGGTGACAGAATCCTCTTCGGTAATGTCCTGCTAACCATTGTATTTTCAGAGATTGGAGTACCTGATGCATCAGACAAGTTCGTGTGGGAGTACCCTGCTGAGGGCCCTTCACCCACAAAGAGATTTGAGAAATACGCCTGTGACACTATGACGACCATGCACAAGGCGCGCCTGGAGAAATGGTATATGTGCCTAAGGAATGCGTTTGGGGTAGAATGGAGGATTCCCAAGCAACTACCAGTGACCACCAAGGGAGAAGCTGAATTTGTGGTGTACCAACATTTCTACCTGGGTAGATTCAGACTAACAGATGAGACATGGAGCCCATGGTGCAAGCTCCCCTTTGCCTTCACAGCTCAATACTTCCAAGTGGGAGTAAACAGGTTCAAAGAATCCAAGAAGTTGAAGCTGGACCTTGGTAATCTGGACGGGACCACAGGGAAATGCGCAAAGGGTTGATCTACCCCAGTGGCAAGCACACGTACGTGGAGAGGTACGTATCGCATGAAGTGTAAATGACAAGGCCCATGACTTTGCCCATTGCAGGAGGATCCACGGCATGCGTATACCTCCACATAAGGCCAAAATTTGAGAAAGGTGCATACCTGGAGAATGATGTCTCCATACCTGAAGATCCCATGGGTAGAAAGAAGCCCACACCCAAGAAGAGGGAAAGAGAAGAAGAAGCACCAAGTGTGCAGGTTGCTCAGATAGTAAGCATGCCAGTGGCAAGTGCCAAACCTAGCACCTATGCATGTAGGAAGAAATCCCTGGTAAAGGAGAAGACACCGGAGGAAGAGGCACCAGAGCAACCCCTCACCAAAGAGAAGTCACCAGAAGAAGTAGAGAAGGCTGAATCCCCTGCCAAAGAGTCACCTCTTAGGAAAAAGTAGAGGATAGAAGAGGAAGCTGACTCAGAGGAGACCGATAGCTTGGAGAAATACATGGGTGGAAAGGATGATGACAGTGAAGAAGATGACAACGGGGAGGATGAGCCTGAAAGAGATCAAGAGCCACCTGTCTTCAGTGTGTATGATTCAGGAGAAGAGAGTGGAGAAGAGAAACAGGAGTTCATGTTCACGGCACAAGAGTAGCCATGGTGAGGAAGGTGCCTAGGACATGGGGAGAAGTGAGGAGGTTGACGTGGAGGAGAAGGAACCATAAGCTTTATGAAGGATAAAGTAACTGAGGTGGAAGAAAGAGAGGTGACGGAAATAATAGAGGCCTTGGTAGAACAAGAATTGGAGTGCAACGTTGACCTAGTATTGCAGGAAGGTAAGGAGGAAAGCATTGGGAAAGAGCAAGATAGTATGGGAGGAGGTCCCAGTCTAATGGTGAGTTTCCCCAAAGGTGTGCTCAGGAAGGAGGATCCTTGATGCAGAATGAGGACAGGTCATGAACTATGTTGATGACCAAAAGAAGGTGTTACGCACGTGCTTCCAGTGCACTGTACCCACAGAAAGGCTCCTAGCCATGGAGTCATTTGACAAGAAGGGCACGCATACCCCAGGACAAGGAAGATGCTCTCTTGGGCATTTGAGTCCCATATTGACGAGCCAAACTTTGAAGTATGCAGAGGGGAAATCATGATAGTGCCAGAGTCTAAGGGAGCCAATCCCTTGGTAAATGCCCAGCAACTCTCAGATGAGCAGCTCTGTAATGCGCTCAATAAGGTCATGGTCGAGACTGAGGCTAGGCTCTTTGTGAGAAATGATAGAATAAGGGTTCTAGAGGAAAAACTAGAAAAGAAGGAAGAGGAGCTGGCTGAGAAGGCTAAGAGCTTGAAGCAAGAAGAGTTGATCAGTGTGCAGCTGAATCATGAGCTAAGGGATGAAAAGGCAAAGGTGCAGGAGGTATACAAAAAGGTGGAGTCTATCAAGAGTGCCATCATATTGAAGCATCCAGACCTAGCGCCACCCACACAGAAGTATGGGTCCACTCTTGAATGCTTAGAAGATCTGACGTGCATCCTCACCATGGAGAGACAACCATTGGCCCTAGAGTCTGCAGAAGAAGTGGCAACACACTTGGAGAAAGAGGACAAGTTGAAAGTGGTAGCACTCATTGCTGAGTATAACAAGGTGCTTATGGATGTTAAGATTGCTACCCAATCTGTTGAGGCCACGTATGATAATTGTGCAGACAGGGATAGGGTAGCAAGCACCTTGGTCGCCACTCATGAAGCAGAGCTAAAGGAGTTCCAGGAGAAGAATAATGGAAATAGGGTGGAAAGGGATAGAATCCTGGCCGAGGTTGAAAATAATTCTGAGGCCATTGAAACCTTAAGGGGTTTAATCAAAAGCCAGCTGAAGGAACTATACCCACAAGTCACCAGGAGGATGGATGCGCTTGAAGACCTGGGTAAGGAATTGGAGAAAGTTGTTGACACTATGGGTGCCTAGGGAAATGGACTAAGCTTTGAGGAGGTAAGCACCCTATTCGGTGACCTCTGCCAGAAAGCACAGAGCAAGGTTGATGCATGGAACAAGTTGGAGGCTGACTTGCAGAGGGATTTTCCTAGCTTGCTGAGTTAATGCCATCCCTTCCCCATTCTTTCTTCTCTCCCAAATTTTTCATTCCCTTATTCTTTTTGCAAAATATTAGACTACATCTTGGTTCCCTTATCCAGTGGAGAAGTGTTCCCACGGACGGAGAACAGGCATAGTGTGGGGTGATGTTGGGCCCCTAAAATATCGACTAAGTGCACCAAGGCACGTAGGCATGCAAGACTTGGATTGAAGGATAAGTGCGCACAAGAAGAAGGTGCGCAAGGCCTAGTAGAAGAAGGGCATGCAGGATAAGGTGCGTGAATAAAGCTCAGGTTTTAGGACTTAGCCATTTTTGGCATGAAAAGTGGGACCCGACCACGCATGCGAAGTGAATAAGGTGTCAGACTGGCCACATGGGGCCCATAAAAGGAATATGCTTAGTGATGGAGGTGCACATGGGAGACCATCATGTCAGAACATGCAGAGCCCATGCTGGAGAGTAGGTGCACATAGGAGACCATCATGGCAGAATGTGCAGAGCCCATACCTGAAGGAACATGTTCCCATGGAAAGCCCATACGGATGCTTGGAAACATATCTGAGGTTGTAGAAGGAGGCGTTGGCACTTCAGGATGCCTATATATACGAGTGCCCACAGAAGAGAGAAGGCAGATGGACAGAAAGCAGAAGGATCAAGAGGATTAAAATATGACATAGTTTGAGAATAGAGAGAGCAGAGTTCTACAGATATATTGCAAGGACTCTATGGGATTGGGTAGAGGTTATATGATGGATTAATGCATTAAGGGGCTGGGATATAAATTTTCTTTGTATGGATGAAAGACATGATCCCTGCTGTGATGTATGACTTTGGTCTGATCAAGCTGTGGTAGTCTAAGTGGATCCATTGATTGTAATGAGTATGAATGTAATGAGGATACAAACATAAATGAGCATGAGTATAGTTGATTCGATCCATATCTATATTGTTTCATTTCTGTTCATGGAATGTTATGAATGGATGTAAGATCTTATATATTTTCCTTTCTACTGTAGTTATCTATTATCTACAAGTACTTTCTATTTGGAATGAACACATTTGTCTAGAGACCGCTCTGAGTCCTATGATGAATGTATGTCTCATTGCCACCATTATTCATTAAGTTCCTGATCTAGATGATGGTTTCCCACTTAACTCACATAAAAGAGAGACTCGACACCCGCGCGTGCCTCGGGTGAGCGCCCAGTTCCCACTGGGTGATAGGCTGGTGCGCATGGGATTCCCTTGTTCTTCTAGTTCTAAAAGATCATCATTGTTAAAGTTTTCTTTGGGATGACATAGTTGGAGAAGAAAAGTCTTAAGAGCCTTACAATTTTCCACGTCATGCCCTAACACACGATGGTAAGTGCAATTTTTTTTATCGTCAAACCCTTTTGGTTTAGGTTTGAGTGGGTCATAAGGTTTAAGTGGTGGCAATGTGATGACAAAGGTTTCTAAAAGGTTAGCTAAGATGTTGGTGTAAGACCCTGCCAATGGATCACAATGTGAAGTAAGTGTGGGTCTAGATGGAAGTGTGGGTGATTTTGGTGGGAGAGGTGCCACGGGAGGAGGAATCAGAGGTTGAGTCAATTTGACCATTTGTTTGGTAGGTAGTATGGTTTTAGGTTTGGATTACACCTTCTTGGGTAAAGATGTAGCATATGAATTAGTGGTTGAAGGTGGTGTAGGTTTAACTACCTCTTTGGAGGGTAATGGGTTTTTGGACTTTAGTTGCACCTTCTTGGGTAAAGGTGAAGATGGAGTGCATGATGTAGAAGGGAAGGCACATGGCGGAAGGAGACATGTTATCCAAGGTGATAATGGTGGTGCAGTGAAGGTTGTGGGAAGAGTCAAGGTGAAAGGTACTAGTTGAAGATAAGGGAATATCATAGGTAATGATGAGGATACTGGAAGTGGTGTAGGTATAGGCGGTAGAAAGGATACATGTAACGGTGAAGGCGTAAGCTGTGTAGTTAATTTGGGTGTAACAAAGGATCGTGATGAGGAGGTGGGCTGCTGTGTTTTTGGTTTACCTTGGGTAAGAGGCTCCATGGCCAAGGTTGATGGGTGGGGCCTTAGGATAGATGGAAGTGGTGAAGGTGACAAATGGGTAGTGGGCGAAGCCGGTGTATGCGACCTAAGAGGTTGGTTCTTCCTCTTAGGTGGGGGAATAGTATTTGCGATGGCTTGTGAGGATGTGGCTAAATCCATTTTGATAGGAGGATGGACTAGGCTTAATGTTGGCATGACTCCCAATGTGGTAGTGGGTTTGGACACAGAAGAAGATATAGGCACAGGTAAGGTTTTAGGCATAGGGAAAAGTTCATTTGATGGTAAATGTTTAGGTGTGGGAGAGGGTGATGAACAAGGGGTCGCTACAACTGGCGTGGGCATGGTGGGTTTGGTTGTCTAAAATACATTTGGATAGATCGTGGAAGTATTAGCAGACAACATTTGCATCTGAGTTGAGAAAGGTAGATGAAGGCGTCCCTAAAGCATGGAATTGTTGACATAATCCAAACGGTCAGCCAAATGTGAAAACGAAGCCATTGTAGGAGGGGATGATGTTTATTTAGTAGTGATACCTATAAATAATGTCTGTGAGACATGGAAATGGTTGGCTTTAGAATCTGTGGGTAAAAGAGCCAAGAGAAAATCAACAAGATCCTTGAAAGCCAATGGAGAATTGTCACCAATAGGAAGGGGTGTTGTTAATGGATCCCTTATGAGTATGGGAGATGACAAGTAGGATGAGGTAGGTTGATCTTTTGGTGAAAAGGAAGGTAAGCATGACTCTCCTGTGGGTAGGAGAGTAAATACTACGGGTTGTTCGTCAGGTTGAGAGGTGTGTGGGGAAATTATCTTGGCAGATATGGCAGACTCCTCAGTGGGTGAAGGGGGAGATAAGGGAGACTCCTTTGTGGGTAAAGGATTGGATGAAACAAACTCTTTTGTGGATAAAGGGGCTTTTGTAAGAATCTCTGAAACAAACTCTTTTGTGGATAAAGGGGCTCGTGTAAGAATCTCCTTAATAGATGGAGTAGGAGGAAATTGAGGAAGGGCTGGTATCATGTCAAAAACCACATGAATCTCACGAACATTATTATCATTAGGTGAAGGTTCGTTGGTTTGGTTAGACGACGGGGTGTGATTTGTGAATGGTTTCTTGAAGATGTGAAGGTTTTGATTAGTCAGTGTGTTAGGGTTATCTAAGATGAGATCTCCACTATCTAACATTTCTTAGATGATATTTTTGAAAGCTATACAATTACTATTGTTATGACCTTTAATGCGATGATAGTTGTAGTAATCATTTTCTTTGTACCATGCAAGCATAGGACGAGAGGGGTCAAAACATGTATGTGGTTTGATGGGTGGAAGAGTGATTTCTCTGACTTTTAGAAGTTTTTCTAAAACCAAAGAGTAGGGTTCTCCTATGGGAGTGTATTTTCGTTGCTCTCGTTTGAACTGGAAATCCTAAACATGATAAAGGTTGGAAGAAGGCTTTGATTGGTTGGATGGGTGAGATGGGCCAAATTTCAAAACTATCGCGTTATCATATCCTTTTGCTTTAGAGTAATTATTTTGAGGTTTGGAAGAAGAAGAGCTATCGTTTGATTTAAACACAATGTTCTTACTACACAATTATAAAATCACTGCACCCTCCGAATGGCCAGGATGTGAATAGGACGTTTAGTGTGATTGGGACACATGGGATTATCTCTCAAGCTGTGGGACTTGGGCTTGGGGTGAACCTCCGGAGAATGTCGGCTTCCTCTTCCTAAACTAAGTGTTGTACTACTCCTAGTGTAACAAAAATGATTATCTAATACTACGCTAACATTTTCATGGGGTTTTAGGGAAAGAGATTTACAGAAATGAAACTATATTAGGGATGGTGATGCACCGAATAAAGGGTGTCTTCAGATTCAGGAAGGGTTGATTTGAAGAGGGTGCATGCACCACAGGTCAACTTCACCTACTACAACTTAGAGAGGGTACATGATACCACAGATTAAGAGAGACACATTCCCTTTGTTAAACTTTATCAGACCGAGAAATATACCAGTTTCCCAGTGAAGAAGGATGGACTCAAGAAGGGTGAACAAACACCAAAACTCAACTGCATGCAATACTCCACCACTCGATAAGCACAGAACTCCAAGAACCTGTAATAGAACTTAAACTTGGACAATGTACTTGCAAGTACGAGAAAGGCACAAAGAAGCATACAGAAGGATGAAAGGACAGAGATTAGTCACAAAACACACACTTTTATTGCTTCAATAACATGCACAATGCATCATACATTCAGAAGAGGCAATAGTTGCCATTACAGTATTGAAGAGGAGGCTTGAAAGTTCTCTTAACATACAAGAACAAATTACAGAAGAGAGATGATTCTTGAAAAGTATACACTTACCTGAGATATCTAACTATCCAACTTGTCTGAACTATTGGAACCCTTTGAAATGAGCTTCCAACTTACATTTATAGAATAATATGTGAGAAAGAAGAGGAAATGGTCATAATTGCATTCCTAAAATGAAGGCCCATGATGTATTTATTACAGTTAGTTGAACTACTTGAGAAGGTTCCATCATGGGTCATTAATTGCCTAATGACCTAGTCTTCTCAATTAATTAAAAGAATATTTAAATAAAATATTTAAATAATAATAATAAATATTATTATTAAAATATTTAAATAAAAATATTAATTTAATTAACATAATGTTGGGACCCCCCCGTTGACCCGTTTGACTTGAAGAGGAGGGGGGTCCATGTGGATAGAGTCTGCACATAGATGATCAACTCGGTGAGTTTCGAATCCTCTAACTCGGTGTTGCACTCAATTTTTGAACCCCGCATTAACTCTTTCCTTGCTTTGGTCTTGCTTCAAACTAATCGGGCTATTCTGAATTACCAAACCACCTATGATGCATTGTGAACATGAAGCTTTAAGCCCGTGAAAGCCTCTACAAATACATTAAACTTCACGAGATTATTCTTTATCTCGACTTTGTACCAATGTTTCCACACTATGAAAAGACTCATACTTAGTGGACGAGATCCATAATACATTGGTTGTACCCACAGAGGTTAAACAATTCAATGAATTTAAATTATTTCAATGTTGCGCCATTTAGAAATGATTTTCGAGCCATGGTACGTGGCCCTGTCAACATTCAATCGATTGATTTCTCTGTGATAGTCTAGCTTGACAGATAGAGTTATTTCTTCTTGTTTTGGACCACATATTTGCATCCATGTTCAAACTCCATGGAGATCTTCAACTGATTTGACTTGACTTTGTTTTGCATATCAACCCGACCACCCAGTTGGCTCATAATTCACTTGAATACCGTGCTTAACCCAACATTTCTAAAAAGAATGGTTTTACCACAATGTTCACGGATTCTTCCTCATCATATAACACTTGCAGTAGGAATGCTTTAGCTTTTCCATAATAAGCACAAATTGTACCTTCCAAATGATGAAAAAATGCCATTATCAACAAAGACCTAATGTTGCCATGATGATGACTCAGGCTTCATGCCCGTAACATGTCGATAGACACCCTTAAGACTAATTTTTGGACAAAGAGCCCTTCAGTATTTTGGCAGTGCACTCTGCAATCTAGGCTCCAACCAATAATTATGCCACTATTGGGGTCTTAGTATGGAATGGGTAGCTGTGAACTACACAATATACTCATTTTTCTAGAAACTAAAAAGATCCTTTATGTTACAATCTGCAACACATAAAATAAGCCCTTCAAAAAAAATACATTGAACAACTGGGGCAGCCAAGAGGACCTTGGAAAAAATGTACAGGTAACAACCATATGAATTCTTCCTTATTCGTGGATAAAAGCTAATAGAAATAAAGCTAGATAAAATTAGCTTGAAACTGCAGTATAATCATCCATTTGTTTAAAAACAAGTTTCTCTGAACCTGGTAAAAGAATATTTTTATTGTCTGATTGGACGTACATAATGGAAGGATATAAATATTATGTACTGCCCTCAGATTTTTTCAATGAGACCATTTACAACTGACAAAGTTGTAGCATACAAAACGAGTCGAGCCAGGTATTTCAGAGTTGACCTTCACATTCAATTTGTTTCTAGGAGAAAACATGCTGAGCAATATGAATCGTTTCATTCTACACCGTTTTAAACCTTCCATCTCCTGGTTCAGGCAAATTTTATGAAGCCTTGAATGGTGTGACTCCAATCCATCATATATGGCAGTGAATATTTTTTTCCTGCAGTGCTTGCTGGAAGCGTTCAAAAGACTTCTACTGTGCTGCACGTGCCTGCTGCCTGTGGTTGATCTGTCTCGCGACCACGATTAGTTCAGAACTATACCGAATGAGGAGAAGGTTGGGAGAAGTATCTGGCAAAGGTGAACTGATCAGGTCGGACAGTCTGAAATTGTCGCATTCGGTGAAACAGTATCAACACTGTTGGACAACCTGCTTACTGGAAGCATTCAAAAGGGTGCTACTGTATACAATTATGGTATTCCATGAGAAGGCATTTCTTTCTTATGAAATCATATGGAAATGTAGGTCTGCAATAGTTGAAGATATGTCCATGGGTTTATAGGGATGTTATGCGTGGTAAGCAGAATGTGTAGAGCCTCCTTCACCTATCTCCGTGTCACTCACTCGACTTCACTGGCCAGTGTTAGACTCCGTTCCTATTAAACACTTCAACTGTCTCATTCCCACGTTCCCCGAATTGATTTTCCGTGTGACTCGCACAACGTGCTCCGATCCTGTTTACACGAACCGTGCGGAATTCTGATCATGGTTTTCCATCTTAATATTTCCACGCTTGGCAGTGTTTTTCCTGAATCTCCCCTACGTGGAGTTTGAACAACTTGGAATTCCAAACTTAATATCTCCACATTTGGCATACCAGCTTCGAGTCTCCCGCATAATGGCTTGGTCACAATCAATCCACGGGCCTTGGGCTCATCTTCGCCGCGCAAACTTGGCAAGATAGTGAAATGTTTCCCATTCGTGGGATTTTCATGACGGATAGCCATCGTCTTCACTTGGCAATTTGACCCGATTTCTCCCCAATTCCCACCAGCATGCGGGATTTTCAGCTTGGCCTGCCATTCATAAAAATCCACTTGGAAATCAAGTGAAATATTTCCCATGCATGGAAATATCATTCTCTTGACATGATCGTGCCTTCACTTGGAAATTTGAATTGGCTATACGCAGCAACTACAGGGTAGAGAAGCAAGCTTTATCTCAGAAAAACAATCACCTCCAGAGAGAGTTAATTGTGATAGCTGCCACAGGGTGATCCCAAGGAACAATTGGTGTTGATCCTGATGTTCTGGTTGCCTGTGACCACAGCCGTGATCAGTTGTTGTAAAATCTTGCCGCTATAGTAGAAGAACGAGATAAAGTTTTAGTTGAGTTGTCTCACCTTTTCACTTTGGAAAGTCACTTCCATGGAAGAAGCTCGATCAAATCTTGAGGCCAGTTTTGCGAATGAGGCTGAGATTATGTTCACTACTATTTCTAGTAATGGCTGGAAGTTATTCCAGTGGCTAGCCCATGGGTTCGATATGGTGGTTATAGATGAAGCTGTAAGCTAGTGAAATAGGCATGTTACCTCCACTTTCATCTCGTTTCTCACATTTTATCCAACTTTATGCATTGTGTTTTATTAGTCCAAGCTTGAGCTCCATTGATCTCATTGCGAGCAACATCATATCGACCTCTATGTATGGTGGTCGACTCATTCCTTTAACTATGACTCACCGCGAACTCGACATGATTTCTCTTTGTGGGTTATCTTATTAAGACCAGGCTCGGTCATTTATGCTATTGTCTCTGTCGAGTCATTAACATTGAGTTCATATTCCAATGAGGAAGCATCAATCTTTCCATAGTTGAATTAAACCAATTCGAGCTCATCATTTCTTTTCCTCAATGAGCCAACCATCGAAACATCCTCTGCTTCTATCGAGATTCCTTTATGACAAGCCAAACTCGGTCAACTGAACTTACATTTCCTACTCATGAACTCGTTTAAGGCTTGTGATCTAAGTTATGACCAAGTTAGGATAAGGCACGAACTCCTCTAATGACTCATCTCTTTATTCCTGATTTGGCACTGTTTTAGCTCGACCGAGTGAGATAATTATCGACTCCTGATGGACGCATTCTTGGAAAAAATGAGTGATCTCACCTGACGACCAGAATGGGACCAATGTCGTGATTTGATAGTAATAAGGCCCTGTTTTCCAATTTTTCCATGTGCGTAAAATTGGTCAGCACAAATTTCAAGTTTCCAGGCCATGGTGAATGACTCGTCGAACGTGTGGAAGGTTTTAACTTGGAGAGTTGGCAAGATGTGCCTAGCACAAGCCTTAGTGAACAACTCTATTAATTCGGTTTGAGGTAGTTGAAATGTGAGATGGTTGATTAGGCTTCGCCAACGAGAAACAAAATATGTGATAGATTTATCTTCATATTGATGTTTCGAGTAAAATTCGGTCATGGTGACTTTCTTGATGATGTTGATAGAAAAGTGGTCTAGGAAAGCTTGAGCTACTTGGTTGAATGAGAAAATGGAGTGCCTAGGTAGAACACTATACCAATCTAATGCAGGTGCTATCAAGGACATTGGGAATGTTCGTCAAGAGAAAAGCGTCATCATGAGTGATTAGGTAACACACATGTTTAAAAAGATCATAAATGTTGTTGTGGATCTTCTTTGTTGTTAAATCGGTTGAATTTAGGCATTTCTCAATGTGTAGGGTATGGACGAATCTGGAATGGATGTGTGAATGGCCTAAGTTGCAAATGTTTTCGATATGTTAGAGAATTACATGAGTCAAAGACTAATGCTTCTAATTTTTGTATCTTGTCCATCATCATTTTGATAATATTGTTAGTAGGTTGTGATGAATCGGCACCCTCCATGCAGTATAAGGGGGTAGATGACGAAGGTATGACATGGGTGGACATCCTAATATATGGTGGTGTCTATGTATGAAAATTGTGAGGAGAGGAATAGATGTAGGTGGAAAGTATCCTGAATAAGCGATAGATGATATAAGTGTCTATTGGTGATAAGTGTAGGTAGGTGGAGTGGATGTAACGAATTCTCATAGTAATTGGAGGAAGTCGATTGCAGAGATGGAGAGGACAATGTTTTGGAAGGGAGTATGGGCTTCCGAAACCATGGGTGGATGAGATGTAATAGGTATATGAGAGGTGGTGGGTGTAAATAAACCTACACTTAAGGTAGTTAATAAAGGAATTCTTAACATCAGACAAAAGAAAATGACATCAAAGGCGTGATAGATGCCATAGGTGTAATAGATATCGATGATGTAGGGTCAATTTGGGACACCACAAGTGGTAAGGTGGAAGAGGGTAAGGCTGAGACTAGTAGTAGCTTGATGTAAAAGTGGGTGTGAGGGTAGGAGGAATGGATGCAAGACATTCTGTATACAAGCTTCCTTGATGAATCTCGAGTGGATGAATGGGATAAATAATATTGTAAAGTAACGGGGTTTTGATCAAGGAGTCTTGTGAACTCCTCATCACCGGTACTGATGGTAATAGGCTGACTGGGATCCATAGGTGATAGAATGGAAGGTGGTGATGGGCTAGGTGGGAGTGGCTGAAGGATAGCATGGAACACGAGGGCGTTGGCTTGGCTACGAGTCAAAACCATGTGACTTATAGTAGACCTGGTAATTTTATCTCTGTAAATGACACATGAGTACAAAAGGACTAGAGAAAATGGTTATCAGAAGGTGACAACTGAGCCACTTTTTTAATTGAAAATTTAAACATAACAATGACAATGGATGGTTGGGTAACCAGTGTCGGTGACAGAGGGTAACCGATGCCATGGTTAGAGGACCGATACCAATTCACTGTGGAAAATAAAATGATTTGTAAATGTGGTAATAAATGATAAAAATGAAGCAAATCTAGAATTTGACAGTGATTTCAATGACACAAATATATGGTGAGGTAATTGAGGAAACCCCATAAAGAACAAAAATGTGATGAATGCTAATTTGGTTAAAATGATACAAAACAACAAGAAACTGAAAATGGTTCAGTAAACTGATGAAGGTTAGATGAGTAAACCGATGATAGGTCGATGGACTGACGCCGGTCACTGTGAAAATTTGTGAAAAGATGGAAAAAAAGTCAATTTGGTGATTTAGATCAAATAAAAAGACCAACCCAGAAACCTGAGTACAGGAAATGATTGACCCTAACACACTTAGAAAGAGTTGGAATACAGCAACTATGATTATGGAGTGTGAAAGGAGTGAATAATAAAGAAAATGAACTCACACCTCAAAACACAAATCAAGCAAAAACTAGCAAACACGAAATCCTATGTGGTGGATTTTATGTTTCGGCTTATGCCATTTAGGATTGAATTGTGAATAGAGTAGAGTTTTTGGTTTGATAAAAGGTGCCCTATGAAAATCCAACAACTAAGGATAGTTTCAGGTAAGTTTTGGCGAGGGAGGTCCTTTCTTTGAGATAATGAATGGACAGAGAAACCAGTTTGGAGCCCACTGTCAATCCTCTGATCGTGTGATCATTGACAACTTCTTCTAGGTAGGATGTTGTTTAAGAAAATGAGTAATTTATTTTTAGTGATTTGGTGTAGAGAAGAAAGTGTGCACTACGATTCAATTTGTCAACCATCAGCTGGGCATGACTTCCAGCATATAGGTTGACCACAATTTTTAAATGAGCTACAGATGCAACACTCATAAATGATATGCAAATATTTTAAACCCAAATCCACAATGACATTCAATGAGAGAAATGATGAATAGGCAAGAGTATGTCTTTCACTAATGCAATACAAAAATAAAAAGAATGGTTCTTTTTAATCCAAAATACGAGTGTCAATGAGACAAGTAGAGGAGAAAGAATGTTCCAAAGGAGAAAATTTAATGTGAAGACTTTCAAAAGGAAATAGACACACAATCATTCACCTAGGAATGAACAATGAAAAAGAACCCAAATGGGTCCCACCGGGCGTGCCAAAATGTTTCACCGAATAAGTTGTGCGATGAAACAGATAAGGTAACGGTTAAGGAGGAATACTTATGATATGTAGGTTGAAGGTTGAATGTGCACGTTACTAACTTTATCCAAGATGATGTTAGAGAAATCCTTTTTTTCTGGGAAGAACTACCTATAGATACAAATCAAAACCACCAAATGATAATAAATATTAAGATTCAGAGGACTTCCTAGCGAAGGATAGATCTGAAAAGCGTGATACTTCCTCGAATGGCTGTCAATCCACTGTTTTTTATCAAATCAATGAAATTAAATACGAGAAATAAAATTCCTATTGCTAACAATTCGATTTAGGTATCTCAAAACGTTATCAATTAACTATATCAAGCAAAGTATTAAAATCTAAACTAATCTAACATCAGGCAAGGTATGTTTCTGGTTGGGACAAGTCACAAGGGTGTTAGGTAAGGTCATCAAAGGTATCTAGTAAGGTCTAGGTGGAGTTTAGGGGATGTTAGAGGCAGTTTGGTGAAGGTTAAAAAAAACATAGTGACCGATATCAGTCTGGTGACCGATGTCGGTAGAGAGGGGAGACCGATGACAGTTAAGGTGACCGACGTCGGTAGGGGCAATTTGATAGTAAATTATTAAAAAGAGATTTTAGGGTTCTCTGTGATTGCACAAAGAGTGAGGGTAGTGTGGTTTGGGTCATAATATGGTTGAGAAGACTCAAATACTAAGAAGGAGGTTTGGAATGATGAAAAGGCTTGGGATGGTTGAATAATGGGTTGGTGGGAAGAAGGTGATGTACATGCAACAAAGGAAATAAACTACTGAAAGGAGAAAAAGATCTACAAAAGGAATAAGCCAAATGATTAGAATCACAATACTTACTTGATGTCTTACAGATCTTGGGAGTTGGAATGGTTGATGGTTGATCGGAGAAGAAGTGCTTGAGTCCAGTGCTGCGACAATATGACTTATGTGCTCCCGTGAGTATTCAAATGCTCTGGAAGGGAAAATGGCTAATTTTCTTGCACTGTGGTTGTGTGTATTCGTTGTCTGGATGTAGGAGGGCTTGAAGATTCACACTTGAATTCAATCACAGCTCCAATAACTAAATGACCAACCCCATGTAAAGAGTTGTGAAAGTGTATATAAGGTAATAGATGGCGGTTAGGTGACCGACGTCGGTTGAGGGATAACCGGCGTCAGTTAAGACGAGAAATTATAGTTTTACCAAAATTAGGTAGATATTTAATATTTTTGGTGTGATTTTGATTGAGTCCACTTAGGGAAGTGGAGTTCACATGAGAAAAGGTAGGAAGGTCATAGAAGAATTCCAATTAGGTTTAGGAAGAAGTCTTAGTTATTTAGGTTAAGTGGTGACTCAAGATTGGGAGTGATGACTCAGTGTTGAGAGTGATGACTTGATCATTGTGAGTTAAATGCTTCTGGAATGGGTCCATGGTAAGGTGTAACTATGAGGTGGAGGTGTGAGGGTGAATTCAAATTAATTAAAATAATTAAATTAATTAATAATGTGAGGATGAATATTAGTATAGGATGAAGGGGCCATGATTAATTAAATATATTATGTTAATTGATTGACGGGAACCAAGGGGAGTGTGACCCAAATTTGGTGTCTACACTGTGCCCAGTTTTTCTTTTCATACTTCAACATTTTTGACTTTAGACACCAGCACCTAGCTAGGACGCCAGCACTTAGGAGCCCCCGACGTCTTTGTACTTTGCTCGTATCTTTTGGGTCTCTTCTAACCATTTTGGGCATCTTGCTTTTTACTAGTTGGCCTTTTAGTGGTTAATTACAAAATTTTAACAAAGGAATCATATAAATATAAAGTTATGTGGCAATAATAAAGGAGCAAGTGCTAAAAATTTACTATCTCCACCTATGGTTGGAAACATCCAAAGACATTTATAAGAGCATTCAAGCATCCATCTAACATGCACACAAGGAAAACGAACTACATTATTCTACATACACTTCATAGGAGGGGAAGTTCATTTTTCCATGCACACATCTATCTACATTGTTTACATATAGCTATTGTTTGCTATCAAGTGTGACGCACACAAGAGCCACCTAAGGTATGATTTCTTCATACAAACACGTTGAACTACATGGGGTTTGCAATGTAGTGCAATGCTCAGTTATAAGTTCACTTTGTTGACAACTGAGGATAGTTCGACCTCCCATTTTGCATTTTTTAGGATTTGATTTAGTTTTGGGGTTTTGCAGGTGCTTCTTTCTTATTGCAGGTTTCAAGTGAATAACAATGAAGTGCAACAACATATAGGTGATCAAAGGTGACAACCAGCGAACATATCGCGACCCTGTAAAATTGGGTTTCGCAGCTTCTAAGCAGTCACAAGCGTCCATAATAGGTCTTTAGCACCCCTGACCCTACATAGGGACCCTGATATTGGAATTTTTGACACTCCTACATATTCTGGGTTCATTTACGATGCTTTGAGTTCCTGTTCCAACATTTTTCTAGCTCAACATACCTTTGGGATCATTGTGAATCAACTAAGTATTTCATCCCTTCATTTGTAACTAGGGTTTCATATTTTCTAGCTTGCTTACTTGGGTAAAAAATATGTACTTTATTGCTTATCTTTATCTTTGCTATTACTTAATTATAATTTAACAGTTATTATTTCAATATTTGTTAAATCAAACACAAAATCACGTACTTGGGTACATTTCTAGGTCCTAAAAACATACTAGCATTTACATGATTCCCAAGTGAGAAAACTAGTAATTGAAAATTATCTTTGGCCTTTTGTTTGTGTTTCTTATTTTCTATTTGGTCTTACACACCCTACAACCCAGTCATAACTTTACTTGCTTATATTTTATGACTTCAGACACCAACGCCCAGTCAGGATGCCGGTGCCTGTAACACCTTAATTACGTTTCAACAAACTAAGGGAGTTTTTTTATTTAAACCATTTAATTAACATTTTGCCTTCAATGATTGTCAACACGTAGCAAATTAATCCAACATACTAATTAAATTTCTAAAATTCCTTAATTTTTTCATGTTGTAATGTTTAACATTATTACCTAGATCAACACTAAGTAATCCAACATTAATTAATATTCCAAAATCCATCTTGACAATCTATGATAGTCATGTGTAACTACAAGGGTCAATTGGATCTACCCGAGCCCCCTTAAACATTCTTTACGAGCCAGTATAGTTTGTATACCATTTTGTTAAACCTTTTAAAGGTGTGAGCTCTTGTGCATCTCTTAGTGCCAGCTAGTAAAGTAAATAAGTACTTCCACTCATCTCAAAACATGTTTAAATAGAAAAAGTGGTGAACTAACAATGTAACCAGTCACTTGCATTACTATGTGCATAGTTATTTGACATTGCGTTAACAAGCCGATTCTGAGACTTCACACAAGCCTACAAAACCTGTCTTCCCTTCACCTCACAATCATCTAAACATAGTTATTAGGATTCATTTCTGTTAACTTAGCATTAAGTTTACAGTTATCCATTTTAATGTATTCATTACCAATAAGGTATGGTTTCCTCCTAAGGATAGATTAACTTAGTTTCATGATGATATCCAAATCACGATAGAGGTATGCAATGATCTCAACGAGTCATTGGATAAAGTATGTACCTTCTTTGCGTGATCATCAACTATAACGATCTACAATAATTGATTAGGTTTGGTCAAGCATAAGACTTAAAACCATTTGATAATATAAATTAAACATCATTAATGCTCATTATTAGATAGTTATACACTTTATTTTTTCCTAAGTAAGATATGAACATCTGTACTATTTCATGTATTCACAATGTACCTTCGTACTTTGTTCCATATCATCATAACTATTTTCTCACTAAAGTACAGTGGCATTAGGTATGATCTTACGACGATACCATAAAAGTATAAGTTGCTACTAAAAAAGCAACAATATGTATCTTTTTGTTTACTAACATTTATCATCTTGCTAATACATGTTTAACAATTACTTATCTCTTTTAGTATAATTTTCATATTTCCTTATGTATTTTACTATTTTCATTATTCATTTAATTGATCACAACTACATCTGGTAACAGTTGTATTATCTTAATCAAACATCAATTCACAATGGACAGTATGTTATCAAACAACAATAAAACACTTGTTTTAAATCGCAATCACAATGAAAGAAAATCATCATATTGTACTTAGAATATTGCATTCATAATTTGTCATAATTTTGGAATTATAACATTTCTGTAAAACACAAGTACGATGTAAAAACAACAATAAATATTCATATAATGGAGGTTAAAACATTGTTATTAAAGTACATAATGATATTGTAATCAATAACAAAATACAACATGCCTTTAAATGCCTTATTAGTTTGCGAAGTAATACTTTCGCCTTTAATCAAGTTACAAGTACATTTATTACAATATATGAAATCAGTACATAACAATCAATTATGACGTAATCTAGATTCTTTACCCTTTCATATTACTTTTCGAAACCTGTAATTTGAAAATAATAATTTATACATGGTCATCTCAATAGAGTTGGCATGGATTTATACATCTCTTATGCCTGATTTTTTAGATTACAAAATAACTGATCTTCAACTAAGTTTGATTTAGATGCTAGATTAGAACATACCAGTATTCCATCAGGTTCTGAGCATAACATGTAAATTATAATGAAGAGGTCTAAGAAGGCATACATTAATTAACTTTTATTTAGCAACTATTTACAACCATACTTCATCTAACTAATATACCATCATTATTGCAGTCCTTAATTAAATTTAGAATCAATTTCACTCCACAAATCTTTCTTGAACTTTTTTTAATTCATACTAATTGATCATTCAATAATACTTAACATAGCCTTGTTACCACTTAATATTGCACATTAGTTATACACAATATGAGTTAAGAAAAGAGCATGTTATCCATCAATTGATACCGGGGTTGACATCAATCCATCTAAAGCATTATAAAAAGTGATAGGTTAGCTGAATATCTGCATTCCTTGATTCAACAAATCACGACATTACATATTTAGGTCATCAGTTGACTATTGGAAAGAAACTACATATGTCAACCTCAAGTGGCATAACAACAAACCTGAGCAGAGTCAAAAATCCAATCAAGAGATAAGATTCAAAACTTTCCTAATAGGCAATGCATCTCAATAGTGATACTCATTGCCATACCTTTCACTATATATATATATATATATATATATACGTATGATAAAATATATCAGAATTTCTAACCATAGTTTTATAGCATACATTCCATTTCCACACTTCCTTGGTGATCCTCAAATTGGTTTGAATTCATCTCACAAGAATGAATCATCATCTCTTCCCCTAAATTAGCTATTAACTTAATGAACCAGTTTAATTCATTTTTATCTAACATAACCCGAGGTAAGCTTATCAAAGCCTAACTTCTTACCATATTCTAGAAAAACTCGAAGGGCAATGACTAAAGCACAAGATACATAAATTTTATCCTCAATGGCCTTAACCTGGCTCATTCGTCAAATGATAACTAGGCTAGCTTTAAAGAAGGGAAAAGTAATTTCCTTACTGTCTCAAATGATATAACACAAAATTTCAACTGAAAACAAGTTATATTAATAAACCCGGAGGAAAGTATTCAAATAAAACCAGTCAAACAAGCATAATGCCTTAACACAGTTCAACAGAATTTTGAGGGGCTAAAATTTAACAACCAAGTTTTAGAAAATAAGCCACCACGACTACCAATCAAATGACACGATTTGTAATCTCAAATCCGTAATAACATTAAACCAACATGGCTCAAAAATAATCTAGAGAGTCATTAAGATAAGAACAAAACACAGAAAACAACTATATTCCATATGAATACCCAAATCAAAGCATATGAAGATACTCAATAAGGTAAAACTCATCCCTATTTTACTCCTCAAAACCCCAGGAGAGAAAAGACAACTATGAAATAATTTATTTTTTAGTGTAACTAAATCAAATTTCAACTTACGAAGGAATACACAGATCAAACAATAGCCACACAAGGTATTTCAAATGATTCGCAACAAACAACATAAGTAAGGGTTTATAATCTGTGCATGAGTATCGTTTGAAATATTTTTCAATATTTTCCTTGCAAAAATCCTTAGCAATTCGAGCAAACAAGCAAGTATTTGAACCCCCAATTCCTTCATTAATAAATAAATAAATCTAATCATAAAAATATCAGCCATTATTTTTAGCTGAACTATTTGTCACAATTTTCATGCAATTTCCCCTACATAATTATCTCAACATGCTCAACTCGCCCAAAATGGGTTTCAACCAAAACAATGCCAAACTAACCCAACCATGCATGGCTCTCTACAAAGCTCAATAAAACTGAAACATCAAAAATGAAACCCATGTTGCATGATTCGTAGCTTCTCAAACAATCTTCACAAATCTCCACAAATTTATGTCATGCATTAAATGGCATTAATTTTACAGTGCCAGTGTATGGCTTCTTCCCTCCAAAATTAGTGGTTAGTCCATATTATTTTGAACTTAATGTTGTCCAAATTTCTCATTCTTAATGTAAATGAATGCACTAGCTATTAGAGAAACTAGTCAACTCAGAAGGATAGAGGGTTTATGTTACCTCATATACTTGATATTTGATATGGGTGCAAAATGATGGATTGCTACTACAACAAGATTTGCAAATAAGAATGAAAATTATTTGATTAGATAAATAGATGTGGGGGCTTCCCAAATAATTCTGATTCCAAGAAGTAGTTAGCTTCCTTGGTGGATGTTAACCTCCGTTTGTCAGATAAGGATGAAATAAAGTAAAAGCATGCAGAAACATAGTTGTCACTAAATCTAGAAATGGTAGAAACCAATCTAAAACTAGTTAGATGACAATAACTGTAAAATAGAGGTTACCTAGTCAGGCTTGATGACGAACCAAACTCTGCACAGGTAGGTCGATGGCGACCTGGGAGGATGAATATGGAGTTGTAGATGAAATATGCAGACATGCAAGGTCTAGGAGCAATCTAGAAGTTTATGAGGACCTGTAGCTACTGTAGGAGGATCTGTAAAGGATAATCAAGGACTGGGAGATATAATAGATGAGAGAAAGGAAGATTTAGATAGGTTATTAGATGGATAGGGCCTTGGTCGGTGCTGACCAGGGAGGATCGGCAATGACTGAAGTAGGATTGGGATGAGGCCAAGAAGAAATAACTAAATATGGAAACCTACAATCACTAGGGCTAGAACTAAAGGTTGTTGAACGATGGCTAGATGTTAACAAAAGAGATTAATCTACAACAAGTAGAGATAATCTGATAGAAAACTTAAAAAAAGAAAGAAATCTCACGAAGGAAAATCATGAGTGGTGCAAAACACGTTGGATGATGGATGGGATGTTTGTGACTGTTGTAGGAGGCTTTGGAAGTCACCAAGAAGCTCTTATTGATGTTTGATTGCTTGATTGCCCAGTGATTGCCCATGATTGCATGATGTCCATAATGGAATAAAAACACTTGTTTTAACGTAGGCCAACGGCGACCAGGCTGTGTCGTCGCCGATCACGGGGAAAGTTTCCCCAATGGGCATGATTTTTTTATTTGAGGCAGGATTTGATGATTTTAGAGGATTAGCCAAATGCTTTAAAGCATATTGGTGGGATTTGATGACTTGGGGATGAATCCAAGGTAGTTAGGACATAAAAATAGATGGGATGAAAGCTAGAAAAGCAAGGGGATGGGTTTAGGATAAAAACATCCTAAGTAATAGGTTGGTTGGGGGAATGGATAAGGGGATTAATTAATTAATAGGAATTAATTAATTAATAGAAATTAATGTGGATGGGCTGGTTGAGCATGTAAAATATTAAATAATTAATGTAGCTTAATTAATTAATAAGGATTAGAAGGGCATTTGATTGAACAAGGGGGATGATTGAATTAAACTATGCACATACGGGCGAATGAGGCCATAGATACCAATTTTAGGTGTATACACTTAAACGTAGTTTGCATGGTATTATAACTTGCCAATATTACCTCCACATAATACAAGGTGGGTCACATTTGGTCGAAGGATCTAACAATAAAAACAAATAACTTATATATCTCTATATGCATGGGAATGATTTAAAATCAACGATCAATAATAACCTTAGCCAAGCTTGGATTTGAGAACCCACATAACCGATTGCCAACTTTTCCTGATATGGTATATGACCATGTTGCTTTACCAACCCTAAAGGGGGGTCAATGATATATATGGTCTTAATAATAAACCAACAAATTACCTTTGCCTCCACATTTTATGGTTATTAATCACAATAACCAAAGCAAGAGATTTACCTTAATTCTTTAGCACAGTCCTTGATAAACATACTTGAGGTCTACGACCAACAGATAAAGTCAAAATAACATAAATTTATTCATGAACACCGTCATGGTTTACGAATAAATGATAATTCATGTTAATTATACCTTAGCTTTCCTTGGTTTTGTCTTGCAATAATTAACTCTATATTGCAGTCACAATCACTTATTGACAAGAATTAGGTAAGATAATTAAAATGAGTAACCCCTATCTCGACAACACTTCATAACTCCCTTTTCAAGCGAAAAAGAAGACCTACTTAGAGCTTTGTGGTATATGACCGTCATATCAACCAAAGTTAGTTCTAGTAAATCATCATAATCATTTTTTAATGACGAATAATACCTTGCATCTAAGTACAAATTTACTAGTCATTAGTAACCCACTAACTTCCATAATAAGATAAGAAAATCTCATAAACAGGTACAACAACCCAATAACACACTGACATTACAAAATCAATGCCCACAACAAAGTAAAGTAGCCTTATACAATAAAGCAAAACAAGAATAAGTAATAAATGCTAATTACTTTACGAACGTTTGACAACAAGTGTTATTTCACGATTGGGCATGCATCTACGTGTAAGTGTGTATATCCTTTTTAGGATATACATAGACACTTATAGTTACATACTCAGCTATACAACAATGTTTATCTTCCCGTCTTCATAAAAAAATTTCCATACAAAACCTTAAACTTGCGATGAAACAAAATAAAATTGTGGGATGTGATAGCGCTCAGCTTCCCCTGACCCTTTTCTATCTTACCCCCTTATTTTGGGTCTCTTTTATCTTTTGGGCATCTTTTATACTTATGGGCCAACCTTCCAATTTTCAATTACGAAATTCAAACAAGGGAATCATATAAATACATAAATATGTGATCATCACCTAAAATTGCATCCAAAGGCATTCAAAGCACTCTAAAACATCCGTCAAGCATCCATACAAGGGACTGCATACACTGCATACACTGCATAAGAAGGGGAATTTCATTCTATTCCATACACACATTTACATCTTATAACAAATCTATCCCGCTATCAAGTGCATATTGCAAAAGGGCATCCTAGGGCACATATTCTACACACACTCACAAGAACTACATGGAGTTTGAGATGCAGTACACCACTTGTTCGTAATTTCACTTTTTCAGGTGAGCGTTGGGGTCAATTTGACTCCCCATATTACATCTTTCTTTTTTGGATTTGATGCAGTTTTGTGGGTTTTGTAAGTGAACATCTATTTTGTAGGTTACAGGTACATCTAGCGATTAAGGTGCGACATACAGGTGACCAAAAATGAATATTTGTGACACTACATAAATCAAATTATGATCTTTTGTGCAGTCACGGGTGCCTAGTAGAGGTCTCTGACACCCAGTCACCCTTGCTGTAATCTAGGCACCCTAGTCTAGTATTATTTAACAGTTCCATATTTTAGAGTGCATGGTTATGACAGTCTGCCCTTTCTGTTCATCAGTTTCCACAGTCCTGATTAGTACCTAATCAAGCACAAATAAGCTAATTCCTTTCCTCTCTCTCTTGCACTTAGGGATTCATATTTTATTAGCTTATTACTTATGTCAAAGTGTATCCAACAGGTATATATCATATTTTACATTCAGTTACTTTGTAATCAAGGTTTTATAAAAAAAATATTTTTGTTAAATCATTTGGTGAACCTGATCCTTACATGTTCATTATCGGATCTTTCATGGCTTCCCATTTCAATGTGTCCCCATTCTATACGTAGGTTCAACTTTGTAATCTCCTTGTTAAGTGTGTCCTAGTTGATCCTGGATTTGGTCTTAATGTATGCAATCTTTCATTTCTCCATTAGATAGGATTTTTTGCTACTCATCTCAATCCATCTACTCTTCATATCTGTGGATTTGATAATACACCTAAGTGAGTGTTGGGAAAAATATCTCTTCCCCTTACTATGGGATCTTGCAATCTTAATGTTCCATATCACGTTATGCCTCATGATGTTCTTTATACTATCATTATAGGCCATCATTGGTTACATACTATGAATACACTTCTTTCTATCCATGCCAATACACAAAATGCACTTACTCCACCTTCTTCTATGGATATTGTTATAGTAGATTCCACACCTCATGTTGTTTCTCCTTATGATATTCCTATTATACATGATGTTCATGAAATTGTACATCCTTCTCCACTTGGGATGTACCATAGTGCTACTGATTTACATGATCAATTTTCTATTGGCACCCATGATAATCCTCCCATTATGTCCCACTCTCAATGCACTTCTATTGATCATGTGCTTTGTGCTTCCAATGCTACATATCTCTTCACATCTTCCTCATTACATGTTAAAACATTTTATGTTGGTTTTACACTGATTCCTAATCCTTGTACATTCCACGATCCTATGCATGATTCATTTACTATGGCTACACCTTATTTTGTTCCATTCACGGGGGCTCTCTATTCCTCTATTTCTACATTTTTGTTTATGATTATAGGGGCTAGTTCATATTACTTTATTGCTTGTAATATTCACAAATTGAACTTATTAATTTTCATTACTACTGATGAGTATCCCCACATACCATACATTACACATATTTTGCTTCACATGTTGTTCCTTATGTTTTCACTTACTTCTTCTATTATTGCCAACTAATTAACTCAAATTAACTAAACTATTGGAAAGTATAATAATAGTTAATCTAATCTAGGAGGACATAAACGTTGTAAATAAATACACTAAAGTAATATAGAGTAATAAAATAATTAAAGTAAAGGAAACACAACCCTAATGTATAAGTGGAAGGTTAGGAAAGAACTCAGCTAGTTACATATAACTGTCGCCGAGTGTCACAAGTATGACTCAAAATTCCAGAAGTAAGAATGACTACACAGAGGTCCCGAAAAGAGTGGATCTAGAAGTTTTGAGTAGACTGGAGCACCCAGGAGGGTATTGGGGCGCCCTGGGGCACCTTAGTATGTATAAATAGGTGTCATGGTCTCTGAAAATGCTCAGAAGTTGATTCTTTTTGGGTCGGAAGATACATTGTAACCTTCACTACTTGTCGTACTAGATTCGCTAAACTGCGCTAAATGTACCGAATATATCAAGATGATATTTTAAGACCTGCAAGAGCCAAAAGAAGTATCAAAACACTAAAAAATAAAAGATGCAAATGAATGGGTCAGATTGACCTCAGTTGCCACAACAATGGGCTTACTAAAATGAGTGTTGCACTTCATTTCAGATCCAAATGTAGTTTTGTTTTATGTGTGCATGTCATGCCCTAGGTGCTCTTGTTCTAGTCATACTTTGTGAAGTAGCGAGCAATAACTAAATGTAGAAAATGTAATAGTATGTGAGCATGGAATAGAATAGAATCCCTCCCCCTATGAAGTGTGTGTTGATGTAGATCTCCTAGCCTTGATGCATGGAACTATGTGGATGCAAGTGATGTAATGGATGTGTTAGTGCAAATTCACAGCACCCCACAAATGACCTATGGATCTACTTTTCTAAGGCAATGTCATTTGGTGTGAATGCACAACATTGAGCTTTCCCAAAGTGTGGGACCTTTGCAAATGGGGAAAGCTCTCCAGAGAAGGCTGGTTCCTCTTCCTAAACTACCTGCCACAAGCTATTCCAGTGCAGGCAAGCTGATCTAATCCTAATCTAACTATGCCAAGGAGACAGAGAGAGAGAAAAGAGGGAAAAACAAAGCCTACACTAAAACGGTGATACACCAGAGAAGGAAAATGTTGAACATCTATCAAAACTGCCATGGAACAAGAAGAGGTGAGCAATGGAAAGGATGGACAAGTGCATCACAAAACCAAGGATGGATTTCACACAAAAAAAAATGTTCCAAAACTCCATGAACACAGCTCCAAAACCTGCAATGAACATCCAAACATGCACAAATACCTGTAATGAAGAGAGGCAAGAAGAAAACAAATAAAAATGAGCAAGGATGGACAAATGCATCACAAAACACATTTTTTATTGCTCCAGAAGTTTGCACAGAACATCATTTTACTGGTAAGAGGAAAAAAATGCCATTATAGACAGGGGAGGAGGTTCAAACTCCATTTTTGACCTTGGGGAAGAAAAGAAGGGAGAGGAGAGAAGAATGAATGAACAACCTTGTTACAAATGAGCCAAACTGGCTTTTAACCATGAACAGAATGGAAGAAATGAGAAAACATGGAAAATCAAATTTTGGACTTCAACCACTAACAAGATCCCTCATTCACAAGGGCACCTCTGGACAAATCCACTTCCCAATGCATTTGAGCCTGCAGGACAAGAAAATTGCCCATACCTCATTAAATTTGGTAGATGAAAATATGATTTTTTGTTTTTTGTGCTAGGGACGTTTTTCTAAATTTCTCCAAATATTCACCAAAATAAAAATTTAGGGATTCAACGTGTAGATAATTTCACCAGCTTTCCAATGACATAAAGAATGTGAAAATCTGAGCTCTGGATCAAAAGATATGGCCCTCTGAAGATTTAGGGTAAAAATGGCAAAAACAGAGTCAAAATTTGGTCGGCAGGGTCAAACTTTAAAATTTTCCCTTTTAAAATTTTTTCCCAAAAAACGCCTCTGTTGGTGGACACGTGACTTCCTAACTTGATGGGATCACGGGCCCAGATTTTCCCCTTTGATTTTTGTATTGGGAAAATTTCCCAAAATTAGTCTATGCCCCGCTCTCCTGGTGACACATGGCACTTTCCCATTCGCTGATGGAAACGCGGGCCCAAACCTCACCTTTTTCCTTTGATTTCACATAGGGAAAAATTCCCACATTTTCCCCACGCTCCACCACTCTGGTGGCACATGTCAGCTTCTGGTTGCTTGGCGGGGGTGTGCTTCTTTTTCTCCATTTGTGCCTCTGTCACTTTGGCAAAAAACCAAAGTTTCCTCTACACCTCTGACTCCCGCCACTGTCATGGACACGTGTCACTTCCTCATTGGCCACGGGCCTTCTGCAACTTTTTCTCCATCCTCCTCGGTGGGCCTGCGGGCCAAAATTTTCACTTTGCGCCCTTTGCCCTCTTCTTGGAAAATTCTCCAACTTTGCTCCGCTACTCCGACATCTACTACCACATGGCACCATTTCATTGGTTGCAGGCCTACTTAGGGAAATTTTCCCCAAAAAACTCCGCCGAGCCATAAATTTCAAAATATTTGGAGTTAGGAGGAAAATTTTACCTTTTTGGAAAGGGGAAGAAAAATCCTATCTGATGGAGCCATTTCCAAAAACCCTTGAGTGCTTGAAATGTGTGAAAATTGAAGTTGAAGCACAAGGAAGGGAAGAATGAAGGCAAGTTAGCCAAAATAAGCAGGGGGCTCATTTTGGATAACAATTTGGTGACTCTCAGGGGTCATCTACCTGCTAGATGAATGATCAGTGGCCTTTGAAGCATCCATTGGGCATGGAGTCAAGCCTAATAATGAATTCTGATCTGAACTATGAAAATCTGACCTCTGAGCCACTTGAAAACCCACTGAACTTGGAGCTGATCTTCACCAAAATGCGACTGAAATGAACTGTGCAAGAGTAAAACAGACACCACAAAAAACTATGTACAAAACTGAAAATCATACATACCCCAAGTGGGATATGCAGAGTGTGCACAAGCACTTCTTCTGCTGAAAGAAAACCTACCTATTCTACTCTAACTGGAAGCAAAGATGAGCTAAACAAACCCAACAACTGGTTGTGCAAAATAGCTTCCTTTCTTCAAAATGGGTAGCCATGCAATTGATTTGGAGCTGATCATGGCTGTTAGGATGAGTGGAAAATCAACAAGAAGCTAGTCTTCTACCCATATCAGCAAGGTGTCAACTGAAAACAAGTTAGATACCTCTTTTAGTTGCTCTGCATTTGGATTGAAGAGGTATGAAAGCTGATCCTTGGTACTTTGTAGCTCATCCTCATGCTTAGAAGCAAGCATGACTGGTTGTGGCTTCTCCTTTGGCTCCAATGAAGCCAAATACCTTATTGGGCAAGGTCTGATCCGTTTGATATGCCCATAGCTCTAATTTTCAACTCCAAAAATGGAGTCTTCTTGTGGACCTTCTTGGGTGGATGATGTGGAAGAAATGATGAAGTTCTCCTGCTATTTTCCTTCTTCCTCCAATGAAGAACATGGAAGATTAATACCTTCCAATCTTGGTTCCAATGAGCTGTCACAAAACACAGTCTGCTGTTTTTGAATGTTCTCCTTTGTGGCAGTAGGCTCTTGATGTTGGAGAATGAATGGTGGAGAAGAGAATGTTGTAATTTCAGCTAGCTCCTCCTTAAGACATTCCTCTAAGTCTGATAAACCATCAAATTCTTTGCTGTCCCACTGCAATAAAGCTTTTCCCTCTTACATGGTGACCTTCAAATCTGCATTTTCTTCACCATGTGCAACTTTGCTTTTAAACATGCAACTTACCAATTCAAATTCATCCAAGAAATCAGATTTTTGGAGAGATGAAGTGGGAGAGAAACATGGAAATTTTTGTGCCTTTTGCTCATAATTTGGACCTGTTTTGTTCACCTCCATAACGGTTTCATTAATCAAATCAGCCCCTTCAAATGAAAGCAAAAATTCATCAATAATGCTTCCTTCATCCAATGGCTTCAAACATGATTTAATCTCTTCCATTTACTCCTCTTCAATGGGGTTTGGAGCTGGTTTTTCTTCCTCCACAATGACTGATTTTTCAGTGCAAATTGGATCAACATTTTCTTTGGGAAAAGTGCCAACATGGACACCCAACTCATCACCAACAAACTGCTGATTCTTTTCCTCTTGTTCTTGTTCTTGTTCTACTACAAACTCAACCTCAACCACCACTATTGCTTCAACTCCAACTTCCTCTTTTGGCTTCACCATCAAGGGGATTTTTGTAATCCTGAATTTGAGAGCCAAGTTCAACAAACTTTTGATCTTTTCATCCTTGTTTGGCTCTTCTTCTTGTTGATGTTTTCCTTGACTGGCATTCTGATTTTTATCTTCCCAACATGGATTTGGGAATGCAAGAGGAGGGGTGGGTTGTGACTCAATTGATTTTACAATTTTTTGTGGTGTTGGAGGAGGTAGAAACTCTTGTTTCTTTAGAGGGAATGGCTGTTTGGAAGGGAAAAGGATAGAAGAATTGAGATGGGGTGGAAGACTAGGGGATGGAGAAATGGAATCAACTTTTGGGACAACAGATGGAGAGTTTAAAACTTGACACTGCTGAGATAAAACAGATTGGGAAAGAGGGAAAGAAAAGACATGAGATGGTGTGCTTACCCGTTGACAAGGTTGCTGAATACTCCTCTCATACACCTCTATTCCTTCAGTCCACTTTGAAAGCAATGACAATGTTGCAACAATGAAGTCAAGTTTCTCTTGAGGACTGTAATACCTTGGAAAAGGTCCCACCCATGGACAAGGTGCTCCATAACCAATTCCAAATGCTTTCATTTGTTCTTAAGCCCTGGATTGCACCATGCTTGCCTCCATCTTTTGGATCTTCTCCAATAGATCTACATTTTCTTCATGACTGCCCTCACAATCTACATACCCTTGTGCTTGATGTGCTTCATATCCAAACTAATTTTGGCATTGCTCATATGGGTATGCATACTAGTTTTGAATATGATCAAAATAATGATCTGGAGGATTTGAGAAACATGTTGGAGGTGGAATATATTGCTGCTGTTGTGAATACAAATTCCATGGGGGAAATGAAGTCATGATTGCACAACTTCATGGAATGAAAGAAGATGGAAGAGATGGAAAGAAGAATGAATGGAAAATAGGTCTGCAACTCAGAGAATGAGTTATTGACCAGATGGAGTCGCCAGATGTGTTTGTAATTGCCTCCAAAGGCTGAAATCTTCACAGGAACACATCAACCTGCAAAAGATGAAGTGGAAGACCTCTAAGGTCCCATCGGGCATGCCAAAACTATTAGTACAAATTCTATAACACCCCCTAAATGACCTATCAGATCTACTTTTCTAAGGCAATGTCATTTGGTGTGAATGCACAACATTGAGTTTTCTCCAAGGTGTGGGACCTTGCAAGGTTAGAAAACTCTCTAGATTGAAGCTGGTTCTTACTCCTCTGTTTAAGTGTATGCATGCAATTTTACAGAGGTTCTGGTTCAAAATTCCTACTCTAAAACTACCAAGGAGACAAGGGTGAGAGAAACATGGAAATGGAAACAAAACTAAGCAAAAACAGAGAGATGATACACCAAAGGAGTGCTGAACTCCTTGCTTTGCAAAAATAGACACAAATCATGAAGATTGCAGCAACAAAACATGCACAAATTACCAGAATGCAATGAAGGATCAGAAGACAATAATAACTACATTAGAGGATTGAAAATTGATCACAGACCATACATTATCATGCCTGGATTTGATACAATACATTGCAATAGAAAAGAGGCAAAAAATGTGTTACAATCTCCATGGGAGGTTCTGAAACTCCTTCAAATCCACCTGCTAAGGGGAAAATAAGAGCTTGCAGAAGTAAGAACATCCAACATTTTACAAATGAGCCAAATCTGGCTTTTAATGGCCAAGCAGAAGAAGAGAAAGCAAAAAACGTGGGCAAATCTGATTTTGGACTTCAACCACCGACAAGATTCATTAAAATAGCAAGGGCACCTCTGCAAGTCCATTTCCCAATGCATTAGATCCCACAAGACAAGAAATTGCCCATACCTCATTAAATCTGGTAGATGAAAATATGATTTTTTGTCTTTTCCAGTGCCAGGGACGTTTTTCCAAATTTCTCCCATGAATATTCACCAAAATCCAAAATAGAGGGGTTCAACATGCAGAGAATTTCACTAGCTTTCCAATTACATAAAGAATGTGAAAATCTGAGCTCTGGATCAAAAGATATGGCCCTCTAAATATTTAGGGCAAAAATGGCAAAAATAGAGTCAAAATTTGGTCGACAGGGTCAAACTTTAAAATTTTCCCTTTTGAAATTTTTTCCCAAAAACCTTCGTGCCTTCACCGCTCCAGGACACATGTCACTTCCTGGTTCACCGATGGGATTGTGGGCCCAAACATCACTTTTCCCCTTTGATTTTTGCATTGGGAAAATTTTCCAAAATTAGTCCGGCACCCTGCTCTCCCGGTGACACGTGGCACTTTCCCATTCACTGATGGAAACGCGGGCCCAAACCTCACCTTTTTCCTTTGATTTCACATAGGGAAAAATTCTCACATTTTCCCCGTGCTCCACCACTCTGGTGGCATGTGTCGGCTTCTGGTTGCTTGGCGGGGGCGCACTTCTTTTTCTCCATTTGTGCCTCTGTCACTTTGGCAAAAAACCAAAGTTTCCTCCGCGCCTCTAACTCCCGCCACTGTCATGGACACGTGTCACTTCCTCATTGGCCGCGGGCCTTCCGCAACTTTTTCTCCATCCTCCTCCATGGGCCTGCGGGCCAAAATTTTCCCTTTGCACCCTTTGCCCTCTTCTTGGAAAATTCTCCAACTTTGCTCCACTACCCCGACCTCTGCCGCCACGTGGCACCATTTCATTGGCCGCGGGCCTGCCTAGGGAACTTTTCCCCAAAAAACTCTGCCGAGCCATAACTTTCAAAATATTTGGAGTTAGGAGGAAAATTTTACCTTTTTGGAAAGGGGAAGAAAAATCCTATCTGATGGAGCCATTTCCAGAAACCCTTGAGTGCTTGAAATGTGTGAAAATTGAAGTTGAAGCACAAGGAAGGGAAGAATGAAGGCAAGTTAGCCAAAATAAGCAGGGGGCTCATTTTGGATAACATGATGCAAATCTAGATGGAGCGATAGTAGTAAGTGATGCTAGGACCTTCATTATGGTCTCATAACTTTATGTTTATAGGGTTCTATTGCTCTAATTTTGTAATTAACCTTGATATGGATGACTAGGAAAAAGATAAGGATGAAAAATGGATAGAAAGAGCCCAAAAAGAGGTGGGAAAGTAAAACAAGGATTGAGGCACCCTAGGTGGGACCAGGGCACCCTGGGGTAGCCTAGTATAGGCATGGGTGCCTCGGTTTAGGATAAAATGATGGGAAAATGCTGAAACAACTGGGCATGTATGTAAAAATGTGTGGGAATGACAAAATAAAAAGTAAAACAAGATGACCAAAAGGTGGGATTAATTAGTACTTTCTTCACTTAAGAACCTTCTAAATAGTAGTATGAGACCGGGCTAAATAATGTCTAAAGTGCATGATTTTGTGACTATACCAACACTCACAATTCTACACATATTCTATTTTCCCCTCATGGGTACATTATTGTTGCTTATACACTTCCTATTCATCCAGTTCAGATCTTAGACTCTATTGGGTTTTCCCCTCACCACGATGACATTATTATTTTGTAGATTTTACACTCTTCTACCCATTCTTATTCCACCACCATGGCATGGTCTCTCTTGCATCATCACATAAATACCCCTTACACTTGGGGGCATCATGCTTTCTTCCCCCATTTGATCATTATCAATTATTTGTAGTCTTTATACATACACATTATGGTACACACTTTACATATAGTCTCTCTTACATATATTGATACACAACTTGTATCGTCACTACCCTATGATGTACTCTAGTTCCATAGTTTACACTTGACTGCTAAGGGTATACATCTAAAATTAACCTCACCCCTTTCACACTTCATGCTCTATGACTAATGATCTATCTTTCTAGTGCACATTATCAAACCATTACCCTATGATGCACCCTAGTTCCACAACTACTAAGGGTCTAAATCTGAAATGAACCTCACCCCTTTCACACTTCACGCTCTATGCTTCATGATATATCTTTCTAGCACACATCATCAAACCATTTCCCGATGACACACTCTTTCTCTATGGTTCATTCTTGATAGTTGAGGGGTATTTTATAAATGAACCTCATCTTCTACTCATACACACCCGGTGGGGGGCACACTACTCCTATCACATTCACATTGCATATCATTCCATCTCACTCATACACAACATATTACATACCTTGGTTATACTTATTCTTGCCTACTTATACTTACGTATACACTTTGTTTCCCATGCTAGAAATATACTTAGTATGTCAATATCGTTTCTATATACACATGCGCATTCACTTGGTATTTAGTTGTGAATTTAGACTTCCTACAGATCTTTACACACATTAATGATCCTCGGCACGGTACCTCTTACCAGTCCCACCGAGGCTCTTGGGGGCATTTACATTTACTACCGATACACATCACGGGTGTTATTATTTCATTATTTACTGCTTCTTCTTACTAGCACTTTAATGTCCATTGATCTATACATGCTTTGACATACTCTTTATCTTTATAACATGCTAACGAGTGCTTCATGTGTAGCATTTTCTTTGTAGGGATATATGCCACCATGGTTGTGTGTTACACTTTTATTGACATTGATTTATATTGTATGCTATTTTTTGTGGGCTATGCCCTTTGTCTTGTATGCACACTGTATGCTTTTGGACGCTTCAACCCTAATTGTCTTGTATCATTCTGAGAGACATACCATGTCTAAAACCCATTTTTATGGTCTATCTTGTCTTCTTGCTTGCTTGATACATTGTATTCTACATTCATACTTGTTTTTATTGTAATAACACATGTTAATAGTCTTTTTATTTGCATGTGCCTTGGTTTCTACCATGCACATCCCCTCCCCTTGTAGGGTATCCACTTCAGATTAGTTTTAGGGCCTCTCTTTTGGGCCGCATTCTCTTACTAACATTACATGAACCCTAAATGAGGGGGGTATATATCAGGTGAATAAATCACCCCATACAACAACTCAAAACTATAGTTCAGATATGCACAATACAAAATCAGCACAAACTACAGTTACAGAAACAACCCAAAATCTGACTTGAGTCCTCAGTTCAACATAGACACCAACGCTCAAATTCAGACACTAATTCCTGGGTGCTCCCAACCTCCCCTGGGCACCTATGTCCTGGGGGTAGATGTACTTATTTTCTCATATCAACACAGTTTATAGTAGTTCATAGAGTAGTTTTACAATATTAGGCACTGACCAAAAAATATAGACTACAATCAATCTCTTGCAATCAGTACAAATCGGAACTAATTTGATACAACTTAGAACAAAACATGGACACACCATCTACAACATTATTTATTGGGTATATTCATGGAAGGAGAGTAACACTAGACCTCTCTCCCCAAAACTCACTCTTTAGCATGAGATCACCCAAAAAACTTGCACTCTGTGTGAGATCGCCCAAAAAAATTGCACTTGGAGTGAGATCACCCAAAAAACTCGCTCTTCACAAGCATTTTCAGAACACTTTTCTATCATTTTTACACTCTTTTACATCATCTGCACACTTTTCTTTACTACTACTTTTACACACTTTTTACATACTTTTGTATAATCGACGAAAATTTGTCACATACAAGACTTTGAATACTCTGTTTCTCTTCTTTTGTAGGTCCATCCTTAATATGCAACAAGAAGCAACCTACATCAGCAAAAAAAAACAAAACAATAGGTACAAATCAACTCCTATGCTTCACCCCTAGGGTTACTTCCTCTTTCTTAGTTTCCATGCTTCATTTTTATCACGTCATGCTTTCACTTGTCTCTTCGGCATGCTATCACCATCACTCTCTACAGGAACAAAAGGTACGCATCTTCTAACTACTTTAGGTTATCAAATATTCAATCAAAAACATAAGTGGGGGAAAATGTAGACACAAACTCATGCACTTGGGTACATTTCTAGATCCTAAAAGCATACTAGCATTTACATGATTCCTACGGAAAAAAATAGTAATTGACAACTATCTTTGGCCTTTTGTCTATTTTTCTTATTTTTTATTTGGTCTTACACACCCTACAGCCCAGTTAGAACTTTACTTGCTTATTTGTTATGACTTCAGACACCAACACCCAGCTAGGATGCTAATGCCCAGGCGCCCTTGTCCCCTATAGGTGATGTGACCCTTTTCTATCTTGCTCATTTATTTTGGGTCTCTTTTATATTTTGGGCATCTTTAATACTTATGGATCGACCTTCCAGTTGTCAATTACTAAATTCAAACAAGGGCATTGTTATCCATTTTTTCCCCTCGTGAAAAAATGGACAATAGAAGTAAAATGGACCCACAACACTAGAAAGGCCTTTATGAGACTTTTTGGAGTTAATTTTGTGTTTGATGGATTTTTACGATGCTCCGAAAAAGTTTAGGATCATCATGGACTACTTTTCTCTTCTTCAAGTTTTGAAGGCTTCCAATTTTCTCGGAACAATAATGTTGATCCTAGTGGACCCACTTCCAATCACCACGGTAAAAATTGGTTAAAATTAATAAATTGATCTTAGGGGGACTTACTGATAATTCATGATCCTCATGGTTCAAATAAATAGTGGAAATCCAGAGTTTTTAAAGCTAAGTGTGAGAATGCCAGGAAAGGGGGATTTGAGCTCAAATGGCTCATCGAGATGATTAATATAATCAGGTGAATTACCTAAGGTTGTGTGTATATTGGCTCAGGCGAGTCATGTTAGTAAATGGTGCGATTTACTATCTAAAGAGGGAAATTGAGCTCTATTGTAGTTCATACAAGCTTATGTAAAGTGTTAAGTCGTGTTCACAAAGATGAAGTGGCTCGTGCCAGGAATCAACTTGGTGTCTGGATGATTTGAAGAAGTCATAAAGCAAACACGAGCCATCACAAATGAGGGAGTTGGAAAGACTCAAAAGGGAGAACTTGGGACTCAAATGAGCCATTTCAGACTCACCAAGAAGAAACGATCAAATTAGGGAGCTCACCGATTCTAAAAAAGTTGCAGTGCTAGAGCGAGTTGCTCAAATTTTCCAAGTTGATGGGTGCTATGCTGGGATATATAAGAATGGCTTGGTGAGCCATGCCTTCAAAAAGAAGCTGAAGTATTCATAGAGGAAAACACATGTAATGGATTATCAAGTCATGTGTATGAAAATGGAGGCTCATCGAGCTGGGAACATGTTGGTGTGTTTATAGTTAGGGTTGACATTGTAGGTTGGGATCACTAAGGTAGAGATTGTGAATGAAGCGATATGGGGTTGGTGAACAACTTGACATGGGTATCATGGAAAGAAAACTCGGGTGGTAGCTCGGAATCGAGCTCGACAGTGACAGGTTAGTCGTCGTGATGGTGGATGATCAATATAACACGAGAGATTGACGTTTGGAGCGTTGAAATCTCATTATATGGCTAGGGTGTTGAGTTCTAATTTGACATCAAGTAGCTCAGATGTCGAGACCAAGGAAAGTTTGAGTGAAGCAAGGTGGCTTTCTTGTTCGAGTTGCCAGCTTGGAGTTAGTTGAGTGAATACACAGTGCCATGCATGGATGGAGAAATAGTCGTGAGATGGGGTGAGCTACTCATTCGCATACTTAGCGCATGGTGAGGAGAAATAACTCAGCATATATCTAGCTTGACAAGCTAATAGGGTCGAACACATAGGAGGATAGGTGGTTGAGTTGCATTGAATTAGCAGAGGTAAAATAAATTCATCAGCGAGAGCCATATTAACTTTGATGTGGTGATAAAATAGAAAGTCCGAGTCAACTTGGTGGACTGAGCCCTCAGTAAAGTTGCATGAGCCATGTCAAATGAGCTCAATGCCTATGATGAACAACTCACGTGCCAAGCTAGGAAATAATGAAATTTAGGGACTAGGTAATGTGTTCAGGCGATGTGAATACATCGTCAAAGGGGGATTGAGTTTGGCTTGCAAGTTGGCTCGTTGGGAGAATTCCAAGACAAAGTCAAGTTCAGTTAGGTGGTAATGAGAGAGCTCAAAGTTGGTATGTGATGAGCCTAAGGGGAACTTGGTGAAAGTTAGCTCGCTCGACTAAGCTAAGCCACATTGTGGAGCATACAGAGTTTTAGGGAATTTTTGGTTCAATAGCCTGTCAAGTGAGTAAAAATGGCCTAAAACTCGCGCTCAAAACATCGACATAGGGAAGTTTGAGCCTGTAGTGGAATTACGGATATTGTAGACTGAATTTCTTAGTTGATGCGAGGGCAAAGTGACCTCAAAAAGCTGAAGCCCCCCACTTCAGATTATTAGACTTTTGTGTCATAGAAACCATTGACGAGATTGACGTAGGATAAATGATGATCAAGATCTGAAGCTGGAAGAGCCATTCAAGGATATTTTCTAGGTATATGGGGAGTTAATCTCCGAGTTGGCCGAATCAATGTGTTGGACCCACTAAGGAATTATGGCAAGAAGTGTTTTGCGGGAGTTGATGCGATGTATCCAATGGTTAGGCCAAGTTCAACACCGAGTAAGTAGGCCGACATGTGAGTTTCGGCGGTGGAAGAATGTTTCTTGTGGAGACCAAGGTAGATACCAAGGAACTTGCTGACTGATCCATGTGGAGGATGGAAATGTGGAGGTGAGGCACCCAAAACATTTCATAGTGGACACTTTGAATCTTGATCGAAGCATTAGGAGGAAGATTGGGAACTCAGAGTAGTGATAGGAAAAGAGGTTGATAATGTAGAATGTGGCATGATAAGGATGGCGAGGAGGTGGCAGTGAGAGCCCTCTAAGTTTTAAATGGGTCAGCCATCAGTCATTGTCTTCTACATGGAGCGCCAAGTGTAGGGAGATCTTTGGTGGGAGTTAGATCTTTACGGGCCCAACGAATAGGGAGGAGCTCTATGCGGCGGGAAATTAAAGATGAAGCCCAATGTTTAATATAAGCAAGGGCACTCAATACAAGGTTAAAATAGAGAATGGGAAACGTAAAGCCCATTAAGGGAAATTTTAAACAAGCAGCTCACCAGTCATCTCGGCGAGCTGGCTGGCAAGCCATTTGTCAAGCCATCATTAAAACCCCCTCCATATTACAAAATTAACTTATGGGTCCCACCATAGACCATGCTAACTTCTCCAAATTATTTTAAAATATTACTTTTATTAAAATGGAAGATAAATTCAAAATTTTGAATTTATGGAAAAATATGGTGGAATATTCTTCTAAAGTGTAATTAATAATGTAATTAAGCATGTTGGTCATCATGTGTTACATTATTTCCTAAAATTTAGGATTTCTCTTCCTTTCTCTCACAGTTGGGATTTTCTATAAAGGTAAATGAGGAACCCATTTAAAGGGGTTAGACATTTTCCAATTCCTCTCTCTTTTCACAAGGTAAGTTGTGGATTTTGGGAACTTTCAAGCCTTTCTTCCAAAGATTGTAATGGCAACCATTGCCTCTTCCTAATGTAATGATGCATTTTACATTTGATCAAAGTAATAGAAATTGTGTTATGTGACTAATTATTGGTCCTTTCATTATTTTTGCTACTTCATTTTTCCTTTCTCATGCTTGCAGGTATACTGTACAATTTCAAGTTTCCATTACAGGTTTTGAGAGTTTTGTGCTTATCTGGGAGTGAAGTTCTGTATACATTTGGGTTGTGGTGCTTGTTCATCCTTCTTCACCGGAAGACATAAAACTTGTCTAGCAAAACCCTTTCTTGGTGCATTACCATTCCTAGTGTAGATTTTATTTCTAGTAAATCTCTCTCCCTAATCCCCTGGAAATATTAGTATAGGTCTAGTTAGTTGTTTTTATTGCATTATGAGTAGTATAGTGCTTAGTTTAGGAAGAGGAATTCAGCCTTCTCCAGAGGTTCACCTCAAGCCACAAGTCCCATAGCTTGTGAGGTGATCCCATGTTACCCAATCACACCAAATTCCCTATCCATCACTTAGCCATTCAGAGGGTGCATCAATTTGGTGATAACAAGAATCATATAAATACATAGCTATGTGATCTAAATAAAGGATCAAGCTCTAAGCATTACTACTATCACCTAAGCTTGCATCCAAAGGAATTCAAAGCACTCAAAGGCATCCATCTAGCATCCATACAAAGGACAAGGGACTGCATTTTTTGTATACACTACAAAGAAAGGGGAAGTTCATTATATTCCATACACACATTGGAATCTTATAGAAAATATAGCCCACTATTAAGTGCATTTTGCACAAGGGCATCCTAGGGATCAATTTCGACACACACTCACAAGAACTACATGGATTTTGAGATGTAGTCTAGCTCTCAGTCATAAGTTCACTTTGTCAGGTGATCGTCGGGGTCAGTTTGACTCCCCATATTGCATCTTTCTCTTTTGTATTTGATGCGGTTGTAGACACCTATAATTTGGTCTACATGATCTTATTACTAAAATCATACTAACTATCCTAGTCTCATGTTCATTTACCATACTACGCTAGTAAAACACCCTTTCTAACCTCTTCTAAACCCCCCTAAATCTGCTAATCCCTATCTAACCAGCTTCTATATGCTTTTTTCCCCTTTAATTAACCTTGTTTAGGTTAATTAACCCTCTTATTGACTTTCTAAAAGAGAATTTGACTTTCTAGAACAAATATCTCACCTTCCAAATAACTACTTAGCCTTCCAAATCCAGGTCACACCTCCCAATGTGCTTTTCTAAAAATCACCTTTTTGACTCCTTTTTAGTCCCACAGGCATCCAAAACACCATTTTTCTCCAAACCAAAAAGTATAAATAGAGGGATACCCCTCCCACCTTTTCATAAGAACTCCCCCCTCATCTCATTTCTAATTTAGGTCATGCTTAAGTCTTTTTAGTGTTATTTCATAGACTATTTGAGCTATTTACTTGTTATTTGATAATTCTTTCAAAGCTTTAGGTAAATGGGAGAAGCCATTAATGGTGAGATTCCATTCTTAAGATTATGAGACATCAATAAACACATAACTGATTGCTAGATATTTAATAGGTTCACTTATAGATAGATTTCATGGAGTAAAGAACTAATCTAGTCATGTTTAGAGGGTGATTACTTGTTTCAAGCTTTATATATGCATGCAAATAGGTAGCTCTTGTTTATCTCTAATTTGATGGTCATTGAGTTGTTTGTTCCAAAGCTTTTGGGGTTTCTTTAGAGATTCTTACCCCTTGTTCATAGCTTTAAAAAACCTTTCATTGCACACATTTGGCATGCCCGGTGGGAGATACTTCATTGTCCTCTAGGAGTCTTTCCAAGCTTTTTAAGTTCACTTTCATGCTTTCTAGGGGAAACAACTTGTTATTTACTTGATTTCATTTTTTAAAGTAAGCTAAATCATCCTTTTTCATTCATATTTTATGGGTTTAAATTGGAAATAGGTTTCTTTGACTAACTAACCTATTTGACTGTTGAAAATTTTCATTTTCGTGACTTTTACAAGTTTTTTAGGGGGTATGCCTAGGTGTCCTAGAGGGGAGCGTCTCTATCAAAACCCTAACACACCCGTCAAACTATCTGCGCACCTGATTGGTCATATTTTCCACAGACATGTTAGTTACAAAGGGCCGCATACCTGTCGAAGTGTAGGAATTTCCGTTGACTACTAGGTGTACCCATGCTTTTGGACGCGCAAGTGTATTTTGACACACTGTGTTAATTTAAATTTTTTCTTGTAAATGTCTCCGTTGAACAGGAGGCGTCTCCATTGAAACCCTAGTGTGCCTAGCTTCAAGCCCACATACACATTAGACCACATTGTCAAAATTTGTTGCCACGCATCCATGTTGGTTTGGGCATGTATCTGTTGGCTGGGACATGCACGCGTCATTCTAGACACATAGGTGTTTGAGTTAAAAATTAAATTTTTCTCTTCGTGGTGTAAGATCATTTTTTTACTTTTTCTGGTTGTGTGCAGGTTTCTTTTGGATTATTTAACTAATGTAGTTTAAGTGTTTCATTTTCTTAGCTAGAGAGAGGTTTGTGAAGTGTGTATGCTCTCTCCTCACACCTTCTATGTGATCTTTGGGATCAAAAACACTTCTAAAAACCTTTTGTCACTTTCAAAAAACACTTACTTTACACTTCCTAATTGTATTAATCTTTCAAAATTTGTTAAAATGAATTCTATCTTTTGCAAACAAACTTAAAGTACTTTCCATAAGGCTTGTTTTAGTGGAGTTTCCACGTTGTGTATGCTCTTCCTTCACACCTTTTGGTGATTTTAGGAATCAAAATAAACATACAAAATCTCTTTGTTGATATCATTATCTGTGGTGGAAAACTACCAACTCCTTGCATGTAGGGACTAATGCTTGTCAAAGAAAAGAGTTGCAAACAAAAATAAAACCTTCTAATATGTGTTTTTATACAGGTTGCCAAACCATGTGCTACTTAAACCACATTAAGTTAAGAAAGATAAAAAACACACCACTCAACAACACATTGTATTGTAGGTTTCAGAAAAGGGTACGTCCCTATTCACTCAACTAGAACATAACCCCTTTGGCATAACACCTTAAGCTACAACAATGGGGGTGGTTCTAGGAACCCTAAAGTAATACACCATTGAGTAACCTCGTGGATGAAATAGGAAGCGCTCCGCTTACCCACTTGACTAGATTTTACATTGTAAGTTAGAGTCAAAGCTGTCTGTATCGTGACCCCAGTGAGAATACATGTGAACACATTTATTGCTTATTGTATTTGAAAGGGGTAAAGTAAAGACAAGATACTCCTAAATTAGTCAGTGTGACTCTTTGGGTAAATCAAGCTCGCATTTAGAAAATTTGTGACACCTAGTTGAGTGATCTTATTAGGAAAGCCATTTTGTCTTGGAGCCTACTTTGCTAGTCTGTATCACGTCTTATCGAACCATCATGAAGTGACGACTTACTTAGAGTTTGAACCTTATTTTTCGAACAAGGAAAATAGTCCACTTTAGTTAGATCTAAGTTTATTTTATCATGAAATTCAACTATGTGTTAATTATCTTGGTTTCTTTTTCATCTTTGGACAAGGTGAAACTTTGCCCAAGTAGTGCTTAGTTTATTTTCATCGTTTGGTCTATAACCTTGCACTCTCGTGGCCCATTTTGCGGTGAGAAGGGATCATACCCCGCACGTCTTATCAAAGAAAATATTCACCACTTTTTTTTTTTCTGTTTACGCCCATCCATGTTTGCAGCTGGGTTGTTAAACGTCTAAAGTGTGCAAGTGCATTTTCGTGTCTTTGATAGTTCTTTATCTTGATTTCAAGATTGCCATTCATTGTTATAATTTCAGTTCAACATTATTTCTCCTTAAGTTGTTATTTTTTCTCGCATTCTAGCACTACAATTTCGGTACTTACATAGTGTTTTCAATTTTGTAAGAACTTATTATAAGTCCCTTTATTGTACGGTTACGTTGCTAGCACAATTAAGAACTTCTTTCTATACTCATATTTACTTTCAATTCCAACATCATCTGAGTCTTTTGAGAGTGTCGATATTGCCTTGTATATACCGCAATAACATCATCTTTATACTAACACCTTGCTTTCTTGGTTAATGTATCAGGATAGTGTTGTTATGTTATACACATTCACAACTTCCCTTTTTCAGAAAACTTAGGTTTCATCAGCATTTACACTAAACTTAGTATATCTCGTGGAGAGATCACGCCAATATCACTTTGATATTTATGCCTTGTTAGTATTCTAACTCGACCTACGTATTAATAGGGTATTTTTTACTATCTTCTTTGAACCCTTTATTGGAATCATGGTTTAGGGTATAGTCTGGATAAATGATAGTTTGAGTGTTTGTTTGATTTAAATGTTCATATGAGTGTTTTTTAGAACAATTGTATAGTATTACATCTAAAACACACTGGGATATTTTAACCATCAAATGACTTACACAACATACACCTAGGTTTCATACGCCTTTAATGACATTGACACAAAACCTAGTATAACTTTGACTGGTAAATGCCTAGAATCATGAAAATGGCATCCAAACCAAACAAGCATTACTTAGAAGAAAATCCTTTTGAATCATTCCCATTTAGTGGAAATAACTTAGCACCTCTCTTTTCCCAGGTTAAAAACACAGAGCTGTTGATTGATCATAGTAGAGAAGAATTTGATTATTTTTAAGAACAACATAAATTAGACCTAGGTCAGTTTGGTGAGCTCCTTTATTATAACAAAGATCAAGTTCTCACAAGATTCTTATAATTAGGGGCTAAGCTTCCATAAGAACGCGAAGTGGAGAATAAGATCATTAATCATAAAACGGAAGAACAAACATCCCTCTTAGACATAGATAACCCCTTTGACATAGGGTATGCTTCTACTTCTGGAAAACATCACAACACCATTGAAGGAGACCCATCAAAGCCAATTGGCGATTTGTGGTGGCCTTATTACAAGGATTCGCGTAAAGTAAAGATTGAGCATAAGCGCAAGGCCTCACCACCTCCTAATTTTGACGAGGAGGATGATCCTTTAGTCGAAGAAGAGATCCTTCAAAAGAAAATATTGAAACTAAGTAAAAAATTAGCTAACTTAGGCTCTTCGAGTAGGAACGTGCATAAAGAAAAACTCAAAACCAAATCTAGTGAGTTTCACTTTGATACGTACAATGACATAAATTTTAGAGTGGCTAAGGTAAATAGACCGATATCACCTACCAAAAAACAACTCATTCAACGAGAATTACAATCAATGAAGGACACACTTACTACACTACATGAAGGAAACATATGACACAGTAGGAAGTACCTATATGAATAACTATGCCCTTACCCCTTGAATAAGGACATGTTGCAGCAACCCTTCCTAAAGCATTTTTCCATTCCTAAGTTTGATAAATATAAAAGCAAAGGTGATCCTCATGATCACATCAAGGAATTTTATATGGCTTGTCAAGAGGTTGCATAAAATGATAATTTATTAATACGACTCTTCCCTCGTAGCTTAAGGGCACTAACATTAGAATGGTTCTTTAGTATACCCAAGGGATCCATTACAACATGGCCCGCCCTAGCAAAAAAACTCATGTGACATTATTCCTTCAATATGGAGAATGATATCACCATGAATGACCTTTGCAATGCAAAACAGAATCCCAACGAAACCTTTGCAATATACATATAATGATGGCGAGGGTTGGTGAGCTGTTTCCCATGTGCCTTTCCAGAAAAATAGTTAGTAAGTATATTCACTCCTAATCTAAACCCGAAGATAGCCTTCCATTTACAAATGCATTGTGGCTCTAACTTTGAAGAAGTTATAGAGAAGGGTAGTCAAATTGAAAAGGCTCTCATCGTACTCTTAAACCGGTTAAAGGTACACTTAAACCGGTCATCAAGGACAAAACATGAAGTAAAACCCTTCAGATAAACCAAAATTCAGTACCATATCAACAAAAAATAAACATGTCATTGGAAATGGACACAAAATAGATTACAGACTCCAAAGAGAGTCCAAACCATACAGACCAGTCTGGTCCAGGTTTAAACTTTTAAAGCTCTCACAAGGACCTCACTCCCAAAAGGCACCCACCAAACATGATTTACGCCTTTTTAACAGAATCACTATCTAGCTATACTAAAACAGTTAGATAAGGCTCGCTCCTTCCATCGTTTTGAACATGGTGTCGAGTACCCAACCATTGAACGACTACTGTACCATATCCAGGGAATTAGAGGAATGACTCCAAAACCTGAAAATATTTCATTTGGTTCAAATTGAGCATGAGTAGAAAACAGCCAACTATGATTTCCATCATGTTAAAGGACACAAAATAGATAGGTGCTTGAGACTACGACATTATCTTCCAACGAAGTACAAGACCTCATCGAAGAGGGAAAAATCCCTGTAGATTCCCCCCATATGCACACAACAAACTCAGGATAAGGTCCAAATGAGAAAATGGGTATCTTCAAAGATTCTCCCCCCCCTTTCCTAACCATATCCCAGATAAGAATTAAAAAAAGAAACATGAAGCCAGATCACAATTAAAATAAAATTACAAAATTCCAATGTCTATAGGACACCACTGTGCATATGTTTATCCTGAACTAATGATAGTCCCTTTTCAACCCAAAAAGAATCGCCTCCCTCATAGAACACTACTTGAAAACAATTGGACGGATGAATATCTATTCATCTAGAAAATATAATTCATGAACATGTCATGTATACTATATTAGGATCTCCAGAAAATAGTTGTGTAGTAGGGACGTGACATAGGATGTACCTATTCTTCACTTGTTTGATCATACTCGATTCCCTACCTATCCCTCAGGAAGGTTAGTATAACCTAATAGAACAATTAGAGAATACACCCGCTAGGATATTGATTTTAGATTTCCTCAATATCTCTATTGCTCATAAAAACATGTTGTATAAAATACAACATAGTTAAGGAGCCTCCACAAGTGTAGATCCTGCGTACCTTCAAGTAATGATTGCACACCTTGATTCCAATGATCATATCACTTTTGATCATGCTGCAATCCCGTGTAATGACCTAGAGCACAACTCACCCCTATACTTAGAAGTGGTTGTTACCTGTCGTAAGATCAAGAGAGTACTTGTGGATGGTGGATCCAGTCTAAATATATGTACTTTGAATCTAGTTAAGTAGCTAGGCCATTCAGAAATGGATCTAGGGGCCAAAACTATTACAATCACAACCTATGATAATGAGGAGCATGAGTTAGAAGGTACTATAGTAGTTGCAATGGAAGTAGGGCCGGCTTGTCATGATACAACATTCCATTTCCTTGACTTGGATCTTCCATACAACATGCTCTTGGGGAACCCATGGATCCATGCCATATAGGCCATTCCTTCAACATTTCACCAATGTATTAAGATGTGCCATGAAGGACATATAGTCACCATTCAGGGTGATCCAGAACCATTCACGCATTATAGGGAATTACACATTTCTTCTTGCGTAACTTATGAATGTCCTTCTACATATATCATTGTATCCTTACAAACAGAAGCTATCAAGGAATGTGTGGATCTAGATTCACTCACTCCTTGTAATCAAGACTTTTCCTTAGTTAGTTAACCCTTTCACATCATGGGAGGCAACGTCAGCAAAGTATGGCCCAGGTGAGCAATTCACTCTTCAACAGCTTGATTAATAGGGATCCAAAGTGTCACTGACCACTTGATCAGTTACATCTAGCACCAGTTCAAGAAGCACTTAGGAAAAGTTCCATAAACCAGGTAAACAGAGGTTCATCCCTAGAACCGCCACTCTGTGTCCAAGCGAAAATATGTTTCAGAACCACCAACCTGAGTATGGTGGCAGTACCATGAAACTTCATGCCATAGCTAGGGTGGTGGTCTTGGGACCACTGATGATGTACTCAAGGCGGCGGTCTGTCACTTGGGTGAATAGAAAACAAAAATGAAGTGTGAATGGATGCAAATTTGAAACGCCCAGTCGTGTCTCTTCCCTTCCATGCCCCTTCACATCCAGTGCATGGGAGGACATGGGAAGGTCTATAAATGCATGAAAGGATCAAGAGAATAACATTCAGAGATCGAGAGAGATCAAGAATCAAAGTATAATGGGAGTAGTGAGGAAGATCTTCAGTGCTGGATTGGAATTGTAGTCACCATTCAAGGTGTAGAAACAGAGCAAGCAAGTAATTAGAGAGAAGGTTTACATTGTTACTTCTTTCCATACTTATTGTAATATGTAATTGTCTATATTAGACCAATAAAAGTGGGAAGAAAGAGAATTTTCCCTTCTCGACTGGTTTTCCTCCATTGGAGGTTTCTAGGATAAAATTGTTGGTTTTTCAGTTTGAATTCTTTCCTACTCTGAAATTTCCTTTCCATAGCACTAGATAATCACTCACTAAGTTCTAATTTTGCAAAATTGTCATTTTCCAAAGTCAAAAGTAGGACAACATAATTATGTGATTAGTAGAGTTCCAAAGTATAATTTTACGAATCAACATGCGTTATTAATATCAAATCTATCAATGTCACCTAGGACACACGGTAAACCCTAATTTCAGTTCAAGAGCACTTGGGATAAATGCCCTAAACCACTATAGAGGTTCATCCCTAGTGGTCTCCTATTTGAGGAAAAAATGTTAGAAGATACCACTAGCTGAGTACCTGAGGGTACCATGGTTTCATGCCATCATGCCTTGCAGTATGTCAAAGGCCACCGTATGATGTACGTCATGGATTACAATGGGTTTGGATGTGGTATCAATGCGCAAGGATGATTAGAACCCATTCCTATCCCTCATTTCAAATCTAACAAAAGTGGTCTTGGAATAAGACCTCATGACTATCCACCCTTTGATATTGATGCCACCTCTTCCAGACATGAGGATGACTCATTTCTTTTGGATAACAACGCATATTCCCAATGTAGCCTCTACAAGGATCTTCCCTCCACTAACATGTTCCCTGATTCAGCTATTTTTACCTTATTCAGATCCAATCCTCAAACCAATTGCCTAATAACCCTTGTATATCCCAAACTTGTAGATTGGGATCAAAAATTTCATGTGTCAATCGATTTCTTTGAGAACGATGAGGCATTTGCAGAATTCATGGGACTCAGGGATTCTATTTCGACTGGGGATCACAAGAAAGGATTTGCAATTTAAATTGGATGCCTCCACATACTTTGGAGAAGAGGCAGAGATGTGTGGAATTCTTGAATAAGAAGGTCGTAAGAAAGAGTAAGAATGCTTCAGAGAAGCCTTGTGGAAAGAACAAATGCAAGTCTCATAGTGAATTTTTTTTTGAGGCACTAGTAGATAAACAAAATGAAGAACCTATAGACAAAATGGTATATCCATTCAAAGATTATGATGATCCATGTAAGGAGGTTTCTCTTACTCTCCCCCCTGATCCTATGCAGATGGAAGATGCATCTAAAATGCTGGTTGAAGAAACAATCAATGTCAACATTGGCTCAGAAGAGGAACCTAAAATGATAAAGTTGGGAGCTTCACTCTCAGCTCAAGAATATAAGGTTTTTGTGGAGCTATTAAGAGAATATGTAGATATATTTGCATGGTCATACATAGATATGCCTGGTTTGGACCCAAACTTGGTTGTGCACAACCTCGTTGTGCACCTAGACGCCAAACCCATCAAGTAGAAGTTGAGAAAGATGCACCCCAAAATTGCACTACTTGTCAAAGAAGAACTTGAAAAGTTATTAGCTTCTGATTTCATTAAACCCATTGACTATTCAGATTGGATATCCAACATAGTCCCAGTTCAGAAGAAGCTGGTTGGCATAAGGATCTACACTGACTTCCGTAACATCAATAAAGCATGTCCCAAAGATGACTTCCCCTTGCCTAATATTGATATGATTGTTGATTCTACTACTGGTTATGAAATGTTATCCTTAATGGATGGGTTTTAAAGTTATAACCAAATCTGAATTGTAGAGGAAGATCAACATAAGACAAATTTCATCACCCCTTGGGGAACATTTTTTTACAAGGTCATGCCTTTTGGACTCAAGAATGCTAGGGCCACCTATCAATGTGCAATGATAGTCATCTTCCATGACATGATGAATGACATCATGGAGGATTATGTTGATGATATATTAGCAAAATCAAAAAGTAGAGGAGAACACCTTGAAGTGCTGAGACATATTTTTCAACGTCTCTGAGATTACAAAGTATGTTTGAACCCTAAGAAGTGTGTCTTTGGCATTTTTTCAGGGAAGCTCCTAGGTTTCATTGTTTCACAGAGAGGAATAGAGGTGGATCCTGCAAAGGTTACAACTATCATAGAAATGCCTCCACCTACAAATCTCAAACAACTAAGAAGTTTACAAGGAAAGATTTAGGCAATCCTTCATTTCATTTCATAGCTTGCTGATAAGTGCCATCCATTTACACATCTCCTGAAGAAGGATGTTACATTCAACTGGGGACCAGATTATCAAAAGGCATTTGTACTGCTTAAACAATACCTTGTCAACCTACCCATACTCATGCCACCTACCCCGAGTGAACCTCTCCTATTATACATTTCAGCTACCCAGTTTTCTATTGGTGCACTGTTTGCCCAATATGAACTAGACCATAGAGAAAGGGTAGTTCATTACCTCACCTGCACCTTGATTTCCTATGAATTGAATTACCCACAGATTGAAAAGGCTTTCCTGGCAGTTTTCTTTACCTTTCAGAAACTACGCCACTATCTCCTTAACAATAAGACCAAGCTAATATCCAAAGTTGACCCTCTCAAATACCTTTTATCCAAACCCGCCCTTACAGGATGAATGGCTAATTGGATCATTCTCCTAAGTGAATTTGATATTGATTTTGTAAACCAGAAATCATTGAAAGGATAGGTATTGGTTGATCAGTTAGCAGAAGCTCCTCTACCAGGGATGGAACCTTTGTGTTTGGATCTTCCAGATGCATCCATGATGTATATTGAAGAGTCTATAGAATGGCAAGTCCATTTTGATGGATCATTTCACCTTCCATGGATCGGGAGTAGGAGTCATGCTCATCACTCCCACAGGTGAGGTTATTCCAAGAGCATTCTATTTGGGATTCCCTTGCACTAATAACATTACAGAATATGAGGCACTCATTGTTAGCCTCAAGTTGGCTATCACTTGGAATATCAGACAACTATGAGTCATTGGGGACTCCCAACTTATTATTAAACAAGTTAATGATGAGTATAAGGTTAAAGATGAAAAGCTTATTCCATACAAGAAGTTGGTTGAAACCTTGAAGGAATATTTTATACACATTATCCTTGAACAAAAAACCAAGGTCACATAATAGATCAACAGATGCCATGGCTACAATCAGGTCTCTCTTACGCATTCCACCTTAGGAAAGTAAAATTCCCTTCTTTATAGAGCATTTATGAGTACCCACATATGATATGCCAGATTCGTGTTTGGCATTTGAAGTTGTTGGTCCTCTCTCCCCTTGGTATGACCTATATTTAGATACCTACAAGATGGCACATTTCCCCTGGACATTACCCATTCTGAGAAGAAAGCCCTTATCCACTATATATCCCGTTATACCCTCCTAGGAGGAACTGTTTATCATCGTGGCTACGATGGGAATCTGCTTGTGTTGTTTGGATGTTATTGAGTCAGTCCACGCTATTAAGGAAGTGCACTGAGGTATTTGTGGGGCACACACTAGTGGTATGGTCTTGGCTAAGAAGCTCTTAAGGGTGGGTTATTATTGGCCCACCATGGAAGCAGATTGTTGTAATTTTGTAAAGAAATGTGAGCTATGCCAAAAGTATGGAAACTTGATACATGCGCTAGCACAGGCTTTACAGCCTATCGCAATACCTTGACTGTTTTCTAAATGGGGCCTATATCTCATAGGGAAGCTCCATCCTTCTTCTTCATATGGCCATACCCACATTATTACTGCCACTGAGTATTTTACTAAATGGGTAGAGGTTGTGCCTCTTACTTATGTCACTGGTGCACAAATTTCCAAATTCATCATGAATCACCTCATTTTCCATTATGGTTCCGCCATTATCACTGATAATGGTAAATCCTTCAAGAATAAAATAGTAAAGACATTGTGTCAATGCTTCCATATTCACATGTCAAGTGTTCTACCCCCTATTATACCCAAGGTAATGGGCAAGCCAAGGCAGCCAATAAAACTCTTGTATGGATCATGGAGAGTAAGACTGGCCGTAATTGGCACTTACAGATACATCCCGCCCTCTGGGCCTATCAAACCTCCATCCACACTCCTACTGGTGTGACCCCATATTCACTAGTCTATGGCACTGAAGCCATCATACCCTTGGAAGTGGAGCTTCCCTCCTTGAGAATATCTCTCTGAGACTATCTTGATAAGGATGAAGACTATAGAGTTGCTCGGCTAGCAGATCTAGAGTTGTTAGATGAAAAGCGTATGAGAGTGCTTAATCACCTAAAGGTTTATCAAAACATGGTATCAAGAGGATATAATAAATAGATCATTCATCGTGAATTTGATGTAGGTGATCTTGTTCTAAAAGAAAATCATAAAAACACTATCAAGGATAGAGAAAATAAAGGTAAGTTTGAGGCTAACTGGTTAGGGCCTTATGTGGTGGTTGCTAAATATGGATCACTAGCTTATAAAGTAGCATTCTCAAATGTTGAAGAGCTTTTGGAACCAATGAAATCCATGTATATCAAGTGCTTATATGCTTAATTATGGTGCATATATCAAATAAGAACTAAAACGTAGAAAAAACAAAGAAAAAATAAATAAAACATGAGAAAATCAAGAAAACAGTAAAGAAAAAATAGATTGTCCAGGTGTGAAAACCACGCAATTGTGGCACAGTGGGCAGGTCTTTGGGTGAAAACCAGTTTCTGGTGCTCAAGGAGGATTCATTGGTCATAATCTACTCTTGCATCGAGATGGGTAACTCTCACCGCTTTCTAGGATTAGTTTCCTTTGCTAGGTCTAGGAACCCTACCGAATCTATTTTGCCAAGTTGTGATCTAGATTATTTGTTCTTATATCTGTGTGAAGGATGTGCCTTTGTATATTCCCATCTAACATTGGGGACACCTTCACATTCCACTTTCTCATACATATACACATGACATTCTACCCTTTGTATATTCCCACATCATGCTGGGGGCATCCACACTTCTTTGTCTTTGTACATTACTTTCAGAACATGACCTTAGAAAATACAAAAACATTTAGAAAAAGATACACAAAAATCTAAACATTCAGAAATCCCCCTTAGGAATGAAGCTACACCAACTTCGTAACATTGTCTTAGGGAAACCTTGAAAACAATGTGAACAATAGCCTTGAAAACTTATCCTTCAGGATAACCCAAAAACATTAGAAAATATATCAATGTTGTCCCACAAAAACAAGGTAGTGATTTAATTGCTTTTAGTTGTCAGTTTGTATAGTTTTGATTGTAAGTATCTTTTCATGTTGTATGATTTAATATAATGGTTCATTTTCTTACCTTAGATTGGATCTTGTTTGATTTAATTTTATGTTGCATTGAGTTCATTTTTAGCTTTCATACTTGTAAGATATTGTTATGTTTTCATCATCTATTGTATGCATCTATTAGGATTCATTTTACTTACTTAGATTAAATACCAATTTAATTTGTTGATAGGATTTACATGAATTCATGTCTAGTTGCATTTTGTTGTGTGTTTTTGTAGGTGTATATTTGTTTAGTTTTGTTAAATTTTTCTTGTGTGTTTGTTTACTGCACATTTGTTTGTTATCACATCTATCATCTATCATTCATCACATATAACATCATCTAATACATCATATATAAAAAAATGCTAAGTTTTACATCATGCATGTATACTAAGCTAATCATCACATATCGTATCATCAATGGGGGCAAGAGGGGTTACGCATGATCACAAATCTATCCCCCCCCTGCACCAATATCATCTAGTATCATCCCAAATGCTAGCATAAAACTAGAATATCTCATGTCCAAAACATATGATATCATCTGAGGATATATCATCAATATAAAAACATGTGGTACAACATCACTATCTAACATGAAATATACATAGGAAATGAGAATCATACATCATCATGATACACTCATACATCTATAAACATGAATCATCATCATAAAGCATATAAAAACATGAAAAATATAAACCATCGAATGTCCATATATACATGTATAAATGTCTGTCTCAAAATAAGATATACATCATCTATACAAATGGTCCATCTAAAGGGCATGAATCAAAATTGAGCCTTCATCAAGAGGCATAATCAAAACATGATACATCAATACATACATCGATCAAAATCAGCCTTCATAAGAGGCATGTATACATACATATATCTATACAAAAGAGAGAGTCAACCATGACTCTTGCCCTCTCTAGGGCTGCTTGGTCTATGACCTAAAGGACGAAACATAAATTGATGTGATGGGTTGGCTCCAGGTGTACCACCCTGTTGTCTAGTTGGCTGCTATATTGATCTGACTAACCACCCTAACCTCTATGATCTAGAGCCTATCCTACTCACATCTAAGTTTATCAAAGGGTACAACCCGCTGTCCTACTAGAACTACTCGAGTAATAGGTGACCTTGTAATATGAGGCCTCACCACTGGCTCTCATGATATCCTAAATAATCTTTGTATCCCCAAAAGTAGTCACTTCTTGTACAACAACATATTTCTCCCTTGTTAGTCTACCCATATCAACATAGGCATGTCTCGCATCGACAATCTGTTGATCTCTATCTACTATAATGGTCTAGACCTGGGTTCATGCCTGATCTCTCATGAATGATAAAACCCTACACCTAGGCCTGAGCCTAGTCCCAATGTACAGTGACACTATGTGCATGTGTCTGTCCATGATGTAAGAGGCTCAATATCTGAGCACCATGTGTTTCTAGCTTCCTAATCTGCTGCTTCCATGCTCCACCATCACCACCCTGAGTGGCCTGGGACTCTAACACAATCTCTCTCTCTCTCTCTCTCTCTATAGTATCGTCTTTAGTTACACCCTGGCCTGGCCTCTCTCACCCACTACCTGTAACTGAACAGATATCGCCAGTTGTAGTTGCTTAAGTACAACTAGCTGTCCATCATCACCACCACCCCCAAGAGCATGAGGTGGTGGACCCTGCTATAGAAATAACCTACTGTAATGGGGCATATATCCCCATTGGAATTCCTACTAGAGGCAACACTATATCTAGATCCCTGGGTACCTGTCTAGTGTCTAGGCCTAGGCCCCTTTCCCTGTGGTTTCTCTAGTGGAGTACCCTATCCCCCACCCCCATCATGACATTGACCATCAAAAGGATCATCATCATTTCCATCATCATCATCCACCATCACCTCCACCCTCATCACCACTAAGAGGCCCCACTAGGGGTGCCCTCACTTCTGCATCGTAGGTAGCTCTTGGAATCATCAATCGATGAGGTACTACTACATGGTACTATGGAGCATACTCTTGTGTGCAACTTGGATCTGTAACCTATCTCATGGGTACCCACATTGTTGGCACCACCTATAAATAGTTGGTCAATGCTCTATCCCTGGTAACTTGTGGCCCCATATCAAAGTACTCTCTGGCCTTGTGAGCATACCACATGTCTTGCCTGGGTACATCATGCTGTGATGCAAAACTGTCTTTGGCACCGATCCACCCTATAAATCTCCTGCATATAGTTGTGGTTTCCTAGCATAATGTGCTCAACTGTCACTGTATTGAGTTGTAGGCCATCCTCAGGCCACTAAAAGTGTCTCTATGGCCTCCATACTACTACAACATATTGTAGCTCATCTATCTCAGTGGTAATGGTATGAATCTCCCATGTGTGGAAACACATCATCCCCAATTGGAACCCAACCCATAGCAGAAGGATCCTCTAGAGATCTAACTCTCAGATACACCTATGGGATGACCAATAGCAATATGGTCCCATGCCCAAATTTACAGCAGTAGCCTAACAGGTCCTACCCTCTTCTAATGGTAGTATGTAATCAAATGTAGATCCTAGTATAAGTGTGCCAGTATGCACTTGCCCCAGCACTATGTCTCACCATCAATCAATTTGTGTATCACTCCAATGAGGCCAAGAGAAAATGAAGCTTTTTTTTTTCAGGGAGTAAAAATCCACTGACAAAAACCATCAGATAAACTACAACCCGATCAAGCTCAGGATCCTCTATGCACCGTGATAGTCTGTATGTCATCTCATGGTGCAGTATAGCTGGAACACCAAATAGCTCAAGAATGCACTAATTGATATCAGGTTGGTAAACTGTATACTGAATCAACTCACCTAGATGGGGACCCACATAATGTGCCATACGTCCTCAAGGTGATAGTGATCTCACTCATAGGGAAATAGAAGCACTGACTCTCACTGTGCCATCTGCTCGGCTAGGGCTGTCAAGAGGCCATGATTCCAGAGTAATTTGTGGCATGTCAGCCATGTAAGTTAGCCATGTAACATATAAAATAATATCTAGTATCTTTTGGTCCTCCTCGTCGAACTATACCTCTATCATGGCAAGACAGCCATATCTCTCGCGAGTGTGAAGGACTGGTAGTATCCATTGTGCACAAACCAAATGATACATGCCTTAAGGTTACATTTCTATCTACTTCTATCTTGTTTTCTAGTAAATTATTCTTTAATTCATCTAACATATTAATTTTTCACTTTCTTCTACAAAAACCTAGTCTATTTTAATTTATACTTAGCTAATAATTTGTAGGGGTAAGTTCTATACTTTTCCCTTGGCGCATATGCTTACATACTTCGATGCATGCTGCACCTGTCTTGACACATACACACCCAACGTGCATAGGCACCTCCACTTAGGTGCCTATGCCTCAATATCAACGCATATGCCCACCCCTTTTTTCTACCTATTTAGCCTACCTACGTAGGACACATACGCGTCCAGTTCAATGCATGTTTTCCCTTTGACACATACGTGTCCACAGGGCATCCCCTTTAGTGGATACGTGTGTGCATACCTATTTTTTGATAGGTACGTGTTTATTCGTACCTGTGTTTTTGATGCATGTGCACACGTGCATATGTCAAAAATTAACCTTAACCAGCCTAAAAATGCAAAAATGGACATTAAATGATAAAAAGGAAAAAGTAGGGATAAGGCACTCACATAGGATCCATCTGCTATGTCCTAAAGGTACTCCCAGATGCAATCTGCTTGTTTCCTCCTACTCGGTAGCCTCACAATTCCACTCACTCTCACATGCTCGCGGTCATAAGATTCTACAAATGAATTGGTCATGATTGATTTCCCCCCTCGAGTGGGTATATTAAGCTGGTGCAATGCCCCTGGGGCATGTTTTCTCCATCGTGATCACTCTAACACTTCTTTTTCTCTCCAAAATGATTATTTTTATATTTAAATAATTATTTGTAGTAATTTTCGCAACATTGGAGCACTAGGTGCTACCTAGCATTCATTTCTTCACCTTGGGATAGTTTACAAGTATTCTAGGTGTTGTTTTCTATCATTTTCTTCTATTATTCATCTATTTTACCTGTCGCGATAATTATTTTTTTGGCTCATTTTTTCTTCTTCACCAGGGCATTTTACTGTATCTGATGCCTTCTTCCTTTCCCTAGGGAATTTAAAAGTTCTTTTACGAATTCTTCCATTTCTTAAATTCTTCTGACGAGTAAAAAAAAATTAAATTTTAAAGTCATCCAAAAATCCAAAAAAAATCATGAAAACTTTGAAACAGGACTAAAATTTGTAATCAAGTCATTTGTGGCTGAAATATGTGTTTTTCACATGGAGTTCTTCTCAGATCTTGTTGTCATTTCCATGTGTATTGAAACAACGACTCATGGATCATCTAAAAATCTAACCATCTATAAAATCTACATTTCTTACTTCATCTGTACCCTGGGGTGCTATAAGTTTCTTGGTACTATTTTTTCATACACATTTCTTTTTCATTGGACCTAAGTGTCCTCCATCCTTTAAATTTTTTGGGGCATCATATTAAACCCTTGCCGTTTAAAAAAACCTTTGGTATTGCAACTCAATAACAAAATATTTGTGCAACATTCTTGAACATTGTTGGTTTGAGTGTGCATGATTGTACTTATTTCCTTGTTAAGTGAGTGTTTTTCTTCTTGTATTATATTTCATTTGTGTATGTTGCATGGATTTGACATTTTCAGCAATGGATGGTTGTTTGTATCTTGGATTTTCATTTCATTTTACGCTTCCATCGTATGCTTCATTTTAATAAGGACCGATGATGAAGATTACTAGAAATATGATGAATTAGAATTATTTATATAAGAATGCCTTATGGATAACTGAAACTCCCTTTTTCTTGTTATTTTCTCTTTTACCCCCCTTTCTTTCTTTTGTTCTCTTTTTGATCGTTGATCGATGTTCCTCCATCACCCCATCGACACTAAAGGGGGCATCCTTCATCCTACTAATTTTTATTCTATCTCTTAAAAAAAAAAAACTATTTGTTTATGATTATCTACTTTCTTTGAAGTGATCCTACGTATGTCACCTCAAAGAGGGGAAAATATAGACACCTAAAGTTTGGTCTACATTATCTTATTATTAAGATCATACTAACTATCCTAGTCTCATGTTCATTTACTACACTATGCTAGTAAACATACCCTTTCTAACCCCTTCTAAACCTCCTAAACCATGTTAATTCCTCTGTAACCAACTTCTATAAGCTTATTTTCCCTTTAATTAACCTTATTTAGGTTAATTAACCCTTTTATTGACTTTCTAAGGAGAGTTTGAATTTCTAAACAAATATCTCACCTTCTAAATAACCACTTGGCTTTTAAAATCCAGTTCACATCTCTCAATGTAATTTTCTAAAAATCACCTTTTTGACTTCTTTTTAGTCCCACATGCATCCAAAACACCTTTTTCTCCAAACCAAACACGATAAATAGATGGATACCCCTCCCACCTTTTCAGAAGAAATAACTATTTTTCTCATCTCATTTCTGATTTAGGTCATGATTTAGTCTTTTTAGAGTCATTTCATTTCATATTTAAGCTATTTACTTGTTATTTGCTAATCCTTTAAAAGATTTAGGTAAATGGGAGAAGCCATTAATGGTGAGATTTCATTCTTAATCTTTTGAAACATCAATAAGCACATAACTGATTGTTATAGCTTTAATATTTTCACTTATAGATAGGTTTCAATGGATTAGAGAACTTATATAATCATGTTTAGAGGTTGATTTTTTGTTTCAAGCTTTATATATGCATGTAAATAGGTAGCTCTTTCTTATCTCTAATCTGACAGTCATTGAGTTGTTTGTTCCAAATATTTTGGGGTTTCTTTAGAGATTCTTACCCCATTTTCATAGCTTTAACATTTTTGTTCATCAGTTTTCCGAGTCCTGATCAGTCCTAAATCAACTAATTCCTTTCCTCTCTCTCTCTCTCACACTTAAGGTTTCATATTTTATTAACTTATTACTTGTGTTAAATTGTATCTAACAACTGTATATCATAGTTTACATTCAATTACTATGTAATTAGGGTTTTATAAAAATTATATTTTTGTTAAATCATTTTGTGAACCTGATCCTTACATGCCCATTATCGGATCTTTCATGGCTTCCCATTTCAATGCTTCCCCATTCTATAACCAGGTTCAACTTTGTAATCTCCTTGTTAAGTGTGTCCTAGTTGATCCTAGATCTAGTCTTAATGTATGTAATATTTCCTTTCTCCATTAGATAGGACTTTCTGCTAATCATCTCAATCCTTCTACTCTTTGTATCTATTGTTTTGATAATACACCTAAGCAAGTGTTGGGCACAATCATCTCTTCCCCTTACTATGGGATCTTACACTCTTAATGTTGCATATCACGTTATTCCTCATGATGTTCCTTATACTATCCTTCTAAGCCATCTTTGGTTACATACGATGCATACACTTCTTTCTACCCATGCCAATACACACAATACACTTGCGCCACCTTCTTCTATGGATACTATTATAGTAGTTTCCACACCTCATATTGTTACTCCTTGTGATATTCCTCTTATGCATGATTTTCATGACATTGTATATCCTTCCCCACTTGGGATGAACCCTAGTGCTAATGATTTACATGATAAATTCTCTATTGGCATCCATGATGTTCCTCCCATTATGTCTCACTCTCAATGCACTTCTATTGATCATATTCTTTGTGCTTTCAATGTTACATCTCTCTTCGTATCTTCCTCATTACATGTTAGAACATTGTATGTTGGTTTTACACTGATTCCTAATCCTTGCACTTTCCATGATCCTATGCATGATTCATTTACTATGGCTACACCTTATCTTCTTACATTTATGGGGGTCGTCTGTTTCACTCTTTCTATATTTTTGTTTTGATCATAGGGGTTAGTTCATACTCCTTTATTGCTTCTAATATTTCACAAATTGCACTTATTATTTTTCATTACTACTTATGAGCATCCCAACATAACATATATTACACATCTTTCAGACATAACATGTTGTTCCTTATGTTTGCACTTAACTTTTTCCACTATTTCCAACAAACACAATTCTACACCTATTCTATTTTTCCCTCATGGGTACATTCTTATTTCTTATACACTTCCTATTCATCCAGTTCAGATCTTAGACTCTATTGGGTTTTCCCCTCACCATGATGACACTATTCTTTGGTAGCTTTTACACTCTTCTACCCATTCTAATTCTGCCACCATGGCATGGTCTCTCTCACATCATCACATAGATCCCCTTACTTGCACACTTGGGGGAATCATATTTATTCCCCCTCATCATGGTAATTAATCCCTATATTCAATGCGCATATTTCTACTCTGCAATTCATGATACATCTTATGCTACGTTACACTTTCAAACCATTTCCCTTGACATCTAGTTCTCATCCTTACAGTCTAAATTGAAATTACACTATTTCACACTTTGTATCATGATCACTACCCTATGACGTACTCTAGTTCCACAGGTTCATACTCGACTGTTGAGGTCTAAAATCTGAAATGAACCTAACCTCTTTCACACTTCATGATCTATGCTTCACGATCTAGCTTACTAACATTACCTTCTCAAATCATTTCCCAATGACGCACTTTAGATCCATGGTTCATAATTGACTGTTGAGTGTCTAAATATGCAATGAACCTCACCAAATTCACATCTTCATGCACTGCTATGCTTCATTATCACATCTTTCTAGGTCTCATTCTTTTAAACCATTTCCCGATGACACACTCTTGTGTTCTATGGTTTATTCTTTACTGTCGAGGGGTCTTTTATAAATGAACCTCATCTCATACATTCATCCACATACACTTGGGGGCACATTGATCCTATCACATTACACATTGCATACCATTCCATTACACTCATACACATTACATATTGCATATCTTGGTTGCACTTATTCTTGTTTGCTAATTATACTTGTATGTACACATTTCTTACTATGTTAGGAAGATACTTTATATGTCATTATATTTTATATATACACATGTCTATGTTCACTTGGTCTTTAGTTGTGAATGAATATTTAGATGCATTTTTACATAGCCTTACACAGGTAACAATGATGTTTGGCACGTGTTTACCTACCTGTGTGTTAGGAGTCCCACTGTAAGGCTCCTAGGGGCATCTACTTTGTTAGGCACACTGAAGGAGAATGATACCCACATCATCATACATTTGAGGTGCTATTATTTCATTATTATACTACTTCCCATTCTTACTAGCACACTAATTTTCATTGATACATACATGCTTTGACCTATACTTTTTATCTTTCTAACATACTAATGGGTGCTTCATGTGTAACATTTGCTTTGTAGGACTATTTGCCACCATGGTTATCAGTTACACTCTTGATTGACATTGTTTCTCCTTGTATGTTATTATTTGTGGGTTATACCCTTTGTCTTGTATGATCATTGATCGTATGCTTTTCGGCTACTTCAACCCTGATTGTCTTGTGACATTGTGAGTGATGTCCCATGTATGAAACCCAATTTTTCATTGTCTCTACTATTTGTCCTCACACTTCCTTGTTACATTGTATTTTTATTACATGTTTTCTTCCTTTTTATACTAACACATGCATCTATCTAGCTTGTTTTTGCATGTGCCCTTGGTTTCTACCATGCACATCCCCTCCCCCTACAGGGATATCCACTTCAACATCAACATCAGGTCCTCTCCTTTAGTACCACATTCTCCTAGTCAACATCGCATGCACCCCAAACAAGGGGGCATACATTGGCGTGAATCAGTCACCCCCATACAATGGCTCAGAGATACACTTCAGTACAGGCCTACACAGTACAGGAATCAAGGCATTAATATACAGTTACAGCAATGGCCCAGAATTTGACTTAGGTCCTCAAGTTCAAGCACAGAAACCAACACCCAAAGATACAGAAACTGGCGCTTGTAGAGACACTCGTTGTCCTCTCCTGGGTGCCTATTTCCTAGGGGGTAGATATAATTAACTTTCTCAGATTACCACAGTTCACATACAGTATTCATGGAGAAGTTTTTACAGTATAGGGCACAGTCCTCCAGCATGTCAGAATGCATTTTTTCTCCATTTCAATTCGGAACTAACCTATGTACAATCTAGAATAATTCAGTGAACTAATTCAAGACAACGAGGAACTAAATCAGTGGATGTACCATCTATAGTGGTTATTAGGGAAGAATTCATGGAAGGAGAGTAACACTAGACCTCTCTCCCTAACACTCTTTTATGTCATGGCATGAGATTGCCCAAAAAACTTGCACCCTTGGTGTGAGATCACCCAAAAGCCTCACTCTTTGGTGCGAGATCACCCAAAACAATCCCTACATAATTTTAAGACACTTTTCTAACATGTACACTCATATACATTAGGTGCACACTTTCCTTTTTCACATTACTTTTTAACTCTTTTTACATAATACACTTTACGCAAATTTCATAATACTTAGACTTTGAATACTCTTTTGTTCTTCTTTTCTAGGTATGTCCTTAAAAAGTGCAACAAGTAGAAACTTACATCAACTAACTCATAATGAAAACAAATAGGTACAGAATCAACACATATGAATACACCCCTAGGGTTACTTTCCTTTCCTAGTTTCCCATGCTTCATGATACATTATCCACTTCATAACTTTCACTCGATACACATTTCACTACACCAGCTCTATCATGTCTCTACAGAAAAAAAAAAGTATGCATCTCTTATCTACTTTATGTTATCAGAGTATTCACTCAACAACATAAAGTGGGGGAAAATGTAGACAAAAAATCATGCACTTGGGTACATTTCTAGGTCATAAAAATCATACTAGCATTCATATGATTCCTAAGAAAGAAAAAGTAGTAATTGACAACTATCTTTTAGCCTATTGGTCTATATTTCTTGCTTTATTTTTTGGTCTTACACACCCTACAACCCCAGTCAATATTTTACTTGCTTATCTTTTATGACTCTGAGACACCATAGCACCAGATCATAGGACGTCAGCGCTCAGGTGCCCTTGTCCCCTCTGGGCACCCCTGACCTCTTTCCACCCTTACTCACTCTTTTTGGGATCTCTTTTATCTTTTGGGCATCTTGTTTACTTATGGGTCGGCCTTCCAAGTTGTCAATTACAAAATTCAACCAAGGGAATCATATAAATACATAGTTATGTGCTTCAAAATAAAGGACCAAGCTCTAAGCATATACTATTACTATCACCTAATCTTGCATCAAAAAAGGCATCTAAAGCACTTCAAAGGCATCCATCTAGCATTCATTCAAGGGACAAGGGACTGCATTTTCTACATACAGTTGCATAGGAAGGGGAAGTTCATTCTATTCCATCCACACATTTCATATTTTATTCTATTGGTATATCTAGTACACCCCACTATTCTAGTGCATCTAAACACACACACACACAAGGGCATCCTAAGGGCACACATTCTTACACACACTCACAAGAACTACATGGAGTCTAAGATGTAGTGCAACAGCTTGGTGTAAGTTCACTTTGTTGGGTAGCTGTCGGGGTCAGTCTGACTCCCCATATTGCATATTTATTTTTTGGATTTGATGTGGTTTTGTGAGTTTTGCAGGTGAACTTCTCATTTTGCAGGTTACAGTGTGACATCACGACGATCAAGGTGTGACATACAAGTGAGTCAACAACGACTACTTAGTAACCACTTATGTGACAACAGTAGAAAAATCAGATTTCTGACCACCTTGCATAGTCATGGGTACCCAATAGCAGGACTTTGGCACCTAGGCACCCTTGATCCTAGTCTATGTGAACCCTTGTTGAGGATTTATCCAAAAACTCTAGGATTTTACTAGCTCACACATAATTACGACAGCATAAAGCCCTTTCTGTTCACAAAAATTTTTTCTGAGTCTGCATCAATCTCAGGTACCAAGTGCAAATCAGGGAATAAGTCACTCTTTCCTTCTCTCTGCTCCTTCTTGTACTTAGGCATTTGTATTTTATCTAGTTTATTACTTGTGTCATCTAAATTCCAATAAGCAGGTGTATATCATAGTCTACATTGTTACTCTGTAATATTAGGGTTTCATAAAGTTTGTAATTCTCGGATGAACCTGGACTAGGGAGCTTGGACTGTGGCGAGGGTGTATAGGTGTCAGAGACCTCTGTTGGGCGTTTGTGACTGCACAAGAGCTCTGAAACTAGTTTTTCTTATGTTGCAAGGCTGTATAAAAAACTATATAGAAAATGATGGCCATGTTTTAAATATGCAAATCATACATGATGTTTATTTTTAAAAGTTGTAAATATTTTACAGTGAAAATCATTAAGAACGTGTAAACAACTGTCAAAATTAACCCTTGTGTCTGCCAACAATGCCGTAGGATACCCATGGAAATATTGTTGACCATTTCATTAATGATAACAATTAGAGAAGGGGTCTAAGGGCACTACATTGGCTGGTGAAATAGCCTTGTGCTCTACCCATTTGTAGACACACAATTACACACTTGGGTACATTTCTAGGTCATAAAAGCATACTAGCATTTATATGATTCCTAAGCAAGAAAAATAATAATTGACAACTATTTATGGCCTTTTTTATCTGTTTATTACTTTCTCTTTTGTCTTTCTTACCCTAAATCCTAGTCAAAATTTAACTCATTTATCTTTCATGGCTTTAAACACCAATGCCTAGTGAGGACAATAATGCCCAGGCACTCCTGTCCCCGCTGGGCACCCTTGACACTGTCTTACTTTACTCACTCTTTTTGGGTATCTTTTATCTTTTGGGAATCATTTTCACTTATGGGTCAGCCTTCTAGTGTTTAATTATGAAATTCAAACAAGGGAATCATATAAATACATAGTTATGTGTGCAAAATAAAGGACCAAACACTAAGCATTACTATAATCACCTAAGATTGCATTCAAAAGGAAACTAAAGCACTTCCAGGCATCCATCTAGCATCCATTCAAGGGAAAATGGACTGCATAATCTACATAAACAACATAGAAAGGGGAAGTTTATTCTATTTCATCCACATATTTGCATTTTAGAGCAAATCTAGCCTACTATCATGTGTAACTTGCACAAGGGCATCCTAGGGCACACTTTCTACACACACTCACAAGAACTACATGGAGTATGAGATGTAGTGTAGTGCTCGGTCATAAGTTCACTCTTAGGGTGACCGCCGAGGTCAGTCTGACTCCCCATTCTACAACCTATTTTGTGAGCTCTAAAATTTATCCTGAGCATCGATGACACAGTTCACTTCTGTTCAATAGTTTTCTCAGTCTGTACCAGTCTTAGATCAAGTGAAAATAAGCTGAGTCATTCTTTCCAGCGCCCTTACTTAGGGTTTTGTATTTTATTTTCTTATTTCTCGTGTCATATTGCATCACAACATCTATACTTCATTGTTTCTATTTAGTAAATCTGCAATTAGGGTTTTACAAAAATTACATTTTTGTTAAAGGCCATTTGGTGAACCCGTCATTCGACATCTTGTTCCTCACTTATGCCTATCAAAATCAGTGGTCCAGATTGTGAGGATTTTTTGAGCATAATTGACGCTTCCTCCATCTCTCGCGTCGGGTTTCTAAATCTTTTAGGCTTATTTTTCTTTTGACAACACTTGTACTTCCATTACTCACAAATCAGTTCCTCTCTAATTACATCAAAACATCTGATAGTGAATTAAATCATTTACGATGAGGACACCAACATTGATAAAAAAGCGTATACAAGCTTACTAATATTTTGTCAAGATTTGCTTGACAATCCTATGGACCCTTTACTAATGAAGACCTTCATGATTTCCAAGCTCATCTTGCTAAACATACTAAAAACTCTTGAGATGTTACTTTTATACGTTTCTTGTGAGGAAGCTCACTAACTTCAGATTTGATCATGGCCTCCCACCTCTAATAATGATTCCATTCCTATTACCACACAACCTCCCTCTTATATCCTTCCACCTACCTCTGTTGTTCCCATTTCTGTTCCTACTCCTACCACCTATTTCACTCCACCTCTTATCTCTCATATATGGAAAGTCTCCTCTTCAAGCACTCATGACCTAGCTTATTTATATCAGGACATACAAGTTCAAATCCATCAACTTCAGCAAGCTACTTCAGGATCCTATCCATCTCTTGATTCCTCATTGCTCTTTCATACCCCTTTTACACTCGCCATTTCTGCTTATCCACTCCCTCTTAAATTTATCACCCCTAAGATGTCCACTTTCAATGGCCATGGTGACCCTTAAGAGCATATTTTATCTTTTCACATGGCATGTATCGACTATGTGGATGATCATGCATTGCTAGCTAAACTATTTCCTAGAAGTCTTCATGATTATGTCACATGTTGGTTTTATGATCTACCTGTTCATTCAATAACTTCTTTTATGCATCTAGCAGATGATTTTCTTGCTCACTTTTCTATCAATATCAGTACCAAGATATATTATGTACAACTCGATCAAATCAAATAAAGATCTAATGAGCATCTAGTTGACTATGTTTTGTGATACAAGAACAATCTAGCTAAGATTACTAATGTACTTGATGATTCTAAATTGTAAGATGTTTTTGTTCAAAGCCTCTTACCACCACTTCAGGAGAGTGTTATCTTTGAGACCTCTCCTTCTTTTGATCAATTATTCCATACGCTTAAAATGTGTGAAGTTAAACTACTCTCTATGGAAAAATTAAAGTAACACGATTCTTCATCATCCTCTTCTAATAAGTTTCAAGCTAAATAAAAAAATCAAGCCATATCCTAAGCCCACCAAAGCAAATGTAATTGTTAATGTCATCTCTCCACTTGAAAAGCTTCAATGACAACCTCCAAAGCGTACTTTCACAAAATTACCTTGTGCACCTTGGTCTCTATTGCCCCAACTCATCGAAAGCAATCTAATCACCCTTCCACCCTCACTCAATCTGGATCCATCTTGCCCCATGGATGAAATTATGATGAAAATGCTAAACGTAACTACCACCAATGTATTGGGCATTATACTAATCACTGCTTCAAACTTAGGTATCTCTTTCAAGATCTTATTGACAATAATTCACTTGAGCTCCCTGAGCCATCTACTTCTAAACCAATCAATGATAATAAAAAGTTAAAAATATTTAATGACCCTTTGCCCAAGACTGACACACAAGATCCTAATTCTTATGCTAATCTTACATATCAAGATGTTCCCGCTCCTTCATCACCCTCCCTTGAATTCCTTGTTGCTTATGCTAATGTATCATCACTAGTTATTTCATTTTCAGATCATGATTATCATATTACATTAACTTTAGATTCCTTACAAATTAATGCTTCTATTTGTTCATATACTGTTAATAACACCCTGATCTATCTAGCGATACCTATTAGTGTATGCTCCATTGCACTTCACATGGATATCAAATGTCCACTATCTAATATCACATATCCAGTTCCTAATTATTTTAGCTACATCATGCTTCCCATTACAGTTGGGCCTCTTACCATTCTTGTGTCATTCGATGTGGCATATTTTATCAAAGGTTGTGATACGTTCTTAGGAATTCCTTGGCTCCACTTCACCAAAACCATTCCCTTCATGAATCATTTTTGTCTCAAGTTCATTAATAATAAACAAGTTATTACTCTCAAAGGCATTCCACCATGTAAACCATTACTTGAGCCCAGTCTTGATGAAATATTTACATTAGTTACAACATCTAGGCCTCATGGGCCTCTCAAATCTAAGGAACTCTCTGCACCTAGTTCTCCTATTCACACATGACCTACTTCATGACCTTTTCATTCTCATTGGTCCACTAGTCCACCTTATCGGCCTAAGTCCCCTACTTGGGAAACCCCTTCACATAAGTGTTCACCACCTCCTTCACACATACATCATTAATCTCATACTACACCAATATGAGAGCATCATCACACACCTTTATCTCCTCGGATTTTGGGTGGAGGTCCCTTTCCCTTCCTCATCGTTGGATATCATTTTATCCTCCTCACACTTGGGGGGAATCAAACTTTCTTTCCCCCTCCTAGCATCATAAATTTTCTATAGTATCTACTATCACACTCTGTTCTTCACACTTAATATTTCTCACTACTCTTACACATCTTGATATACACCTTGTATCGTCATTACCCTATGATGCACTCTAGTTCCATAGTTCATACTTGACTGCTAAGGGTCTAAATATGAAATGAACCTCACATCCATTACACATGCCATGATCTGAGCTTCACACCATACACTTTTTATAGGCACTAAATCACACACTTTGGGTATATTTCTAAGTCTTGATCACTTACCACTATTCATATAATTCCTAAGCGAGAAAAGTACTAATTGACCATTTTTTTGGCTTCTTTTATTACTTTCTAGTTTCCTTCTTGGTCTCACACACCCTATTTCCCAGTATGACTTTCAATACTTTAAATTTTTTGAGTTTGGACACCAACACCCAGTAAGGATGCCAACACCCAGGTGCCCCCATCCATATGGGAGCTCCTGACCTCTTTATATCTTGCTTGCATCTTTGGGTCTTTTCTAGTTGTTAGGAATCTTATTTTCTTGGTGGCAAGCCTTTTAGTGGATAACTACAAAATTAAAGCAAGGGAATCATATAAATACAAAGCTATGTGACCATAATAAGTGACTAAACACTAAGTATCTACTACTATCACCTAAGGTTACATCCAAAGGAATTTCAAGAGCATCAAAGCATCCATCTAACATCCATTCAAGAGACTGCATTCTTTTGGATACAGTTCATAGGAGGGGAAGTTTATTTTATTTCATCCACACATCTATCTACATCTACTACATCTAGTTATCGCTCAATACTCGAATTCATCTTGCATAAGAGCCATTCCTAGTGCACAATTCTATACACACACGCACAAGAACTACATGGATTCTAAAATGTAATGTAGTGCTCTAGATCGTAAGTTAACTCAGTCAGTTGACCTTAAGGGTCAGTACAACTCCCCATTTACATATTTTATATTTTTAGGATTTGATGTGTTTTTGGGTTTTGTGGGATACTCTTTCTCTTTACAGGTTATAGGATGAATTCTGTGGACATCCAGAGCAACACATACAGGTGATCAACAACAATGGTTAGTGACCATCTTACGTCATTGTACACAAACCAGAAATCTAAGCTTTCTGAGTAGCCATTACACCCAGTCATAGGGACCTACTGAAAGTGGCCTGAGACCTAGGCACTCCAAATGACCCAGTCTTAGGCACCCTGGTCCATATTATTCCAACGAGGATTCCACATTTTTATGGGTTCCAGGTCATGACAATCCTACCCTCTTGTTTCAGTCACTTTTCCAAGTTTGAGCATACCTCAGATTTAATTTTGAAATCAACTAAGTATTTTATCTCTTCTTTTACAGTTAGGGTTTCAATTTCTACTTGCTTATTAGTTAGCGTCATATCTATGCTTTATTGCTATTTAATCTATTGCATTGTTACTCTTAGAATAGCCTCTAGAATTTAGAAAATAAATCCAATATTTGATTAATCATTTAGTGAAAACCCATCTCATTTGATACACTCTTGTATCCTCATCTTTATTCTCTCATGGATCATAAAATTCTCTCAAATATTATTTGCTATCAATTTACTTGAAATGCATCCCATCTTGTACAAGGTTGTTCTGAACAAAATCCCTAGACACCATGTATCTCCCAATCAGATATGCCACCTGCTACAAATGAATTTCATTTTTGATCCTCTCTCTGACGACCCTAGCCTTTGTGATCCTTCATGCTAATCAACCCATTTTGCAAGTTCAATTCAAGCTTTACATTCTTTATTTCAATACAAATTTCAAGTTAGTGGAATCCATGATTACATCCCTTAAATATGAAATCCAACATCTTAAGGATGCTTCTCAGCCTCATGTTAGTTCTTCTTATCATCTTCATTTTATATCTTCTATACATGCTCATATCAATGAGCCTAAAGTATTTTCATTACATGGATCCTCTCATGTTTGATCGCAATGTTAAGCAACATGATTATTCTTATTGAGCTCCTTAGTCATCGATTGATCACTTTTTCATCTACTCGTGGCTATCCTCCTTATCATCTTACAAAATATCAAGGTTGTCCATATTGTAATTATCATCGAATTAATGGACATAATGAAAATGACTGGTTTTTCTTTACAATGAAGAATTAAGCATCTTGAGTTTCAAGAATTTATCTCATTCACTGCACAACATTCTATTGCATGCATCATATACAAATGTTACACCCAAATGGGCTCCTAAATATTCTCCTTATATGTCTAATGAGCATCATGCTACCACTTCTAATGTGCCTTCTTTCATTCAGTTAAAGGTTCCACCTATTTAACCCATTCCAACTAAGAAATCACCTCTCAAGGTTCATCTTCCATCGCCTCCTACAACTAAGTCGTCTACAACATTACCGAGTAAAAACTACATAAACCTCCTCTAAAGATCGGTACAACTCCTCCATGTCTCAAGTCTTCTACGGCATTACCAATCCCAAATAAGCAACCACCCACTATGTTGAGCAAGACCCAAAAAAATCTCTAGCTGATCCTCTTTCGACTTCCTCCACTCAAGGCCCCTTCACCATCTTCACTTCACCATCCAATCACCTTTTTGTCAAGGAAAACTAATGCTTACATCGATCCCCTTAGCATTCATCGATTTATATATCTATCTCTTATGCACTACATAGTGGGCATCATAGCTTACTTCCCCCCCTTATACCATTTCTATCAAGTGTCTTCATCATTTCATTCTACTTTCCACTCTATACTTAATGTATAATAGTCTTTCACTAAGCATCAATTCAAACCACTTGATACACTTATATCATCATTACCTAATGATGCACTCTTGTGCTATGGTTCACACTTGAATATTAAGGGTATACTACATTCATGAACTTCACATCATACACACTACACATTTCACACTCAACACTATCATGACACATATTTATAACGCACATTCATCACAACACACTTCCCTATGATGCAATCTAGTTCCATGGATCATAATCGACTACTGAGGGTCCAAATATGAAATGAACCTAACCACACTCACTCACTCTCTACACTCTACACTTTACCAATCATATATTTATAGCACACATTCATCACAACACACTTCCCGATGATGCACTCTTGTCCTATGGTTCATTCTCGACTACTGAGGGGTCATTTATAAATGAACCTCATCTCATGCATACTCATTCACATTTGCTTGGGGGGCACAATATTTGTATCACTCCCACACTGCATTCCTTCATATTTCACACTCACATCATACTGCATATCTTGGTTACACATTATTCTTGCTTACTTATACTCACATGTACACTTTGCTTACTATGCTAAAAAGATACTTTTTATGTCATTATATTTATCATATACACATGTGTGTTCACATGATTTCTCATTTTGAATGTAACCTTTACACAAATCATTACATGCAACAAAAATGCTTGACACTATACCTATTACCAGTCCCACAACGGATCTTGAGGGCATCCACTTTTGTACACAGTACAAGTGCTATTGTTTTGATTTGTACTACTTCCTATTCATACTAGTGTACTACTATATCAGATCATATATGCTTTGAAATATTTTTTTTTGTCTAACATGCTAACATGTGCTTTATGTATGGCATATTCTTTACATGGACAATTTTAGACCATGGTTGTCTGTTACTTTACTTACTACTGTTTGTCATTGTTTACCATTATTTGCGGGCTTTTCCCTTTTTCTTCTGTGCACATTGTATGATTTTGACAGCTTTGACCTTGATTGTTTTGCAACATTGTGAGCAATGTACCATGTTTGAAACCTAATTTTTGTGGTCTACATTGTCTTCTGGCTTGCTAGCATACATTATGTATTCTATATGCATATTTGTCTTGTTTGCACTAACACACATTTTCTATCCTCTTTGTTTGCATGTGCCTTGATTTCTACCAAAGACATTCCCTCCCCATTGTAGGGCATCATTTTTAGATCAGCGTCTAGTCCTCTCCTTTAGGCCGCATACTCCTAGTGACGTCACATACACCCAAAATGAGGGGGCATACATTGGGTGAATTAGTCACCCCACACAATAGTTCATGATAATAGTACAACATAGTTCAGTATAAAATCAAAACAGTCTACAATATTAGAAATGGCCCAGAATCTGACTTGAGTCTTCAACAAAACACAAACATCAATGCCCAGACACAAACATGAGTGCTCCTAACCCTTCCTGGGTGCCTATGACCAAGGGGAAATTACAACATTTTTCTCAGATCAACACAGTTTTCAGCAGTCTACATAAAAATATTCTCAGTACAGGTATAATCCTCCAGTAATTAACATGCATGCTTTATCCTTTTTTCTATTTTTGCATTGGATCGAACTGGATTGAACTAGATCAAAATGGATTGGATTTGAAAAAAACAAGACCACACCATCTACAGTGGTGTATACATATTCAGGAATCTGTCAAACGCTGGATAATAACACTATACCTTTCTCCCTACACTTCTTCTATTGTGGCATGCGATCGCCTAAAAAACTCACACTTGGTGCAATTGACATGAGATTTCCTGCAGAACTTGTTCTTTGCGTGAGATTTACCAAAAAAATGTTCTTATACAACATTTATAGGATCCTTTCTTTCCTTTTCACTCATCACAGATCAGGTGTACATGCTACTTTCACATTTTTACATATTTATACATGTTTGGATCGAATTTTTCATATACTCAACTTTGAATACTCATTTTCTCTTCTCTTTTGCAGGTTCATCCTTATGGGAAGAAGTAGTCACATCATAAAGCATCAAGTGACATCGATAATAGGTACAACGTGACATATACACATGTGCTTTCACCTCTAGGGTCACTTCTTCTTATCTACCTTCCATGCTTCATATTATTCACTCCATGCTTTTTCTTGTCTCCTCGACACACTTTTCACAATCTATCTACTTGGTTATCAGGTACACATATCTTATCTACTTTATGTTTTTGAGATTTCACTCAAAAACATAAAGTGGGGCCAAATGTAGACACTAAATCATGCACTTTGGGTATATTTCTAGGTCATGATCACATACCACTATTCATATGATTCATAAACGAGAAAAGTACTAATTGACCACTATCTTCGGCCTCTTTGCTTGATTTTTGGTTTCCTTCTTGGTCTCACACACCCTATTTCCCAGTATTACTTTTGATACTTCATATTTTATGAGTCTGGACACCAATGCCCAACCAGGACACTAGTGCCCAGGTACCTTGTCCCCTTTTGGTGCCACGAGTTCTTTGTATCTTGCTTGCATATTTTTGGTCTTTTCTAGTCATTGGGAATCTTATTTTCTTGGTGGTTGGCCTTTTAGTGGTTACTTATAAAATTAAAATAAGGGAATAAGATAAATACAAAGTTATGTGACCATAATAAGGGATCAAACACTAAACATCTACTACTATCACCTAAGGTTACATTCAAAGGCATTTCAAGAGTAGTAAATCATCCATTCAAGAGATAAGAGACTGCATTCTTCTGCATACACTTCAAAGGGGAAGTTCATTTCTCCATACACACATCTATCATCATCTCTACATCTAGCTATTGCTCATTACTCCACACATCTTGCACATGAGCCACCTAGGGCATGATTCTACACACACACACTCGCAAAACTACATGGAGTCTAAAATGTAGTGCAATGCCTAGATCGTAAGTTCAGTCATTCAAGTAACCTCCGGGGTCAATCCGACTCCCCATTTGCATTTTTTTATTTTAAGGATTTAATGTGTTTTGGGGTTTTGTAGGTACTCTTTCTTTTTGCAGGTTTCAAGCAAATTCTACAGGCATAGTGCGACATACATGCGGTTAACAACGCATGGCAATGACAAAACAAAAATATCTTTCTGACCATTTTCATAGTCAAAGGTGCCTACAGAAGGTCCCTGACACCTAGGTGCCTCTGACCTAGTCTAGGCGCCATAGAACCTGTATTCCCAATGGTTCTGTTATTTTATGGGTTTGGTTGTGATAGTATGCCTTCTTGTTCCATCAGTTTTCCAACTCGACACAATCCAAGTTTAATTGCAAAATCAACTAAGTATCTTATCCGTTCTCTTGCACTTAGTGTTTCAAATTTTTTTTCTTACTGCTTAGGTCAGATATGTGCTTTATTGCTACATCATTTTGTTGTGACTATGAAATTAGGATTTAGCATTTATTTCCAATATTTACTGAATCACTTTCTAGCACACAAAAAACCTATTTCCCTTTGACGCACTCTAGTTCCAAGGTTCATACTTGACTGCTGAGGGTCTAAATCTGAAGTGAACCTCACCACATTCATTTTTCACACTCTATGTTTCATGATCTATCTTTCTAGCACACATCCTCAAACCATTTCCCGATGACACATTCTTGTTTTATGAGTCATTCTTGATTGTTGAGGGGTATTTTATAAATGAACCTCATCTCATACACATCCACTAGGGGGCATGCTTCTCCTATCATATTCACACATTGCATACCTTTCCACCACAATCATACACTACATTTGCATATCTTGGTTGCACTTAATCTTTCTTTTTTATACTCTTACATGATGCACTTTTCTTACTATGCTATTTAGATACTCAATATGTCATTATCTTTCTATATACACATATGCACATTCACTTGGTATTTTTGAGTGAAAGCATATCTCTTACATATTTTCACATGCTACAATGATGCTCAAAGTTGTATCCTTTACCAGTCCCACCGAGGCTCCTGTTGATGTAGAATCATATCACCCCATAAATGGCCATGTTGTTGATGGGACATTCGACATGATTGTATAACATGGAGATATCTTGAGTTTGGGACATTAAGAAATAGGATAGCTCTCCAGAGAAGGTTGGTTCTTGCTCCTAAACTTACCTGCCACAAAATACTCCTAATGTAAGCAAAACTACTGACTAACCCTAATATAATGCTTCCAAGGGGATAGGGAAAGAGATGCATGGAATGTAAATCCTACACTAATAATGGTGATACACCAAGAAAGGAGTGCCAATCACTTTCCCCTCTGTAAAAAAAATAAAGGGTGTACCTTGGGGAGGCTAAGAAAATGCAACATAGACCCAAGTCCCATCAATACATTAAGGGAAGGCTAGAAAACTACAACACAAACTTGAAATGGAAACAATATTCATTCCTGGTAAGCATAAGATACCGAGGGGCTGGAATAACCATAAAATATGCAAAGAACACCCTTTTGCAATGAGAGGTAGGAGAGACATAAAAATCATGCAGAGGTTAAAACAACTAACACAACACAATATTTATTACTCATGAAGTATACATAGTATTGTGTGCATGTATACTTTTCTTAATGCTAAATCAAATGAAGCAAGAACTACCACCTAAAATAGTTTTACAATTTAGCTAAAACAAAGCATAAACACCATCATGATAAGAATTAAACAAGGGTTAGATGCTAGCATTCATAAATACAAACTTTGAAACTAACAATGCTAAATATATAAACTCCTCTATTCTCTAACAACAAATAAATGAATGGACCTAAGTAAGCTCCATGGCTATCAAAATAGTTGTCCTTAGTATGCCAAGAAACCTAGGAATGAGGGCCTATCAAAGTTGGGCTACAAGACCCCTTTGACACCTCCCATATGACCTAAGCACTTAAGAAAGAGGCTTAACTCTTCAAGATGATGAAATCTCAAAAGGGCAAGGTGCAAGTTCTTAGTCTTTTTGCTATATGCTTTTCATTTTATCTCTAAGGAGTTTAGGTGTAAGTAAAAAGGTAGGTGGAGGGCTCTTTATATAGCCCAAAGGATAAAGGATTCAACACATTCTCATGAATGTGGGATAAAGGAAAAACATGATTAGGAATGGATAAGGTTGCTTTATTAAAGGTAACCTTACTTTAGAAGAGTTTAATACATGTTTACCAAGTCATGGGAGTTGAAGAGTGTTTTAATTAATCAAAGGTGATTAACTAATAGGTAGATGTAAGCTTATAGAAGATAATTAGAGGAATATTAGTACGATTTAAGCTATTAAAAGGGGGATTAAATCAATTAAATATTGATTTATTGGTTAAATGGAAGGGAAAGCTAATTAATTAATAATAATTAATTAGTCTAGGTAGAAGGGGTGATTTATTAATGAAAGGTTGTTAATTAGGGTATTTTTTGGATAGGAAACTTAATTAATTAGCTTAGTGTAATTAATTAATGATGATATGAGGGAAAATGAGTGCTTTTGACGATATGTTGTTGATTTGCGAGAAAGGGGATAATTAGCGCAATTTAAGTATTTAAATTGCTTGGGCGTAATTATAGGTGTCTACAGTATATTGCATGTGGGAGAGAGGAATGATGTCATTACATATTTTGGGAGGAAGTCTTGAAGTCCTAAGAAGAAATGGGGTGCATGAGAGAATAAGGTGATCAACCTTTTGCTTGTGCAACCGCTTATAATAATTATTGAAGAATTTTTAGGAAAGGAGAGAGAAAAAGAAATCCTAAAATTGCTTCAAAACTTATAAACATCCATTGTTTAATTTGTAATGAGTGCTTGAATATTTTCAAAATCTCTGCTCCATTAATGGCATTGCCTTGTGCTTGAATAAATTAGCTGTGATTACACCCGAGTCTAGCTGCTAGCTCATGTAGCTTCATGATTACCTATTCTCCCACCTACCTCATTAATGGCCTTCACCTACTACACACTGCTCCCAAATTTTGGAAGTACAAAACCCCTAAAATGTGGAATTTTATGTTTCCATACTGCATATTTCACTCTCATGATTTCAACGGCTAGATTTTTTCTAAAAATGGTGGAGTATCAGGGGAGATATCATCATTTTAGTGCCTAGTTGTTTGGTTGGGTTTTACCTTCATCTTCCCCTCTAGTTACTAGATTTGGCCTTCATCATTGAATTATAGACTAAATCACCTTTCTAGCAAGTATAATTTTGCTAAAAATGGTTAAAAATTGTTCAAGCTATGATGATTTGAAACTAGGCATGATTTAGGGTTTCCTAAGCTCCATCGAGCTAAATTTACCTAACACCGAGCTTTTTCCTCCTACACCAAGCTCTCTTCATTTAATTCCAATACCTCATTTGTTTAAAAGTAGCCTCTCCACCTAGTCATTTCACCTACCCATGCCAACTCTTAATTCCACCAATGTGGCTCGACCTCCAATGCATAGCGACTCGGTGATTTTTGGTCGTTTAGATGAGAGTTTCATTGTTTCGGGCCTTCGAGATTTAATGTTTCAGACCTTTTGCCATGCCCATTTTGAGCATTATGTGCCACAACCCTCAAAGACCTTGGTTGTTGAAACCCTAATGACTCAACATGCCATGTCACCTACTCTTCAGAGTTCAGGCTTTTCATATTTTTGGGCTCTCAACCCGTTGGATTCGAGCCCTTTGTTGCCGAGTTCCCGAAGTGGCTTTCCCCAAAAGATAAAAAATGGTCACCTTCGAAATGCCACCTGTATTGACCCCAAAACACCAAGCCCTTTCAAATTTTGGAATTTTGGAATTTTAGGCATTTTTCTCAGTTTTTGATTTTGCTTCACCGAGTCCCCGAGTACCCAAATCTCCGACCCCCGAAACACCGACCCAACTCATCACAAGAGCTTCAAAATTTTGAGCTTCTTACTTGTGATGAACCAAGATCCATACTCATGATGCATGAGACCATTTTGTTTTAGTTTTTTGATGGCCGAGTTATTCATGTCCCACTATGAATCGAGTTTCTCCAATTTTTTTTGTAAGCTACATGCTCACCTGGTTCTTTATGCCATGCCAAACTACCTTCTCGTTGAAACCACCTTGCCATATTTACATTGGTTTGAGATCGAGTCCCCTGGCCTGAGTGAATTTCTCTACTTAACTCAACCTCCACGTCCTCTGAGTCTTTTGGTGAGCTTCCACATTACTAGTTCAATGGATGAGCTAGTTCTTTGACATCTATGCCACTTACCATGTTTGATTTGGCCTGTGTTTAACTCAGTGAAATGGCTCGATCCTTCAATGACCCCTTTACTTACTTCTAATGCCACTCGGGTCCATAGAAATCTCCACTATCTCTGTTTCATTACATTGTGCCATCGTGGGCCAGTTCACATCCGTGAGCTCAATCTCTGGGTTAGTCTAGGCACTCGCCACTTCGACCCACCAGGTCATAAGCGTAGCCAACCGAGACCACCTTAAGCAATCCTTGAGATCTTTACAAGAAATTTCTAATCTTACCCTTTGACTCGCTTTCAAGTCTCAAAACATTTGACCTCACATCATATTGTCATGTCATTAGGGATTGCAAGATCATCGAGCCATGTTGAGGTCTTCCCATGTGGCTCAACTCATCGAGTCATTTTGGCTCCTAAGCTATTTCTAATGAGCTCGTAAATCTCTTCACCGAGATTGATCTTATTCATTCCCAGGGTCCTTTAATTTGGCATCGCCCATCAATTCCCCTTCGTATAGCCGAGCTCAAGGAGCTCAGCTCTAAATAGATGCAACCCAACCAGCTCGTTGAGTAGCTTGTTGAGCTCCCTTTGACTCGGTGCTCCTTTGGGGTCCATTTGAGCTCATTTTTCCCTGGTCCACTGAACTTGGAATTTTTTGGAATCTCCTTGTGCTATTGGGTTCATGAAGACCATGTCTTATGAGTTTCGAGCCCATTGGCCGGATTTGGCTGATTTTTCTTGAATTGTCCGAGGTGGGCCCACTAAGGGCTATTTTTTCATTCTTAATAAAATTTTATTTCATCCAAGACCAAGAAGAGGAAAAATTTCCTCTTATGATCTGATTACCCCAAAATCACTGAAATTGATTGGAAACCACATGTGAAGCTAATTTTTCCTTGTTTGGTGCAGGGGACTTGAACACCCCTGTTTTCCATTTTACTCGGGGGAAAAATAAATAACAATTTGATGACTCGTGGGGGAATTTGCCTAATAGATGCTTGGTACCAGTAGCCTTAATATGTCCATTGGGCATATAGTCTCTATATACCTACAAATTGATCTCGAACCTGGTTAAATTTGTACCCCAAAGATGCTCAAAGTTGCTGACCCTGGACTTTCTCCACTGTTCGTACTCTCAATTTTGATGAGAAGATATTGAAGTTAAAATTTTGTGAGAGTGGAAAATTTTCCAAACTTGGAATCTTCACCTGCTTCTCTCTGTAACCCTATTCTGCGAGACCTGAAATGGATCTATCTTGAAGTCTGATTCTGCCAACTACACAGCACACAATAGATGATTGTTTGGCATGTATTGCACGCTACATAGTTTTAAATAAGACAATCTCTTGGAGCTTAAGACATCATGGAAATCTATTAAATTTTGATTTTCCTCTTTCTTCTGAAAGTTCCCCTTGTGCACATGTTGTAGAGGGAGGCTACTTTCTAACATTGTAGACGGGCACTAGAAGTTCACCTAATGATTGGTCTCAAAGGACTCGAAGAATGAAAACTTAATAAAACCTACCCTTAATCTTGATTTTAGTTTCTCTGCATTTGTTTTTCTTTTGAAATCTGTAACTATTCCCTATAAGTATGAGCTTCCTCTACATATGGGAGGCCTTCTGAAACACCATGTACTGTGCCTAGAGAAAACACGAACCAAGAGCTATGTACAAAAATAGAAATCATACATGCCTATGTAGACATGTAGAGTGTTCTTAAGACACTTGTGATGCGGAAAACAAATCACTACTCCTACCCTATACTAACCAGAAGCAGAGAGGACTTCAAACAAATCCGGTACTGGGTTTTGCAAAGTATGCTTCCCTTTTATCAATAATGATAGCCATGGTAGATGATTTGACACTAGACATGGCTATACAAGTGAGTGAAAAATTGACATAGTCAACTAACTTTCCCGACCCGTCATGGTCAAGGTATCAACCCGAAACTTAAACAAACAACTCCTTTGAAATGATGTCACATGAGGCTCCTGGAGGTGTTGTAACTGATGTAGCTGATCCTTAGTACTGTGAAGCTCATCCTCATGTTCAGAGAGTGAACATGACTGCTTGTGGAAACTCTATTACTCTAGCTCCAACGAAGCTAGATACCTGATGGGGCATGGCCTAAAATCTGCCAAATGTGCCCTGTTACTCTCGAGGTTTCAATCGGGATAATGAAATCCTTGATGCAGACTTTCTTAGAAAAGGTGATTGTCTGTATGCAAGCTTTATTTTTCTTCTTTTGCATCATCTACAGACAACTGAATTCTTCCTTTGAGTGATGGTATGAAATAATGAAATTCTCATCCTCTTTTCTTTAGCTTGAACCTCTTCTTCAATGTACAACACCTTGAGATTATTAGCCACTAACAAGACCAAGATTCAAGTAGTGGATATCCTCACTAGGTTGCTCACTTGAGCTCCTGAGGGTATGCTTATGGAAAGATTCAATTCCTCCAACATTTTCTCAAGATGATTCTTGTGAGAAACATGCTGCTCCTCACATGTTCTCCTCCTCATGACAATAGGATTTCATGTGCCTGGAATGTGGATGATGGAGGAGAAAATAATGTGATCTCTATGGGCTCTTCTCTATTGAAGCAATATTCCAAGTTGGATAGATAATTTACCTCCTCATTGTCCTGTTTGTGCTAAAGATTCAACCCTCCTCCATGCATTCCTTCTAGATCTACAATCTACTCACCATGACCTTCCTCCATCTTCTTGAACATGAAATTTGAAAGATCAAAATCTGTCCATCAAATCAAAATCTAAGAGGATGAAGATGGGTGGAAGGGTTTGAAACTTCTTTGTACAATTTTTTCCTTGAACTTGGGTTCCTCTGAGACTTTGTTTTCATGGCTCTCATCCAGCAACTGAACATGTGCTCCTCTTATTTTGGATTTAGAGTAATTTTTTCTTCCCTTGCTGATTCTACAACTGATGGTTGATCAACATCTCCTGAAAATAGAGTGCCCTCATGGACACTGCATTCCAAACAAACTGATTGTTGATCATCTTCTTGTTCTTGCTTTACCTCTGTTGTAAGCTCGGTCTTCACCACTTATTATTTTTTAACCCAAGCCTCTTCCGAAGGCTTGACTAGCTAGGGGATCTTTTCTATTCCTAATTTTTCAGCTCAATTTCTCAAAATTTTTATCATCTCTTCTCTATTGGGCTCTTTTGTTTATTATTCCCCTTGACTGGTTTAGCGAGCTTCTTCCTGATATGGACTTGGGAGGATAAGAGGAAGGGTGGATTGGGTCACAACTTGTGTTTGCACTATTATTGGTGGTGAAGGGGAAGATATTGCTTTTGGATCTTGTGGAGAGGATGGTTTCTTAGAAGGGAAAATGGCAGAGAAACTGAGATGAGGTAGAAGAGTGGAAGATGGAGAAGTGGGTTTCATAATGGGAGCAGTTGTTTAAAAACTTGGAAACAGGTTTTTTGGTTGAAATGACACTGATTGGGGACTAGGGGAAGGATCATGAGATGAAAATGCTAAGTTTTCCCGTTGACCTGCATAATACTCAATGTCCTTAATCCGTTCCTCTAGTTGAGGTAGCATTTCAACTATGAAGCCAAGTTTCTCCTGTGGGCCGAGATGATATGGAAAGGGGCCTTCTCATGGAAAAGGGCCCCCTAAATCCAATCCTGAATTCCTTAATTTGTGATGAAGCCCTAGACTACACCATACTTCCATCATATTTAGGATCTTCATTTAGAAATCCACATCTTCGGGTGAAGAATGTCCTCAAAAATCCGTATACCCTTGGTCTCCAACAACTGGATAGTTTGGTGCATGACCAAACTGATTTATGTCTTACTTGTTTAGATATGCCCACTACTGATATTCATCATAGTATGGATCTGACGATAGCTGATAGCACCATGGGAACGAGATTTGTAAATCTGGGGGTGGATTGCACTGATATGGCTGCTTCCTTAGATGTGAATCCCATGAGGTGTATAAAGCCATGATTGCAAGAATTCATGAAACAAAATAAAATGAAAGAAATTGAAAGGATAAAATGGATAGAAACAAATGAAAATAATGGAAAGTATACTACCGAGAGAGATGGGTTTGTTATCTAGTTGAAGTCATCAGTTGTGCTTTGCATGGGTGTCTGCGAATACTGAAATTACACCAAGTGCATAAGAACTTGATGAGATGAATATGATAGCCAAAATGCACACCTCAAAAGGATCAAAATGGATATGGGGGTTGAAATGGTCCAACTACAAATGATCTCTGATATCTTGAAATTCCACAGGCTCCAAAATTCAAAGGAGAATAACTCCAAAACCCGAAGTTGCAGCAGTCTTCGAAAGTTTGAAATGAGAAACCTCCGAAATCCTAAAATTCTAAAAATGAGATTTTTTAAAATCTAAGGACACCCTTTTGAAGTTTAGCTCTCGATCTATCATCTGGTGAAGTTTGAGCCCATTTTTCACATGTTAATCCCTCCAAAAGTGATTCAGACCTTGAACCTGCAGCTGAAACCTTTGAATTCCAAAAATTACATGCTCCAAATTTTGAAGTGCAAAGAAACCTCTGAAAATGTCTTCTTGTTTGAACTTGGATTCTATGTGACAAGGTTTTGAAGTAGAAAAACACTGCAAAATATAACTCTAACTTCTTGTTGTCCCACTGGGAATTCCAAAACCGTTGATGTAGAATCACAACACAACACTGCCCAAATGGCCATGTTGTTGATGGGGCATTTGGCATGATTACATAACATGGAGCTATCCTGAGTGTGGGAAATTGGGTAATGGTATTGCTCTCTGAAGAAGGCTGGTTCCTGCTCCTAAACCTACATGCCACAAACTACTCCTAATGCAGGTAAAACTACCGACTAACCCTAATCTAATGATTCTAAGGAACATGGAAAGAGATGTATGGAAAGTAAAGCCTATACTAACAATGATGATACTCCAAGAAAGGAGTGACAATAAATTTACCTTGCCTGTAAAACAAAGAAAGGGTGTACCTTGGGGAGGCTGAACAAATGCAACACAGACCCAAGTCCCACCAATACATCAAGGGAAGGCTGGAGAACTACAACACAAACCTAAAATGAAAACAATCTTTATTCCTGATATGTACAAGACAACCAGGTCCTACAATAACCATAAAATATGCAAAGAACACCCTTTTGTAATGATATGTAAGAGAGATACAAAAATCATGCAGAGGTTAAAACAACTAACACAAAAAATAATTTTTATTGCTCATAAAGTATACACAGTACAATGCATGTGGGAGAGAGGCATGAAGTCATTACAGATTTTGGGAGGAAGGCTTGAAGTCCCAAGAAGAAATGGGCTATATGGGAGAAGAAGGGGATCAACCTTTTTCTAGTGTAACCCCTTACAATATTTATAGAAGATTTTTTTAGGAGAGGAGAGATAAAAAGAAATCCCTAAATTACTCCAAAACCCATAAAAATCCATTGTTTAATCTGTAATGATTACTTGAAGATTTGAAAAATCTCTGCTCCATTAATGGCATTTCCTTGTGCTTGAATAAATTATCTGTGATTGCACCTGAGTCTAGCTCCTAGCCCATGTAGCTTCATGATTACATATTCTCCCATGCACCTCATTAATGACACCTACCTCATTAATGGCCTTTTCCTACTACCCACTGCTCCTAAATTTCAGAAGTGCAAAACACATGAAATACTGAATTTGATGTTTCTATATTGTATATTTCTCTCTCATGATTCCAATGACTGGATGTTTTCTAAAAAATGTGTAGTATAAAGGGAGATATCATCATTTTAGTCCCTGGTTGTTTGGCTAGGTTTTAACTTCATATGTCCCTCTAGTTACTAGATTTGGCCTTCATCATTGAATTGTAAACTGACACGTTTCTAGTTAGTATAATTTTGCTAAAAATTGTTCAAGTTATGATTATTTGAAATAATGCATGATTTAGGGTTTCTTAAGCTCCACCGAGCTAATTCTACCTACCACTGAGCTGCTTCCTCCCTACACCAAGCTCTCTTCATTCAATGCCAATGCCTACTTTGTTTACATGCTAACTCGCCACCTATTCATTCTACCTATCCACACCAACTCTTCATTCCATCAGTGTGGATCGACCTCCAATGTATAGCAAATCGACAATTTTTGGTCATTTAGGTGGGAGTTTCAATGTTTCAAGCCTTTAAGATTTAATGTTTTTGAACTTTTTCCATGCCTATTACAAGATTTATGTGCCATGAACCCCCAAGACCTCAACTCTAGAAACTGGAACAACTCACCATGCCACGTCACCCACTCTTCGAAGTTTGGGATTTTTGTATTTCGGGGCTCTCAACTCGTTGGATTGGGGCCCTTTGTTGCTGAGTTCTTGAAGTGGCTTTCCCCAAAATCTTGAAATAGGAACCTCTGAAATTCCACCTGTGTTGCCTCGAAACACCGAGCCCTTTTGGACTTCAGCATTTCAGCCTTTTGGGCATTTTTCTTAGTTTTTTGTTTTGCTTTGCCGAGTCCTTGAATACCCTAACCTTTGACCCCCGAAACACTAACCCAACTCACTACAAGAGCTTTGGAATTTCAAGCTTCTTACCTGCGATGAACTAAGCTCCATCCTCACGATGCACAAGCCCATTCTGTTTCAGTTGCTTGATGGCCGAGTTATTCACGTCCCAATGTGAACCAAGTTTCTTAAGTTTATTTTGTGAGCTGTAGGATCACCTGGTTCTTTACGCCATGCCGAACTACCTTCTCACTGAAACCACCTCACCATATTTGCATTAGTTTGAGATCAATTCCCACAACATGAGTGCCTTTCTCTGCTTAACTTGGCCTCCATGTCCTCTGAGTCTTTTGGCGAGCTCCCACATTACTAGTTCAGTGGACAAGCTAGTTCTTTAACATCTGTCCCATTTGCCATTTTTTGATTTGGCCTGTGTTTACTATTGTGAAATGGCTCAATCCTTTAATGAATTCCTCACTTACTTCTAATGCCATTTAGGTCCACAACAAGCTCCATTATCTCTGTTTCATTACATCATGCCATAGTGGGCCAGTTCACACCCGTGAGATCGATCTCTAGGTTAGTCTAGACACTCGTCACTGCAACCCACCACACCATAAGCTCAGCTAACCAAGCCCACCCTAAGTAATCCTTGAGCTCTTTACAAGAACTTGCTAAGCTTACCCTTTGACTCACTGTTGAGCCTCCAAAAGTCTTACCTCCCATCACATTTTCATGTCATTAGAGCTTGCTGGATCATTGAGCCATGTTGAGCTCTTCCCATGTGGTTCAATTTGGTGAGTCATCATGGCTCTCGAGCTATTTTTGATGAGCTCACAAAGCTCGCCACCGAGCTCAATCTTATTCTTTCCCAGGGTCCTTTAATTTGGCATCGCCCACCAATGCCCCTTTGTATAACCGAGCTCAGGGAGATCGAATTCAAATCGATGTAACCCAACCAACTCGCTGAGTAGCTCATTGAGCTCCCTTTAACTCAGTGCTCCTTTGGGGTCTATTTGTGCTCGTTTTTCCTTGGTCCACTGAACTTGGAATTTTTTGGAATCTCCTCATGTTTTTGGGTTCATGAAGATCGTGTACCATGAGTTTTGGGCCCATTGGTTGGAGTTGGTTAATTTTTTTTGAAATGTCTAAGGTGGGCCCATCGGGGGCCATTTTTTCATTCTTAATAAAATTTGATTTTATCCAAGACCAAGAATAGGAAAAATTTCCTCTTATGATCTCATTACCCCAAAATCATTGAAATTGATCAGAAACCACCTACGAAACCAATTCTGCCCTGTTTGGTGCAGGGGACCTGAACACCCCTCTTGTCCATTTTTCCCGGGGGGGGGGGGGGGATAGATAACAGATCCTGGGGGCATCTAAATTTCCTACCCTCACACATTAGCGATGTTATTATTTTATCACATACTATTTCCTATTCTTACTTACACATTACTTTCCATTGATACATACATGCCTTGACATACTATTTATCTTTTTAACATGCTAACAATTATTTCATGTGTAGCATTTTCCCTAGAGGATATATTCAACCATGTCTATCTGTCACTACTTGATTTCCATTGCTTTCTACTGTATGCTATTGTTTGTGGGTTGTGCCCTATGTATTTATTGATCATTTTTTGCTTGCTTATGGCCACTTTGGCCCTGATTTTCTTGTGACATTGTGAGTGATGTCCCATATTTGAAACTTACTTTTTGCAGTCCAATTTTTTTGCACACTTTCTTAATTACATTGTCTTCTATTGCATGCTTGCTACTTTTTCTACGAACACATGTTACTAGCCACTTTGTTTGCATGTTCCTTGGTTTCTACCATGCTTATACCCTACCCCTACAGGTATCAACTTCATATCAACATCATGTCCTCTCCTTTGGGCCACATTCTCCTACCAACATTACATGCAATCCAAATCGAGGGGGGGGGGGCATATATTGGGTGAAAAAATCACCCCCACAATAACTCAAAGCTATAAAACAGATCTGCACAGAAACATAGTCATAGAACAACTCAGAATTTGACTTGGGCCCTCAACACAACACAAACACCAATGCCCAACATCAAACAATATTGCCTGAGTGCCTGCATCCTCCCATGGGAACTAATGTCTTGGGGGAAGATAGAGTCAACTTATCAAATTAACGCAATCTATAGAAGTCTTTAGAGCAGTTTTACAGTTACAGGCACAATCCTCCAATCATAGAGTGCATTCTATCTCCCACATTTAGTACAATTGGAACAATTCAGAACTAATCAAGAACAAATTGGGATAATTGGAACAAATCAGGGACATACCATCTGCAGTGGTTATTATTGGGTAGGGTTATGGAAGGAGATTAAAAATAGGCATCTCTCCCTAACACTTGCTCTTTGGCATGAAATTTCCTTAAAAACTCACACTTGGCGTGAGATTGACCAAAAAACTCGCTCTTGGCTTGAGATCGCCTAAAAAGCTCGTACTTGGCATGAGACCTCCCAAAAAACTCACTCTTGGTGTGAGATAGCCCAAAAAACTTTCTTTCAACATTTAAATCAATAATCTCCAAGCAATAGGACACTTTTTCTATCCTTTACTCTCATACATATTAGGTGCACACTTCCTTTTTACACATTTTACAATATTTACATACTTATACACATGTTTCTATGATTTATCATATACAAAACTTTGACTACATTATTGATCTTATTTTGCAGGTCCATCCTTACAAGAAGCATCTCACACAAGCTACAACACACACACACACACACACTTCACCCCTAGGGTCCACTCTCCTTTTCTAGTCTCCACGTATCACTTTGCAATCATTCCACGCTTCACTTGTCCACTAAGTACACTATTCACCGCACTCTTTATAGGATCATAAGGTATGCATATTCTATCTACTTTATGTTATTGAGTATTCAATCTACAACATAAAGTGGCGGGAAAATGTAGACACAAAATCACGCACTTGGGTACATTTTTAGGTCCTAAAAGCATACCATCATTTATATGATTCCTAAGAAATAAAAATAATAACTGAGAACTATATTTGGCCTCTTTTCTCCTTTTTTTACTTTCGCTCTAGTCTTGTACACCCTACAACCCAGTCAAAATTTCACTTATTTATCTTTTATGGCTTTAGACACCAACACTCAGCCAGGACATCAGCGCCCATGCACTCCTATCCCCTCTAGGTTCCCCTGACCCTTTCTTACTTTACTCACTCTTTTTGGGTCTCTTTTATCTTTTGGGCATATTTTTCACTTATGGGTCAGCCTTTTAGTTGTCAATTACAAAATTCAAACAAAGGAATCATATAAATACATAGTTATGTGTTCAAAATAAAGTACCAAGCACTAAGCATTACTATCATCACCTAAGATTACATTCAAAATGCACCTAAAGCACTTCAAGGCATCCATCTAACATCCATTTATGGGACATGAGATTGCATACTCTACATACACAACATAAAAAGGGGAAGTTTATTCTATTCCATCCACACATTTGCATTTTAGAGAAAATATAGCCCACTATCAAGTGTAACTTGTATAATGGCATCCTAGGGCACAATTTCTACACAGACTCACAAGAACTACATGGAGTCTGAGATGTAGTGTAGTGCTTGGTCATAAGTTCAATCTCAGGGTGATCGTCGGGGTCAGTTTGACTCCCCATTCTACATCTTTCTTTTTAGGTTTGATGTGCTTTGTGGGATTGTGCAGGTGAACATATCTTTTGCAGGTTACATGTATCATCGGTGATCACAGTGCAAAAAATAAGCGATCAACTGAGAGCAATTATGAAGACCTTGTGACACAATAGAAACCAAATTCAGAGCTTTTACGCAGTCACGGGCACCCATATCTGGTCATCAGTGCCCAGGTGCCCTTATCTTACTGCAGGTGCCCCTACCCAACCTTGTTCGTGAGCTCTAGAATTTACAAAAGTCACTTATGACATTGTTCACATACTATTCATCACTTCTCCTTGCCCAAATTAGTTCCAGATTGCGCGGATATCAACTAAGTCATAATTTCTCTATCTCTCGCTTAGGGTTTTATACTTTTAGTCTCAGTTTGTTTGTGTCATTAATGTACTGTATTATTTATAAATAAGTTACTCTACAATTAGATTTAAATCAGATTTAATTAAATCACTAGTACCTAGGGCACTGCGTTGTTGATTTCCCCACCCACATGTAGGGAATAAGGTTCCCTTCATCTAGGAAGGATAGTAAAATGTTGGCTTGAAATCCATAGGTGTGCAAAATCCTTCTAGCATATCATCCTCTAGTGGAACTAGAGGTTTTCTTGGCCATTCCATGCAATTTTTCACCCAACAAATGCAAGTATTCCCCCACAATGGATTTTTGAATAGGGCTAAATTTACCATACCACACCACATGTACATCAACAAGGGTTGTGGAAATCAGGGGGCCATTGTGATAAGAATACAAGGGGTTTCTCTTCCACCAAAGCCGCAAGTTTTCTTGAGTGGGAAAATGTATGAACAATAACACCACCACACTTTAATTACATGAAAAAACAAGCAATAGAAGTTTTACGGTCAACAAAAACCATAGATTTTGTATAAAAATGAAAATCCACATACAAAATTTCTCAAACTCTAAAGATTGTAAATTACTCTATATATAAAGTGAAAATTTATATTTGTATGGAAAAAGTAAATAAGAACCAAATTAGATGAAATGTTGAAGTAAAGATATAAATTGGTTCGGGTTGAGAGATGAAATTGTAGGAATGATGACATGGTGATTAAAAGTTTGAAGAAATTGACAAAAGAATATGTCATTGGAAGTGACTGAAAGGTGAAATTAGAGTAATAATTTTACACAATTGAAATACATCATTTTTGTATTCAAACATTCATTGGGGATTACAAATATATAGGGTAGATTGTTTCTATATTCAAGGAGAGCTAATCTCCACAAATAACTTCCCCTTCAACTCAACACTATTCTACGCGAGTTTTTGTAACTCACAACAAACAAACTCACAGATATAATATCATCCAATATTCTTAACGCACTAACAAACCATGTGGAGCACTAATATTATTTTCCTAACATTCCCTCCCTAGTGCAAACATGGTAGAAACATAATCACACTTCTTCTGCAGCTTGCCACATATGCGTGTTCATGATCTTGGTCCACAAAACGAAGGTAGAGAAGGAAAACATCAACTTCTCATCAACAATGCACTGTTAGGAACTAATTTGACCAAACCAGTGTGGGAACCACGAACATGAACTATTTGTTTATCAACCATCCATTTTTGGGAATACATTGACCAAACATGTGTGGGAACTACTAATAGGAACCTTTTGTTCAACCTTCACAAATGGTTTTCATAGGATGACCACTAACCTAGGCAGTAATAGGGAAACACACATCTATTCAACCTCTTCATGTATCATGATGTTATAATACATTACACTTTCTATTCTCCACCATATTTTTACATCAGGGGATTACATCATAATTGTGCTCATCACATAAGAACAAGAATACACTTATGTTTCAATCATCCCACACAAAATATTGAAAACAATATGAACATGAACAAAATAGGTACTATGAATATATCAACACAACACAATGAAAAAATAAACTCTAAAAAACACACACCACAAAATATGCTATGCAGCCCTATTGTTAGTGACCGATGACAGGATGTTGATTGTCCTTCATCCTCTGATATCACATTGCTCACTCAACAAATTAGATGTTGAAGCTCACCAGTTTCTAGGTTATAATTTATTTTTGTCTTAGGGTTACACCAAAAAGACTTTATTTTATGACGTAGGGTTACACCAAAAATGCATCCGTGAGGTAATTTTTTTTTGTTTTTTTGACTCTTTGACTCTGACTCACAATGACTATTTGACTCAAATGTTATATTTGAATAAAAAACAACTTTAGAAGACTCTTGAAAAGATGATACAAAGCAACTATACTTGGACAACATGACTAGATGATAAAGATTACACTTAAAAAAGTAATATTTAATTACTTTTTCATCATAACTATATAATGACACAAAAGAACATCCTTATTATAAAAAGATAAAAAATGACTTATTGACTAACACATGAATTATATTGACATTAAAATTTTCTTTTAACAAAGACTAAGAAATGACACATTTAACTATTAACAATAACTCATTAATTTGAAGAACCACATAGAACACACAAAAAAAATGAAATATATAGTAATAAACAAAATAGACCAGTGGCTTGCATGAACCGATCAATGTGCATATGGTGGAATGTGAGTGTATGACATTGTGCACAACTTGACAAGTTCTTGGAAACATTAAAAACACAATAACTTTGATTGGATTGTTGAATTTGTAATAATTTCTCCACCAGAGACTTAATATGACAATGCACAGTTGTAACAGATGGCAAAAAATTCTATTGATCTGTTTATGCAAGATATACAGCCTGTGCCACAAAAATAACAAAATAATCTTGCTCCATGGGCATGTATTAATGTCTTACATATTTTTAATGCAATGAATTAACAAGACTATTGGTAGACCATCCAATTGCCATGTTCACATCTACAAGCATTTATGAAGTCACGCGAGAATCTACAAAAAGCATTACATACAACTGGGATGCATTTTTCAAAATTGTCCAGAACCCAATTTTTTCCAATGTTTCTCGAATACTAAAAATTGGGTTCAGCTAAATTTTGTACAGTAGGATTAGGGAACATAAAGCTTTAATCCTTTTAAATTTTACAGAAACTTAGATCATAAAAGTAGAAATACGACCTATTTTAAAACGGGTTTATCTTTTTTTGAAATAATAGAACCGATTTTCATGTCTCACAGAATTTGTCTTTTAACAATCTTGAAGATAAAATTTGATATAGTGGGCTCCAAACTAATGTAGAATTCCTATAAATGTAAAAGAAAAATACAATAAAATACACTTTACATCTTTAAAAATGATAGAGTAAATAATTACCAGGAACTATAAAAGCGTTTGAATCATGAGTTGATAATTTATAAGCAGAAGCTTTCTCTCCATACCCATGTCGATGCATGTTTAGTAGTTCTAAATTTTTGAATTATATTATTACCATGACATTACAATCTCACAATTAAATGGAGTTTTTTGTCTTCATTGAACTTGAGTTGATTTGAGACATTGAATAATGTTCTAATGTGGATACGAGTATATTTGTGTTATGGGAACTAGATTATCTTGTAGGAGTAAAGTGCTTCGTATGTTGTTAAAATTATGAGGGATGACCCGTACCTTGACTGCATGAGTTTGCATTCCTTGATATAATATGGTTTATAAAAATTTAATTATTTTGTAAATTATCATATTATGTAAATGAAAAAAATCAAATAGAATTCTTTCCAGGAATCATGTAATTCCTTTGAAAAATTTGTTGCATAATTGTTGATATTAATTAGAAAATTAATATTGGGTCAAAAATCAAACACAAACCCACAACTAAAACTTAATTTTGATTTGTGAACTTCAGGGCTTAGACATAAACCCACAATATGACAACCTATTTCTAAACATGAATGGAGAGACTCATAATCAATCCTCGAAGAATTTTTGTTAATATCTGCCCATTTCTTCCTCATCCCCTGTCATTTGGATAATAAGCTCTTTCATTTGTAGATACTTCTATTTCAATTATTATTGTACGAAGATGTTCTTTCTACTGTGAGATCGACAAACTCAAATTATTAATCATCTCACACCACATATTACTTTTCTTCAACAAATCAGTTATTGTCCTTTTCAATATCTCATTATCTTCTCTCACAATACCAATATTTTAAAGTCCCTACTCTTTTTTCTTCAAAACTTTATCCCCTTAGTCTTCATAGTTCATAATCTTATCATCCTCTAGCTTCCCATCAAATTGAATTGTCTCTACTTTCAACATATAAAAAACTATAAAAGATTTTCCATAGTACTTTGAATTTATTTATCATAACATCTTCCTCTATGTAAAGAATGTTATGTGATGTACATGGATTTAATACCAGACTCACAAAATTACACTCAACACCGTCAATAACTATGCATTCCTCACACCCAAATAGAGTTTTGTAGCCTTTGGTAGGCTTTGTTGGAAAAATTCTATCCTACAATAATTGTCTTCTTCATTATGAGGAGAATTCTTGGTTTATGAATCATGTATTTGAGGAGATAGAGACTCCTCTTCTCACAATTCATTTTTCTTTACCTCCACATCATTCAAAACCATCTTCGGTTCAAGAAACAGTAACTCCATGTCTTTAATTTTCTCATTGGAATTTCCTTGCAAGTAATATAAAAGAGAATTTTCCTGAACACAAGGGAAATCCTATTCTATTTTAGAAGTCACTAAAGTTTTTTACATAGATTTTCTAATAATGGCATATATAGTCTCTTACAAATTAAGAAGGTTGTGAGTCAACTTCCCACATAAAATAAGTCACTCCCTATATCTATCAAAAGGATATTAATTAATTTTTTGAACAAACTCAATGTATAAGTGTTCAAAAAATTACAGAAAAACATCTAAAATCCATATAAAGTTATAAAAAAGTTACACAGTTGTGTAGTTTAAAGTAATTTCTAGGTAAAGTTACCTTAATCAGCATAGATCTTGTTTGTATTCCAGAATTTATACAACTAAAGAAAAAATAGCATAAAGTATATGAATAGAGTAACAAAACCCAAGGAATGGAAAAAACACAACTAAATTCTATAGAACTAACAAACTACTTGCTAAGAATCTTTAACATTGTGGCCTTAGCCTCGTTAGGTTAGAGACAAAACAAAACAACTAAAAATTTGTTTACGAATATGTACAATCAAACGTAACATTATTTAAGGCTCAAGCCACCACACCAATGTTATCCTTCTCTCCCATCTCCACAAAAAATAAATTTACTATAAGGGCATGAGAACATTATATCGAATCATCAAAATTGCAAACCTAGTAACTAAATAGGTGTAAAATTTTGCTTATGAGAGCCTTAATTAGCACAATTGAGGATTATTTTAGAGGAGTATGTTGTTTATAAATTTATGATTCAACAATAATCATCGAGATCTTGTAAAATATAAATTGAAACAAATGAAATTTAAAGAAAAGACGCCATAACTAAGCCTTTCAACAAACCCATTATGTGTATACCTTGCAATTAGTGTAGTCCACGAGACCACATTTCTTTTAGGCATTTTTTCAAATAGTGCACATGTTTTAAGTGGTGAAGGGAAAGTCCCCACCTCTATAAATATGTGTTGAACTATGTAGTTTAGGGGGTATGTATGTGGGTGTGAATTATTGTAGAGTTATCATGTTGGATCTGATGCACGCATGACTTATGGATATACTTTATAATGTAAGAAGCTTATGTGTTTTAAATTTTTATTGCAATGGATAATATTGGTTGGATAATGGTGTTAAACATAACTAAATATGGTTCATGTATGGTTAATCTTACTATGGTTATTGTTTAGTTCATGATTCTCTAAGATCTAGATTTGGATTATGCACTATGGAATGTTTGTGTTTAATTATGGATTTGAATATGTTTTATCATCATCACACTAACATCCTACACAAGAAACTCTAAAGAGGGGTCTAGTACCTTTGCACGCTTTGGGTGAGAACTCAGCTTAGGCTGAGTGATGTGCCAGTGCGACTGGGTTTTTCATAGTATATTGTAGGCTGCATCATTGGTTGGTTTTGCCGGGACCTCTTTTTCAATTGCTGTTTTTAGGATGTTTCGTGATGAATACATACTGGTTGACTTTAGAAAGTATTGAGGAGTGGATAAAAAATCTGAAAGAAGAGTACACTCAGAGGTTCAACAATAGATTTAAGTTTGACACACACACATTGGGTAGAGCAGAATTTGTACGACTGTTTATATGAGAGCTTCTTTGTTATATTTTCTAGAGCTCTATATGAGTGGCTGGTTCCTTATGTGACTAAAAGGAATTAGAGGTATTGCATATTTTTTTGGATGCAGGAATAATTTCAAGCCCTCTATGATGCTGATCTGATTTGGATGTATGCTCTGTGGACACTTGGTTCTATGGTGTTATGAATAGACTATATTTTAGAGAATTTAATTTCTACTTATTTCTTACCCAGAGGTAGCTGAGTTCCATTTTTGCATTATCCTAGGGGAACCTATCTGTAAGGCATTCCACTAGTGATCAAAATCTTGATGGTAACCCTAAACTTGGAAGAAAAGCCGATGGCTAGCTAAACCCTACCACACGTGGGGGTAGGAGCAGGTTTGGTGAAGGATGGTGGACCTAGCGGTACAGAGAGGAAAAGAGAAGAAAGGTGGCTTAATTAAAATGAAGGTACATGAGAGGGAGATAGAGAAGTAACATGATATTGCAGAGTGCAGATGGCTGTTGAGGAGAGAGATGAATCGTGAAGGATTTAGAGCTCACACAGAAGGCGTGGAGCCAGAGCATTTGGAACTCTCCCATTTGGGAAAGCATGACAGGGAACCCTCCTCGGCCTCATATGGGAGTGCGCTAATATAGATGATATGGGCCACAGGTATGCATCTGAATCTACTTGACAACCTAGCCCTTGTGCTTGGTTTTCCAGTATCTAGTGTAATTAGTAGTCAACAACCTAGTTTGGGGAGTAGCAGAAAAGGAGTTAATCAAGTATAAAGTGTATCTATCTGGGAAAACATATTATTTGTTATTTATAGGTACGTTTTTAGGCACAACGTTGGCACAGAACTCAAGCGTGCAGAATTTTGGACTCATTTCTTGGAGTAGTACCACCTCACAAACTGTAGGAGTTCAGTTTAGTACCACTGTTGGGACATACATGGTAAGTACATCCACTAGTCCACTTCCAGCTATAGGTGGAGGATCAGGGGGCATAGGTGGCTCTAGTTCTGGTGGATCTGGTGGGTCTAGAGGTAGAGGTAACACATGAGGTTTTGGATTAGGTGGGCATGGTCCTCACCCAGAATATTTACATGGAGATGTCACTTCATCTTCTAGAGTATAGGGGAATAGAATATGTTGTTGAGCACATACACATGTGTGAGATAATGTGGCACGTAAAAGGAATTATGACTTTTGAGTACAAGGTAAGTCAGTTTTACAACTATGTTGCAGGGACATGCGCTCACAGTTGGTACAAGAAGTTTGACCCTGATCAGACTTGCATAGATTATGTAACATTACAAGAAGCTTTCCTTAAGGAGTTTCATATCCTTGAGTTTGAGCTAGAAGAGTATAAGCGTGCTCAAGGATATTAAGCATGGCATTACTGAAAGTGTTTAGGAATATGATGCCCATTTCAAAACACATTATTGTCTAAGATTTCATATGATATTCATGCAAGCCAACCATGCATAGTGGTTTGTTTGGGGCTTGATCACAACTTTTAGATAGGGCATTATCACATAAGACATATACGGACCGCACACGAAGCACTTGAAGTCACGCATCAAAAAACATGCCGAGGCAGTCACTAAGTATAGACACTGCGAGTAAGCCCATTCCTGGAAGCACAAATTGACAGCTATGAAAAGTAGTTGGAGAAACTATCAAAAAATTCATGCACATAAGACATGCATATCTGGGATTTGGTGTACAAACTGTGAAGTGAAAGGGCACACTAAGGATAGTTTTCCCCATAGGTCAGTACATTCACTTGTTGCTAGACTATGAGATATGTCATTTAGACCATGATGTAAGCCTGTGTTGCCCATTACTACAACGCGTGATAAGAAAGAATGTATCTTGTGCTATTGTAAGATTTTCTGGTCCACGACTCACAATAGAGAAGATTGCAGGTTGATTGGTCAGATCCATGATGCCATAGATATTGGTGTATGACAAGACATGAGTATCAGATAAGTTCTAAAAGTAAAAATGAGCACCATGATCATGATCACACTCAAGGGCACTACGATCGGAACGAAGGGCACTTTGAAGGAAGTCATGGTAGAGGTCAAGGATACCGTGGTGCATTTGGGGGCCAAGGCCATGGTGGTGGGTGAGGCAAGTTTCCTCATAGAATGTGTTTTAAATGAGGATCTCCTGAAGAATACATGTGCGAATGCCCTTAGAATATTACTTGTTCCTTTTGTGGGAAGAATCATAACTATGAAGAATGTCTAGAATATGAGTGTTGGACTATCAAGAATATTACAAACTTATATGAGCATCTTAGCTTGCAGCATAAACAAGAAAAAAATGGTGCAGAGATGGTAAGGATACAACACGCCATAAAAAATTAGTGGATGTCAAAGTTGGCTCTGATCAAACCTTCTAGGAGGTAGTTACACTATGAAGACATACTAACATGGCGTTGAAGCTATGCACCTGAGAGCTTGGTGTTACAAAAAAATCCTACCATTACTAAGGAGTGGAGGTTTTGCATGCAAGATATCTAGATTCCTACATTGCATCAGAAGGAGGTCATTATCAAGAGACCATAGAGTTACTCAGAAAGCTATTTAGAGGTGAAATATAATGTTTAAAGGAAAATGTGGCACTAGGATAGTTGGAACAAAAAAGTGCATAGCGGTGGAGATGATCCAGTATAGATAGTTGATGATTTGAAAGAAGTATGTTCAAGATGTTGTTGCTAGGAGAATATTATTCCATTACTAGGGAATTGGTGAATGGGAAACCTACTGCAGTATTGAGAATGGATAGACAAATCCTATATGCTAATCGTCCCCCTCGGATATTGTAGGATTATGACATAAGGAGAATCATAGGAGTGATGACAAATGTTGTTGTGGATGGATGGTGAGCAACCATTTGATTGAAATATGCACAGTGATGTGATTACTATTAGGTTATCCTTGTAGATGAATGCAGAGTCATAGAGCTTACATTAGTATATGCACCCTGGGTAAAGTAATGTGGCTCTTAAACCTTTTTAAATCGTGAATATTAGGAATTTTGTTCTAAAGTGCATTTGTTTTTATGAAGGCTAAAATTGAAACTAAGGCGATCCTATAAGGAAGTCGTGGTAGAAGGATACTTCCTTTTGTTATCTAAATGGACTGAATTCTTTCATAGTAAAGACTCATTGAGGTGATTCTCACCTATACATGAAGCATGACACTTTAGACTTACTAAATTTGAATGGTAGATGATGTATGACTCACATAAGTAATAGATAAGTTAAATGATCTATGCCTATCAACATGAGCGCGTGCCTCATTAGCGTAAATTTGCTAGGGAGTAGAACGATGTTAATGCGATTAGACAGATGTATGAAGTGCCTAATGTAAATTAAAATGAGCATCTTAGTGAAGAAGACATAAACAGGAAAACAAGATTGCGCACTTCATTACGGATGGTTAGAACTATAATGTTGGTCATCTGGAACTGAATCAGTGGATGAAAAAGTTGCACTGGAACCTATTAGGTAGTACCTGTGAAGATTACTCCTCATGCTGAATTGGGTGCACCCATAGAGACATTGGGCACGACAGTTAAATCCTACCATTTGTATCTAAGGAACATAAGGTTTTATATTGCAAGGATACCTAAGATCCTACACATTAGTAAGAAGGTTTATTAGGAGATACCATGGAGGTACTGTCATCTCTAGAGTCGGTGAAATCCTTTCCAGCATGGTGAAATACAGTGTTTAAAGAGACCAGTATGAAATTGGAGTTACCCCACAAAAGATGGCAGCAGTGGATGGTCATTTTGGGGATGGATTCCTATTGATGGAATTAACTAAGAGGTATGCAAGATGTTGCGTCTCAGAAGAATATCGTATTTTACTTACTAGGGAATTGGTTAAAGGGAAACAACTACTGCAGCACCACGTTTAGAGTATGTGAGAGAATGGATGGACAGATCCCTTGCATGTTACCCATCTTCCCCCTGCATACACTTGGACATTGCACATGACAATTCCATATTTAGATCAATTTGAGTTGTTCATTTTGGGAAGGGACCTCTTGAGAAATATATGGTGATTGACACTGGCGAATATAAGTGGAACTGTGCTTACTTTTGATGCATGGGTATAGATGGGAAGACCTCCATTACAACTATCCTCTAATGTATTTTTTATGGCTAACTGAACTAAGAACACTCCAATCAGAGTTTTAAAGGATGCATCCATTACTATACAAGGGGCCAAGTTCACTGGGGACTTTGAGGTCTTAGCACTTGTAGAAGTAGACAACTTCCCAGTTCTACTTGGGTGCCCTTGGTGTTATGAAAATAATGTTGATCTACGGTTCAACAAGGGGTATATAAGTTTTGAGAACAAGGAAGAAAGAGTTATTATCCCTTTGACAGATGGGAAATCTGCACCTTATGTTGAACCTTTGAGTGAGGAAGACCTGAACAAAATTTATGTTGCGTGCACCATTTGAGATCCCTAGAAGTACTTGAGCCATGTAAGGAAGGAATCCTCCAGTGGGAAGATGCATAGTCTATTAGTGATACTACAAGTATTTCTTGTGAAAATTGGGCACATGAACACCTATGAGATGGTTGGGCACAAAGTAAGAAGCACATTTGCATGGAGGAACAAACCTCATTGTATTAGGAGGATAGGTAATAACTATGTACCCCAGTATACTAGAGAAGGAGATCCCACGGTATTCATGCGTGACATGGAGGAGAAATGGGCGAATCAAGTGGAGAGAAGAAATATGTTAGTATATACCCTACATGGGATAAGTAACAGAATCACTGGTGGATGGTTCACAGGGATAATCTCATAGAATGGAATGAAGTAAGAATTACTCTAACGAACTTGGTTTTTTAGGAGTAATGCACCTACTCAAATATGCATATATCATGGTAATAAACCTATTCACACCACGTTCACAGTGTGAGAGACTCTAGACAATGGGGTAGGAAGCTTTACCACCTTCACTTTGGGTGCAAAAACTTTATTCCACTTTGCAAGGTTGTGCATACAAGCTTGGTATGTTTATGTGGAACTACATAGGGAGACTGGAAATTGGCAAGACTTGATTGTAGGAATGACCCAGACTTTTGACTACTTCTCTACTAAACCTCTGGTGAGAGAGGCATTATGGGTTATGGAATGCTTGACTATGGGAGACAATGTAAAGGATGAAGAACTCATTCAGGAGTTATTTGGTGAGGAAGAACAAGGAGCACATTTTGATGAAGTAGATGATACAAATTTCGAACTATTTACACACACTTGCTTTGAGAAGGAGAAAGGAAAGATGGTCTACATAGTGGATGATGAAGAAGTAGAAGATTTGGACATAGATCATTCAACAGGTACACGTGAAGGTTTTAGACAAGTATGAATAAAAACGTGTGCACTTATCATGAACCTTTAAAGACCAAGAAAGTGAACATTGGCACGGATGTTGAACCCAATGAGGCCATAATTGGGGATTATTGGTCTAATTCTGAAGTAGAAAAGATAATTGTGTTACTTCAAGATTTCCAAGACTTATTCCCTAGGGGCTACCATGAGTTAAAGGGGGTACATGAGTCATTAGGTGAGATGAAGATTAAGCTAAAGGAAGGAGCACACCTAGTCAGGAAGAGACCTTACAGGATGAACCCTAACTTGTGTAAAATTTAAAGAAGAAATTGACAAAATGTTGAAATATGGCATCATTAAGCCCCTAGAAGAATCAAAGTGGGTTAGCCCCATGGTAATCAGTATAAAGAAAGATGGTCGGATTAGGATTTGTGTGGATTACAGGGAGCTGAATGTTTCATGTTTGATTGATCCTTTTCCTACGCCTTTCATCGAGGAAATATTAGAAGGTGTTTCAGGGCATGAAATTTATTCATTTACAGATGGATTATCGGGGTATCACCAGGTTAGAATTGTACAGGAGGATCAAGAGAAAATGAACTTTCGCCACTTAATGGGGAAGATTTTCATATATGGTGATGCCCTTTGGTTTGAAGAACACGTCTGTTGTGTTTTTCACGCATAGTTGTTCAAGCATTCCAGGATTTTATTCACAAATTATTGTAGGTTTACTTGGATGATTGGATAATATATGGGCTTGTTAAGGATCATTGTGACAACTTGTGATTAATGTTTGAAAGATGTAGACAGTTAAGCATCTATTTAAATATCAAGAAGTGCGTGTTTGCTACACCTTTTGGAACTCTGTTAGGGCATATCATCTACAAGGAAGGTTTGTTAGTAGATCCAGCTAAGGTTGCAGTTATTGTAGGCCTGGAGGAACCTACCAGTCAAAGTGAGGTGTGTGGATTCTTGGGCCACACAGGGTATTACAGAAAATTTATCAAAGGATATGTGAATATTTCCGTGCCCCTGGAAGAGTTACTCAAAGGAAAAGGAACATTCTATTGGGGAGAACCACAACAACACACATTTGAGGCATTGAAGGAGAGACTTACTACATGCCTATTCTACATTTTCCCTCATGGAACCAACCATTTCACATACATGTGGATGCCTCTGGCATGACCATTGGTGTAGTGTTAGCTCAACCTGGAGAAGGTATTATAGATCATCCTATCTGTTTTTCTAGTAGAAATTTGACTCTTGCGGAACATAATTATACAACTACAGAGCACAAGGCCTTGTCAATGATCTATGTGCTACATAAATTCTGACAATATTTTCTAGCAACACCTTTTGTATTTTATATAGATCACATGGCATTAAAATACTTGGTAAATAATCCCATTTTACAGGGGCACATATGTCGATGGGTGCTCTTATTCCAAGAATTTGACTTTACAGTCATGGTAAAACTAGGTAAAAGTAATTCTAGCTTGGACCACTTATCAAGGATTCAATTAGGGGAGGACATGTAGACAATTGAAGATACAATGTCAGATGCATAGTTGTACAAGTTACATAGTGGGCATTTAAAATTGGAGGATATTGTTATCTTTTTATGCACAAGGTATGGCATTCCAGAAGGAATGAAATCCTTAGAGAAGAAACAACCTGCAATTCACATGGTGCACCTTTCATGTTGATCAGTGGTGACTTATACAAAATAGGATGAGATGAAGTATTGTGTTGGTGTGTACTGGAACATGAGCACACAAATATCATGGAAGAGGCTCATGGTGGTATTACAGGTGGACTTTATGTAGGTGACACCACTATGCACAAGATTCTACTAATTGGATTATGGTGGGAGACCCTGTACAAGGATTGTAAATAACATTGTAAGGTGTGTGATCACTGTCAGTGCCTTGGAAAACCTGGGAAAATAGATAAAATTCCTTTGAGGCCTATTCCTAGTGCAGAGCCATTTGAAAAATGGGCAATAGAATTTGTGGGTCCTATTTCCCCAGTCATGTGTAGAACCAGATCATCGCTACATCATCACTTGTACATAGATTATCTTACAAGGTGAGTAGAAGTAACACCTACAAAGGATTGTATAGCAGCTACGACAGCAAGGTTCTTATGGGAAAATATTCTCGCTAGATATGGATGTCTGTTGAGTTTGACAAGTGATAGGGGCACACACTTTTTGAATGAGACAATCAGGATATTGTTGGATGAGTTTATGGTTGCACACCACAAGACTACACCTTATCACCCTCAAGAAAATGGGATTGTTGAGGCCTTCAAAAAGATATTGAGCCAGACCTTGAAAAAAATTTGTGATGTTGGAAGGAAAGATTGGGATGATAAATTTTTTGTTGTACTTTGGGCATATAGAACAACCTACAAAAGGTTAAATAAGGCCACACCCTTTCAGTTGGTGTTTGGCACAGAAGCAGTTCTTCCCATGGAATTCATGTTACCTTCTTTGCATATTACACATGTGGGAGGTCTAGCTGATGAGCAAGAATTAGAAGAAAGAATTGACAAGTTAATACAGTTGGATGAGAGGTGTGCCATAGCATGTTGGAGTCAAAAGCAGGAAAAGGCTAGGAAGAAGGCATGACATGACAGACACATCAGGGATAAGAAGCTTGAGGTTAGATAGATGGTACTTATTTATGATTCCAAGTTTTTGTACCATCCAAGAAAAATTAAGGTGCATTGGTTGGCGCCATATGTTATCACTCACATCCTTGAATCAAGCACTTGTCAGTTAGAGGTGCTTGATGGAACATGGTTACCATAGTTACTTCAACGGGAGTAAGCTGAAGCCCTACTATAAATAAGTCTTCTTGGTGTTTGTAATAAGGTAGTATTTCCATTTAGTATAGATTTCCCTTTCTGTATTTCTTTTAATGTATTTCCTTCTTCGTCGCTATGCTTTGTCAATTTAGTTTGGTGTTTTGTGTAATAAGCGTGTTTGCGTGCTAGAAGCTAATTACAATCTGAAGTATTTTTATGCGTAGAGGACTACACATACCATTGGTGTGGGGTGGTTATTATTCAACAAAGGGAACACATGAGAACATACTGTTACATGTGTTATTCAAGAATGGAAAGGAGCTGCTAGAAAGAAGATTGATCCTAGAGAAGACCATAGTTGGAAATAAATGAATGAACAATATAACGTGAGGTAAGCTATGGCCATGGAAACTACTAGGGGAAGGCATAGTGGTGAGGTACTTTAGTGCATGGAAGCACACAGAAGGAGGTCTGTAGCCAGAAGGTAGGAAGGCACACTAGAAGGTTATAGCTAGGGTGTGAAGGTGTGTACCACGCAGAAGTTGGGAAAATGGTCAATTAATGAGAGGATTGGTGGTAGGTGAAGGAGAAATAAATGTAATAAATTTTCAAAAATCTATATAAGGATGTGATGCGGGTTCATTTTTACCTTTGCAATCACAAGTATTCGAGCGAGCTAGTTATGACCAAGCCAAGCAGAACATATTGAGGTGCGGAGAGTTGCGAAACTAGACGTGGAGAGAAGATTTGTGCGCAGAAGTGGCTTGCATCCCCATTGGAGAAGGGTTTGAGTGAAGCAGAAGCATTGAGAAGGAGTTAGGGCTTTGGTTTTCAAAGCTAGGGCACACTAGGCACGCATTTTTGAGCTAGGGCATGAGGGATTACTCGACAGAGAAGAAAAGGTGAGATTTTTACCATGGCACCGAAGAAAGCACCTGCAATAAGTACAAAGGGGAAGAAAAAGGTGGAAGTCGAGGTCAAAGATGCTCCCGAGAGAAATTTTTTAGAGATGCAATATCTAGAAGGAGTGATATTCAGATGGGATTAGGATTCCCATATCCACAGATGCAAAGTAAGTGATTACAACCACCACACCACTGACAACAAGGGAGAGTTGGATGCTTTTTGAATAAGAAGACCAACAAGCACACGGTGGATGACATGCCAGTATATGACGATGTTGGGGAGAAGTTTCTCAAGAAGGTAGGGGTATATCAACTGTATGAACTCCCATATTTTGGAAAACTAGAAATTTTATACCAATGGCTTATGAGTAGAGTCCATGAGGACTTCTTCTATTTTGCTGGATGGATAGGTAAGGATCACATACGCCTTTGATTGCCACATTGACAGGATTAAAGGGAACATGGACAAAAATTAGTAGTGATCTAACTAATAAGGCAACTATTATAGCCACAAGCAAGAAGTTGGGATAATTGAAGGGTCCACGTTTGGAATAGACATCTAAAAATTAAGGAAGTACCTGGTGGTACAAGCAACCACATATCTACTCACTAAACTAAATGATAAATAGAGATTGTCATAGGCAAACACCATGTGGCTACATGTTTCCAAGCAGATGACATAAGGAGAATTCCACAATCTAGCAGGCTACATAGCAGAAAAAATTATTGAGGAAGTGTGCACATGTGAAAAGATAAGTTTTGGCGCTATCCTCTTATCTCTTGTGTTTGTAGAAATTGGAGTGCCCGATGGGCCAAAGAACAAAATTTGGGAATACCCTGTGGAGAAGAAGTCCCTCGCTGAGAGGTTTGAGAAGTATTTGTGTGAAGGAACAATGAGTGGCCCATTCAAACAAAGGGAAGAACTATGGTATGATCGACTGCATGTGACATTTGAGGAGGAATGACATATTCCTAAGGAGCTGCCATCAGTAGTAGGTAAGGAAATACAATTTGTAGTGTACCAACATTTTTACATTGCAATTTTTGCAATGAAGGATGGGACATGGAGTCCATGGTGCAAATTGCCATATGCCTTCACAACGAACTATTTCCAAGCCTCAGTACACAGGTTTACTGATGTGCATTCCAGTTGAGCTTTAATGTGGACAAGGTAGATTGTGACTACCATACTCTTAGAAAAACTTATGTTTATCCAGGTCGGTCTTCCTACATTGAGAGGCTCATTTCAAATGTTATAAGTATGAAGCCAGTAAGTTTGGCTATTGGGGACAATGGAGCCATGCTTGTCTATCTCCAGCTTAAGCCTAGGTTGGAAAATAACAAGTATGTGGAGAATGAGTTCATGCTACCAGGGCCGCCTAAGGGAAAACACACAGTTGAAAATGTGGCAAGCTCCAAATCCTGCCTCGACCATAGAGATAGAGGAAGAAGAAGAACATGAGGATAATGGAGGCTTGGACCATAGAGGCCGGAGGCATCCCATAGAAAAATTGGAGAGTGAGCATGTAGATACTCCCCCACAGGAGCAAGGAGGAGAGAAGACTTAGACATGGATATAGTCAAGGAGGAACACCAGTTTAAGAAGGTGTTCAAAAGAACTAGGACCCAAGGTGCAGGAACATCACAACCTTTATGAAGGTCACCTCGACTCTCCCCTCATAAAGAAGCACCAGAGAAAAAGAGAAGAAGAAATTTGTAGCTTAATGAGGAGGTGGAGGAGTCTGAAGAGAGCACGCCTGGTACCTAGTCCATCTTGAAGATGTGGAGGAACCCCGGGATGAAGAAATGAGAGATGAAGAGGAAGGGGTGAAAGAGGTAAAAGAAATTGTGTAAGAGCAACTCAGCGTGCCCATTGTGACTTAGGTAGGAGAAGGGCCAACTTTAGACCTTGGTGCCTAGGTTCTTAAGGGGCCAAGAACAAAAAGAGAAAGAACAAGTGAAGAGTATGTTGTCCCTAGTATGGGCTATGCTGAGGACACAAGCAAAATCATCTACGCCTAGTTTCAGAGTACTGTGGGCCTTAAGGAGTTATATGGGTGGGAGCTGATGGATCCAGATATGTCCACTATGTGCACAAGGAAACAATTATCCTGGTCCATGTAGACTCATATGGACGAACCATATTTTCATGTGTGTGAGGAGTCTTATGTCTCGTTAAGAGTAAAGAAGGCACCCCAAAGTAGGAACATGACAATAAAACCTACTCTAATGTTTGATGAGTAGTCAACAATGCCTTGGTCAAGGTATCTGCTGAGGTGGTGTAGAAGAAATGTTGATAAGGCCGCCACCATTTGAGCACTGATGGAGGATAACAAGGATAAAAATGTAGAGATAACGCACCTAAAGGAAGAGAAGGAACGAGAATGGGAAAAGAATGAGGCTTTCGTTGGCATGGCTGAGGAGATTGGTGATCACATTCTGAAAGCAAGGCCTCATCTAGAACCTAAGGTACCTGAAAATTTTCCTTCTGCTATGCATTATGTGCACACTTTGGTTGATTTGGTGTTAGAAGATAGACCAATTTGAATGCACACACCAAAATATGATGAATAAGAAGTAGATGGAGTAAGGGCCTCTATGATCAGAAAAAATTCAACTTACGAGGCATTGCTCCAGACCTTGAAGGATGAGCTGAAGAAAGTAGACCAAGATCTCAATTTGTGTGCAGCACCAGAAGCAGTAATAAGGACTGGAACTCTTGTAGAAGATAATGAAGTTTTCGCAGCAATGAAATATGAGACATTAGGGCACACAAATAGATTGGCACTGGTGAAATAAAAGCGCATGAAGCCCTCGCAACAGCCCAAGATCCACATAAGGAGAGGATTGATGAGATTGGGAAGCTCATAGCACAAAATATGGATCTCATGGAAGGAATGATGTTAGGTATGGCCAATGTTGTCTGGGTACTATAAAATGAGAAGGAGAAAAGATTACTCAGGATGAACTAGATGCCATAACCACAAATATTCCAGAGAAAGACAAGGACCGCACTAAATGATTGGAAAACATTGGAGCTGAGATCAAAAATGAATATCCAGAGCTAATCCTCCCAGTTGAAGAAGAGGATGGTGCAAAGTAAAGATTCATTCTTTTTGTACAGTGATTCTTTAATTCTTTCAATACTTATTCTTCATTATTTGGGAACATCAAAAAGAATTCCCATTGTCAGGTTGATAATGTACTTTAGTGTGGGATAATGTTGAGAAAAAAAATATTGTTCTAAGGAGAAGGACACAAAAAAATACGCACGTGGGAACAAGGTGCACATTTGAAGGCAAGAAGATAGGAAAGGAAACGAGTGCCATAATAGTTTGGCTCAGGACTTAGCCATTTTTATAGATAAGGGCTATTTTTGGAAGATAACACATGGAGCACACATAGAGATGAAGACTTGCGCTGACAATGCAATGATATTTTGGGAATGAGCGGATGATAAGCACCATGCATGGTTTGAGCTAATAATAGGATTGCTTCTTCCAGTTAACTATAGGACATCTATTATTAGAACACTTGCATGTATGCATGCTATTGTAACGACGCATGGCTATTATCAGCATGCGACCTATTTTGAGAAGTGCATAGGTGGTGAAGGGAAAGTCCCCACCCCTATAAATATGTATTGAACTGTGTAGTTATAGGTGTGTGTGTGTGTGTGTGTGTGTGTGTGTGTGTGTGTGTGTGTGTGTGTGTGTGTGTGTGTGTGTGTGTGTGTGTGTGTGTGTGTGTGTGTGTGTGAATTATTGTAGAGTTATGCTATCTGGATCTGATGTGCGCATGAATTATGGATATACTTTATAATGTAAGAAGATTATGTTGTTTTACAGTGTTTAATGTAATGGATAATATTGGCTGGATAATGGTGTTGAACCTAACTGAATCCGGTTCATGTATGGTTAATCTTATTATAGTTATTGTTTAATTCATGATTGTCTAAGATCTAGATCTATGGATTATGCACTATGGAATGTTTATGTTTAATTATGGATTTGAATATGTTTTATCACCATCACACTAACATCTTGGACAAACAACTCTAAAGAGGGTCCTGATACCTTTGCACACTTCGGGTGAGCACTCAGCTCAAGTTGAGTGATGTGCCAACACGAATGGGGTTTTCATAGTAAATTCTAGGCTGCATCATAACTTTATTATTCTATACCCTAAATAATGATAATCCCCTCATTAATAAGTTACAATCTAAAAATCCTCATACCTTTGATAATCCTAAATTTTGAGGAAGAAAGCATTTTTTGGAGCAGTGGTTGTAATCTATGGAGAATGATCTTGGATCAGGAAGCCATATGGCCTTCTAGATTATCTAGCCATACATTGTATGCCCAGAAAATTGCTGAGTTTTGTCTCAAATGAAGCTTATTTGGTTTTTAGGTTTTCCAATTTCGAAAGAAGATAATATTGAGAATGTAGTATAGACTAGGATGGTATTCATTGTCCATGGTAATCTTGATATTTTCCTCCACTAAAATGTCATCTTTACTTTGAATAAACTTTAAAGTTCATCTAATTGTAGATGGATATAATGTTCTGTATGTACTATAGTACATCTTAGATTTGAAACTCATGTTAAAATTTATATCCTAGATGCATGTTTATTCCATTATATGAATTGGGTTTTAAGTATGTCAATGACTAATTTTTTTTCTTTCTAGATATGGTAACTTGTATTTAATAACCCTCCCACCACCATAATGAACATCACATTTTCTTCTTAAGATTTATATGATCTAAAATTCAAATCTACCAAAAAATCCTACATGGAGACGTATAAACTAGATTGCAACCACATGGGAATAAAATAGACTTAAGAAAACCCATTTCATTAAAATGAAATTTTCGTTAAAACTTAAAAAATTACTCACTCTAAAGCAAACCACCTTTCTGACCAACTAAACCCTTTCTCCAACCATATTCTTATGTGCTATACAAGAACTGAGTAAACACATTCTTACAACCACTGCATGTTTAATTGGAAATTTGATGACAAAGTTTAGAGTTTTCAAAAGATATCCCACAACAACAAAGAATGTCAACCATACAAACATAATGATCCAGAATGACCAAGAATGACAAGCTAGGAAAGTGTAATTGATCAATTCTAGGTGTAATATTATGAGAGACACTTATGTTATTGAATTATTTACAATCCTCTCCCACCAAAACTATATGGCTACATGTTAATAAAACTAAAAGAAGCTTAAATAGTTAAGGTGTGTTCTAGAGCACTTCAAAGAGTTTGATAACATCCTTGTAAAATCCATTTTGTGCATATCTTGTAGTCACGACATTGCATGAGATCACATCTCTCAGGAATTTTGTCTAATAATTGAATTTATTTTTTGCATATATATACCATGGCACATGCAAATAAAACATCTAACAAAAATTCTGTCTCAATTATGTTTTGGCAGATGTCCACACCCTGTTTCAAAGCTCCTATTTTGATAGAGGCATGGAGTATGTTATAAAAATGAATTGATCAGGTTGAGACCTACTAGTTGCATTTTGTGAAAAATATTATTTATGATGATTCCCATGTCTTCTCTAAGATACTGCAAGGTAGAGGAAGATATGAGGGGTCTGTTGTGTCATCCAAGTATAAGGGATCCATTAATTTTTTCAAAGTGAAACATGCACCAGTGAACAAGGTCAAGAACATACTAGTATATTTGAATGCACTAGATCCTAAACATGCTGGCATAAAGATATCATTACCCAATCACATTCTCTAGTGTAATAGAGGCTCGTGTATTTACACTCAGTAAGGACCTTCCCAAGATACTATATTGCATATCACTTTCTACCAATAATGAATCAAACATGGAGGAATGAAAGTGAAAGGCTTCCATGAAACATGTCCATAAAGAGGAAATTTTATGGTAATGATAGAAAAGGAAAATTGATCAGATTAAAATATATATATATATAAATTAAGATTTTATGAGCTTTAAATGGAGATTTTGCATTCCTCTTTTCTTGATACTGCGAGTTGTTACCATGGCACTTTTGACCAGTTTCTTCACAGAATCCCAGCCTGATTTGACCAACATTTTTAGGGGAAGTATATACTTTTATAATCATATTCATTTTATCACTTGAGCAACTAAATGTTTTATCTTCATTAAAATCTACTACCCGCGACAAACTCAGAGGTGTTATATCTTCCTAATTGAATGAAAGTGGAGAAATTTAGAGCTAATGAGGTTAAATGATTCTAGTATTTATAGATTGAATGCTCCTAATAAAAATTCAATTTGTGGAAATTAGGGAAATAATTTATTTATAGGAATATCAAATATATATTTAACACAAAATGTGAAGCTTGGTAAAGAGAGCGTGGCCAATACCAATTGTAGGGATACCAAGATTTGTATAAAAAGAAAAACTTTTTGATGCATGATTACAACTTGAATTCAATGATGTTTACACCACTAAATAGATTGTAAAAACTGACTTGATGCATCATATTTCCTTTTGATCGGTGATTTCTCATTGATGAGCTTGTGGGTTCCACCACAAAATTGGGTAAAAAATTACCAAGAGTGATTTGACAATAAAAATCCTCCATAACTAAGTTGTATTATGAGAATTTCAATTCGTAAAATGAATTTGAGGAAAGAATATCATAAAAAATTTCTTGAGAACAAAATTTCTTTGCTAAGCCACAAGTACAATTAATGAATCTCCAAAAATTATTAGCCATCAACTAAAATCTATATTTGAAACATTACTCTATAGTACCAAGCACATCACATGGACCACATGAAGAAGATTTTCAATACATGATAAAGGGTTTTATTTCCCATATAATTAAATTGATGGTTATATTTAAATTATTGTTGTGAAACCCAGAAGCCTGAAAGTGGTTAATATCTTCTCCCTTGACTCTTCTTTCGAGGTCATTTCTTGCAGGGAAAAAGTCAGAGGACTATTTTGTCAAAGGGATAAATGTAAATGTTAATGGAAAGGGAAAATCTATTATTTATTGAAAATTCTCGCACCAAAATTTTATCAGAGAGAGATTTTTCCAAAAAGGCTTGGCACTTTCAAACAAATGAGTCCCTTAATAGCATATTCCTCTGGCATAAATATGAATAGAAAACAAAAGTGTATAACATAAAATGTTTAGAAAAATAAAATGGAAAAAAACTTTAAAAGATTGATGTGAGCGATTATATAGGTGGTGAGGAAAAAAAAACCATCGTTAATATAAATCCTAAAATAAGGGGAAAATAATAAGGGGCATAACATTGAAGTAAATATCTATGGAAACTACTTTTGTATTAATAAGAGGCATACCATTGAGGTAATGGTGTCCCCAAGATTTCTTGCAGAAATATTGGGGTACCCCTTTGAAAATTTTGGTTTCCAAATTTTGTGATGAGTTTTGTTCATGTTTGTTTGTAGCTCTAGATTGTTGTTTAATATGTGTGTAGGTTGTTACTTTAACTCATATGGGTTGCAAGAGTGTATGACGTTTCTTCAAGAGGTTGCAAGAGGTTTCTTGGGGGAGGCTTATTAAGTAATCATGTGTTATCTTCTCTGTAAATCCTCAGAAGATAAAAAACTTACTTCTTTGTGCTATTTTGAGGTAATGTTGCTTATTAAGTAAAATAGTTCAAGTAAGCCTCAAAACTAGTTTATGTTTCCTTATTAATACGCTAAACTCAAAGTGCTTTATTGCTTATTCAATGCGCTAAACTCAAAGTGCTTTACTTTTTCTATTCATTGTGCAAAACTCAAAGTGCTTTACTTTTTCTATTCATTTCATTGAATCCATATTATTTTACTTATCTTATTTTAAGACAAGTAAAGCAATGCCTAAATACCGCTCAACTACTTATCTTATTCATTGTGTTGAATCTCAACCTCATTGCTTACTAGTTCATTGCGTCGAATTCTAACACTATTGCTTACCTGTTCATTGCGTTGAATTCAACTTGTTTTACTCACCTAATCTTAAAAAAAGTAAAGTAAATACAAAAATACACACAACTAATCATTCAAGATATCAACAAATCAGGATTTATTTACTTCTTTTCTAAATTGTTGAAGTAAAGACATTTCAAAAATCTGCATAAGGAAGAAGGATGAGTTGGCATTCGTACAATTATCATTTAATGAGGTGGAAAAGGATCCACACATTCACATTGTCAAGGAGAGAGAAGTTGTCGACCCTCCAAACCTCAAGAAACTCCAACGATCGATTGAGGAAGGATTTACAAAAATTAACTACAACCCATTTGCTATTAAGGTTAGTTGTTTGTTTTTCTTCTTCCTTTCCTAGTTTTCCTTTCTTTTGTGTGCTGTTTTTGGTTTTTGTTTGAGTCTTCTTTCAGTGTCTATTTTCTAGGGTTTAAAATTTGAAATTTAAATGTGCTACTTCATTGGGATTAAGATTCATTTTCAATAATTGAAGCCGTTGTTACCTTAGAAGGCAATTTATTAAATTTTAGCCCTGGCTTTGCCCTAGGTTTGTTCATATAAGTTTTCCTGTTTCTTCTCTACTCTACATTTTGTGTCTATTTGAGCATACTTTACTTGCATTTATAAGAAGGTTTGAGTAGGGTAAAATTAATGCAAAACGTGCCCCATTCAGTGTGTTGATTTGATTGTCTTTTCCTTGCCTTCATATTCTGAAATAAAGTCGATTGAATAAACTGCAAATGCTTTGCCTTAGTTCTACGTTGTTTTCGCTTGCTTCTGCTCGTGCCAAAATCAAGCCCTTGTTTTGCATCGATCTGAATGTACTTTAATTATTTTTCAATAGTAGTAGAGTAATACCAAATCACCGTAAAGCTTGTTTGTTACATCAAATTTATTGTCTTTTACTTTTTTTTGGCAAAAACAATAAAGTATTTTGAAAAGACCAATGGTCACATTTTCAATTCTATGTTGTTTCCCATATGCTTTACTTACCTTACCCATTGTATCATTCTAAATATAATTTACTTATTTTTGTATAGAAGAAGTAAAGTAATAAGAGTTAACTGCAAAGCACACTTCATATTCATTTCATCGTTTTTGGGTTACTCTACTTATTTTCTTTATAAAAGAAGTAGAGTAATGCGAGTTCACTGCTAGCTATATTCATTGTGTCATTTTCATATTGCTTTACTTATTTTATTTATAAAATAAGTAAAATAATTGTGTCAATTTGTGTTGTGATTAGTTCTTCTATTCATTGCGCTAAAACGACTACCCGTTACTTCTTATTTTTACGGCAACAGAGATTACTATTACTTCTTGCATATTTTTTGCGTTAGATCAAGTACATATTGCTTGCCTAGTCCTACATAGAATTATGTTGCTACTACTTTCTTTGCATTGCATTGATTTGAGTTGCTCATGCTTGTTAACTGCTAGTCTTAAGCAGTGATACCTTGGAAATCCTTAATAAACTACATATTGAACTATTTATATCTATAACTTAAAACTTGACTTCTAGAATGTTTTTAACATGATTGCATGAGTAAATTAAGTATTGAATGCATGAATACAAGTGAGGAACATGTGCATTAATTTTATGAGTAATTTAAAGAGTAGAAGCAGTTGCTAGTTCTCAGTGGTGGAAACAAAAAAGAATGATAAAATGACTAAAACAAGATAGGATCCAATTGAAGTACGTGACCAGTCAGAGGAAGGAGGAACTGTAGTAGGAGAAGAGGAAGCAATTTTGATAAGAGAAGATAATGATTTGGATATTAAAGAAGCTTCAAGTTCTAGAAAAGACAAAAGAAAAACTAGAGCTAAGAAAGACGAAATGAAGTATGATTATAAATGATATCTTGTGGAGACTTGCATTACAAACAAGATGGCTGGAATAGGTGATACTGACATGGGTCATGTATCAGTGTTTACATTAATAGAGAGGTATAAAGCTAAAAAACAAACACCTTTGATGAGAGAATTAAATGGAATTGGATTGATTGAAGCAGTTGCCTTTTCAAGCACTTTTCAGTTGCCAAAATTTATGCTAGAATGTGCCAAACATTATGATTCCCAGACCAGAACAATCAAGACTGATGTCGGTGACCTTGTGGGAAGACTAGATGCTCATTTCTTCAAATTTTTATTGAGGATTCCAACTGCACCAAATGCTTAGAGTGTCAGTATGGAAAAAGTGAATGAGTATTAGGAAAAGAAGAAGAAAGATTCCATACAGATCATGAATTTACATTATTTAAAGATATCAAAACATGATTCTAGATTCCCCAAGATAGTTGCAAGATTTGATTTGATTCAAGAAGCAAATGATATTACTCAATTGCTTTGCAGGATTAATGGCGAGAAGAGTGCAAAATTATTTTATAAATGGATGTATTATTTTCAGAGAGTAATAGAGAATGCTAAACCTAATACTTTGATTAATTGGGTTAAAATCATCAGTGATAATATTGATTTTTAGTTGAGAAATGTTATTCAAACTCTGGATTTCAAAATGAATTTTTATCTTGTCTATGCTATAACAACACATGGAAATTTTCCTAGGTTAAGAATTGTTGGAGCAAAGGTTGAGAAAACTATATATGAATATTATCCACAGTTATCCTTTCCAGGATAATTTAATGAATATAAATAGGTTAATGAATTCTTCTTGTATGAGGCCATTTGCAGACGTGATCTTGATTTAATAGCCAGAAGGGTGATTGATGAAGCATGGAATGTAGTCCAACATTATGGGTGCATTTTTATCCAATTTTCTCACTTTACATATTTAAGAGTTTGCTGTTTCTCAAATGTTGTATTAAAATTCCACAGATATCCAAGTGATAGATGGATTTTGCTAGAATTGTGTAGATAGTTAGTAGTACTTCATGATTTACAATAGGGTATCCATAGGACAGTTGTGCATTTTCCTATTGTGATTGGATGATATCATTGTATAAATATTCATAAGGAAAGAGATGTCTAGAAATAAATGTGTATCCATTATAATCAGATTTACTTCAATGAAATGAGGAGTTTTGATTATAGAAATATAGCTAAGAAGTTAGTTTCATTAAGTCATGCACATGTGCCAGTACTGGAAGATTTTTGGGCTGATTTTAGAGATGAATTTGAAGTCAGGAGAAGAGATTATAGTCGACTGACTGTAAAACATATTTCAGAGTTTGGTTTGGCCAAGATTTTAAAAGGACTTTCAGGTAATGGGAAAATTATTTTAAATGTATTTTATGATTAAAGAGTTGATAGTTCTCCTTTGCTTCTAGTTACTCATACTTCAAATTCAATTATGGAGAGAACATCAAAAATATTATTATACACTGCTAAATGGTTGATTAGTCGAGGTCGTTGCCTTGAGGAATAAGTGATGAAATAAATTACTTGAATAAGCACTGTAAAGGAAGAAGATGTCAACAAAGGTAGAAACTGGAAGGAAGGTCTAGGGGAGAGCAGTGGCATGGTTGTGAAGTTAAAACCGTTCCGGAGAGCAAGAACAAAGAATCCTTTGATTTCAGGAGCTATCCCGGAAAAAAGTTACAGTGTATTAACATCATTAGTTATTATTCCTACCATTCAAGAACCTTCTTCTAAATAAGAAATTGTGATGCCAACACTTAAGCTAGCCTCTTTCATATTCCCCTCAGCTGCCACTAGAACCGTATTGCATAGAAACCTCCCTGTTCTCCACTAGTTACTCCATCCCCTCCTCCATATTTATAAGAATCATTAGATGCACCACAATAGAAGATACATGATGTTTCTTCTCTTCAAGGAGAATCTCAAACATCAGGAAAAAGTGAAGCTCAGGTGAGAGCTGCAGAGGTGGAGGAAGGAGAGATTGTGAAAGAAGTTGGTGATGAGACACATGATCAAACAATTGAAGTCTCTTCACTCCCATATGCTGCATAAGAGAAGAACATTGAGGATATTATGTAGTGACCAAAGAATAGATAGAAGAGGAATTAATAAGAGAAAATATGGTTGATTTAGGAGGTGTTTTGTAATAAGAATCTACTACCAAAAAACTTGAAAAAAAACTGGAAATTTTGTAACTTCCCTTACCAGAAGGAAGTGGTAAAGAAATAGTTGTGCATCCTAAAGCTCAAACTCTTTCAGATAAGGAATTCAAAAATTGGTTGACTAAGCAATCCTTGCCTACTTCCAGGGAAGTAATTGATTTGGAGGAAATGGATATTTAGTTGTTAAGAAGGATTGAAAAGAAGAGGAAAAGACCAAAAATGGCCAAGGTTACTATTAACATGAAACCACATCACCCCCAAATGAGTTATGGATCTACTTTTCTAAGGCATACTCATTTGGTGTGATTTGCATAACATTGGACCATCTCTCAAGCTGTGGGACTTGCGGACTTGAGATGGCCCTCCGGAGAAAGCCGGCTTCTTCTTCCTAATCCTAATGATAAACTACTCCTAATGCAAAAATGACGTCTAACTATACCTATCCTAACAATGCCAAGGAGATAGGGAGAGAGAAAGTGCATAAAGAGGGAAATCCTACACTAACGAAGTGATATCACCAAGAAAAGGGGAGTGCTGGTCACAATCTCAGCTGCCCGAAGTGGAGAGAGGTGAGCAGAGGAGAGGGTGGACAAGATGCACCAAAAACAAGAGATAAATTTAAAAAATAACACCACTTAAAAACCCATTAAACACAGCTCCCAGGACCTGCAACAAACATCAGAATATGCACAGTATACCCTGCAACGATGAGAGGCAAAGAGAGACAATAAAATAAGTAAAGGATGGATAGATACATCACAGAAAAGAATTTATTGCTCCAAAAGTTTACACAGTACATCATTAGTGGGAAAGAGGCAAGAGAATGCCATTACAGAGCCATGAAAGGAGGTTCAAACTAAATTTTTGACCCTGGGGAAGAAAAGAGAGAGGGGGACAAGGAAGAAGAATGAACAATAACCTTTTACAATGAATCCTGCCCATGTATTTATAGATTTGATCAGAGAGAAGAAAGAGAGGGAAATAGGAAAAATGGGTAGAAGCTCAACCACTGCTGTTAATGCTTCTGATAAAATCTTCCCCCAAACCCATCTTCTACATCGATTCTTGGTTCAACGCCTTGAAAGAAGAGGAAACAACGGAAACAGATCAAATCCAATTTGATTGTTGAGACAGATGGATCTTGCATTAAAGGACCAAAGACATTTCCTCTATTTTAATTTACCTAACCTCATCAAAATTAAAGTCTCAGACCTCCATGGCATAGGTGAGGCCAAGATCTTTCCAATGGTGTCAAATTTGCAATATTTCGAGCCCTGAGTCGAAAGATATGCCCCTTCAAAGTTTGTATCAGATCTATATGAATGGATGGGGAAAATAGTTTGAAAATGGGTCCCCCTTTTGAGATGGGACACGTAGTAGCCAAATTAGAGCAAAAATCAGGTTTGTGGGTCTGTAATTCACCTTTTCCCCCTTTTTGCGAAATGTAAAACTTAGAAAACCCCTACGGCCCTGAAGCCCCACCTTTTGACTTTACTTGACCATTTTTCCATTCCTCCGTTTTATCCTGAGACATGTGGAGATGCGGCACTTGTTTGAGCTTCTCTTTTTGGATTCACATTTGAAGGAGCACCGTTAGGGCGCATGGTTCCCTTTGCTGGCCCTTTCATACTTAGTCGATTTTGGATTCTTTCCTGAACGCTTTTGAGCTCAAAGACCTTGTATCCTTTCTATTTTTCCTTTCTTACTCCTAGCCTCTCTTGCAGCACTTCCCCTTCTTCTCTGACCCTGTAATTCCATTATTGAGTCCTCCCTCGACCCTTTAAATAGATTTAAGACATGGAAATGCCTAGAAGAACCGTTATTTGTATTTCTTCCTGTGCAGGGTTGAATTTGACTTTCTCAGGCCTCTGTTTTCACTTTTCTTGGTTTTGGAACTCGAGCTCATGGGTTTGAATAATTTCCCTTCATGTTTTCTTTATGTGTAAGGCTTGTTCTGACCAAACTTTCCTGGGGGAAATTTGGGATAACAATTTGGCGACTCACAGGGACATCTGCCTACTAGATGAAGAGACCAGTGGCCTTGAAGCATCGATTGGGCATGGAGTCCAGCCTTATAAACTAATTCTAATCTGAAATATGAAATTCTGACCTCTGAGCCTCTTGGAAACCCGCTGAAACTTGAAGTTGAACTTCACCAAAAGCCAACTGATTGCACTATGAAACAACAATACAACAACACCAAAAGCTATGTACAAAGTGAAAATCATACATGCTCCAAATGGAACACGTAAAGTGTGCAAAAGCACTTCTTCTACTAAAAACAAACCTACCTACACTACTCTAACCAATAGAAAAGGGAGCTCAAAACAAATCCTGTAACTGGTAGGGAGAAATAGTTTCCCTTCCTAAAAAATGGTAGCCATGCAACTGATTTGGCACTAAACATGGCTGGTTGGATGAGTGAAAAAATGACAAGAAGCCGGTCTTCCACCCAAATCACCAAATTATCAATAGAAGACAAAACCAATACCTCTTTTAGTTGCTCTGCATTTGGATTGAAGAGGTATGAAAGCTGATCCTTGGTGCTTTGTAGCTCATCCTCATGCTCTGAAATGGGCACGACTGGTTTTGGTTTCTCCTTTGGCTCCAATGAAGCCAAGTACCTGATTGGGCATGATCTGATCCTTTGGATGTGCCCATTTATCTGAAATTCAACTCCAAAAATGGAGTCTTCTTGTAGGCCTTCTTGGATGGATGGTGTGAGAGGGATGACGACATCTTCCTACTTTTTCTCTTTCTTCTCTTGTGAAGAACATGGGAGAGTCATGTATTCCAATCTTGGTTCCAGAGGGCTATTATGAAGTGCAGGTTACCATTCTTGAATGTTCTCCTCCATGGCAGCAAGCTCATGTGCTTGGGATGTGAGAGATGGAGGAAAAAATGATGCGATCTCCATGGGTTCCCCTCCATAAAGGCAATCCTCCAAGTCAGACAGGTAATCTACCTCCTTACTGTCCTACTGCAGGTGCTCAACCTCCTTCATGATGTCCTCCTAATCTACAATTGACTCATCATGGTTCCCTTCATCCTCAAACATGAAGTTTGAAAGCTCAAACTCTTCCTTAACATCAGAGCTTGAAGGGGATGAAGTGGGAGGAAGAACCGAAGGTTCTTCTATGGCCTGCTTCGTACTTGGAGACTCTGAAACTATATGGTCCTCCTCCACAACTAGAATTTACTCCTCTTCTTTTGGATTAGGAGTAGCTCCTTCTTTTCCTACTTGTGCTGTAGTTGGAGCTTCCACCACTTGCAGCTTCCACCACTTGCAGCTTGACCTCAGTCTCCTCTCTAGGCTTAACCAACAAGGGAACCTTTGAAAACTCAAATTTAGCAGCCTAACTCTTCATATTTTCTATAATTTCTTCTTTTTTGGGTTCCTTTGTTTGATTTTCTCCTTGGCTGGTTTTTTGGAGTCATTTTAATAGACCGGTCCCATTCAACCGGACCTAGAGACACAAGCCACAGGTGCCGAACTCCGTTATCAATTCTTGTGTCAAATTGCTGGTGATTCATCTCTTTATTTTCTATTTTTACACAGTACTTTCAGTTTTAATTCTTTTATTAAAAATACAAAAGGATATAATAGTCAATTTTTATATCAAAAATAAATACAAAGCATTGTTAACTGTGTGCACAATTTCTAGTTAAAATTGATTTTTAGATCATTGGTATCAGAGCTGGTTTTGAATGATTTTTAGTTCAGATTAACAGTTTTTGGATTTCAAGTTGTGTGTTGGATGTTAACAAGGTCTCGATCTAAGAAGGGTGAAGGAGAAATAATATAAGGAGATCCCAAAATTGGTACCAGATGATCTCGAAGTCCTACAATGGCGGATCGAGAGGAAGAAAAATTTCATCAATCATTCCTACAGATGAAGGAAATGGTGGAAGAAATGTACCAAGATAGACAAAGGGAAAAGGGAACTAGAGAATATAAGAAAGAAGAAAGCTCTAGTTCTGATAATCCTAAAAGAGACCCTTTGAAATCTGATTTTCCTTCATTAAAGTTAGATATCAAGTTTGAATTACCTATGTATACTGGAGAGCTAAATGCAGAGAAGTTAGATAACTAGGTCAAGCAGATAGAAGTATATTGCAGGGTTCAAAGAATTGTTGATGATGAAGCAAAGATTCATTTGGCAACTCTTCAGATGGGTGGAAAAACACTCATTTGGTGAGAGAGTAAGCTTTAAGAAGTGGAAGAAACCAAAGGTATAGAAATCACTTCTTGGTCTGAATTTGTTTCAAATATTAGGCAACAATTTTATCCTCTTGGTTATAAGCAACAAGCTATGATGGATTGGAAAACATTAAGACAAAGTAAGGGACAAAGTGTTCAAGAATACACACAGGAATTTAGGAAAAGGGCTCTAATTCTGGGAATTTCCCTAAACACAGATGAAACACTACTTAAATATATTGGTGGATTGCATAGTTATCTAAGGCATATGATACTTGTTTTAGGTCCTACTAATCTTGATGAAGTATGTGTTCAAGCAACCCATTTGGAAGCACAAGGGAAAATGATGAAGGATTCCTCTTTCTATTCTTTTAAACAAAAGAACAAGTAATTTGATGGAAAAGGTTCAAAAGAACAAGGAAAAGGAAAGCGTAAGCATAAGAAAAACTCTAATGTTAAGAAGGAAGATGAAAAAACATTTTGTAATCATTGTAAAAAGAACCATGCTGAATCTAAATGTTGGAAATTACATCCTGAAGTGAAACCTAAATGGATGGTTAAGAAAGGAAAGGAAAAGAAAACAAACATTGCAGTTCATGATCTTGGGTCAGATTCAGGCGATGAAACCAAGATCACAACTATGAGTTTTCAAGGTAAATCAAAACTTTCAATTTCTAACAATAATACTACAAATGTTGCATCTTCTTCTAGTAAACAAACTATACATGATGATAAGACAAGGAATGAGATTTTCCACATTAGAGTGATTTCAAAACATACAAAAATTGATACTCTTTTTGATAGTGGATCTCAAGCTAATATGATTTCTGAGGAGGTTGTAAAGAAATTAGGACTCGAAACTAATCCACATCCTAAGCCTTATCCTTTGGGCTGGGTTTGTGATGATGTAAAACTTGAGTTAACTAAAACTTGTACTTTCAGATTTGCCATTACAGACAAGTTTATAGATGAGGTTGAATTGGATGTAGTTCCTTTGGATATTTGTGGGGTGGTTTTGGGAAGTCCTTATTTATATGATCATAAAGCAATCTTTTATAGGGAAGAAAATAAATATTTGCTCGTAAAAGATGGAATTGAGTTTATTGTTAGAGATCATTGTGAAAAGAATAATCTATCCTTGGTAACTGCAGGTCAAATGAAAAGTCTGGTAAATTCAAGAAAAAGTTTTGTGCTCATGGTGGTCAAAGCCAAAGAGAAAGAACATGAGATGGCTTTTGAGACTTGTGATCTGAAACATAAGGATGAATTGGTAAAAATTGTTTCTGATTTTGATGATATTTTTCAGGATCCACAAGGTCTACCTCCCAAAAGAGGGGTTCAACATGAGATACAATTGCTTCAGGATGCACCTCTTCCCAATATTAGAATGTATAGGGTGTAAGTAATAGAGAATGAGAAAATCAAGAGACAGGTAATGGAACTTTTGGCTCAAGGTATAATTCATCCAAGTACATCCCCATGTGGTTTGGCAATTATTTTGGTTCCTAAGAAGGACGGCACTTGGAGAATGTGTGTTAATTTCCATGCTTCAAACAAGATTACTATAAATAATCATGCCCTCTTCCTAGAATAGATGATTTACTAGATCAATTAAAGAGTACAATTTATTTCACTAAGTTAGACTTAAGAAGTGGTTATCACCAAGTAAGAATTACAGAAGGTGATGTTTGGAAAACTGATTTTAAAATGAAACATGGATTTCTTGAATGGTTAGTGATGCCTTTTGGTTTGTGCAATGCACCGACAACATTCATGAGAGTTATAAATAATATCTTTAGACCATTCATTGATAGTTTTGTTATTGTCTACTTAGATGATATTCTTATTTTCAGCAAGTCATGGGATGAACATGTTAAACACATCCAAAAAGTCTTAGATGCATTAAGGAGAGAGAAATTGTATTTGAAGATGTCAAAATGTGAATTTGGAAAAAAATCTCTAATTTACTTGGTTTATATTGTAGGAAATGGAGAATTGAGAATTGATCCTGCAAAAATAGAGGTTATTGTGAAATGGCCTAGACCCACTAATGTGACGAAAGTTAGGAGTTTTCTAGGTGCAATTCAGTATTGGAGAAAATTTATTGCTAACTTCTCATATATTACATCTCCTTTACATGCTTTGACACGTATCAAACAAGTCTTTCAATGGGGAGGAAAGCAACAAAAAGCCTTTGATACATTGAAAGAGAAGATAGTACCGCTCCGATCTTGGCACTTCCAGATTTACAACATTCATTTAAAATTGAGACAGATGCTAGTGACTACACAATGGGGGCTGTTTTGATGTAGAAAAAATGACCAGTGTGTTACCATTCAGAAACCTTTACAAGTGCAGTAAGAAACTATCCAACTTATGATAAAGAGTTGTATGCTTTGGTTCAAAGTGTTAAAAAGTGGAAGAATTATTTAATGGGAAAAGAAACAATTATACATACTGACCATCAAACGTTTCAATACTTACAAACACAAACCAAATCGCAATAGTCTAGACATTTCAGGTGGATGAAATTTTTGTAACAATTTCATCTTGTAATCAGGTATAAAAAAGGCATTCAAAACAAGGTTGCCGACATGTTATCTAGACCACTAGTGGTAGTAGCATCTATTCTTTTACAACATAGTTCTTTGGATCATGTTAGTTACAAGGAACAATATGTTAATGATGTTGATTTTAGAGAAGTGTATGAGGATCTAGTAAGTGGGAAAAAAGTAGGAGAAAAATATTGTCATTTGCATGAAGGATTGTTATATCATTCTGGTAAACTTTGTATTCCAGAAAATTAACGTGTGCATATGATTAGGGAAGCACATACTTCTCTTATTTTGGGGCATTTTGGTGTTATTAAGATAGTTGCACATTTATAGAAATATTGTTATTGGCCTAGAATGCATGAACATGTAAACACATATATTAAGGGATGTGTTCTTTGTGCCACAAGCAAGCCAAGTAATAGGAAATTAGGACTTTACACTCCTCTTCCTATTCCTATAAGGCCTTGGGAAAGTGTTTCCATGGATTTTGTAGGAGGATTGCCCATGACACAGAAGAAACATGATTACTTATATGTGGTAGTGGACATATTTTGCAAAATGTGTGTGTTGGTTCTATGTACTAAAAAAATAACTGGTGAGGGAACTGCACATTTGTTTTTTAAGTTTGTTTGGGTTCATTTTGGTTTACCTACTTCAATTATATCTGATCGGCATTCTATATTTCTTGGGGAATTTTGGTCAACATTGTGGGGGTTATTGGACACAAAAATGAAAAAGAGCACTGCTTTTCATCCACAGACTGATGGTAAAACAGAGGTTGTAAACCGCACAGTAGTACATTTGCTTAGGGGCTATTGTGGAAAACATCCCTAGTTATGGGATGAACATCTATATTATGTGCAACATTCTGATAGGGTTAAAATATTTATTTAGAGAATTCAATAGGTTCATCAGTATGTCTGTGATCAATTGGAGAAAAGTCAGGCTAAGTATAAAGCCATGCATGATAAACATAGAACTGATCACAAGTTCAAAGTTGGTGATTCAGTTTGGCTTCAGATCAACAAGGAAAGGTTGACAGGTGAAGGTAAAAAAATGAAACCTATACGGTATGGTCCATTTCAAATATTAGAAAAAATTGGTAACAATGCTTTCTGGTTGGATTTACCTCCATATATGCAAATCTACTTAGTTGTAAATGTTGAGAATTTAAGATTGTATGAACCACCTATGATTGTTGATCATGATGATGCTAACATAATGCCTTCCATTGATGATTTTTCTCCTGAGTATCTTGATGAGTTGCAGGAAGACATCATTTTGGACAGGAAGGTCAGAACTTTGTGAAGGGGTGATATTGAGTATCTTCGTTTTGGGTTCAAAGGCATTCATCCGAACAAGGCTAAATGGATGGAAACCAGAAAGGTGAGGGAGAAATACCCTCACCTATTGACCAATTAAGTTGAATTTTGGGGTCCAAAAGTTTCTCAGTGGGGAGGAATGATCCAAAGGATCCTCATGGAGAAACACCAATCTAATATCTTCTCAGAATCAGTGGCAGTTAGTTCCATGGCATGGAGAAAAATTAGATGATTCCGTCGATATCTTGTTTGCAGGAAACAAAGTTCGTATGCAAAAGTTATGGCTCATTGAAAATTTTAGGTAACTGGCAAATTTTGGGAATTATACATAGGTTGAACATGTGCACGCTCTTCAAGTGGACCAATGGAAAAGTGACACGTGGTAATATGGAAAATAAATAAATAATATTAAAAATTTATCCACACCCATTTAATACTCCACATTATTTAATTTCCAACTATGATCCTTATTTTTCAACACACATTTTCCAAACAGCCATTTATTAAAATATCCATGCACAAATACCTACCATGTCACACCCCTTATCTCTCCAATCACCCACATTGAGCGCCCCATCCTTGGGGATAATATAGCTCTTAATCCAATAACTACATACATCACCCACCTATATAAATGCCTTCCTATTTTCGTGCCGAACAAATGTGGGATCTTATCTCTATGTAAAATGCACCCCACATGGAGTGGGATTTGAACTTGGGCTTCTTTGATAAAAATATAGGTGCCCAACCATTGCACCCAGAGCCATGAAATATTACAAAAGGAGCTATGTTTTACTAGTATAGACATGGGAAAGTGACTGTGGTATTGTTTCGCTCATAACTTGAGCTAGAGATTGAATTTTGAGATGAAGTAAAAAGTGACTCCTATTATTTATTGTAGAGGAACGTGATGAGAAGATCATATTCTTGTAGAAATATTTGTAAATATTTATTTTCAATATTTTAATAGATCATTCCCATTCAACTGGACCCAGAGACGTAGGCCATAAGTGCCAAAATCCGTTATCAATTCTTGTATCAAATTGATGGTGATTCATCTCTTTATTTTCTATTTTTACATTGTACTTTCAGTTTTAATTCTTTTATTAAAAATAAAAAAGGATATAATAGTCAATTTTATATCAAAAATCAATAGAAAGCAAAGTTAAGTGTGTGCACAATTGCTAGTTAAAATTTATTTTTAGATCACTTGCCAACATGGAATTGGGAAGGAAAGAGGAGTGGTGGGTGGGGTCTCCACTAGTTATTTCATTTTTTGTGGTAGAGGGGAAGGCATTTCTTTTGGCTCTTGTAGAGGGGAATCGGGTTTAGAAGGGAAAAGGGTAGAGAAATTGAGGAGGGATGGAAGACTAGGGGATGGAGAAATGAAATTAACACTTGGGGCAGAAAGTGAGGGGCTTGAATTTTGCCTCTATCAAAATGATAAAGATCGAGGGAGAGAAAATGAAATGCAAGGAGATGGTGACTGACTTATACATTGACAAGGTTGTCGCGCACTTTGCTCATAATACCCAATGTCCTCAATCCACTATGTAAGTTGGGGTAGCATTCCAATCATGAAGTCCAACTTATCCTGAGGGCTGTAGTGTCTTGGAAAAGGGCCTTCCCATGGACAAGGTGCCCTGTAACCAATTCTGAAAGCCATCATTTGAGCTGTTACCCTAAATTGAACCATGCCAACCTTCATTTTTTGAATCTTCTCCAGTAGACCAGCATCCTTTGCATAACTATCGCCCTCATATGCGTCCCCTTGTCCTTGATAAGCTTCATAGTCAAACTGGTTTTGATACTGCTCATATGGGTAAGCATAATGGTCGCGGATATGATTATAATGCTGATCTAGAGGAGTTGGGAAATGCATTGGAGGTGCATTGCATTGTTACTGTAAGTGTGAGTTCCATGAAGGGAATGAAGTCATGATTGCACAACTTCATGGAATGGGAGAAAATGAAAGAGATGGAAGAAGAAAATGGATGAAATGAGTGGAAATGGATGGAAAAGGTCTGCAACTCAGAGAATGGATTTTTGACCAGATGGAGTCGCCAGATGTGCTTGAAAGTGCCTCCAAAGGCTAAAATATTCACCAAGAGCACATCGAACTTGATGAAGTGAAGTGGTATGGTGCTTCAGACCTATCTCACTGGGCATGCCAAAACTGTTAATGCGAAATCGCAACACCCCCAAATGACTTATGGATATGATTTTATAAGATAGGGTCATTTGGTGTGATTTGCATAACATTGGACCATCTCTCAAGCTGTGGGACTTGCAGACTTGAGATTTACCTCCAGAGAAAGCCGGATTCTTCTTCCTGATCCTAATGATAAACTACTCCTAATGTAGAAATGATGTCTAAATATACCTATCCTAACAATGCCAAGGAGATAGGGAGAGAGAAAGTGCATAAAGAGGGAAATCCTACACTAACGAGGTGATATCACCAAGAAAAGGGGAGTGCTGGTCACAATCTCAACTGCCTGGAGTGGAGAGAGGTGAGCAGAGGATAGGGTAGACAAGATGCACCACAGACCAAAGATAAATTTTTAATAGAACACCACTTAAAAACCCATTAAACATAGCTCCCAGGACCTGCAACAAACATCAAAATATGCACAGTATACCCTGTAATGACGAGAGGTGAGGAGAGACAATAAAATAAGCAAAGGATGGACATATGCATCACAAAATAGAATTTATTGCTCCAAAGGTTCACACAATACATCGTTAGTGGGAAAGAGTCAAGAGAATGCCATTACAGAGCCGTGAAAAGAGGTTCAGACTCCATTTTTGACCCTAGGGAAAAAGAGAGAGAGGGGGAAAGGGAAGAAGAATGAACAACAACCTTTTATAATGAATCCTACCCCTATATTTATAGATTTGATCAGAGAGAATAAATAGAGAGGGAAACAAGAAAAGTGGGTAGAAGATCAACCACTTCTGTTAATGCTTCTGATAAAACCTTCCCCCAAATCTATCTTTACTGCATCAATCCTTGGTTCGACACCTTGAAAGAAGAGGAAACAATGGAAACAGATCAAATCTGATTTGGTTGTTGAGACAGATGGATCCTGCATTAAAGGCCTGAATATTTTTCCTCCATTTTCCATTACCTAACCTCCTCAAAATTAAAGTCTTAGACCTCCATGGCATAGGTGAGGCCGAGATCTTTCCAATGGTGTCAGATTTGCAATATTTCGAGCCCTGAGTCAAAATATATTCCCCTTCAAAGTTTGTACTAGATCCATATGAATGGATGGGGAAAAAAATTTGAAAATGGGTCCCCCTTTTGAGATGGGACACGTGACAGCTAGATTAGAGATAAAATCAGGTTTACGGGTCTTTAATTTACCTTTTCCCCTTTTCGCGAAACACAAAACTCAAAAAACCCTCGAGGCCCTGAAGCTCCACCTTTTGACTCTACTTGACCATTCACCCCTGCCTCTGTTTCATCTTGAGACATGTGGAGATGCGGTGCTTGTTTGAGCTTCTCTTTTTGGATTCACCTTTGGAGGAGTGCTGTTAGGACATGTGGTTCCCTCTACTGTCTCTTCCATACTTAGTCAATTCTGGATTCTTTCCTGAATGTTTTTGAGCCCAAAGACCTTAGATCCTTGCTGTTTTTCCTTTCTTGCTCCTGGCCTCTCTTACGGAACTGCCCCTTCTTCTCTGACCCCGTAATTCCATTGTCGAGTCCTCCCTCAACCCTTTAAATAAATTTAAGACATGGAAACACCCAGAAGAACCGTTCTTTCTATTTCTTCCTGTGCATGGTCGAATTTGACTTTTTCAGGCCTCTATTTTCACTTTACCTAGTTTTTAAACTCAAGCTCATGGGTTTGAATAATTTTCCTTCATGTTTTTTTATGTGTAAGGCTTGTTCAGACCAAACTTTCCGGGGGTAAATTCGAGATAACAATTACTTCAAGATTAATCATAGATTATTCGGGGAAGAAATTTTCTGAAATATCTACTCCACTAGCCAGGAAAAGAAAAAGAGAATTACTGGAGAGGATTTGGAAATAACAAAGGTGCCTTTGGGAGAAGTCACCTCTGAAGGTCTTAAGCAAGACACATAGACATTGATAAATAGCCTTTTCAAAAAGTTAGATGAAGAAAAAGTGAAAGTTACTAAACTGAAAGAGGAATCATCTAAGATCTATAATATTATCATGAAGGTTGCCAAGAACCCCACATATTCAGTGATTATGGAGGAACAAGTAAATCTATAGGTAATTACTATTATGGAAGAGACAAGTGATAGATCAAAGGCTATAGATGAATGGGTGGCTGATATCACTAATACAAATACACATTTTTACAAAGAAACTTTGGTAAAAGCTGCTGAGTATAGAGAGAAGTTGGATAAATTGAAGGGTCTCAGAAAAAAGAAGATAATGAAGGTGGTATTGCTGAGTTACAAATGCAGAGTCTGGAAGAAATTAATGAATTGTTAGATGATGTTTTAGTTGGAGAGAATATTGCAACTAAAGGATCAATTAGGAAGGGGAAACAAAAAAACATATTTTTATCATTTAGGCATAATATTTTAAAGCACATCATGACCAAGATGGACATGATGGAAGAATGAGATGAGAAATTTTGGAAGAACTTGATGATATAATTTATGGTCTGACAAAGTATGATAATTCCAAGTATCCATAGAGTATTGATGAGTTTCTTCCATTATTTCAACGATTAATGGAAAAAGCTATTATTCCTTTCAACCGAAAGTCCTTGGAAAAATTATCATATATTCAAGATATTGTCAATCAGTTGGGATCTCATCTCGGGAAGGTAAGAGGGGGTTGCAAAGTTTTGGGAGAGGAATTTCTCATGTTTGAAACAAAAAATGGAGGCTACAGCTGATGCAAATAATAATTCCATCAAATACATGAGGGATCAATTTTACATCTACAAAGAAAAGCATAAGGATGAAAAAAATATGAAGTGGATGAATTTGAAGTAGATAAAGGGAAAGCCAAGGATAAGAACAAAGGGAAAGATAAAGTGGGGACAGGTAGCTGCTGATTCAAAATGTTTCTTCTATTTCTTCTACTTCACTTTCTACCATTTCTTCTTTAATTTTTGAGTACATTTCATTGTAATACTTAAGTAATGTGGTGTATAATCACCATTACTTTAAGTTGTTTGATAAAGTCAAATGCTCAAAAAGTAGTTATGAAGTAGTTTTTATGTTTTTAATGTTTGAACTTTATGAAAGTAACTAGGTGACATTAAATGAGGATTTTGAGAAGTGAATTTCTCAAATCCTATCTATTTATTAGTTGCTCATTTATTAAAGTATAATGGATATCTCTTCCATATGCTCTAGTTGTGACAATTATAAATAGAAGAAGAGGCTTACATGCACGGGATCTAGAAGCTTTTGGGAAAACAAATATTATAGGTCGTACTTGGTTATTTTAGATTTTGTGTTGAAATAACTAGAGGCACTTATTTTAAGTAGTTAACATTTTAATAAGAAGAAAGAAAGACTTTGGTTGAACTTTGTGTCTATCATAGTCCAATTATGTGATTTTTGATTGTTATGATAAACTTTGTGTTGTCTTAACTTTCATGCTTATGCGCTTCTTTTTAATTTTATTCAAAGTAATCTAGATAAGATAATGTTTGTTTATTCTATGTGTGAGTAACTCACTCTGAAATCTACCTGTTACAAAGCACATTCCCACATTCAATACATCCTTTCAAGTTTATCCTCTCTATTTCTGTTTTCACCAACTTACATTCTAGTTACCAAGCAACTGCTTACTTCTTGCCAAACTGTTTAGTTGTGGTTCACGAGCTATACCAGTTAAAGTAAAACCCCTGAAAAGTCAGATAGGTGTTAGAATTAAAAAATAAAGCATACAAGAGCTTCACCATTAAATGAAGGGGATTTATCCCATGAATGCCTAGGTTGCATGTTTTAGCCGAGCATAAAATCTAGCCAACATTTTTTGGCAACTCCACGGGGGATCAAAATTTAATCAAAAGACTTGTGCTAAATACCGTGGGTATAGGAGAAGTTTTTTTGTGCTTTATTACCTACTGAATTCATTTTGTCAAGAAGCTTTCATACTATAAAGTCATCCATTTACACATGCTAGTAGGGCTTAGGGTAGGACTGATCATTTCTTTCATCTCCAAGAATAATTTAATTTCAATTATCCACCTCAAGCCCGAATCTGAAGAGAAATTTTATCACCTGTAAGGAGAGTTCATACCTCACCAAATCATTTACAACATAGCTCAATTGCTGGTATTATTCAACCATTCAACCCTCAGTTGTTAATTCCTATGAAAATGGCTCAACAATTGTCTGTTCCGTGGGGTAGGGATTTTGGTCCTTTAAACTTAACTCCTCCTCTACATGAATTACCTAAAGGCTCCAGGAAGAATTTCCCAAAATTCTTTGGATATGGGAAGTAGAATCTTGATGATCACTTGGTAGCTTTCTACATTTCTTGTGGAGTACTTATTGTAGAGAACAAGGATGTGTCTATAAGATTATTCATTGAAAATTTGCATGACTTGGTAGGAGAATGGTTCTATCAATTAGCTCCGTTAGAACCATAAAAAATTTGACAACTATGTGGGAACAATTTCTGAAGAGGTTTAAGCTGGTAGAAGATGCAAGTACACTTAATACTCAGCTGACGCAGTTGAAGAAGGAACCACATGAGAATATGAGGGACTTTATTGCTAAGTTTCAGAGGATTTTGTATAAGATCCCTGCTTCTGCTCCACTCAGTGATGAAAAATAGAATTTTTTTTTTCATAAATGCTTTGTTACCTAAAGTTGGATATCAGTTGCGAAGGGCACGACCAACAATTTTTTTGGTACCACAGGATGCTGTAATTAATTTGAGGATGACTTGATTATAGGTAGAAAAATCAAATACTCAGCCCCTAAAGTTGAAGGAACATCTTCAACCAGTGCTTCTGATCCACTTCTGCAGAAGTTAGCGAATGATATGTTATAGATTAAGAAGCAAATGACTCAAGGAGGAAATGATTCCCCTTTAAGAGCAACTCCCACTTGAAATTTTAATGGTGAAAAAAAAAAACAAAACAGACTCACTAATGAACCGCAAAGGCTGGTAAATTGAAGCCACTCCAAGGAACAACTTGGAAATGAATGAGGAAGATCATGTTTTTGATGATAATGAATTACTTGACGAAGAAGACTTTGTTGATCTCGCTGTCAACTCCAATATTGGCTTCTTAGAATAAAAATTTGATGAATGATATTACGAATATTTTGAAGATGGTGATGGTCACACATTCACGGTGTTTACAAGGCCTCAAGAACAACAAGGTGGTGAAGCTTATTCAAGTGGAAAAAGGAGAGAAAGAGAAGATCCTGGACCGAATGTTACTATTCTGAAAAGAGGCATCCCACTTCCTTCTTCCTTGGCTCTGAGAGATAGGCCAGTAAATACTACTGCTAACCAACAATAGAGGACGATGGGACAAACAACTGATGTAAGTCAAAGTACATTTATTCATTCTTTCGATATCATCAATCACATTAAGAAGACTAAGATACATATGTCAAAAGCTGAATATTTGAGGTCTTTTCCAGAGTAGTTGAATAGGTTGGTGAAGTATGTGCAAAGTAACGGTCCAAATAATTTTCTTAATAATGCTTCATGAGGCATCTTGTCTAATCCAAAAAATACTCCTCCATTGAATAATGCTACAACTTTTTCTCCTAATTATTATAAAAGGATTGAACCATTTTATGTTTCTTTGCTTATTAATGGTTGTAATTGAGTAACTACATTTTAGATTCAGGAGCTTCTGACAATGTCATGCTAGCCAAAGTTTCAGATGCTTTGGGGCTTACACTGATGAAAATAATTGGAAGTTGTTATTCAATGGAGAGATAAGTACCTCTCATTGCAAAGATCAAAGATGCACAAGCTGTTCTTACTAGTTTCCTAGATAAAAGACTGAAGATGATGATACTGGTGGTAAATATTCCAGTTTCTTATGGTATGTTATTAAGCAGGAACTTCTGTAAAGAGTTGGGAGGTGAAGTCAAGATGGATTGGTCTTGTGCTCATATTCCAATCAAAGGAGTTAATTAAAAGATGGAGCTTGAAAACAAGTCCAAATACATAGTTTCAAAATATGAAGATCCTAGGTCTCATATTATTTTTCAAGAATTAGATCATGGAGTTTACTACCTGGAATTTGAAAATGAAGAATTTCAGTCTGTAGCTCATGAGTCACATATCAAAGATAATAAAGTTTGGACTTTGGATTTCGATGGTAGTTGTTTTTCACTTGGATTTGGTGCAGGTGTTGTGCTGATTTCTCCTGAAGGAAAGGTATATGCACATTCCTTTAAATTGATGTTTGAAAATAATAATAACACAACTGAATATGAAGCGCTGCTGTTGGGAATGGAACAAGCTAAAACGATGGGAATTAAGTTGTTGCATGCAAGAGGAGATACAAAACTTATTGTTAAGAAGTGGTCTTTATCAGGTAAAGAAAGATAAGCTGAGGAATTATAGAGACCGAGTGTGTTCCACTACTTGGACTTTATAGCCTTCTTACTCTCTTATATTCTGAGGGATCAGAATTCTAGGGAAGATTCCCTGGCGATTACCAGAAACCTTGCTTAATCTAGATCAACCACCCACAATATTTAGACAAGGTGATTATAAAGTGGAGATGGTTTTTCATCTGAAGGTACCTGATAATGTTGAGCAGTGGCAAGTCTTCAATGATGATAAAGAAGATTGTTGTTTTCCTTCATCAACAGGACAATTTTGTGGAAATGTATTATGAAGGAAGTAATTCAATTCTAAGATAGAATACAATTGGTGAGGTTGATCCAGAAATTGAAGGAAGCCAAGGGATTATTCAACTTAAAGGAAACAAGATTCCTAAAGGCTTGGTATCTCTTGAAGAGATGTTTGATAAACATGATCAGTTTCTCAAAAAGAATAAGGAATATGGAGAGAATTCTTCATCCGATGTACAACCATTAAATCTAGGGGTAGAGGATGAACCCAAGTTGGTGAATTTGGGAAAATTTTGTTCATATGCAGGAGAGAAGGAAGCTTTCACAATACTTCTCAAGAAATATATCGATGTCTTCGCTTGGTCTTATTAAGACTTAAAGACATATCAGCATGCTAAAGTCCAACATTATATTCCATTGAAGCAAGGGTAATAACCTTTCAAAAAACATCTCCAGAGGCACATCTAACTATTTTAGGTACTATTTTTGTAGAAATTTAGAAGTTGTTGGATGCAAATATAATGTATCCTATCCATCATTCTAAGTGGTTGGAAAACATAGTTCGCGTGAGGAAAAATAATGGTGAGATTAAATTATGTGTAGAATTTTGTAATCTTAATAAGGCCTCATTAAAAGATAATTATCCCATTCCTATCATGGATCATACCTTGTAGGTTGTTACGGGATCTGAAATGTTTTCTATGCTTGATGGTTTCTCAGGTTATAATCAGGTTCAGGTGGAAGAAGAAGATCAGTATAAAATAACATTCATCACACCTTGGGGAACATTGGATTATTAGAAGATGCCATTTGGATTAATCAATACTGGAGAAATGTTTCAGAGGGCCATGGGTTTGGAATTTACTCATCATAATGATATGAGCATAGTGGTTTACCTCGAAAATTTAATAGTCTTTTATAAGGCAAGAGGAAATCACATTTCGGATCTAGAAGAAGTCTTCATCTAGTGCCACAAGCATGGGATCTCTCTAAATCCCAAGAAGTCTATCTTTGTTGTGACAAAAGGTAAGTTGCTTGGACATATCATTTCAAAAGAAGGAACCAAAATAGATCTTGAGTGGGTGAAAGCTATTCAAATATTTTTATTTCCAACTTCTAAGAAAGGAGTTCACTCCTTTGGTAAGGTTAATTTTCTAAGAAGATTTATCCCTGATTTTTCTAAGTTAACCCGTCATATTTCAAACATGATGAAGAAAATGCAAGATTTCAAATGGAGTGAAGAGGGAAAGAGATTGTTTGAAAGAAAGCATATTTTTCTAAAGCACCTATTTTAGTATCACCATATTTTAGTAAGGAATTTATTCATTTACTACTATTCCTTCGAAGCACATGATGTCAGCAATTTTGATGTAAAAGAATCAAGAAGACATTGAAGCCCCAATCACTTTCATGAGTACACCTTTAAATGATTATGAATTGAAGTGCAATCCTATGGAAAAACATGCATATGTAGTTGTGAAGGCATGCAAAGCATTCATGCACTACATTCTTTCTTCACACACTGTGGTTTATGTTCCAGATACTGCAGTAAAGTCTATCCTAACACATCAAGAGTTCAGGCTATTGAGAGGCATGTGGGTAACAAAGGTGCAAGAGTATGACTTGGATATCAAGCCTACGAAGCTGGTTCAAGGAAGAGGTATTTGTGAATTAATGTCTGAGAAAAATAAATTTGAGCCAGAGGAGGATGAAAGTCTACCAATGGTTCTCTTTGTAAATCTGGTAGATGAATGGTATAGTAAGATTTCCTATTTTCTGACATATGGGGAATTTTTAGATCAAATTTCTCATAAAGAAAAATGGACTATCAAATGCAGGTCCAAGTATTTTGTTCTTGGGATAATATTTTATACAAGAAGGGAATAGATGGTTTTTTTCTCAGATGTGTGGATCATTCTCAATAAGAAGATATTTCTTGAAACAACTTTCATGATAAAACATGTGGAGGAAACTTCTCAGCAAGAGTTACCACACACAAGATACTTCAACAAGGTATTATTGACCTACTTTATTTCAAGATACAACTGATTGGGTTTCAAAATGTCAAACATGTTAGTTATTTATTGGGAAATTTAAGCTTCCATCTTTTCCCTTGAAGCCAGTGGTGATAGAGGAACCATTCCAACAATGGGGTATTGATTTCATTGGAACATTGAAGCCTTCTAGTTCTGGTCACCATTACATTCTCACTACTATGGATTATTTTAGTAAATGGGTGGAAGTTATACCTATCAAGAGTGCCACTTTGGAAGAAGTGTGTAATTTCATCAAGGAAAATATTGTCATAAGGTTCGGTGTACCTAGTAAGATAGTGGAAGATAATGTTCCTAATCTATCCTTTGAGGAGTTGATAGAATTTTGTTATACACACAGAATTTAGTTGGTACATTCTTCCAATTACTATCAACAAGGAAATGGCCAGGCAAAATCAAGTAATAAGAATCTGGTAACAATCATGTGAAAGTTGATAACAGAAAATCAGAGAACTTGGCACAAGAAGTTGTTTGATGCATTGTGGGAAGATAGGATTACTCCAAAGAAATATATAGGTATGTCTCATTTTCATTTATTGTATGGGAGAGATGCAAAATTCCTAATACTCTATAATTTTCTGCATTGTAACTCACCAAAGCATTGGAGGATACTACTTATGCAGATGCCATTGATAAAAGAATAATGTATTTGGATAAACTATGAGAAGTGTAGGTTCAAGTAGAAGACATGTTGGTTGAACACCGGAAATAAGTTAAGATAATATTTAACAAAAAATATCAAGAAAAAAAATTTGAGGTTGGAGATTGGGTACTCTTGTGAAATAAGAAAAATGAGCCTAAAGGAATGCACAATAAATTTGATTCATTATGGAAAGGGCCATTCAAAGTTGCAAGAGTTTTTGGATCTAATAGTTTCATCCTTGGTTATCATGATGGAATTCAACTACCACTGCCATACAATGGGTAACATTTGAAGATGTACAAGAATTGATGGTTTAGGGTAAAACCTGTATGTACATAAATAAATCCTTAGGTTAGTTTTTGTTTTGTTTTTTCCTTTCGTGTGACTCTGAGCGAATGAACGAGGCTTGAAATGAGAGATGTTGGGATCTCATATTATTTTATTTCCCTTTGGTAAGAAATAAATATTTCCACAGATGGAGCCAGCTGGTATCCCCAAGATTTATTGTAGAAATATTGGGATTCCCCATTGAAATTTTTGGTTCTCAGGATTTTTGATGAGTTGTGTTCATGTTTTTTTGTAGCTATAGATTGTTGTTTAGTATGTGTTTAGGTTGTTACTTTAACTCATCTGGGTTACAGAAGTGCATGATGATTCTTCAAGAGGTTGCAGGAGGTTACTTAGGGGAGGTTTATTAAGTAATCATGTGTTATATTCTCTGTAAATCCTCAGAAGATCAAAAAACTTGCTTCTTTGCACTATTTTGAGGTACTTCTACTTATTAAGTAAAGTGGTTCAAAAAACTCCATTGTAGAACTGGCTTAGGTTTTCTTAGTAATGTGCTAAATTCAAAGTAATTTACTTTTTCTTATTCTATTGTGCTAAATTCATGTTGTACTTTACTTATCTTATTTTAAGACAAGTAAAGCAATGCTTAAATGCCATTCACTACTTATCCATTCATTGCATTGAATCTAATCTCACTACTTGTCAGTTGAATTGCGTCAAGTTTTAACTTACTGCTTACTTGTTCATTGTGTTGAATTTAAATTACTCTACTGGCCTAATCTTAAAACAAGTAAAGTAACTTCAAAAATCCACACAAATAATAATTCAAACTCTTGGCGAATTAGGATTTCTTTGCTTGTTTTCTAAATTGTTGAAGTGAATACATTTCAAAAAGATGCATAAGAAAGAAGGTTGAGCTGGCATTATAATCAACATTTAATGAGGTGGAAAATATAAAAGTCCTAAGTAATTCCACCTAGAATCCACACATTCGCATTGTCAAGGAGAGAGAAGTTTTTAACCCTCCAAACCTCTGAGAAACTCCAGTGATCGATTGAGGAAGGATTTACACAAATTGACTACAACCCATCTATCTTTTAAGGTTAGTAGATTGTTTTTATTATCTTGTTTTCCTGGTTTTCCTTTCTTGTGTGTTCTTTTTGGTTTTTGTTTGAGTCTTCTTTCCATGTCTATTTTCTAGGGTTTAAAATTTGAAATTTAAATGTGCTACTTTATTGGGATTAGGATTAATTTTCAATAATTGAATTCGTTGTTACCTTTTAGAAGGAATTTATTAAATTTTAGCCCTAGATTTGTCCTAGTTTTGTTCATATCAGTTTTTCCTGTTTCTTCTCTGTTCTTCTATTTTTTATGTCAATTTGAGCATATATTTACTTATGGTTTATAACAAGAGTTGAGTAGAGTTAAATCAATGAAAATATTGCCCCATTCAGTGCATTTATTTGATTCTTATTTTCCTTTCCTTCGTATTCAGAAGATTAAAGTTGATTGAATTAACCGTAAATGATTTTGCCTTAGTTCTACATTGTTTTCACTTGCTTCTGCTCGTGCCAAAATAAAGCCCTTGTTTTGCATTGATCTGAATATGCTTTAATTTATTTTGTAATAGTAGTAGATTAATAATAAATCGCCACAAAGTCGTGTTCCACGTTTAGTTCATTGCGTCAAATCAATTGTCTTTTACTTTTTTTGGAAAAAAAAGTAAAGTATTTCGAAAAGACCGTAATCCATATTCTCAGTTTTGTGTTTATTCCTAATATGTTTTTACTCACCCTTTTCATTACATTTTTGAACAATTTTACTTATTTTCATTTAAAAGAAGTAAATTAATAAGAGTTAACCACATTAATGTTCGCACTCATTCGTCAATTTATTCATTACATCGATTCGATTTGAGGTTACTACTTATTTTGTTTTAAAATAAGTAAAGTAATGTGAGTTCACCATTGGCTATATTCATTGTGTCATTTTGTTTTAGTTTACTTATTTTATTTATAAAATAAGTAAAGTAATGTATGATCACTGTTGTTATATTCCTCATGTCGATTTAGGTTGTTACAATTACTTCTTCTATTCATTGTGCTAAAATAACCACCCATTACTTCTACCTTTTTGCTTAGTAAAGGAGATTGTTATTATTGTTGCGTTTCAATTGAATATTTGTTGATTTGAGTTACATCATGTATGTTGCTTCTAGTATTAAGCGGTTATACTGACATGATTTGCTCGTGCAATGTTAACTACTAGTCATTGAGTTTACCTTGGAAACCCACAATAAACTGTAGATTGAATTTTTTTCAATCTTTCACTTCCATGACTTCCAGAATGTTTTTAACATGATTGCATGAATAAATTAAGTCTTGAATACATGCATACAATTAAGGAACATGTGCATTAATTTGATGATCATTATTTAAAGAGTAGAATAAGTTGCTAATTCACAATGGTGGAGACATAAAAGAAAGAGAAGATGTCTGAAACCAGAGAGGAGTCCAATTGAAGTAAGTGACCAGTTAGAGTAAGGAAAAAATATAGAATGAGAAGAGGAAGCCATTTTGATAAGAGAGGATCCAAATATGGATATTGAGGAAACTTCAAGTTATAGAAAAGGAAAAACCATATCTAAGAAAGATGAAATGAAGTATGATTATAAAGGATATCCTATGGAGGCCTGCATTACATCCAAGTTGGATGGAATAGGTGAAACTAAAATTAGTCGTGAATCACTATTTGAGTTAATAAAGAGGTCTAAAGATAAAAAACAAACACTTTTGCTGAGATCTTTAACTAGAATTGGATTGATTGAAACAACTGCCTTTCCAAGCACTTGTCAGTTACTAGAATTTGTGGAGTGTGTTAAACATTATGATTCGCAAACTAGAACAATAAAAAATGATGTTGGTGATCTTGTGGGAAGACTGGATATTCAATTCTGCAAATTTTCCTTGAAGATTCCAACTGTACCAAATGCATTGAGTGTTAGTGTGGAAAAATATAATGAACTTATTGGGAAAAAAAAGAAAGATGCTATAAAGATCATGAATTTACATTATTTAAAGGTATTAAAATAGAATTCTAGATTCCCCAAAATAGTTGTGAGATCTGATTTGATTCAAGAAGAAGATAATATTGCTCAACTGCTTTGCAGGATTAATGGCGAGAAGACTGCAAAATTATTTTATAAATGGATGTATTATTTTCTGAGAGTAATAGAGAATGCTAAGCCTAGTACTTTGATTAATTAGGCTAAAATCATCAGTGATAATATTTATTTTTAGTTGAGAAATGTCATTCAAACTCTGGATTTCAAAATGACTTCTTATATTTTCTATGTTATAGAAGCACATGGGAATTTTCCCAGACTAAGAATTGTTGGAACAGAGGTGGAGAAATCCATCTATGAATACTATTCGTAGTTAGCCTTGTTAGGATACTTCAATGAATATAAACAGGTTAATGAATTCTTCTTGTATGATGTCATTTTCAAACTTGATCTAGACTTAAGATCTAGAAGAGTGATTGATGAAGCATGGAATGCAGTCCAACTTTATGGGTGCATTTCTATTCAATTTTATCACTCTACATATTTAAGAGTTTTTGGTTCCTCAAATGGTGTATTAAGGTTGCCATGATTTCTAAGTGATAGATGGATTTTTCTGGAATCATGTAGACAGTTAGTAGTACTTCATGATTTACAACAAGGTCTCCATAGGACAGTTGTGCATTTTCCTATTGTGATAGGATAATATCATTATAAAAATATTCATAAGTAAAGAGATGTTCAGAAAGATATGTATCTCCAATATAATCAGATTTTATTCAATAAAAGGAGGAATTTTGATTATAGAAATATAGCCAAGAAATCAGTTTCACTAAATTATGAACACTTCCCAACATTGGAGGAATTTTGGGCTGATTGTAGAGACGAATTTGAATTTGGGAGAAGGGATTATAGTTGGTTGACTTTAAAACATATTTCAGAGTTTTGTTTGGCCAAGATTCTAGAAGGAATCACAGATTATGGGAAAGTGATTTCTAGTGTTTATTATGTTCAAGGAGGTGATAATGATCCTTTGCTTCTAGTTACTCATAATTCAAAGTCAATTATGGAGAAAACATCAAAAGTATTATTATACACTACTGAATGGTTGATTAGTCGAGGCTGTAGTGCCCACTTCCCTTTGACACCTGCTGATACTTATTCTGATATAGTTGATCACATTATGGACATTATTATGTTTTGATTTAGTATGATGTTAGACATTTGATCATGGATAATTGTTGACCTTGATTTGGTTATGATGCATGATGATCATTGGAGACACTCATATGTGGATGATGATATAGTATTTGACATGGATGTTTTATGGATGTTTTTTAGACATGTGATTTTGGATATTATGAGTAGACATAGAAAATGGATGTTATATGATGATGATATAGTTGTTGATATAAATTGTATGTGATAATGTTAAACAACCTTGATGTTGTTGTGATTCACATATTTAGATGATTTTGTGATTATATTTATATTCATTTTGGATGTTTTGATATGGCCACGAGGCCGAAGGAGGTATTTTTGTTTTGTAGGTTAAAAATCACAACAAACATCGGGGATTGGAGATCAACCACCATAGAATTCTAGGTGAATTCGACAAGGTCACCATGATAACTTGTTTTATTGTGTTGTGTGTTGTTTTGTTAGGGATTCCCATGGGGGGAATTACCTTTATATGTGACCATGGGTTTTTTTATTTTACTAATGTGTATAAATTTTATTTATTGTTGAATGTATTTTATTAGTGATGTGTTCCTTCCTTTTATTTAATTATATTGTGGAGGATTAATGTGGGAAATCATATGATTAAAATTTCAATAAGTCAAATTGGGATATGGGAAAATAATAATGGAAGTTGTTGAATCTTTGTATTAATTATGTAAGGGATGTGTAAGTTGTGTAAGAGTTATGTAAGTCATATTTTGAAGTATGGAACACTCCACCTCCTTGGAAATTTGAATTTGTCCTTGAGGGATGTTTTTGGAGGATTGTGGGACAAGTAAAACTTTTCCCATACCTCTCAAAAAAAATTTCCAACCATACTTATGGTTGGAGAGGTGATTTTAGACTTTTATAATACATTTTATTAATCATGTTGCAAGTTTTGATTGCACTCTCTTACATTTTATTTATTTTTGCAGTCCTTTGAGGTGTGGATTTTGGAGTGTGCAAGTAAATTGTCATATTTTAACCCACCTCTTTATTGTGCTTAAAGGAATGAAATTTTATATTTTTTGTTGGAGTTGAGGATGTGTGATGTGGCATCATACATGGATCCACATCCTCCTCTTCTCTTCCCTCTTCTATAAAATTCAAACTCTTTGCTTGTTTTGTGTTGTTGAATCTTTGGAAAACTTCTTTGGGGGCACATTTTTCTTGTGTTTGGAGCTCTTGATTTTGGAAGGAGTTTGGAGAAACTTTGCATGCTCAGAGATTGTTGTTTTGGGACTATGTTTTGGGCATCGAAGCTTGTTTTTTGGAAACAAAAGCTACCATGGAGAGGTAGGAGTTTAACTCTTATTTTATGTTGCTATTTTCTTGTTGTGTTGTATGAATGGTGAATGTGTTATGTAATTTTTGGCTCGTTGGGTATACTGCCATAGGGATGGTGTAGGAGAAGGCTATGGGGAATCCATGTGGAGGGCATAAGGGAATGGCATTGGCATCATAATTTTGTGGAGGGAGTTTGGGTTTGGGATCCACCATGGAAAATAAATAGCTTGCATTTCTTACTTTGTGAGGGGCATAATGAAATCTATGGGGGCCATAAGGAGGGATTTGTGGGGGGGCATAAGGATATGTGTGGTGAAATTTATTGGTGGTTTATTTTGATGGATGCCCAATTCCCATTGGGAGGCATAAGTAGCTTCCCCTATATTCCTTGCTCCTTTCACTTGCATGATCAAGCCTGAGTTTTATTTTTATTGTTTTCAAATGCAGTTGTGAACTGTTATTTTTGTGTGCATTGTATTTTATATTGAATTATGCATGTTGAAAGAATGTTGTGTGTTGTGGAAGCCAGTTGTTGCCATGGGTTGAATTACACCTCATATTATATTTTGGTTGGGGATCAGAGGCCAATGATGAAGGAAGGATTCTCCTTTCATTGCATGTCTTGGTTGGGTGGATAGCGTTAACTTTCCCCTAATTTTATTGTGATCAAATTGGAATAAAAATGAAGCATGCATGTTGTTATTCTCGAGCAAAGGAAAATATAGTTTTGACAGTCTCTTGTGAAAATTATTTCATTGTAACCTTTCCCACTATGATGTGGATGAAATTGTAATGTATATTTTTGAAGAAAAGATGCATGTGATTGATTATGAAAGTGGATATTCGAATTGTGAAAGACATTTAAATTTTGTCCGTTTTATTGGAAAGAAATAGAATTATGTTAATTGGATTCAAGGAATGGAAGAATGTAAAGAAGTATCTCTTGTTGAATTCAATAAAGGATTGCAAGATCTTCTCTCATTTGCATTGTTGTGATGAATTGGAAATATATGAATGAATGAAATTTTCTTTCCAAGTCAAATTTTAAATTTAATTTTGATCATGTCCGTGTTTTGGGAATCTCTGTTTAATTGCAAAGGAAAGAAATACGTATGAAGGAAGAATATTGCTTTGTCTCTTTTGGAAATATATTAAATTGAAAATAAAACTTTGTAATTTAGTTTTGAAATGTTTTTTTTATAAACAACTGAATGTATTGGATTAATTTAGAAATGAAATGCCACACTTGAATGATAAAATTGATATACAGTTTTAAAAGAAATAGATCTCTGTTCTAAATATAAAACTGACAATAAATTTAATCAAAATGTATATTTCAGGTCTACACATTATAATCAAATTGGAAATGTTAAAATTTAGTATGATGTATCATCAATGAACTCAAATGGACAAAAAACTTAAGAAAACAATTTAACAATTGCAAAATCGAACCCAATCCCTTTCACAACCGTTGTTTGTAAATTCTTGGAAAAAATTCAAATTGGAATCAATTGAGCAAATTTACCTTCCTAAATCATTCTAAATCCTTCCTAGAGTAATCCTTTGTGACTGTTTGGCATGTTGAGTGAAGGAGGAGATCAAATTGATTCAAATTTATATGTTGGAAATTACCAGTTTGCTATTTAAAATCTTGCATAACTTTTTTGTAAAATTGACCCTTTAAACTTTACCAAAAAGTACAATTTATGATTCATGTGAAAAGAGGGCATTGAGATCTTTCTAGAAAGTCCTTGTTTGTAAAAAAATGAGCTTTCTAGTAAAATTTATGGCCCTTTCAAGTTTCCGTGCCTTGGCGGGAAAATTTGGGAAAAGTTTCCCTAGTAGGCCTGCAGCCTGAAAATTTCTTGTCGAAATATCCTTAGAAAAAAAAAATTGAAAAAAAAATTCTTGGGGAATTTTTTTAAAATTGTCTCTGCCGGTCCGTAGGTAATCAGAGTCTACCATGTGTCCTCACGGGGCAATGGCGGAGGTGCGGAATCATTTGAGCCTTTGGGCCTTTTTTAAAATTTTGGGAAAAGTTTCTCTTTTACCCCCCGGCCCGCAGCCAACCAGAGGCTGCCACTTGGCACCATGGGGTGATAGTGGGGTGGGGGAAACCCTCGCTACCCTTCTTTTTTTTTTGAAATTTTGCTTTGGGAAAATTTTAATTAATTTTTCCTTGGCCCCACACTCCCACCCTCACCTTAATGTCAATCCCTCCATGGACGCGCGGATCCACACGCCTAACTTTCCCCTTATCTCCCCCTTCAGTGAAATTCACCAATTATCTCCACCACCCACCTTTTCCTATCCTTTATCTCCACGTTGTCTTGTTGAGTGCCATGTGTCCCTGATGGATACGTAGGTGCACGAGCACTCATTGGAATTTTTCCCCTTCAGCAAAGCCTCCGCTAAACCTCCACTACTCCTCCCTCTTTCTCCTTTTCTCCCCGTTTGCACTTGGAACCTGACACGTTTCGTTAAAGGATCCACAAAGGCATGGGAGAAATATTGTCTTTGAACCTACGTGGGAAAATTTTTCCAATGCCATTCTGTGACCTGCCAACCCAAAAATTGCTCTTCTTCCCCACTTGACACGTCTCCCCTTGGGGGAAAATTTGACCCCTAAGCTCCTCCGGTCTATAACTAGAGTTTTTCAAGGAGTTAGGAGGACTTCTTTATATCATTAGAAAGGTGAGAAAAATTCCTATCCAATGATAATGGAAATTTTGAATGTGTTAAGTATGAGAAAAAATAATTTGAAACTCTGAGCCTGTTAGAGAGTGGGTATGGTGGTATTTTACCCCCTGAACCTAACTGAAACATCTAACCCTAAAATTTGGACCTTGTGACCTCTGACAATTGTTAATAAATGAAAAGTATGTTCTAGTAATTTTAGACTTGTTCTAGAACTTGATAGTGCTAACTGTTTTCTTGCAACCTGGTTGTGGACACTTCTAATAAAAAAAATTATTCCATAATTTTCCTGCCTAAGCCTAGGTTGTTTCTTGGGTCTCAAGTGAGTTGTTTTAATGGGAATCAAACTTGGTATCAGAGTAGTGGTTAAAAATCTTGGATCATTGGGTACACTAGAAAACTTGGGACATGAAACTTAAACCTAACACACTTTTAATCTAGAAAATAACTAGTTAGAATTTGTATATTGTAATAAACATGGAGAATTGAATAAAACTTAGACAATCAACTAACTCCCACTTTGGTCTATGTAGGAGGCATAGATGGGGTGAGGGGAATTCACACAGAGACTCAAACTTACTACCACCACCACCACCACCACCATGGGATTAGGGTGTAGCACCTATCCTACCTCAGATATTGTAGACCCTTCAGGATGTCAATGCCACTCTACATAGAGGATTAGGAGGACATGTAGCCAGTCATGACAGAGCCCCTTCCATTAAGGGTCAGGTATCTCCTCAAACTAGCGAGGAGCACAGAGGAGAGAAATCCCATGTGGAGTCAACTAGAGCAAAGTGACCACCTAGGGGACAAAGCAACAAAGTTCCAGAGCATAGAGAGAGGTCTCAGAGCCTTAGGTTTAGGGATGAGCATGTAGAGAGACCTAGAGGCTGTTAGACCATAGCTATAGATCACATCAGGGAGATCATGAAGCTTTAGCTATCACATTACTTAGGTGACATGGGTGGATTTCAGGAAGAGGCCTGGCTGGTGAGCTTAAGCGGTTGCTTCAAGATTTGTCCTTGTTCTAGTAACATGAAAGCTCATGTTGCGATCCATCTACTGAGGGATGGAGCAGGAGTATGGTGTAGGATAGAGGAGAAAAAGATCCATGTATATTATGAGATAATGACATGGGAGATTTTTGACGAGAGATTCAAGACTATGTATTTATCACATGGGTTCATACAGTAGAGGATCAATGAGTTCAAAGACCTCCAACAAGCATCTCTTTCTGTAGCAGAGTATGAGAGTAGATTTTTGGATCTACTCTAGTATGTTGAGTATATGCAGGATGAACAGGTGTGGATTCACAGGTTCATATGGGGCCTAAATTTAGATATTATAGGTGCAATGCAGATCCACTGCCCACAGACATTAGCAGAGGCCGTCGAGAAGGCATATATTGTAGAGGAGACTCGGGAAAAGACCCAACAGGCTATAGACTGAGTCAAGAGCCGCATACAATAGATGTAGGACGATAGATCAAGGGGTTTAGTACCTCGTCCTCATGGTGGACAGGGTTCATCACTATCATCCTTTAGGCCTCAATATCAGAAGAAACAGTAGTATTCCCACCCACCTCATAGACCTCCACAGAGAGTTGATGCACAAAGAGGTCAGAGTATGGGGCCTCCTCCTAGGGGTCCCATTAGGACACAGGGTGGACCTAGAGCTTAGTTAGTGGGAGCTCACCAAAAGAGACCTCAACAGAATGTGACCAGATCATTGGGATCCATGCCACAGACTTCTAGGGTACCTACTGGAGGTGCTACTCATTGGGGAGGATCAGGAGGATGTTTTGGTTGTGGAGTTACTGGACACTTTTGGAGAGATTTCCCACAGAACCCTAACAAAAAGGGTAAGGCACAGATTTCAGAGCTTACTATTGGTGATATGGGATGCAGCCACAGGATTTATGCAATGGTTGAGAACTGCTAGGTAGAGCATCAAAACATAGTCATTGAGACCAAAAGTAGCATTAGTGGTATTCATATCTCTGTATTGTTTGATTTTGGTTGTTCTGATTCTTTCATTGGACCATCTTTAGTAGTGTGATGTAGGCTGGTGGCAGTTAGGTAGGGTCTTAGTTGGGATGTTGAGATGGCTTTTAGAGCCAAGATCTCTATAGAATCCTTAGTCAAGGAGTGTGTAGTGGATTTGGGACCTTTCACCACTACCTCAGATCTCTGTATCCTTCCTTTGGGATCATATGGAGTCATTTTGGGTATGGATTGGTTATCTGCACATTGGATCTGGATGGATTGTTATCACAAGACTATATCTTGTGTAGATGATTTGGGAGTTGAGTTGGTGATTTCAGGGGTTAGGAGACCCATTTCTATTCACACCATCTCTGCTATACAACTTAAGTAGTGTGGGCAATGGGGTTGTCAGATGTATGTTGTTACAGTTAGTGACAAATCAGAGGATGGGTCTAGTGGACCATCTCTAGATGATCATCCCATCTTGAGAGAGTATGCTGATGTATTTCTAGAGTAGCAACTGGGGCTACCACCCCCATGTGAGATTGATTTTCATATAGATCTAGTTCCTGGAGTAGAGTCTATCTCACAAGCACCTTATCAGATGACCACCCCAAAGCTCTGTGAGCTCAAGTTGCAGCTTGAGGGCCTTTTGGAGAAGGGCCTTATCCATCCTAGTGTATTCCCTTGGGGTGCACCAGTGATCTTTGTGAAGAATAAGGATGGATCCTTGCGATTGTGTATTGATTACCACCAGTTGAACAAGGTAACGATCAAGAATTGTTATCCTCTTCCTCGTATTGATGACTTGTTTGATTAGATGAAGGGAGCCACATTTTTCTCTAAGATTGATCTCAAGTCAGGGTACCATCAGCTAAGGATTTCAGAGGTGGACATTCATAAGACCACCTTCCGTATGAGATATGGACACTACGAGTTCAAAGTGGTGCCTTTTGGTTTGACTAATGCCCCCGTAGTGTTCATGAGTTTGATGAATGGGGTATTTAGGACTTCATAGATCGCTTCGTGCTCATCTTCCTAGATGACATTTTGATATACTCTTGTATGCGTGAGGAGCACGAGGGGAACCTTTGTCAGGTTCTTCAGTGTCTTTGTGAGCAGCAGGCTTACGAGAACTTGGAGAAGTGTGCTTTCTTTCATACAAAGGTATAGTATTTGGGTCATATCATTTCTAGGAAAGGTATCGTCATCGATCCTTCCAAGATTAGAGCCATTATGGATTGGCCAGCACCCACTACAGTGACTGAGGTGTGCAGCTTCATGGGATTAGCAAGTTACTACATGAGATTTATTCAGGACTTCTCTTGAATCGCGCACCCTATCACTTCCCTTCAGAGGAAAGGGAAGAATTTTTTTTGGTCAGACAAATGCGAGTAGACCTTTAGGACACTAAAGGAGTGCCTCACTACAACATCCATTCTTGTAGTGCCAGATCCACAGGGTGAGTTTTTCATTTGCACAGATGCTTCCTTAGTAGGACTTGGAGGTGTGTTGATGTAGGAGGGTAGAGTAGTGTCCTTTGAGTCTCACAAACTCAACAAATCATGAGCTCAATTATCTAACTCATGATCTTGAGCTTGCGGAAGTTGTGCATGCTTTGATTAGATGGAAGCACTTTCTTATTTGAATGAGATTCACGCTTAGGACAGATCAGTTGAGTCTTCGCCACCTCTTCACTCAGCCCAATATCAATGCTTGTCAGTGTCATTGGATGGAGTTGCTTTGTGAGTATGACATGGAGATCGAGCATGTTAAGGGGAAAGAGAATGTGGTAGTAGACACTCTCAGCAGATGGAGACATGTGGCTATGGCCACTTTAGTGAGCACATAATTACAGAGCAGGATTTTTCAGTAGCTTCCTCTTGACAGCTTCTACATTGTAGTATGAGAAAAGATCGAGTCATAGAGACCCCTTGAGGGGAAGTTTGATGGTTTTTCCTTAGAGTAAGATAGTCTTCTCTGGCACAGAGGTAGGATATATGTTCCAGAGATGGAGGCTTGAGGTAGGAAATATTGGTAGAGGCACATCATGTACCCTATTCAACCCATCCTGGGGTGAAGAATATGCACGCCATCTTACGGATAATTGTATCATTGGAGAGGACTTCGTAAAGACGTGGCCTAATTTGTGTCATGATGTTTAGAGTGCTAGAGAGTTAAGGCCGAGCATCAGCATCCAACAAGCCTTCTTTATCCTCATGCTATACTAGAATGGAAGTGGGACACCATTTCCATGGATTTCATTATTGGGCTACCACTGTCAAGATATTAACACGAAGCCATTATGGTCACGGTTGATAAATTGACAAAAGTGGCTCACTTTTCTCTGGTAAGTACCACCTATATAGCTAGAGGAGTGGCACGAGTATATTTGGATGAGATTACCAAGTTGTATGGGATTCTATGGAAGATCATTTGTGACCGCGATCCTTTGTACACTTCACATTTCTGGACAACCATGTAGTATGTCCTCAAGATGAGGACCAAATTCAACACATCATATCACCCTGAGACAGATAGACAGATTGAGTGGGTGAATCAGATTTTAGAGGACATGCTCAGGATGTATGTGATGGATCAAAAATCTAAATGGGAGGAGTAATAGTTTTCAGAGTTCCATAGGCATGGCTCCTTTTCAGGATTTGTATGGTAGAGAGTACAGGACTCCTCTTAGCTGGGGTAGGTTAGAGGACAGAGTATCTCTTGGACCAACTCTCTTACAAGACATGGAGTAGCAGGTGGTGTTGATCAAGAAGAGATTGTAGGAGGCACATAACAGGGAAAAAGAAGTATGCAGATCAACATAGGACTGACTGTAGTTTCGATGTGGGCATGAAGGTGTTCCTTCGTGTCAAGCCACACAAGATCCCTATCTGTTATGGAAAAGGTTCTAAGTTAGCTCTTAGATTCATTCATCCTTTTAAAATCTTAGAGCATATCAGCCCTTTGGCCTACCGTCTAGCATTGCCACCCAGCTTGTCTCACGTACATGATGTTTTTCATGTTTTTAGTTCTTAGGGAGATATATTGTAGATCCTTCTCATGTCTTAGATTGGAGATCATTATAGGTGCAAGATCAAGGGTGCAGGTGATAGTGGAGCCCATTTGCATCCTAGATCGTAGGACCCTGGGCCTTCGAGGCAGAGAGGTTGATCAAGTTCGAGTGTAGTGGGACAGATGTGATGAGACTGCAGCTACATGGGAGGATGCTTACTTTATTACGAGTTGAGTTTCCACATTTTTTCCAGTGAATTCCAGGAGGAAGTCGAGTCTAAGGGGAAGGGGATGTAGTTCCCACTTCCCTCTAACACCAATGCTGATACTTATTTTGATACAGTTCATTTCATTATGGACATTATCATGTTTTTATTTAGTATGATGTTAGACATTTGATCATTGATTAGTGTTGATCTTGATTTGGATATGATACATGATGATTATTAGAGACACTCATATGTGGATGATGACATACTATTTGACATGGATGTTATATGGATGTGGTTCAGACATGTGATTTTGGACATTATGAGTAGATCTAGAAAATGGATATTATATGGTGATGACGTAGTTGTTGATATAAATTATATGTGATAATGTTAAATTGCCTTGATGTTGTTGTGATTTGCATACTTAGATGATTTTGTAATTTTATTTGTATCATATTGGATGTTCTGATATGGCCACAAGGCCGAAGGAGGTATTTTTATTTTGTAGGTTAAAAATATCACAACAAAACATCGGGGGATTGGAGGCCTACCACAATGGCATTCTAGGTGAATTTGACAAGGTCACCACGACAACTTGTTTTATTGTTTTGTGTGTTGTTTTGTTAGGGATTCCCATGGGGGGGGATTACCTTTACATGTGACCATGGGTATTATGTATTTTATTGATGTGGTTACTTTTTATTATTGTTGTATGTATTTTATTATTGATGTGTTCCTTTCTTTTAATTAATTAAAATGTGGTAGATTAATGTGAGAAATCATATAGTCAAAATTTAAATAAATTAAATTAGGATATGGGAAATGGAAGTTGTTCGTTCCTTTTCATAAGCTTCAAATTAGAAGCCAATCAGAAGCTGCCACGTGGCCTCATGAGGTAACAACGAAGGTGCGGAACCTTTTCTTCCTTAGCATTTTTTGAAAATTTTCTTAACTTTCCCCGCCTGCCCGCAACTAATCACAAGCTGCCATGTGGCATGACAGAGGGGCGGAACCTTTGTGAACTTTATCTTTAGAAAATTATTTTTTGGAAATTTTAAAAAAATTTCCCGCAACCCCGTATTCCTAACTTGCTTCGATGATGACCCTTCCCCGGATGCACGGACCCACATGTGCTTTTACCCCCTTTCATCCTCCCCTTTGGTGAAATTTCCCAATCTCTCCACCACCACGCCTTTCCCTCTCCTTCATCCTTGTGATGGCCTTTTGAGCACCACGTGTCCCTAGCAGAACCGTGGGCGCATGGGCATTATATTTGTTTCTCTCCCTCTTGGGTGAAATGCCCCAAACTCTTCCACCACTCCACCCTTCCCTCACCCTCTCCCGATTTGGATTAGGACCCGACATGTGTCCTTCGAGGACCCGTGGAGGTGCGGGAACAAATGAGAATTTTATCTTGTGTAAGGAAAAATTCCAAACGCCACCCCACGACCCGCCAAGCTGAAATTTTCTCTTCTTCCCCGCTCGACACATGTCCCCCTTTGGGAAAATTCGACCCCTAAGCTCCGTCAGTTCATATCTGGAGTTTTACAAGGAGTTAGGATGAATTCTTTATATCGTTGGAAAGGTGAGAAAATTTACTTTCTAATAGGAATGATTTAGGGAAATTTTGAATGCATTAAGTATGAGAAAAATCAAGTTAAAAATATGAGCCTACTAGAGAGTGGGCATGGTGATATTTTACCCACTGAACCTAACTGAAACTTCTAACCCTAAATGTGGACCTTGTGAACTCTGATAATTGTTTATAAAAGAAAAGCATTTTCTAGTAGATTAAACTTGTTCTAGAACGCGATAGTGTCAACTGTTGTCTTGCAACCTGGTTGTGGACACTTCTAATAAAAAAAAATATTCCATAATTTTTTCCTGACTAACCCTAGGTTGTTTCTTGGGTCTCAAGTGGGGTGTTCAAATGGGCATCACAGAGGCTATTGCCTTAAGGAATTAGTGATGAAATAAATTACTTGAATAAGCACTGGAAAGGAAGAATATGTCAGTGAAGGTAGAAAAGGGAAGGAAGGTCTAGGGGAGAGTAGTGGCATGGATGTGAAGTTAAAGCCATTACGGAGAGCAAGAAAAAATAATCCTTTTATTTTAGGAGTTGTTCTGAAAAGAACTTCTAGTGTATTAACATTGTCAGTTATTACTCCTACCATTCAACAACTTCTTTCTAAAGAAGACATTGTCATGTCAGCGCTTAAGCCAACCTCTTTCATATTCTCCTTAGCTGCCATCGGAACCGCATTGCCTAGATACATGATTTTTCTTCTCTTCAAGGAGCATCTCAAACATCAGGAAAAAGTGAAGCTTAGGTTAGAGCTACAGAGGTGGAGGAAGGAGAGATTGTGAAGGAAGTTGGTGATGAGACACATGATCAAACAGTTAAAGTCTCTTCACTCCCATATGTTGCAGAAGAGAAGAACATTGAGGATATTGATGTAGGGAATTAAGAAGAGATAGCAAAGAAATTAATAATAGAAAATATGGTAGATTTAGGAGGTGTTTTACAGCTAGAATCTACTACCAAAGAAATTGAAAAACAACTGGAAATTGTGGCACTTCCCTTACCGGAAGGAAGTGGTAAAGAAATATTTGTGCATCATGAAGCTCAAATTCTTTCAGATCAGGTTTTTACAAATTGGTTGACGAAGCAGTCCTTGCCTACTTCTTGGAAGTAATTGATTTGGAGGAAATGGATCTTTGTTTGTTAAGAAGGATTGAAAAGAAGAGTAAAAGACAAAAATGGCCAAGGTTACTTAAAGATTAATCATATATTCTTCGGGGAAGAAATTTTCTGAAGTAGCTGCTCTAATAGCTAGGAAAATAAAAAAGAATTGATTGGAGATGATTTGGAAATTACAAATGTACCTTTGGGAGAAGTCACCATTGAATCTCCAAAGCAGAACACATAGACATTGATAAAAAACCTTTTCTAGAAGTTAGATGAAGAAAAACCAAAAGTTGCTAAATTGAAAGAGTAATCATTTAAGCTCTGTAATATTACCATGAAGGTTGCCAAGAACCCTGTACAACTAGTGATTATGGAGGAACAAGTAAATCCATAGGTAATTACTATTGTGGAAGAGACAAGTGATAGATCAAAGGCTATAAATGAATGGGTGGGTGATATCACTAATATAACTACAAAATTTTACAAAGAAACTTTGGTAAATGCTGTTGAGTATAGAGAGAAGCTAGATAAATTGAAGCGTCTCAATCAAGAATCATATAATGAAGGTGGTATTGATGAGGTACAACTACAAAGTCTGGAAGAAATTAATGAATTGCCAGATGATGTTTTAATTGGAGAGAATATTGCACCTAAAGGATCAATTAGGAAGAGGAAACAACAAAAACATCTTTTATCATTTAGGAAGAATATTTTCAAGCACATCATGACCAAGATGGACATGATGGAAGAACAAGCTGAGGAAATTTTGGAAGAACTTGATGATGTAATTTATGGTCTGACAAACTATGATACTTCCAAGTATCCACATAGTATTGATGAGTTTCTTCTATTGTTTCAGCGATTAATGGACAAAGATATTATTCATTTCAACCAAAAGTCTCTGGAAAAATTAGCAGATATTCAAGATATTGTAAATCAGTTGGGATCTTGTTTCATGAAGGTAAGAGGGGGTTGCAAAGTTTTGGGAGAGGAATTACTCATGATTCAAAAAAAAATGGAAGCTTCAGCTGATGTGGATGGTAATGTCATAAGATACATGAGCGATAAATTTTACATCTACAAAGAAAAGCATAAGGATGAAAAAGATGAAGTGGATGAAGATGAAGTGGATAAAGGTAAAGCCAAGGATAAGGATAAAGGGAAAGACAAAGTGGGGACAATAGCTGCTGATTCAGGATGATTCTTCTATTTTTTCTACTTCATGTTCTACCTTTATTCTTTACTTTTTGAGTACATCCATTATAATACTTAAGTAATGTGGTGCATAATCACTATTACTTTAAGTTGTTTGATAGATTCAAATGCTCAAAAAATAGTTATGAAATAATTCTTATGGTTTTAATGTTCGAACTTTATGAAAGTAAATAGGTGGTATTAAATGAGGATTTTGAGGAGTGAATTTCTCAAATCCTATTTATTTGTTATTTTTTCATTTATTAAATTATAATGGATATATCTTCCATATGCTCTACCTGTGACAATTATTAATAGAAGAAGAGGCTTACATGTACAGGATCTAGAAGTTTTTGGGAAAACAACTGTTATAGGTCGTACTTGGTTATTTTAGATTTTGTTTTGAAATAACTGGAGGCACTTATTATAAGTAGCTAACATTTTAATAAGAAAAAAGAAAGACTTTGGTTGAAATTTGTGTCTATTATAGTATGACTGTGTGATTTTTGATTGTTGTGATAAATGTTGTGTTGTCTTAACTTTCATGCGTATGTGCTTCTTTTTAATTTGCTTCAAAGTAATCCAGATAAGATAATGTTTTTTTATTCTATGTGTGAATAACTTGCTTTGAAATCTACCTGTTACATATCACATTCTCTCATTCCTTGCATTCTTTCAAGTTTATCCTCTCTATTTCTGTTTTCACCAACTTACATTCTAGTTACCAAGTAACTGCTTACTTACTGCCAAACTGTTTAGTTGTGGTTCATGAGCTATACAGTTAAAGTAATACCCCTAAAAATTTAGATAGGTGTTAAAATAAAAAAATAAAGCATACATGAGCTTCACCGTTAAATGAAGGGGATTTATCCCATGAATGCCTAGGTTGCATGTTTTAACTGAGCATAAAATCTAGCCAACATTTTGTCCTTTTTGTAAAAACCCAAATTTGGTAATTTACACTTTGGAAATTATTGATTTGACTATGCATTCTCACTATGATAAATATAACTTATCCATTTCCACTTAGCACTTTCTGAGGTCCATTAATTAGATTATTTATCCTTTCACATTGACATGTCAACACATTCTAATATTACAATGCACAAAATCAATATAAAACATTAGTTTGTTATCTCCAAACTTCATTTGACACATTTCCTGCTCCTAGTCAGGGTCATACAGTTTGGTTAGAAATTTATATCCGGTCACGACCAATTTGTATGATCTTGGAATAACAGGATTTCCAATTTCACTTTTAAATTAATATCCTTTTTCGGGTCTTATACTTCATCCGAGTCTCCCTTAATTAGATAAATCATCTATGAAACCTTATATAAGTAAGTAAAAACTACGTCATTTTCCAACTTGGAACTCCTAAGTCAATACACTAGAGAACTCACTCGATAATGTAGACATAAAATCACATACATATCACTATTTTACTATGCTAGAAAGTATGTTGTTATATACATGGCTATTAATTGAGAAAAGTATTCATTTGTGACACAATTCCTTGTTTGTCTACTTGTTTTGATCGATTTCTATCGTATTGCTCTCTTTTTGTCACTCTTTTACTTTTTTTTGGTCATGTCATAGGGATCCCTGTCTATCAATATTTTCATATTTGTCATAATTTTCTCTAGGACACCAACACCCATTCTGAACACTAGCACCCAGGTGCCTATTTCTGGTTCTGGGCGCTCATGTATTACTTATTTCTTTCACTTATTTTTTCATTTTGGTCGTCCTTTTCAGTTTTCTCATCCTTATCTCGAGGTACTAGTCAACATGTCATGTCATTAATGTCGAAATTCAAATAAGAGATCCCTATATATACACAACATACATACCATTATAAGGGCTGAAAATTCTAAAGGGCTATCTTATCTATATACTATCAAAGGGACTACTTTTTTGGGTTGATTATTCTGTATAGGAAGGGGAATTTCTGAATTCTATCCCACACATTTGCATCTTATCTAGCCATTACTCACCATATTAGCATCATTAGCACAAGGGAAACCTAAGGACACTATTTCACACACAATCACAAAGAACTACATGAAGTCTTATATGTAGTGCATCACTCGGTCCTACATTCATGTAGTCGAGTGACCACTGTGGTCAGTTCGACTCCCCATATTGCATATTTTATTTTTGGGATTTGATGTAGTTCAAGGGTTTTGTAGGTCATCTTCTCTTTGTAGGTTACATGTGAATTCGATGATCATCCAATGACATACATGTGACCAAAAGAGAAGGTTGGTGACACTTACTCGACACCAAAAAATCCATATTATGAGCCCCTGCGTAGTCACATGCACCTAACAGAGGTATTTGGCACCTAAGCACCCTATCCTAGTTCCAAGCATCCTTGTCAGCCTAATCAGACATCTCCACAATTTTCTAAACGTAGTTGCAACAATCTTCCATCCTTGTTCATCAGTATTTTAACCTAGAATATTTCAGGATCATGTGACTATCAGCTAAGCCATTCTCTTTCCCCTCTTGCATTTGGGGTTTATATTTCATTAGCTTATTTCTTGTGTCATATATGTATTCTAGCTTTTATTTATCATATGTGACTCTGCAAATTAAATTTAGTATTCAAATGTTATTAAATCATTAGGTGAACCCATCCTTAGTCGAACTCATTACCCTAGGATCCCCATGGCTAAATCCTCCTTTTCTAAGCAAGTCATGCATCATGTAAGTGTGAATTCTATCCTTGATGATGCTGTTGAGGCCAAACTTAGTGATCTTTATCACCATGCACAATGTGATTCTGACATTCTCCAACTCCTTGCTCATGAACATAACCTTCACACTAGATTTCACAATTCTAGCATTTGCATAGTCTCACCGAACAAAAACTTCACTGCATGTTTTGCTTGTTCTTCCATAGCCACCCATGCTGTCGTATCTCCTCCTCCTCTAGTTTTCATGCACGATAATGCTATTATAGATCCTTTTCTTGGTGACATGTTTAATTCCATGGATGTAAATAAATGTATCTCTCAAGATACAAATGAACATGTGCATGATGTTGTTTCCACTCATAGTTAAGATGAATGTAAAGCTATATCTCATGCTTCTTCTATTTTTGAAAATATTTCTAATGATTGGAATGATATATCTCATGCTAGTTCTCCCACTACTTCTTTATATAATGATGATAGTCTTAAAGAGCTACTTGCTTGCAAAAAATTGACTGATAGTGATGCGGATCATACTTTTGACCATGAAAATGTTAGTGAGGATGATACTTATCTTAAGACGAATAAATGTGAATTTTTTACCCCTCCTTCCACTTATGAGGTTATTTCTAATATCATTCATGATTATTCTTCTCCTTCCATTAGTGCACCTCCTATTGTAGCTCTTGAGTCTACATCTAGCATTCCTATAGAGCCTCTATGTTCTTCAACTCCTTCCTCACATCCTTCCCCTCCTTCCAAATCCACTCCTCCTTCTCAAGTCCCCATGATCACTCATAATGGAAAACTTCAACCCCTCAATATGCTTCTCATTTCTTCCACCATTCCTTCACATGATATCTTATCATTCATGCATGATGTTAGCCATTTGCAATCTCAAGTTCAATCTCTCAATCTCGAAAGTAAATCATACCACACTTCCATTGACAATTATTCTCTTCATGGTAACCCTATTCAAAAGAAAATTCACAATTCAACTCTTCCTAAGGATTTTATCATGACCACCTTTTCATGTTTTGATTTTTATGACAATCCTTAATATATTTACATCTTAAGCATTATCATTTAGCTATGGCTTCTTATTCTAATGATCTATTGTCATTAAAATATTTTTTTCATAGTCTTGTTGATGATTATTTCCAATGGTATACTCATTTTAATTATGGATATATTAGTACATATTGTGACATGGAAGATTCTTTTCTTAGAAAATTTGTTATTAACAATGGTTTTAGAGTTACACATGATCACTTACCTAGATTGCATTAAGGAAAGAAAGAACCCATTCTAGATTACATTTTACATTTCGATTCTTGTATGCATTGGTTATTAATTCATCCTATTGATCTAGAATAGCAATTTATCTTTTGTCGTGGTTTGATTCCTGCATTGAAAGATAAATTATAATATGATACATGTGAATCATTTATGATTTTGTACTATAAATTTATTGATCTAGAACAAGATTTATTTAATGCACATGTTATAGAAACCCCTTATATTTCTTATACTAATTAATTATCTATTAATTATTCTCCTCTTCTATCTATTGAGAGTCCTCCATGGTCTCTATATCCTCCACCTCATAAGCATGTTCCATCCCCTCCACTGCATCAATCTCCACCTAAGTTTTCTTCATCTCCTACTCGTGAGCCATTACATTTCTCACATGCTGTTAAGCCTCATGATGTTTTGCATGCTTTGCTAGAAAAGAACTTGATTTGTTTACCTTATAATCAACATCACCCTCCTCATCAATTTCATCACCAATGTGATCACCCTTATTGCAATTTCCACCACATCAATGACCCTTGGTGTTTCACCTGATTCTAGAGCGTTTCTTTGAATATTGATGAAACAGATAAGGGTAAAGGGCTAGGAGGAATAACTGTTAAAATTATGGTTGAAGGTTGTTGCGGGTGTATGACTTATTGATCCAAAACTAATTGTGAGAGCTTCCTTTTGGCTAGGAGGAACTACCTAAAATAGAAAACAAGACCACCAAATAAAAGTCAAAAAATATATGCAGTGGACTTCCTAGCGTATGCTAGATCTGGGAAGTGTGATACTCCCTAGACGGTTGTCAATCTACTGTTTAAAACAACTCAATGTTAACAATAAAGGAAATCCTACTATAGTTAAAATTATTTAGGTATCTCATTCATCTACAATAAGCAAATTCATTCACCACAGGCTAAGCTATAAATGAATCTGAAGGTTAAGGTCTTTGTCAGGGTACTGGTACTGGTATGGGTCTGGTTCTGGGATGTTTTGGGTACTGGGTGGGGGTTTTAAGTTCTGTTCTTTATCCAAGGGTAAAAAAATAGAGATTGACGTCAGTCTGGTATGACCGATGTTGGTGTAGGTTAACCGGCGACGGTTGTGGGTAACCAACGTTGGTATGGTCGGGGTACAGGAAACTCAATAAAAACTTGATGTGAGGGCAGATCTAAGGCTAAATGGAAATGTAAAGGGAAATAGTAAGGTCTGTGTAGGTCTTAGGTATACTTAGGGGTAATTAAAATCTAGGTATGAGAAGTTAAATGGTGTGGGTGAAGGAATGGTCAAGTTTGCATGGAAGTAAATGGTGGGAGAATGGGAATGGGAGTAGAAACTAATAACATAAGTAAAAGAGTCTACTCAAATGAAAATGGACACGTGCTGGTTAACAAAACAATTACTGTTATACGAGCTTGGTGTTTGGTTGGAAATGGTGGCTGATCAAATGGAAGGAACTTGGTATGGTGATGGTGCTTCCCCGGATGCTTCCGTGAATGCAAATGACTTTGTGATTGCTTCTGGTGCTGGCTGTGGATGCTCTGATGTGTGTACGAATGTTGGTTCTGCTTGCATACAACTCTGGTTTTGTCCTTTTCTCTCAGAAATGTGCCAACCTTGAAATAAGGTTATTTTGGGGATTAAATGGTAACCGATGGTGGTTCGGGGTTGAGCGGTGGTAGTTTAGGGTAATTGGCGTCGGTTAGGGCAGGATTTCCTAGGTTTACTAAATTGGGCAGATCCTCTTGATTTTCTTGGATCTCGTTCATTTTCCTCTACAGATTAGAATGGAAGCTTCCTTTCTAACATGCGAGAATGTGGTTAGAGGGAATGTAGGCTTTTATTTTTAGGGTTTAGGTAGGTCTTAGTTAGTTATGACAACATACTAAGAATAGGTCTTAGGGTGAGGTGGCTAGATGAGGTGTATAGGTGAGGTGGATGTGTGGGCCTTATCTAATTAGGATATTTAAATAATAGATATTGTGAGATCCTGAATTAATTTAATTAATTAAATTAATATTATAGTGGGGTGAAAGGTGCCATGGTTAGGTGAGTGTATTCGAGTTGGTTATTTGTTGAGGGACCAAGGGGAGTGTGACCCAATTTTGGTGTCTACACTTGGGACAATGAATGTTGTGCCATGAAAAATTACAGTAATTAGAAGACCAAGGTGTTATTACCTTGAAGTCCTTCCAAATATTTGATTAGAATGTCCTAATCCTCCAAGTCCATATTAAGAAACATGGCTTGTCTCCGAAACTCCGTAGTATAGTCCTGCACACTTTGACCACTGCCCTGCCTAAAGTACTGCGACTTAATCATTTGGTCAGTCTTATGGCCGATAGGATAGAAATTATCTCTAAGTAATTCTTTAAAACATTTTCAAGTACTGACAATAGGACGTTTCTTCCTTTCAAAAGTGGCTAGATGGGTTTCCCACTAAACCAGAGCATGACCTTACATTTTTGCTTTGTAACTTTCCTAGATTTAGAGCTCTGGATTTGCGGCAACCATTTCATTCATGAATATAGTCAAAGCTACGGGAATTTGATCATGATGACAAAAAAATAAGAGGCAACGATGAAGGTTCAAGAATAGGTGAGTTATAAGGATTTATTTTTTTCCCCCCAAATTCTTATTTCTATTTAGAACTAGCCTTAAGGGAGATTTAAAGTAGATTTACAATCAAAATATGTGTATGGGGGCCACCATGTTGGTTGTGTAATTTTTTTGGAGCATTTTGGTATTGTTTTACATTTTTTTATGTTTTTAATTTTGAGGTAATGATCCTAATTTTTGGCGATATGACCTCCACGACGGTTACACAAATTTCACTTTACATAGAGCGAAAGTTTTATAACTGCCACGATACGTGTGCAACCGTCACTCTGTGTAAAGTGGAAGTTCCATAAACACCACATCGATTGCACAATCATCACCCTAATAAAAGGGGTGGTTGTGTAGCTATTGTAAATTTTTTGGAAGTGAATGCTAAGGAGAAAAGTTTAGTTGTTTTTTCTAGAATTCTTATTATTTATGCAAGCTTATCATATGTTTATTGAAGGATGATATTATCTATTTTTATATTTTATTTGTACATGGGGTCTATGTTAGATGTAGAATATATAGAGAGAAAAATTTTCTTAATAAGGTACAAATTTTACTAACACCGACCGAGATAGGCCTACTAGAGATGGCGAGGATATGGAGATTAGCACATACCTAACTAGTTTCCCAAGTGAGTCATATTCTTTTCCACTTCCCAACATACTGGGATGCAGACTGGAATAATTTCTAATTCACTGGAATACATGGAGAGTGGACCATTACATTTGAGGATACATATAGAATACTTTGAGTACATATCACAAGTAGGAATTTGATGCTAAAAAATTCCAGTTCATCAAATGAGGCCCGCAGATGAGCCACTTATTTGGGTGATGCACAAGAACTTGATAGGAGTACCAAAAAAGGTGTTAAATTGGTTACAGTTGAGGGTGTCCCAATTCCCACTCTATACAAGGAAATCATTGTAATTTTTATTTTATTTTTAATTGGGGACAAGGGTGGTGACATGTTTTAATTTTGATGGGGACCCATTTTGGAAAGTAGTTAGCTGTATAGTAGGATGTTTCCTTAGGGGATGGATATGCTAGGAGATACCTATCACGAATTATACATAATCATCAGATGTGGGGCCACTTCACCAAGTCACCCCACATTGGTTATATCATGGATATATGAGAGAGTAGTCCCCTATCAGAGGGGCGTTGAGGTAGAAGACCTTAGTGAGATTAGAGTGGCGAGATGAGTAGATATAAATACTCTCAGGGCCACACTACAAATGGTAGTTACAATTATGACTGTAGATATGGTGTCCTAACCATATCAAAGGATGCTAGAATATTGGGGAGAGGAGTCCATTGCATTGGTTTCCTGTACATCTACTGTATTGTTAGTCGACTATGGAAGTCGAGTTAATACTCATCTAGTTATATGGGTACCCTGGTAGTTTAGGTTACCCTTTTTAGATACCCTTCATGTAGTTTACAAGGTATTTAGAGGTGTTAGAGAGGATAGAGGCATCTAGATGCATCAACTTAGATGAATGGTGTTAGTTCCTAGGGTCACAATTGCGACACCTAGAGCTGTATTTGATCCATTTTTAGAGGTAGATCTAGACCACTCCAGGTATTGTAGATTGGAGAGGATAAAACATTGAGCAAGGAGGAGGAGGAGGAGGTAAAGATATATTTTTTCTCAGGTGAGGAGTCAGATCCTACTTAGGATGGTGATAGAGAGGAGTTAGAGGCCACGAGAGTTGAGGAGGAGGAAGAGGGGGATTCTATTCATACTAAGGAGATGGAGGAGGAGGAGGAGGATGACGAAGGGCTTGTAGAGGATGTGGAGGTAGCGGTGGATCTAAGTTGGGAATATGGAGATCCCATTGAGTAGCTATACTTCTCCTTTTCTTCTACTTCCTAGACTAGAAATTAGTAGTTGTTCTCTTTTTTTCACTCTTATTAACTTGTTATTGCCAACTTGTCTTTTACAGCTAGTATCAAGATGGATGACAAGATTTTATCACATAGACATACTTGGATTTGTTTTCCATTCCTTTGGGATTATCTCACAAGATGGTACTAATTGATCCAAGAATTATAGCAGGGGTCGATCATCACACAAATATTTTTGTACCATCCTGGCAGGAACTGAGAGAGATTTCTTGGTTGAGAACCAAGAATGAAATTCTGACAAAAAAGGTGAAATATTTCTAGGATAGAGAGAGGAAACAATGATCCTCATGTAGTGGGGCCACTGTCACTAGAAGTTCTCACTGATGGACACATGTAGGTTCTCATGTCAGACCTAGCCGGTCTTATAATAAGATCCATAGTAGGAGTCCTCACCCTACTACTTCACAAGGATCTCGTAGAGAGGGATAAGCCAAGTGACTTTATTGCTTTCATCCCATTTTTTGTATATGTCAAGTTTTTGGGGTCTCAACTCATGATTGAGAGTTTTGACCACACTTTCCCTATGATGTGATGATATTGTACTAAAACAATGATAGATGACTATATATGTATACATTTTTGGTTGACATCCCTTTGCAAAATTGTTTTTGTCTTCTTTAATTCATTTGTGCACTCTTGTATGGTTATAAATGTTCAGTATTTTTGTATTTTTTGAATGAATGCTATGAATGATAATATAACGTGATAAAAAAATGATGCATATGGTTACACACATGGTTATAAATTGTACTTAGGAAACTTTATTTTTCAAACAATTCTTAGAATTTCTATTCCATTGTAAAAATATGCTGAAAATGACACAATGATAGGATGATCTCCCTCCATTCTTGACCCCACGTAACTAGTAATATGTGATGGCTCATCATAAAGATCCAAGAAGGGCATGAGATGTATGATTGACTAATGTGTGAATAAGAGTAATAATCAAGAGACACAAATTTTGATAAATACTTATTCATAAACCTATACATTAACCCTAATCAAAATTAACTAGCAAAGTTCAAGATGATTTATAGTTATAAGTCTTGAATATAATTAGATATGTGGATGGCCTATTGAATGGAAATATCTAGGTTAGGAAAGATTATCTCTCCTAATACGAGCATCTAAATCATTTTCTTGAGAATATAAAATATTCAAGAACTTTTCTTTATTTATTTTTTAAGGTTTTACTTTTGACGTGAGCCCTACATATTTCCTCGTGCTACTAGTAAGAATCATGGGATCATCACTAGGGATAAAACATAGGTGAGTAAGGGCATCTTAATTCTTTCCAAGCCTCATGCTATCAGTAAGTAACATGATCTCACCACCAAATATTAGGAGGGACATAAAATGTGATTATTTTCAATAGGAATATATGTATTCTTTGTTTTATCTTACCTTATATTGTATTGTGCTCATTGGGAGGGAACGCTTGCCCCTTGATATCAACCTCATGTAAATAGTAATATGCAAGGGATCATCACCAAAGACTGATATGGGTGAAAAAAAGTTCCAGTTGAAATGATTAGAATGTTTTTGTTATGGAGAGATAATTTTAGGAATAGATATTCCATTAGGAATCTTCTATAGAAAACTATAGGCGAGAAACACTTGAATTGGAAGAAATCGTAAAAAGGATGAAGCACACAAGTCTTTATAGAAGCAATATCATTTTTTTCTCATGAATGGAAATGATGATGTAAATTATGTAAATTGAGAGTGTGAATAAATTGTAGAAATGTCATGATTGAGATATTTTCCAATGTTTGAAATTTTAAAAATCACTTGAAAAGTAATTTTTAGTAGTAAAAATTTAACTAAATGACTATACACATGAAAAAAACAATGAGAATGCAAAAGGATAATGTGAAGATGTATTGACTATGACCAGAAGTGTTCTAGGTGACTCAAGTCGCTGGATTCACCCAACTCCTCACCTTATAAGGTGAACAAATGATAAGTAGGATTCTTGAAAATTTCATTTTCTTAACAAAGACCTAGTAATTTAGATTGAAACTTACAACCTTTTCACACTATCTTATCTATATAAATATCTAATCTCAAAAAATGATCACCCACATGATTGGGATGTTTGTAAAACATTTCACTATGTTCTTGACATAATATGTTTGGGTGAACCTGATGGTGTTGTTCAACTTTTCTTACTATATAGGGAGGTGTGGTCGCGCTTGAATTTTTTTGTATTAGGGATTCATGTCTTGTATACACGATAGATTTGGTTTTGGGAAAATTTGCATCTAGAAAATAGTTGGGAATGGGAGAAGCCATAGAGATGAATTTGGTTGGGATACATCCAAAAACCCTTGCTAATTTTGCACTCAACATCCTCGTGATTTTGAAAGTACTCCACACTAGTTTCAAAAAAATATAGAAACTTGATTGATTGCTTGATAGTCGTTGGGGAAAATGGATTTTATACTAATTTTCAAACATTCCTCTCATTCCTTTGATATTTATACCATAGATATAGTGATGAAATCATCAGAAGAAAGAGAGGATAGACCGAGGACATCGTCAACTCCTTATGGTTCAAAAGGAAGAGTGATTGGCGAATCATTCTCTAAGAGTTTTAAAATTTCCATTGTTATTTTTATGGATACATACTCTACAGATGTAATCTTATTCTCATTTGTTTTCACTATTTTGATTGTGTTTGGGTTATCGACCTCAACTTTCGAAACCCCCTTGGTGGTCGCAACCAATTCCTTGGAGGGAAGTATATTTTTAATTGATTCATAGGTAGTTAAAATTCAGAATAAACTACAAGTTTATTCTTGAGGTTCTCCAAATGTATGTTAAAGGGCTAAGGATCACCTTGAGTAATCAAGACCTTTTTAAAATGGAGGAATCTATCCATTTGGAACAAGGTGGAAGGAATGGCCTTCATCCTATGAATCCACGGTCTTCCTAAGAGAATGTTGTATTTCATTTATTTATCTATGATGTAAAAATCAGTTAAAATGGTTTTCCACTTGAGGGAAACAAGGACTATGGTTCCAATTGAGGTAGCCTTAAGATTGTCATATCCCCAAAATGTGTTTATAGTAGAGGAGAAATTAGTCTCCCCATATCCCAATTTCTACAAGAAAGAAAAGGGGACTATATCCACACCATCCCCGTCAATCATGGCTCTCTTGATGTAATTGTTGTAGACCCACACTTAAAAGTATAATACAAGATATCCTCTTTGGGCTATTTTGGAATAAGAGAGAATCCTGCTTAAAGCAAACAAAAACTTGATATCCCTATCATTCTATCCTGGAGGGTGTATATTGAAGTCAATATGATTGATTTGAGCCTTGGGTGTAGGTGTAACATTAGTTATATGGCCAAGCCCCAATGTATCTAGCAAAGAAGAATGGTGCGTTAGGGAATTGTTCAATAAATATAGAAATGAGATGTTATAAAAGGTGTTATTTAAATATGAAATCAAATCATAAGATCCTATAGGTTTTGGGACTATAGGAGTTTCATCCTGTAAGAGGTAATGAGTGGGGAAAGGTTGTGGAATATAATCCCTTGTTTGATTCATTGCATTGATTTTTGGCTTGATTTCTAATTTGAATAGTCCCATAATATTTGTCTTATTTCTTAGATCTAGGTTGGGGGCGACCCAAGAATTTTCAAAAGTTGAGGCTTCATGGTAATTAGTCCCAATAGGAATACCCTTTTTTTTAGGATCTATATTTTCATCTTCACTACATTTAGGGAATAGATCTCGATAGATCCGTAAGTTTGTGTTCTGAGGTGTAACGAATCATGTATAACTAGTTTGTGAAGATCCTTTAGAATTTTCTAGAAATATATCTACAAAGATATTTCATTGATTTTTTGGGAGTCTTTGAATGAACTTATTATATTCTCTACAAGAGCGTTCATCATGACCAAACACTGGTGAAAACCTCAATATAGATTGGGATTGTAATCCCTCTATCTTTTATTACGATTTTGTTGTTGGTTATAACCTTGATTGTTAGTTTGGAACTGGTTGTTATAACTTTAATTTGTTTCCCCTTGACTAGGATTTTGATATTGGTTTTGGCCTTGGGTTTGAGCCTGTCGAGGGGGTGGATGGCTGAAATCAACCATGTTGACAAAGGGGATAGAATTAGGTCCTCTTTGGTTTCCCATGTTGTTATTATTATGCTTAGTGTTACCATTATTTTTAGTATTAGTATTTTTTGCTTGGTTGATAATACCATCAATAAAGAAACCAAGATTATGATTAAAGATGTATTGGGACCTTGGTTATTAGTTCTGTTATTTTGATAGTTTGCGTTGTTTTTATTGGGAGATACTAATTTTCCATTGAGAGATTAAATCTTACGTCCACTACTAATAATAGATTGGTCAATATGAAGCACACCTTTCAACACTTCCCTATAACTAAAAAAAGGAAACTACTGCACTTCCTCAGTTTATCAGTTGAGTGAGTGGAGGAATAGGTCACAGAGTTCCATTTGGTCCATGTTAGGAACACTTGTGAAAGAGTAAAGAACTTGAAGCCATCTTTGAATAAAATGAGTGGAAGATTTGTTTTATTTTTGTTTAATGTGAAAGAAATCTCTGATTCTCATTCATAACAAATTTTTCATATCAAAGGATTTGAGGAATTCAATAATACCTATCCAAAGTGATCCCTTTTAGGTTTTTTCAAAATATTTTAGTCAGTATAACATCCTAAGAAAGCTGTTATCTAACTACAACGGCATAGGCCTTGATATGAGTATTAGGATCCACCTCTCATTTAAATTTAGGTAGATTGGGAAATGGTATTGGAATCATAACACCCCATATAGTGATATCAAGGCATTCCTTTAAGTATTTATTGTAGGTTACCATCACATAAGATTCCACCATTGAATCTCCCTGATGAGGGGGGGGGGGGAGGAGGAGTTGGATAAGCTACGGTGTAAGTATTGGCTAGGGCATTTATAGTCCCTTGGAATGGTGTAAATGATCTAGAGAATAGATAGTTATCCGGTTATGATGACTTTGAGTACATATGTAGGTAAGGAGGAATAACATTAGGAAATGCATTCACATGTGTCTAGTTATATAAGCCTACATTGTTGGGAGTAGTGTATAGAAAAGAATTTCCATATAAACCTTGTGTGGGGTAAACATAAGATGGATGAGGGCCCATCCCTAATGTGTCATATCCAGTGAGAATATCACATAATATTGATTAAACTTGATAACCTTGTTACACAAGGTGTTGCATCGGTTGTATGTTAGTAGGGGTGTATTCTTTGTTGTCTATGGGATACCCTATGTTCTTCCCCGTAGAGAAAGTCTATTATATTGTCTGGAAACTCTCTAATTATATAATCCTCCATACTAGTGTAGAAATAACATCATTTGACAAGGATTGAGACCATTTTTTGGGTGTATGTTGTGTGGGTTTTGGTCGAGGTAAATGTGATAACCTATTCTAAATTGTTTGGCATTGGTTTTATTATTTTCCCTAAAAGCAGGAGTTTCAAGGCTTGTAGCCGCTACATTACTGTTGAACATATAAGAGGTATGCATCTTCATCATTTCCAAATACTCATTTATTGTGTGAAATGGATCACTGATTCATGTAAAAATGTCACCCTCTATTGATTGCATGCTAATGTGAGGTCTTGACAAGACCCTAGTGTGGGGACTAGTTTCACCCATAAAAGTCATATTATTTGAATTGGATTGACCATATTAAATGTTTAAGGGTTGTTATACCTCCTTTATTCTCACATGATTGGTAGGATTTGAGATATAGCTAGGGGAGGCTTACATGTTATTGGTGTAGTTTTCATCCCACCTTAGAAGGGAAGGGGATCTTTGAGGTTGAACATGGGTATAATATCTATCAAAGCCAAATGGCCCATCAAAATCTCTTCTGGAAATATTTTAGGGGGTATTAAATACCCACCAAATAGGGGAAGAGGGAGAAGGTTGAATAATATAAATGAAACTAAAGGGAAACAAGAAAGAACTAGTCCTTCATGTAAGGTTCACCAAAATTTGTACACCATAAAAAACTACATGCGATTCCTGATATACTCGACTTCCCAAGGTCGTGCTGAGACAACCGATGTTTGTGTGATTAAATGGATATTGATAGGAAGCTAAAGGAAAATTAGGTACTAAGAACTAGTAGTGTGAATTCCCAATGTTTGAATTGGTCAAAGGTGTAAACAGGGGCTATGAACGTGTAACATGAGTTCGATATGGCCATATTCGTTATTTGATTTTGGTTTCTAAACTACATGTTGAAACTCAGTTTTAAATAAATAATGGAAATAATCTTATTTTAAATAAAATACAAGCCTATTTAATCTTTTAATTAACTAGATGCATTCCCAATTAATTAAATAATAAAAAATAAACCATCTACTCTATTTGTCTGTATTCTAACACGATTTTAAAAGAAATGGAATTAAAGAAATTAATTAAAAAACTATTGATTTTGTATTTTCTAGACTTTAAATGAAATAAATAAATAAGGTATTCTACAGACACAAAAATGAATTAAAATAAAACTAGACTACTTTTAATAAAATAAAATAAAACAGGGAATAGCCAGATGTATCTATTCCATTGTTGCAGAGTTGTATAACAAAATCTATTCTAAATATAGAGTGTGCTCATAAGTTATTAATATAGACAGATGAATTTTCTCTAAAAAAACTTCTACCTCATGTTCCCAAGAAAGGGGAAATCCTTCTCAAAAGCTATTTATTCTTTACCCAAAAACTTCCCTAGTAGATTGGATTTGAATTATGAAATAAAATAATAAAAAAATAAAAAAAGATGTCTAATACTATATCTTCCACCAACCTTCTTCCCATACAGATCCACATGGCTAAGTAAGTAAGAGGATATCATCATAATATTTATATAAGAAATGTTTTGACAATAATGCATAGACAAAGCTTATATATAGGAAACAAAGAAATATTTTACTTCTACCAATCTAAACAAGAGATTTATTCTACTACGAAAATATTATTAAACAAAGCTCTTAAATAATTCAAATACACCTTTGACCTAGTTACTATTGAACCGTGATATCTCCCCAGATGTGATGTTGTATTTTCTATCTCCTCAACCTTATTTCATTTTCTAAAAATGATGTCCAATTGATCCTGGGATGTGCAAAACTTGGCCGGTAAAAAAGAAAAGTGAAAGATTAGTTGTGGATAGCTTGGTATAAGAGATGACTAAAAGATATGGAAGGAAATAATAGATTAATGAGCTGGTTGTCTGTGATGTTCCTTTCAAAAATTCAGAAACATAACTTTACATCAAAAATGTGAAAAATCCCAACCCATCATACGGGAAAAAACTGTTACGTTAATTTATGCATCATATTACCTTAAATTATTTAATTATTTAATAAGGTAATTAGTTGATATATTGTTATATAGTTTTATAACAATATTTATTTTATTATTGAATAGGTTATATTGTTAGAAATATTATTATTTGTTTGTATTTAATTATTATTGCTTCCCGGGTGTATTTTGGAAGCTGTTGTGATTATGGTTGTACCTGTGCAACCCATTTATTTGTCTGCACATGGCTGTTCAATTCCTATAAGAATTACAACATTTCATTGTAATTTTGGTTGATTTCACATAAATAAAATTAATAGGCTACCGTTCCTATTTTGTGAAACTACATTTGGTACCAGAGCATATTGAAGCTCTTGGCAAGGTCGGAGAAGGTTGCAGAGGAAGGAGAATTTGTGGAGAAGAAATCTACATCAACAGAGAGCCAGTGTTGCCTCCTGCAACTTCCCACAACCCCCTGCAAACTCACAACCACCTGTGCATTCTCCAGGTAAATGAAAAGCAATTTTTTTTTTGCCTTGGTGCTCTCTGCACCAGGAAAATTTTCTTCTGGAGCATTTCCTGGTTTAAAGCAATCAGTTTAAAAAATTAAAAAATATATATAGTAATTTTTCCACATTAGGGGTTTTTTCATTAAATTTGGTGTAAGTATTAGCTTCAACTAATACTACCAGGCTATTATAATTGGAGGATTCTTTGCTATAGTTGGAGTCTTTTTCATTTGTGCATCTAGTCCAGGCTCTCCACAAGAGCTCTGCAACCGAGCCCCTCAACCACCAAGTTGCTTGGTCAAGCTCGAGTCTACATTTAGTGTATTTATGTTGGTCGAGATCTGCATTTTGAATTCAATGGATCCGAGCTCACCATTTCACCAATCCGCAGTTGAGTTGAGCTCGAGTTAGGGGAACACTCCATGAGCCGTATTGAATCCTCTTCATCAAGCCATCAATGTGTGCAAGTCTGAACGTGATCCCATCGAGCACTCTCCACTACCAGGTTACATTCCTCAATTCACCATCACCATATCTCCCTTCGAGCTCCTTCTCAAATTGATACTTTCACACAAAAATATGTAGTTATTTCAATTGAAAACGGACATATAAATCGGGAAATATATCTCCATGCCTAGTGAAGGACCTGCACCACATAAGCATATCCATTAACAACATTTGATCGGTGACCCTTGCAAATAAAAACAATGAACAAAAAAAATGGTGGAAAATCTATCCGAAGCAGCTGTTCCACTTCCATGACCTGCACAAGGAAAATAAAAGTAGTTAAAGAAAGTTAAAACCAGTGGATAAAAAAAAGGGCATATCAATAACAATTGATAAAAAAACACATGCAAACTATCTACGGCAGCTAACAAAACGAGGAAAAAGCATGGAAATCTAGATTCTCAGGCACACAGGTCTCTCCTCCAGCCAAGTAGGCTCTCCTCCTCTATCATGTCGCTATTTTAAAAAGGTGAGTCGACTTTGGCTTTATTTAAATACACGTTTGTTCATTTTATATCATAAGTGCACAAGCGACCAAGGCGGTTAGAGAGAAAGCTTTGGGTGTGGGAGGTTTGGAGTTCAACCCCCATCCCCAACACAAGTTTTTAAACTATTTGAATTTGGTGGAAAATTTGGAGAAACCGCCACAGTTAGAGGGCCTTTTGGTTGAAACACTTCCACTAAACCTGTTAGTTACAGCTAAACCCGCCTCCAAATATTTTAGCGAGAAAAATCCTAATTTAGGGTAAATTTTGTTTTCTTCTATTAGGCCTTAATTTTTGATTTTGGGCAACATTTACAAAAGGAATACTGTCCAAAAACTTCATTTTGGGCCACTTTTTAACAATTTTTGCATTGAGGGTCGTATTGGGCTCCAGGGGTCACTAGGGCCTGCAAAACAATTTTTTTTGCTTGTCATTCAATTTTTTCAAAATTTTTGAATGTAATTAGATGATTCAATATATTGTACTAATTTTCAGGTTGCCATAGTCAACCAAAAATATTCTAACTGCTCAGAAACTGGTAGAAAGTTGTAATAAAAAAAAGTAAAAAATTGGTTCTAAAACATTCACGAGATCGTAGATCTCATTCGCAGTGTTTGGTTATATGGTGCCTTTGGGAAGTGCTTACGAGTAAATTTGTCATGACTACTACTACACTTAATGCCTAATATAGCTGCAACAACATTGTCTGGGCATCGACCCTTTAAATCGACGGGGAGTAATAAGGTCACAGTGCACACACTATGAGCCATCCCATCCGTCTGTGAACGATTGCATGACATAAATCCAGACTGAGAAATTATCCAAGTATATAGTGAAGTTACACGCACGTATGAGGATATTTCTTTGAGCCGGTGTCAATAATTGCATAGACCCCTTTCAATACTGTCTTGGTACCACGTATTGAATTCTTTAACGTACGTTAATGCCTATTTCATGTACCACTAGGCATATAGAAAGGGTGAGCTTCTTCCACGTACCGCTGGGTATATTGAAAGGGTGCATATCTAGAAAGGTTCGGTATATTAGACTAATGGTATATAAATTGTGAGACCTTATACCTAGAGTGATAAGAGCCAAACCTTGTCAGTGTTTTCTGCAAAATGGGCACCAATGCCATCAATTTTTTTCTTCTAGATTCACAATTACTCAGAGGAAACAACTATGCTGCATGGAAGACAAAAATCAAGACACATCTTGAGTTTGAAGAGATCGGGCTTGTTGTGACTGGTACTATGACCAGATCAGCTATTGATACAACATAACAACAACAATTTGATAGAGAAGATCTGAAACCCAAACTTGTCATCTTGTTTAGAGTGTCCGATGATGTCCAACCCCACATTCGTGATGACACAACAGACAAAGAAGTGTGGGATAAGTTGAGCATGGTGTATGCGGCCAAAAACAAGAATGTCATTTTGAATTTACAGAGTTAGTTACAAAGACTGAAGTTCAAACAAAATGATAAAATCGAAGCTTTCTTAAGAAGAGTTGTAGAATTGAGGGCTTCACTTATAGCCCTAAGAGAAGTGGTCAAAGATGATGCTCTCATTCCCATTGTTTTGAGAGGCCTCCCTTCTTCATACCGTATTTTTGTAACAAAATTAAACTTGTCAGATATGGCAGTTAGTTTTGACAAATTGGTAAACCTACTGCAAAAAGAAGAAGTAATGCACAATAAGGATGATGAAGAGGAGCAAGAAATTTCTTCACATCAAAAATGGAAAGGAAAAGGTAAAGGAAAACCTAATTTCTATCAAAAGTCCCAGCATCATAATCAATATCATGGGGACAAACAACAAAAGAAGCAATGTCCATTCTACAAAAGAGGAGATGACTTAAAATATTGTTGGTATAATACTTACAAGAAAGGTTCGTCAAGTAACTTCGGACCTCCACAATAACTATCTTACAAGGGAAATTCTAACCACAATCAAGGGAATAAAATGGGAATTGGAAAAGAAGACCCCATCAAAAAGGAAACATTGCTGAGCAAGAAGAACATTTAGATAATGAAGACTTTTTATACACTTCTCAATCAAGTGAACCATCCACATCATCTAGTAATGTTTGGTATGTTTATTCAGGAGCCACTCAACACATGACCAACCACAGAAACTAGTTTACCTCAATGAGGGACACGCCTTCAAAAAACCATGTTTCATTGGGTGATGATTCTTCATATACAGTTCTGGGGATTGGGAACATTTCTCTACCCCTTGATTCAACAACTGTAGACTATCAGACATCTTATATGTCCCTAGGTTGACAAAGAATCTGATTTTAGTCAGTCAAATCCTAGATCACAACCTAAAAATTTAATTTGATAGTCATTCCAGCAAGAAAACGTGTTTGATTTGAGATAAATCACGAGGCTCGAAAATAGTTGCAAAATCCTCCAATGTGGGACACATGTTCCAACTTGATTTTTTTCACAGAGACGATCAAGCACTTGTGGCTAAGAACTCTACCTCAGCTCATTTATGGCATCAGAGACTTGGTCATGTTAGTTTCAAGTATCTCGAGACACTTCATTGGTGTAATATGGTACATGGGATACCATATCTTCAGAAGGATACATACAAGTGTCCTCACTGCCTAGTAGGAAAACAACACAGAGCTTCATTCCATAAGAGTACATTCTGAGCTCATGGAAAAATTGACCTGGTTCATACCGATCTTTGTAGTTCGATGCAACCAAGTCATTCTAGGTTCCAATACTTTATGTTTTGTGTTGATAACTATTCAAGGAAAATGTGGTTTTTTTGTCTTTGCAAGAAAAGTGAAGCTTTTGAAACCTTGAAGAGATTCAAAGTAGTAGTTGAGAATGAAACTGGTTGTCACATCAGAACTCTCCATTCAGATCAAGGGGGGAATTCACGAGTAATGAGTTCAAATACTACCTACAAAATCACGAGATTCATCGACAAATTCCTCCTCCACACACACCGCAACAGAATGGTGTTGTTGAGAGAAGAAATCATACTATCATGAAAATGGTGTGATGAATGATCGATGATTCTAGACTTGTAAAGAAAGTCTAGGTATAAGCAACAAATACAACAGTGTATTTATTAAACAGAGTTCCCACAGTTTCTCTTGAAGGAGTAACACCAAAAGAAGCATGGTCAAAGCGGAAACCATCTATTTCACACCTTAGAGTATTCGGGTGCAAAGAAAGTATGCAAATACCCAAGCCGAACATAGAAATTAGACATGAAGTCATAGAAACTCATCTTCATTAGGTACAATGAAGAGACTCTTGGGTACAGATTGATGGATCCAAGGACTAGAAAATTCTACACCAACAAAGATGTTGAGTTTTTTGAGAAGGAAGCAGAGTCTCCTCCTCCCGACTCACCTGATGTAGATTTTTCACTAGTTGTAAAAATTGAAGCTGATGTTCCCACATATGATGAAAGCGAGGATGGGGATGCTGGTGTTGATAAGATAGAACCACGACCCATGGGAATAGTTTAGCTTATGCCCAAGTGGTGTACTAGCACATTACGAGATGCAAGAATGGATGCTCCAAAGGATACATCCACCCCTGGACCATGAAATCACAGTAAAGTAAGAGAAGAAGTTAACTTTTCTTTAATGAGTAGAGTAATTGAATATGATGAGCCCTCTACAGTCTAAGAAGCCCTATAGTCAAAAGCTTGGAAAGATGCCAAGGATTATGAATATCAATAAGTGATAAAAAATAACACTTGCTAGTTTGTCGATCTTTCACCAGGGAAAAAACCCATTAGATGCAGATGGATATTCAAAACGAAGTATAAAGTAGATGGGATAGTGGAAAAGTATAAAGCAAGACTACTAGCAAAGGGGTATGCATAAAAAGAAGGCATTGACTATGAGGATACATTTTCTCCCACAACTAAGATCAAAACAATCAGGATGATCTTTTCTATAGCAACATAGTTTGGATGGAAAGTCCATCAGATGGACATAAAAAGTGCCTTCTTGAATGGATATTTACAAGAAGAAGTCTATATGACTCAAACTGAGGGATATGTTGTACCTGGTTAAGAAGCAAAGGTATGGAGACTCAGGAAATCTCTATATGGCCTCAAACAGGCACCTCGTGTATGGTACATCAAGATTGATGAGCATCTCATACAACATGGATTTATAAGAAAACCATACGATCCCAATATATACCTCAAAAATCAAGGGGGGGAGATTGTGATTTTGGTTGTCTATATCAACGATATAGTCATCACTGGAAATTCAGTGAGGGTGATCGATGCAACAAAGAAAGATCTTAATTGATTGTTCGGCATGACCTATCTCGGGCTGATGTATTATTGTCTTGGATTGGAAGTATAGCAAAAAGAGAATCTCATCTTTGTTTCTCAGATGAAATATATTAAGACAATGCTTGTGAAATTTAGGATGATGGATTGCACACCAATTGCCACACCTATGGAGAACAAATTATAGTTATCTCATTTAGATCCATCTTTTGAGGTAAGTGCCACTCTCTATCGGTAGTTGATTGGGAGTCTCATTTACTTGACCTATACTAGACCATATATCAAATTTGTAGTGAGATATCTATTTAGGTTCATGCAGGAACCCAAAGTTTTTCATTGGAAAGCAGTAAGGTGCATATTGAGATATCTCAAAGGATTAATGGATCTTGGTCTACAATACAAGAAGAAATGACAACTTCTTCTTGACTAAATATTCAGATTCAGATCATGTAGGTAACATTGATGATAGAAAATCCACTTCAGGATTTGTATTCTTTATGGGATCTGGACCAATATCATGGGGAAGCAAGAAACAACACTTTGTTTCACGTTCTTCCATAGAAGCCAAGTATCGTTCTACAGGAGAAGCTGTTTGTGAAGTGATTTGGCTATGTCGCATACTAGAAGGGCTTAGAATACCACATGACAAACCAACCACCATGTATGTTGACAATGAAGGTGTTCTCAAACTTGTTTTCAATCCAATTTTTCATGAAAGAACAAAGCACATTGAGGTATAGGTTCATTTCCTATGTGAGCATGTGTTGAAGCACAACATCCAACTTCAATTTTGTCTAAAAGTTGAACAACGAGAAAATATCTTCACGAAGTCACTTGCACATGACAAGTTTGAGTTGTTCAGAGAGTTCATCTACTCATCCCTTAAGGCAATGCAAAATTAAGGGAGGGAATGTTAGGTTAATTTATGCATCATATTACCTTAAATTATTTAATAAGGTAATTAGTTGATATATTGTTATATAGTTTTATAACAATATTTTTATTATTATTGCATAGGTTATATTTTTACAACAATTATTATTTGTTTGTATTTAATTATTGTTGCTTCCCAGATGTATTTTGGAAGATTTTGTGATTATGGTTGTACCTATGCAACCCATTTATTTGTTTGCACATGGCTATTCAATTCCTATAAGAATTGTAGCACTTCATTGTAATTTTGGTTGATTTCACATAAATAAAATTAACAGGCTACTGTTCCTATTTTGTGAAACTACAATTGGATTTTATAAAATCTTGGGAAGAAAATTCTATCAACAAATGTCTATAAAGAATTTATAGATCATCCAAATTAGGGGAAGTCAATTTATAAATTTATAAAAAAAAGAGGAAATCAATACAAATCTAATGAGCTTAAAATTAGACAAAACAATTGAGAAATGAGTGAGAAAATTATTCTAGAAATCTAAACACACATTGAAAAAATTATGTTTTAACTCTATTATTTGAGGTGACAGGACCACTGGTATTGACAGAGGGGAATTTGCGTAACCACCTCTCTATCAATACCTATGGTTGTGTAATCACCATTGTAATTGCGTAACCACCACAATGGTTATGCAATTGTCATAAACAAAGAAGGTTAAAAGGGGATGAAAATAACATGTGAATAAAAGATAAAATTCTTAACTTGTAAAAGAAGACAATATGAGTCACAAAAATCACGGAAAGGAGAGGGAGAAGTATCTATACTTCAATATTACCATAGAAAAGGTTTTCCTCATCATTGGATACATATCATGTTCTTCCATGTTGCATCGTGTAATTTTTGGGTCTGTACAATTACCCCACATGATGATGTTACTATTTATGCTTCTACAAATTCTAATGTTATTTCATGTGTCTTTACTTTATCTCATTCATGTACAAATTATGTTATTACTAGTGATTCTTCTCTTTGTTTTGTATGATTAGTTCATGTGAATATTGATATACCTTCTCTAGGTTTTAAATATAGTACTCATGACCAACTTATGACCCTTCCTCATGCATCAATTCTAGCACTTTTACTTCTACTAAAATTATTACTGATCCTTTAAATGTACATAGTGATAAGGTCCCCTTATTCATGTAGACCTATGTAAAACTATAGCTCATAAAATGACCAAACATGACAACATCCCTTTTAAACAAAATAATATTCCCACATATACTATAAATGGAAACATCCAATCCTTTAATGAGCCTCTTAGTGTTTATGCAATATATCATCAACATATCTTCTCTCCTATGCATGTGGTTGGTGATTTGCAATATAAGTTTCATACTTTAACCTTAGAAATTAATGACACAGTGGAAGGAGACCACCCAACACCATTTGTAGAGTTCACACAATGAAATGAAACTCTAAAGGTTTCTTCTATTGTTAAATGGCCTTCATATAATCTACATAAATATAATCATCTATTCAGCTACAAAATATCTCATGGAGATATTTTAGACTCTAGTGTATCTCCTAAAGACCTAACCTAGACTAGTTTTCACCTTGAATAACTCGACTACAATGGCCTACAATGATTGGTCTAATCTCAGCTGGGTTCTTGTGCTTTCATATAAACATTCAAAAATATCTCCTTATCCTCTAGTTCTTCCCTTTGTTCGGCTAGCCCCTAACAACCAACTAGCATTTTAACATTTCTCCTTAAACTTTTATCTTATCAACAACTCGACATGGTGAACTCAACCTTTATTTATATCCGAAAATGCCTGCTTCTATCTCATTATTTGACATACTCTTTAGGTGGGCTATCTCCTTCTAGTTGCTTCCTGATCTTCCCTCTCAAATTCAAATTTAAATTGATTCATTAATGTTCTAAGCTACCTTTACATCTCGATGTTACTTTCATTGGTGCCACATCAATCTAGTGGTTTGAATAAACTAACTATTGAGTCCACATTAGCCTCTTTATTAGATTCATTTTAAAATTTTATACCAACTACCAAGTCTACTTTGTACTCCTTTATTGTGCAATCATTTTCCACACCTTTCCTCTTCTTCTGCGTACTCCTACACTTTGTCCCAGTTCACCTATTTATTTTTTGCACTTACTTTGGGATTTTGGGCCTCCTCTAAAAAATTTGATTACCTCTTCAAAATCAAAGATATTACACAATCCTTCCGTAATTATTACAAACTCCAGTCTATTGTGCACAAATCCTTCACACCCATACATGCCTCTAGTCTCCAATTCTAGGAAAAAATCCTACTGAACTAAATTTTTTTCTATGTGCACCAGTATTAATTATTCGTCCACACATTTCTTCCTTCCCAAGATTCTCCAAAAATTCTCACTTGTCCTATGCTACTATACACTTCACCAAAACCTCTGCACACTATTACACTCCCCCTTTTTCTACTATGAAACCCACACACTTCCGTATCTACTATTATCTATCATGTAAAGTCCTTATGCATTCATGTGTAATTTCCCTTTCACTCTACTTTAATTCTTCTCTTTATTTCATGTGTTTTCCATCCTCGTGCACACCTAAAATTATCCAAAATTATGTAAGATTACTCTAGTCTTGGAAAAGCTTGCATCAAATACTTGGGGTACTTAAAAATTTAGTTTCACCTCAAGTAGAACGATTCAATGGTAGAAACAATCTTCAAAATATTAGATCAGACAGTCCTAACTTCTTTATATAATAAGCCTTTCCTTGGCCTCCACACCTATTCTTTCAGTGCCTCTTATATTCCTTTTTCACCTTTCCATGATCTATTCATACTATCCCACACATTGTTGTAATCCTCTTCCCACTATAGAGTAAAAACATCCTCCTATTTTATTTCTTCTTATCATCTTCCCTTGCATGTCTATGATCACCTTGAACCACTTCCTTTACAAGCCTCTACCCACCTCAAACCATCCACCTCCACCTAGTACTTCCCATCTCATCCTTTTACTTCATGATTATTTTCTCATATTTGTCCATCCACATCCATTGAAAGTATTTAGGAATTTTATTTTCTTGATCCCATATCATTTATATACTTCTAATCCATCTTCATGCACTTATCTTCACATGTGCTATTAGCTACATCATCTTCTGTGTTATCCTTCACACCATCTTATTAAACATATTTTCTTGTTGCACATCCATCTCCCCACACACTTTTTGGGATTCAAACCACTATCAACCATCATCATATTCTTTTCTACCTTTTGCATCCTCTAATATAGGTTTTTCTCCTTTACACATCTACCTTCATGTGCCTTATTTTGCTGAATTCAACACCCATATGAGTTTATCAACTATTGCAATAAACCCTTGTGTTAAATGAGCTTAAACACCCCTAATTCTATCTATTTTGATGATCATATGATATAAATATAAGCTAAAACTATATTTTTATTGTGATCGTGGTTTTAGACCCTTCAAGTTTTTTATACCCTACCTTCACTCTACGTTTTTTGCTTAAAAATTAGCTGATTTAACCCTCTATTTTCTATGTTTGGTCAAGATCTATCCATTCGAATTTGAAATTAACTTGGTTCCAAATATTCTTATGAAATCATGGCTCAATAAGCTTTAAAAATTTTTCCTCTCCCGACTTGTTCACTTTTGACTTCCCTTATGGATATTTAACACTTAGAAATAATCAAATTCACCATGCTCCGCAGGGTTTCAAACTTAACTTGTTTTCATGTTTTCCATTTTTCATGAAATATATCAACAAGTTTCTAAAAGGAGATATTTGGAAATCATCAGTTTTCTTGCATTAAAAAATTCTAAACTTAATCTTTTTCCATGATTTCATCTGTATGATGGATGGAAGAAAAGTGTCAAGCATCAACACACAACATAATCCCTCAAGCCTTAAGTATTCATGTTAAAGCTTTGTGATTTAGAGTGCTCTGATGATGGACACATGGAAAGGGAAAATATGTGGTAGTAATCAACAATCAAGACTCTATTGAATCTACCCAAAGGTTAAAATCCTCTTGATTATACTTTGTAGAAGATTGATATGAGACATGTAGTATGAAACATGATGCATGGAGGAAATTGGATCATGAAACTATCTCAATAATTATTTCATTTTCCATTTTCCCCAAGGGATGCTAAACTAATAACGAGAGACAAGATACAAGTTGTATACATGAGGAAGATCGATAAATCTCTAAGATTTGATATAGTGTTGGTTATGAGCTTAAATTTGATGGTTTGAATTAGTGTTAAATAGTTCTTGGGGATGTCATAGGGGCATGAAGAAGGTTTTGATTTTTCACTCATATCTTTCATCTAGGAGCTCTAAATTACTTGCAAATAGTAACATTGTAAAGTTATTTGAAAGATCTTTACATTAATCTTTGTTTAAGGGAGAATGGTTTAGAGATTTGTGATATTTTCATGACATAGTTTAGGTTATTAGTTACTAAAAAACATATTTGATGACACCTAATTCATTTTAATATGTTGTAAGAATATTCTCAGCAAATGTATATGTTAAACAAGCTAGGGAATAACTAGATGAGTTGTTATAGTGGTCCCAAGGTGAAATCATGATTATTTCAGATAAATGGAAACTAAAACTTCATTTATCCCCCTAATAGCATGGGATTACACTAGTGTCTTCTCAGCGATAAATTCTTAAAAAAATATCTACTTGAAAAAATGATTAAGGTGTAATGCCTTGATTTTTGTAAGTTATCATGGTGATTAATTTTCATAATGTTGTAACTCGGAAATGAAGACAAACATGTTAAGGTATATTTTTGATCTTAAAGGAATGTGAACTGGGTATTTCTTTGCATATGGTATATTGAATGAAATTGTGCAGGCTGTGCGAGTTTGTTTTGACATTGTTTCTTTTCTGAAAATATAAGGAAATGAGTTCTTCTTCTTTCTGCTGTTTTAAATTTTGAAAGAAATGGTAATTGGGTTTCATTGAGCATTATAGGTTCGGCTTGATGGAAGTGACAATGATATTTAGATTGTTTCCTGAGTGCTGTGTTTTTTTGGTACAAACGGAAGAATGAAATGATTTGTGTGATCTCTGATTTTGCACTGTCATTCAAAAACGAACTCGACTTGAGTGATTCTTGTTGTGTTTGAAGAAAATGGGTGTTTTCTTATCGAAATAATTAGAGGAATGAATTTTTCTCTTCCTGCTGTTTGAATTCTTGAAATAAAAACAATAGAGCTCACTGTACACTACGGGTTGGACATGCTGTAGGTAACAACAAAGTGCAAGTTGTTGTTTATGAATTGTGTGCGTTCATGGGTATAGAAAGCCGTGTAAATATTTGATAAGAGGCTGTATAACTATTCATTTGGTCATAATACAGTGCAAGAAGTATGAATTGTTCTAGTACAGTAAGAGCATAGTATGCATCCTTACATTGTTCGTTCTATGATGGAGACGATGTCTTACCAACTTGTTTTTGGTATTCGTATGAGCCTGATTTAAAGGAAGTATTGATAGCGATGATAAATTCTTCCTTGTTTTCATTTAAAGCTGAATATGAATGGAATTATTCCTTGCTGTTGGAAAGTGAATTCTAAATGGATTTTGTAAGTTTCACTCTGAACTGTTATTTTTGGTTGGTGTCTCGTTTGGATTAAAATTTTAGTACAGTCATGAGGAAAGGAAAAGGAGTGTGGATGGATAACTTGGAATAATGATCATTTCTTCTCTCACATAGTTGGAAATCTGTAATCGTTTAGGAACGAATTTTGTATTGCTTGGGATTAAGCATTTATATTTTATTGCTGTTTACTTTTCTCATCAGTATTTGATTGCTTGAAATCAAATGAGTTGCCTGAACTGAAAGGAAAGTAACTTGATTTATTTTATCAGTCAAATTTTATCCTTTGAAATTATTACTAATGTAAGGGAATGGAATTGATAGCATTTATGTTAGAACAACAGTATACATACTTGTGTTCCTAGTTCTACAGATGTTGTAGTCTGGAATTGATGAAGGAAATTACTTTTTGAAATGATTATTTAGGAAAGAGGACAACAATCCTTTGACTGATTGGGATGGTATTTAGATGATTCAGTTGTTATGTTGTTCATTCTTTTTGATACTTAATTCTTGAATGATGTACTTAGTAACGTTTCATAAAAGCAGGGTTCTTTTATTGATACAGTTAATTAAAAGCACCTCATTTTAATGACAAGTGCTTAATATGCTCAGTTCAATGAACTGACCCGTGCAAGAAATTTTGCAGACGAAACTTGAGTAAAACAAAGACATGGTTGTTTTCTGATACTTCTTTTGATTGTCTGAAGATGGATTGTATTTGATAGCTATTATTCCTCTATGAGGAATTGAGAAAAGAAGAAATTACATTCTTCTATCTTATGAGTTGTAATGTGGTTTAATATAAACAAAGTCCAGTCATTTGGACTGGCAAATGTATAAATTATGAAATGGATTGATGAATACAAATACAAGTGTGATATTTTAATGACTGTATCAGTTTGATATTGTTGAATAAGTTGGGAATATAACATTATCCCTTGATTTGGAATTATTCAATTGTTCATGAATGAATTAAAAAGGAATTGACATCTATTCTTACCTAAATGCAACTCTTACGTTGAAATGTGCAATTAGTTCATACTTGGGTTAAGATGAATTTTTAATTGACAATAAGAAGGATTAGGAAGAACATGATCTCTTAACTAAAAGGTATTCGGGATTAGCTTGAAAGCTAAGGAATATCAAATAACTTAGGAGCAGTCAAACCTCATATTCGGACTCCATTAATAGCCTCGAATGTTAAATTCAGAAAGTAAGGATATGGGAAAAACATATCCATGGTTAACAGACCTTAAATATGTAAGGTTAAGGAAAATAAATGAATATATTCATTGAGAACTAGACCTCGTTTAGATGACATCTAATAGGATGGAATTCTGAATTTGTTTACAGCTGTGGGAAACTTGGTTAAGTTTAAGAGGTTAAACTTATTAAGTCTATCAGTAATGGGCTGCTTAATCCAAGGATTAAGAAAAGAACCAAGTAGAGAAAATGCAACCCTTCGGTATGAAGGAGGAGATGCGTAGTAAGCTAGAAGACGGATTAAGTCTCTCTTAGCTACATACAACTGTAACAAGAACAAGGATAAAGGAGCAGCATGGTTGTTGAAAGTTGATCTTAAATATTAAGATCATAACCAAATCACACTTGAGCTGGATGTGTACTCTCGATGGGAGGATTCCGTAGGACATTGACATACGCCAGCTACAACATGGTGTCTTCATGAAGGCGGGGCCTTCATGACGACACAATGTTATAGCTGACATATTACAATGCCCTCCCGAATTAAATCATCAAGATTACATAAGCTGGATACTAAGTTCTTGGCTGGGGATAGGAATGTGATCACGTATACGGAGTGACTCCGGAAGACTAAAGGTAACCAGACACACGGAGTTGTCTAGGGATGACACCATATGTCTGCGTATCTTTAGTTACCATGAGTAACTTCCTATACTCGTTCATATTGCTAGTTGGAGTTTGACCTTAAATTGGAAGGACTGGTAAAGACCAGGAAAGACCATTCTAGATAACAGACGAAGTGAGGTGAAGGACGTATTCCATTGGTGTGTATCACATCATGGAATATGATCATGCAAAGCATGTGAAAATCTTTGGCCAAAGTATCGCAAGTGCTGGTTGCGTTGTCCTAATCACCTAGTTTAAGATGCAGGATGTCAGATGAATATCAGTAACAGATATTCAGATAGGCTTCTTAAATGGATCACTTCGATAACTGGAAACGGTAAGAGAACCTTGTATATACATTATACTATGTGTGAATTAACATGAAGGATCGGTATGTTGCCGAGTCATGAAATGAGAGATCGCTGAAACTCCGAGCCATGAAATGGGAGATTGGTAGTTCTTCAAGTCATTTACAACAGCATATGGAATCTGTTATATGATTGAATGGCACTGAATGTGTGTTCCATATTGAAAATATGTGAATAGAGAACATTAGTTTTAAAGGGAAATTGTGTGATCCAAACTGCATTATTTAGACAGAGAACAATTATTAAAACTTGAACGTGTGTTTGAATTATGTAATTCATAACAGGGAACGTTGTATATAATTTTTTTTTCCCTTGTTCTGGTATCTTAAAATGGGGATGTTACATCTTGGTATCAGAGCTGAAGGTTGCAACTCTTAGACCTAATGAGTCCACAATATTAATAAGGTTTACATTTTCTTATTGAACAAAAAATGGTTAGAACAAGAGGGAATGCTGCGAACAACCCGTTACTGGGTGGAGAAGCAGCTACTGCTCAAAAGCTGGATGAAATCCTTGCTGCCCTACTAGATACGAGAGATCATCTGACTGTTCTGGAACAACAGTCAATGGGAAATGAAGAGGAGGAGGAAGAAGCTGATATAAATGATCAACCACCTCCTATGGACAACACCAATGGAGGGAATCCGGGTGTTGATAATAATAATGTGAATGCTCCTAATCATCTTGAAAATAAAAGGGCAAGATTAGCAGCTGAACTTACAAATGACATAAAGAGAATAAGTCCTCCAATTTTTGATGGAACAACCCTTGGAGATGGAGCTGAGAATTGGCTCAGTGAAATGGAGAAATACTTTTCAATAAGAAACTTCTCCGAGGATACCAAAGCGATATGGGGAGCATATCAGCTTTCTCATGAAGCATCATCATGGTGGGACAACCATAAGGTTGAGTTGAATATTGTCGAATCAGACATAACTTGGGATCAATTTAAGGGTTACTTTAGGCAATGATGGCTGCCTCAACTCTATTTTGATAGGAAAATGACTGAATTTCAGAACTGGTCGCAAGGAAGGCTGACGGTGACAGAATACTGGGAAGGGTTTACTAAACTCCTTATGTATGTGCCGCAGTACCAAGCTGACGAGAAGTTCAGAATACGGAAGTTTATAATGGGATTGAATCCCATCATTGGTGGTGAAGTGGATGTCCATGGCCCAACCACCATGGAAGGAGTTGTCGAAAAGGAAATTAGACAGAAACATAAATTGAGAGCAATTTCTGCTCATAGGGAAGAGATAAGGAAGAAGATTCCCAATTCTTCTTCATCTCTCGCACCCAAAAGGGGGCCTTGGAAAAGGTTTGGTGTGAAAAACAAAATTGTTGTAGATAACAACAAGAAATCTGTAATGAACAAACATGTAAATAGTGTGCGGAACAACTTCACAAAAGTTAGTGGCAATGGACAAAAGTCCTATGGAAGCCAGAATGATAACTTCAAAGCTGGTAAAAAATTTGAACCTAGAAAAGGACCAGTTGGAGGATGCTTCAACTGTGGAAAGGACCACTACGTGAATCACTGTCCTCTAAAGAAGGATGATCGCAATCAATAACATAGGATACATGCTGCGGTGGCTAACAGACAAGCTGAAAAGCAAGTTACGCCTATAGAAGTTCCGGGTAAGTTATTCGGTACACCTGTAGTCATACTTTTTGATACTGGAGCTACTGAATGCTTTATTTCTACTAAAATTGCAATGAAATTAAAAATAAAGGCTGAACGAATGGATAAAACATGGACAATGCATTATGGGAATAATGCTGCCCATATAGTGGAAATGTGCCTTTTTGGGGAAATTCTTGACTTGCCCAGTTTCTCCACCGAAGTTGACCTGTATGTCACTCCTTTAGGATCATATGATATCATTATTGGAGTTAACTGGGTGGCAGAACATAAGGCAAAAGTTGACTGTTATAAAAAACAAATTCACTGTTTTGATGACCTGTAGAAAGCAGCAGTCATTCAAGGTGTAAAACGTGAAGTTACAGTTAGGAAACTGACAGCTATGCAACTTAAAAGGGCTAAAAATAGAGGTTGCACTTTGTATGCAGTAAAAATGACAGAAAATGCTGAGGAAGATAATGATTACATGGAAAGATATCCATTGTTAAGGGGTTTCAGTGTTGTGTTTCCGGAGGAATTGCCAGGTCTTCCACCCAAACGAGAGTTTGACTTTGCAATAGAAATCAAGCCAGGAACTGAACCCATATCTAAGGAACCTTATAGAATGACCACCCTTGAGTTGGTAGAGCTAAAGGCTCAATTACAGGAACTTTTGACTAAGGGGCTGATAAGACCGAGCGTCTCACCATGGGGAGCGCCAGTAATTTTTGTTAAGAAAAAAAATGGCACATTGAGGTTGTGCATTGACTATAGAATGCTGAACAATTAAACTATTAAGAATCGATACCCACTTCCTATGATTGATGATTTGTTCGACCAGATGCGAGGAGCATCAGTATATTCAAAAATAGATCTTCGATCTGGATATCATCAGCTGAGAATAAAGGAAGAAGATATTCATAAAACAACTTTTATAACAAGGTATAGGCATTATGAATTCATGGTGTTACCTTTTGGGTTGACCAATGCACCTGCCGCCTTCATGAATCTGATGAACAATATTTTTCAGGAATACTTAGACAAGTTTGTGCTTGTATTCTTAGACAACATTCTTATATACTCTAAAAATGTCGAAGAGCACCAAGAACATTTAAGGATAGTACTGGAAATTTTAAGAAAGAGGAAGTTGTATGGTAAACTATCTAAATGTTCCTTTTATGATGCAGAGGTGCATTATTTGGGACATGTTATAAGCAGGAACGGAATAGCTGTAGACCCTTCAAAGATCACAGCTATAACCGAGTGGCCTGTGCCTAAGAACGTGCATGAAGTGAGAAGCTTCGTGGGCTTAGCAGGATATTATCGAAAGTTCATTAAGGACTTTTAGAAAATTGCTGCCCCAATCACTTCACTGCAAAAGAAGGATAAGAAATTTGTCTGGACGGACAAATGTTAAACTGCCTTTAAAAATTTAAAGGAACAATTAACTACAGCGCCTATTTTAACTGTACCAGACCCAAATGGAAATTTTATGGTTGTAACGGATGCATCAGGAGAAGGCCTTGGAGGTATTCTGTTACAGAATAACCATGTCATAGCTTATGAAAGTAGAAAGCTTAAGTTACATGAACAGAATTATGCTCCACACGACCTAGAGCTTGCTACCATTGTTCTTGCACTTCAAATGTGGAGGCATTACCTTTTAGGAAAACCTTTTGAGTTAAAAATTGACCATCTGGGGTTGAAGTATATTTTTACTCAGCCAAATCTGAATGCAAGGTAGTGAAGATGGTTAGAATTTCTGTCTCAGTATGATTTTGATATAAGCTACATCAAAGGAAAGGAAAATAGAGTGGAAGATGCTCTGAGTTGAAGGAAGCATATCTCTGCTCTTATAACATTAAGAACTCAGTTTAAGGATGAGGTGAAAGATGCCTTGGAATCAGATCCTTATTTCCAGCAAGTCAAAATAGCACTTGCTGCAGATCCAAAGGATGTCAGGTATAAAGGATTTCGTTTTGACAATGAAGGAATTCAGAGGTTCGAAAACAGGGTATATATACCTTTGGCAAATGACTTAAGAAGGAAATTATTAATTGAATTTCATAATTCACCTTTTTCTGGACACCCTGGCATTACGAAAATGCTTGCTGATCTTAAGCAACAATACTTCTGGAAGGGAATGAAAAAAGATGTGGTGGAATTTGTAATACACTGCTTAGAATGTCAGCATGTTAAGGTGGAACATATGCATCCCACTAGATTATTGTATCACCACAGCATTCCACAGTACAAATGACAAGTGATAACGATGGATTTCATTCAAGGATTGCCTATGTCAAGAAATAAGCATGATATTAGCCTAGTTGTCGTCGACAAATTAACCAAAGTGGAACACTTCATTGCTGGTAATTTGAAAGACAATGCACTAGTGTTAGCAAGAAGATTTGTACATGAAATTTTCAGATTGCATGGAATACCCGAATTAATCATATCGGACAGGGATCTGAGGATGACATCAAGGTTTTGGCAAACGCTTAATGCGGCCTTGGGAACTAAATTAAACTTCAGCTTTGCATATCATCTGGAGATGGATGGACAGACTGAGAGAGTTAATCAAGTTTTAGAGGACATGTTGAGCAGGAACATCTAAATGAGGCTGCCAATAGGCAAAAGAGTTATGCAGACTTAAAGCGGGTTGATAGGAATTATAAACTGGGAGAGAAGGTCTTTCTTTGGGTGAAGCCGAAAACGAGCTCAATAACTTTTGGCAAGGATGCCAAGTTGTCGCCATGATACGTGGGACCTTTTGAAATTGTTGAAATAATCAACCCTATAGCTTATCGTCTAGCATTACCTCCTACTTTATCACATGTGCTGAATTGGAATTCCTTGCAGGTCCAAGATCCAGGAATAATCGTGGTTAAGCCCATTCGAGTGCTGGGAACTTGCCAATTGTACTTAAGAAATCGTGAAGTGAATCAATGTAAGGTCCAGTGGGACCAGTACAGCGAAGAAAGTGCAACTTGGGAAAATCTTGAAGAAATGGGATCTGCTTTTCCATACTTGTTTGATCGAAATTGAAATTCAAAAAATTGATAATTCTACCAAAATTAGATAATTACTGGTCTATTTTACAGTTGTCTTAAAACACTATTTGAAAGAGTGAATCTGTTTTTGGTATGAACTTGTGAATGGAAGGACAATAACTGAACTTTGTCCTAGAAACTCCTTGATTTGGTTAATTTGATCATCGGGACAATGATTCTTTAAGAAGGGAGGAATGTAACACCTTGATTTTTGTAAGTTATCATGGTGATTACTTTTCATAATGTTGTAACTACTGAAATGAAGACAAACATGTTAAGGTATATTTTTGATCTTACAGGAATGTGTTGTTAATCTAGACTCTTGTATACTGTAATTTGTTTACATGGGACAATAGTTATTATTGCTTGTATGTTTGTTGATGTGACAACATATTTTTCGTATGCTTGATGAACTCTATTCGCTGATTGACAACACACCTTGAATCAATTCCATTGATCCAAGGTATGCTGTGGCCTTCTTGTAATCGCTTTGTCGATTTACTTTTAAACCAGACTGAAGGTTGGTATAAATGTTATAGCATCTGATAGCAGGTATGAATATCTGGCACATAGATGCCAACGGAAAAGGTTTGATTCTCGAACCATACACTGTTGTAACGCTAGACAGTGTAAGGCGATAAAATCCTGGAGGTGGGTGGTTCAGGTATGTGGAACATGGGACGAAACGTCCTGCATAGTGTTAAAATTGGATGTTAGTCGGGAGGACTTGATTGGAAATTGAATAATTAAGTGTTAGGGGATTAGACCCTAATCTACCCCTAAGTTCTACCTTATACCCTAACTACTATCCTATGTGGATTTTTAAATTTTATATGGGTGAAAATTGATCTAAATCCTATTAACCAAGGAACTAGGCAAATGACCTAGACACGGACACTATTAAAAAAATCCTAAACTAAACCTAACCTAAGGAAGGGGACGCACAGACCCATGGGGATGGAAAGGATAAGGAGGGAAGGTAAGAATTTATTGGACAATGAATGAGGTCCTTGCGTGGACAGCGCCAAATTTGGCAGGAACATGGAAAAGATAGGGGGCATTCAGTTAGTCATGAGACTAAACTTTGTTTTCATGCAAAATTTGAAATTTGGCAATTCGCCAACCCAAGTCGGTGGTGGCGTGAGGAAAAAGGAAAAGGAAGTGCCTTCATTGCATTAATTTTCTTGGTCTTCGCGACCAGCCTGCCTTGGACAGAGGATAGGGGAAATTTTTGTTGGTCATTGTGTTCTTTCAGGTTTTTAGAAGTTACTTTGCATTTGGTTTTTCACAGTTCTGTCAAACCAGTTGTGTTTGATTATTATCTCTGTTTCTTTGGGAAATCTAAGGCTATTTTTGAGCCTGTAGAGGAAGGTGACTATTTGGGAAGCTTTACTACTATCGCCGTGGAAGGAAACAACTCCTTTAGGCATGGTTTTCTTCGAGCTTCAAGGAAAATTTTAGGCATGTTAAGCCCTTCTCCTTAAACTGCTTGTTTTTGCTTAATCGTCTCATTAAAACAACCCTGTTATTGTTCTGAAGGGGTTTTGGGTTTATTCTATTTTGTTGTCATGATGGAGATGATTTTTGGTATAGTCATTTTTTTTTGCTACTGCGATTTGAACTATATTTGCATAAGTATTGAGTTGAAAATACAGCCCATGTTGTGTTGATTTGTTCAAAAATATTGGGGATTCGTTCTTTATATTATGAAATTATGTTTTTGAATAATTAGCTGTGCGTGAATCAATTCGGAGTTTTTCCCATCATTGTGAAATAGGAGAATGAGATTTTTGGATTTAAATGTTTCTTGAGAAGGAACTCGAACTGGGTATTTATTTGTAAATGATTATATTGAATAAAATTGTACAGGCTATATGAGTTTGTTTTTCATTGTTGAACAATCGTTCTATTGCCAATATGGGTTTGAGTGGTGAACATATTAGCTATACAAGTAATATTTCTGAGTGCTTGGATTTTTCTTTTGAGAAAAAAAAAAGAGAAGGATTAATGCAACTTGGGTATTTTTGGGTGTTGAAAAAATTGATTGTTCTTCTTACTGAATTTATTAATGAACTATGTTTTCTCCTTGCTGTTTGAAATCAGAAGGTGATGGAAAGTTGATTTTATTGTGTTTTATGGATGTGGTTTGATCTTCTAACTCAAACTGTCATAATGAAAATGATCATGGCTTAGTATTTCTGTGCAAATGAATGAAATACATGAGAATTGGCTTGCTGTTTGAGACTGTTTTGACTGTAACATGCTTGCGTATCAAATACCCTATGCGGGTTTGCCTTGATAAAGGTATTGTTATATGAATATTTTATTTCTAAGTTCTTCCCATCGTTGTTAAATAGGAGAATGAGATTTTCAGATTTAAATGTTTGATGAGAAGGAACTCAAAATGGGTATTTCTTTGCATATGGTATATTGAATGAAATTGTGCAGGCTGTGCGAGTTTGTTTTGACATTGTTTCTTTTCTAAAAATATAAGGAAATGAGTTCTTCTTCTTTCTGCTATTTTAAATTTTGAAAGAAATGGTAATTGGGTTTCATTGAGCATTATAGGTTCAACTTAATGGAAGTGACAGTGATGTTTAGATTGTTTCCTTACTTCTGTGTTTTTTTTGTACAAACGGAAGAATGAAATGATTCGTGTGATCTCTGATTTTGCACTGTCATTCAAAAACGAACTCGAATTGAGTGATTCTTTTTGTGTTTGAAGAAAATGTGTGTTTTCTTATTGAAATAATTAGAGGAATGAATTTTTCTCTTCCTGCTGTTTGAATTCTTGAAATAAAAACAATAGAGCTCACTGTACATTACGGGTTGGACATACTGTAGGTAACAACAAAGTGCAAGTTGTTGTTTATGAACTGTGTGCATTCATGGGTATAGAAAGCCTTGTAAATATTTGATAAGTGGTTGTATAACTGTTCATTTGGTCATAATACAGTGCAAGAAGTATGAATTCTTCTAGTACAGTAAAAGCATAGTATGCATCCTTACATTGTTTTTTCTATGATGGATACGATGTTTTACCAACTTGTTTTTAGTATTTGTATGAGCTTGATTTAAAGGAAGTATTGATAGGGATGATAAATTCTTCCTTTTTTTCATTTAAAGCTGAATATGAATGGAATTATTCCTTGCTATTGGAAAGTGAATTCTAAATGGATTTTGTAAGTTTCACTCTGAAATGTTATTTTTGGTTGGTGTCTCGTTTGGATTAAAATTTCAGTATAGTCATGAGGAAAGCTAAAGGAGCGTGGATGGATAACTTGGAATAATGATCATTTCTTCTCTCACACAGTTGGAAATCTGTAATCGTTTAGGAATGAATTTTATATTGCTTGGGATTAAGCATTTATATTTTATTGTTGTTTACTTTTCTCATCAGTATTTGATTGCTTGAAATCAAATGAGTTGCCTGAACTGAAAGGAAAGTAACTTGATTTATTTTATCAGTCAAATTTTATCCTTTGAAATTATTACTAATGTAAGGGAATGGAATTGATAGCATTTATGTTAGAACAGTAGTATACATACTTGTGTTCCTAGTTCTATAGATGTTGTAATATGGAATTGATGAAGGAAATTACTTTTTGTAATGATTATTTAGGAAAGAGGACAGCAATCCTTTGACTAATTGGCATGGTATTTAGATGATTCAGTTGTTATGGTGTTCATTCTTTTTTATACTTAATTGTTGAATGATGTTCTTAGTAACGTTTCATAAAAGCAGGGTTCTTTTATTGAGACAGTTAATTAAAAGCACCTCATTTTAATGACAAGTGCTTAATATGCTCAGTTCAATGAACTGACCCGTGCAAGTAATTTTGTAGAAGGAACTTAAGTAAAACGAAGACATGGTTGTTTTCTGATACTTCTTTTGATTGTCTGAAGATGGATTGTATTTGATAGCTATTATTCCTCTATGAGGAATTGAGAAAAGAAGAAATTACATTCTTCTATCTTGTGAGTTGTAATGTGGTTTAATATAAACAAAGTCCAGTCATTTGGACTGGAAAATGTATAAATTATGAAATGGATTGATGAATACAGATACAAGTGTGATATTTTAAGGACTATATCAGTTTGATATTGTTGAATAAGTTAGGAATATTAGATTATCCCTTGATTTGGAATTATTCAATTGTTCATGAATGAATTAAAAAGGAAATGACATCTATTCTTACCTAAATGCAACTCTTACGTTGAAATGTGCAATTATTTCATACTTGGGTTAAGATGAATTTTTAATTGGCGATAAAAACGATTAGGAAGAACATGATCTCTTAACTAAAAGGTATTCAGGATTAGATTGAAAGCTAAGGAATATCAAATAACTTAGGAGTAGTCGAACCTCGTATTTAGACTCCATTAATAGCCTCGAATGTTAAATTCAGAAAGTAAGGATATGGGAAAAACATATCCATGGTTAACATACCTTAAATATGTAAGGTTATGGATAATAAATGAATATATTCATTAAGAATTAGACCTCGTTTAGATGACATCTAATAGGATGGAATTCTCAATTTGTTTACAATTGTGCGAAACTTGGTTAAGTTTAATAGGTTAAACTTATTAAGTCTATTGGTAATGGGCTGCTTAATCCAAGGATTAAGAAAAGAACCAAGTAGAGAAAATGCAACCCCTCGGTATGAAGGAGGAGATGTGTAGTAAGCTAGAAGATTGATTAAGTCTCTCTTAGCTACATACAACTGTAACAAGAACAAGGATAAATGATCAGCATGGTTGCTGAAAGTTGATCTTAAATATTAAGATCATAACCAAATCACACTTGAGCTGGATGTGTACTCTCGATGGGAGGATTCCATAGGACATTGACATATGCCAGCTATAACATGGTGTCTTCATGAAGGTGGGGCCTTCATGATGACAAAATGTTATAGCTAACATATTACAATGCCCTCCCGAATTAAATCATCAAGATTACATAAGTTGGATACTAATTTCTTGGCTGGGGATAGGAATGTGATGACGTATACGGAGTGACTCCGGCATAATAAAGGTAACCAGACACACGGAGTTGTCTAGGGATGACACCATATGTCTTCGTATCTTTATTTACCATGAGTAACTTCCTATACTCGTTCATATTGCTAGTTGGAGTTTGACCTTAAATTGGAAGGATTGGTAGAGACCAGGAAAGACCATTCTAGATAACAGACGAAGGAGTGAGGTGAAGGACGTATTCCTTTGGTGTGTATCAAATCCTAGAATACGATCATGCAAAGCATGTGAAAATCTTTGGCCAAAGTATCGCAAGTGCTAGTTGCATTGTCCTAATCACCTAGTTTAAGATGCAGGATGTCAAATGAATATCAGTAACAGATATTCATATAGGATTCTTAAATGGATCACTTCGATAACTTGAAACGGTAAGAGAACCTTGTATATACATTATACTATGCATGAATTAACATGAAGGATCGGTAAGTTGCCGAGTCATGAAATGAGAGATCCCTGAAACTCTGAGCCATGAAATGGGAGATCAGTAGTTCTTCGAGTCATTTACAACAGCATATGGAATCTGTTATATGATTGAATGGCACTGAATGTGTGTTCCATATTACAAATATGTGAACAGATAACATTAGTTTTAAAGGGAGATTGTGTGATCCAAACTGCATTATTTGGATAGAGAACAATTATTAAAACTTGAACGTGTGTTTGAATTCTGTAATTCATAACAGGGAACGTTGTATATATATATATATATATATATATATATTTTTTTCCTTGTTCTGGTATCTTAAAATGGGGATGTTACATAAGGAATTTATGGGTGGATTACCTTCATTTTAGAATCTTCTAGATCCCTTTGATCATAGTAAAGAGGATAGAATTGAGAAGAGATATTCCAAGCATATTCAACCCTCTTTCTCTCTCTTCCTTCTTTTGTAAATGTAACCAAACTTTATTGTAAACGAATCCTCTCTTGAATGTAAAGTTGATTTAATAAATTGAGTTACCAAGCATTATTAGTTTGTAAACCTTTGTATTGAACTCATGTAATGCATTTAGTTGCTTCATAGTGATTGTAATAGATTGTGGCTCATATATTCCCTTTGGATTTTGTTATTACACTCACACTTTCTATTATGTATTTTCGTAATGTGTGTGGATTATATTTACATAGTTTCAGTTTATTATGTCACTAATGTAGAGAGTGAGAGTTTTATTTAAATGAAGGGTTAATTGTGACTTGTATCTATCGTTTTGTCATTATGATTTTCCTCTTAGGGAGAGTGATCCCTTATATCTCTGGTGTATCACCATATTTGTTCATTTTCAATTTCTTGCTACCCATTTTCCCTTCCAAATTTGTATTTATGAGTAGATTAGTGTTAGAAATATAGAAATTATGAAAGGAAGATGGACTTCTATAGAGATTTGTCTTAATGAGGCAAAGTCCCATACCTTGAGGCATTACCATGTTTTTGTCGAGATAAAAATGTTATTCAAACTTTTTAGATCTTATCATGGGTGAAAATATTAGACCTCTAAGACCTTCCTTTGTGATTTTCCTCCATACACTCTTCATATTTGTGATTGATATGCGTTTATAGGATTTCTACTAAAATTTCCTTCTCCTAACCCCTAATGGGTCACAATCTATCCACCTCTTCCATTATTGGATTTTATTTACTCTACTTCACCCATAAACTGATAGGATGTTATTCACTTATTAATAGAATCGTCTTCTCCTTCCATTCTTCATGGATGATCCACCATCTTAACTCTCTTGGTGCATCTTACATTTTACACTCTCTCCTCCTTGGATCTTCTTAAGACTGCACTTTCGATTATTCATTTCATAATATTGTTTTGTGGCTATGGGGTAATTATCCTCTCCCTCTACTTAGCGCAGACCCCTTTAGCTATGCAAGTTATCCATATCATATTTTTTGGGGTAGTAATGTCAAGTGGGATATCTACCACTACAATATGCCCCACATTATTTTAAAAGTTTTTTCATCAAATTTTATTATGATGGTCTTCCACATTTAAGAGTGAAGTAGCTCGACTGATTCACCCAAACAAATTGATTTGGGTGATCCCTCTCGAGATTGGCTATTAGTAATGTTTAAATTTATATAGACTGATATAAAGACATAGATCATACTGGAAGATATTTCGATGATTATTGTATTTAATGATAAAAAATATTGGTTTGCAATCATTCTGTGGAACTAAGGAGTGAAGTGGAAGTCCTGGGTTAAAGTCTTGTGAATTCTTAATATAGACACTTCTTTTTTAGTGGGGTTTTTTCCTTCGGGTTTCCCCACTTAAATCTGGTGTTTTCTCTCTCCTTTACTTTCCTCTCATTTACTTTTAGCTCATGTTATTTAAGATCTACCTATGTAATCTGTGATCTATAATAACCTAAATCTTTGTTTAAGTTTACTGCACAACATAATCTATAATATTCGACATTTATTTTGTGGATATATAATCAGTTGATTATGCATTCCTTATAAATCATAACATGGTATCAAAGCTTGTGGTTATGAATGTGCAGGATCGATTTGGAAGGTTTTAATTTGGCTAGAGTGAAGAAGCTTGAAGTTTTTTTACGGATCTACGAAGTCTTAATTATTCAATAGTCATCTTAAAGCTAACCAAGTTCTAAATTCTGATTTCTTCGTAAATATGTTTAAAAAATATTAGCTAAATGGTTATTTTGATCGTGTTTGAGAAAATTTATACTTAGATCTTTACTTTTGAATCTTGTTACAATCATTTTTCATTTTAAATATGTCATTTGCGAGCTTATTTCAAGTTTTTGTGTTATTTATAGCCATTAGGGATGTTTTTGGTTGTGGATATGAAAGATCCCTTTAGATCTAGTTAGTTTAGAGCGTTTAAATTTTCCCTGACTTGTTAATTATTTTTTGGATAGATTTTATTTTGTGAATCCCGATCCAATCATTTATTGCCAAGTGGCTTTAGTGTGTCAGTGTTTGTAAAGTTTTTTTCATTTTTGCGAAGCACGAGCCAATCAGAAGGCTTCATCTTGCTCCATGTTGTCAGTATTTTTGTTTATATGATTATCAGTCACAAAAATGTGAGCCAATAAGGGATTTACTTATTTCTTCACGTTGATAGACTTGGGTTAAGATTTCCTCTATCGTTTGTGAAATCCAATCCAATAAGAAAGTTCCAAGTCACTTAATATTTCATGTTGTTGGTCCTTTGTTAGTTTTTTTTATCTGTGTGAAATTTAATCCAATAGGATTGCTCCAAGTAGCTCCGCATCTCACAGTGTTAGTATCTTGATAGATCACTTCTGACATATGCAAATATTGAGCCAATAGAATTGCTCCAAGTATATTTGTATTTCGCATTTGTCAATTCCCTTTTATTTTTGGCAGTTGTTACCTAATAGGAATTAGCCACCTTTTCGCATTTGTCAGATTTTTGAAAAGTGAGCCATTAAGAAGGTTTCACGTGTGTCCAAGTTTTGCCTTAGTATTTTTGGGTAGAACTATGAATTGTGAACCAATTGAATTTTGACATGTATTTTAATTTTTTGTTGTGTCAATCTTCATGAGTGTCAGACTCTTTCTTTCAAGATGTCAGTCTTTACTTTTTCATTAGCCACTAAAATTGTGACATCTATCTTTGGATTTCAGACTTGAACTTTATTTTAAAGTTTATCTTATTCTGGGGACTTTAAGTCCACCTAAAGAAATCCATTCAAAGTTTGGCGAAAATTTGCCAAATGTCATTTGTTAATTGCTAGATTGTTTTTTTAATTATTAAACGATTTTGACCAGAGCTATGAACTGGGGGGTTGGCGAGACCCCACCTAATTCAAAAGATAGAGAAGATGAAAGACCAAATACAAAGAAAACTCGAAAATAAACAAAATGCCAACGAGAAAGGAAAAAATGCACATCAGAAGTACAACCTGAATGGGAAACGCAACAAAAAAATCCACCACACCCCTCACGTATTACCACCCTGAACGTAGATTCTACATCAGGGGGTGAAAGAGGAAAGTGGAAAACAACAAACACATGAACCTAAAGGGTGAGTGAAAGTGCTCCCGACCAAGAATGAAACCACACATGAACCCAATAAAACAATAGAACGAGACATAGCCAACATCCCAGAGCCAACAAATGCTGCAAGTTGTAACAGATAAAGGCCTAAAGAGGTCAAGAAAAAAACCTAACCTCACCATGTCGAGAGACCACGTAACTGATCTAGCTAAACTAAACAACCTTGAACCCACACAACCACCCTCAACAACATGGCACCAAAGTGAAACCCAATAAAAACCAAAGCATTTGAAATCCACAAGCCACATGAAAATAAAATGAGTCAAAACTACATACCCAGACACTGGTAGAAATTAGATCAAACAAGAGAGGACAGAAACCTGGGACGCTTTCTTAGACGACGCTTGGGGAACTAAGTCTGTCACACCCTGAAAAGGTAGGAGAAAAAAAATTGACTAACCCCAAAAAATCCAAGGATCTAGATCTCGACTACTATTAGGCACCCCATCATTCTCCATTCTAGACCTTGAGGAAAAACTAAAACTAGAAGACATGGAAAGAGAAGAAGGCAAACCCCACAACTGGATCTCCATAGCCTGAAAAAAACCACTCTTCTTGGAAAAAACACGAGGTAGAAAAATACTTCTCCAAGAGCGACAGGAGGCTCAGGATGTCCCTCAAAGAGCGCCAAATTCAAAAAATACTTCTCCAACGATGGATCAGGAAACCAAAGAACCTCTATCTCCTTCTGGGGATCAGCCACAAAAGGAAGAACTGGAGAAATTGGGGTTGTCTCTGTAAGTAAGGGCTCCATATTTGGCTCAACTAAGGAATGATGGAAACATGAGTATAACCGAACAAAGGTTGACTCTAGTTCCTCCACTAGAAAAGGTTTAAGCGAAACATGACCAAGAATCCTCTTGAGGGCCAAGAAGGCCTTCACATCCTGGCTGAGGAACCCAATGAACCACCTGGATTCCTCAAAAATACATTTAACCAAGCTGTCATCAAGTGGTCCCAAAAAAAGCAATAAACTCTCCATACACCATTTTTCCAGACAAAGGCTGAGGAAATCCAGTTGGACCACCTCATTACACTCCTTCACTAGCTCCCACTGCTCAGCTCCATTGACATCGTTTTCTTTCACTACCTACTCAATCCAAAACCCTAGCTCTCCAATTGTTTCCTCCTGTTTTCTATAAGAAAAATGATTTCATTATAAATCCATCATCAATCGCTAGATTGTTGATAAGTAGCTTTGTTTGACTAAAGTTTTTTAGTCTCTATTAGTTGCAAACCAATAGAATGTGTCCACATTCCTTTGCATTGTGTTTTCCTTTTTTTTAATAGTGTCAGATTGTGAAAAAGTGACCTAATAGAAAAGTGACACATGTATATGGTTATGATATCTGTTTTTAATTGTCTTCTGACTAAGTTCGAGCTAATATAAAGGTGATCGTGTATTTAACTTTTCGCGGTGTTAGATTTATATCTATTTTTTGTATATTTTTTTGTTTTTCTTCGTAGCTTTATAACCCTATCGCAAACCCAAAAAGGTATAGAATTTTAATTTTTAATAATTCACGTTCACCAGAGTATCTGTGGTATTCTTTAAAGCTCTTTATACCACGTTTTTTTGACTTTATTATGTTGCAGTTTTTAAAGTTTTTTGTGTCGCAAATATTTTTAAAAAAAGTTCCTTATATTGTGGGTTTCAAATCTCCTTTCTACTAAGGGTTTTTTAATTTTATTCATTCCACGGATCTTTCAAAGTCCATGTTTTATGGGTTTTCTAAGTTTTTTTGTCTAGCTAATTCCAATTTTGATTAGCTTAGATAATTTTCTCTGCGGTATATTTTTTTGTTTGTTGTTAATATATTTACAAGCACATAGCTAATAAGAAGATATGTAGCTTATTTTTTTGTCTCTATTTAATTTTTTGTTGTTGTATCTGTTATTCATTACCGTTTGAGCATTAAAATTTCTAGTTATGGTAGTTTTTCATTAGATAATTCTAATTTATTGAATGGATCTAACTACAATATTTGAAGAATTTGATTAAAATATGGTTTCATGGCTAGAAAGCTATGGTATCTTATAATTGGTATGGAAAAAATGACCCACCAAAAGACAAACAACACTTGAAAACCTTAGCTCTTTCTCCCAAAGATCACATGAAGCTCTATCTATCCTTTTGTAAAGAATAAAATATGAATTTTTAATGCATATAGGTCATATGGACTCACCTATTGATGTCTGGAAGAAATTAGACACTATGCATGACGGTAGTTGTTTGTCTAAGATAATTAAGCTAGTTTTAGATTTTTTTACAACTCCCATGAAGGGGGATTAGAAAATAGTCAATTACTTCACTAAAATTAAGAACATTAAAGCTCAATTAGATTGTTGTAATTGTGAATTGTTTCAAGATAAGCTTCTGTATTTTATAATTCAGATAAACATCCATGAAAAATTCAGAAATTACATCTCAATTCTTAACTCTAAGTATCAGAATGAGAATGATTTTTCTGATTTAGACACTCTATCTTCTCTATTAATTCAAGAAGAGCGTGTCATGGAGAATTTTAATTCAAAATAGACTTCTTCGCAAGAATTTTTCTCTCAAAATTAGAAGCCAGCTCATAATAGGAATACTAACAATCCTAATAAGAATTCTAATAACAAATCAAGATTCAAATCAAATCCTAAACCTAATTTTGCTGAAAACAGTCAAAACTATAAAGTAAAATTTAATGGAACTTGTAACAAGTGTGGAATTTTTTGGAATAAAGAGTATGATTGTAGGGTAAATACTATTAAACTAGTTAAGAATGCTAGAAATAAGAAACCTAACAAGAAATATCAGAAGCAATATCAAGTAAATAATATTGAGAAGTCTATTTCCCTGTATACTGCCCTTTCAGATTCAAATGATAATGAATGTATTCTTAATAGTGGGAACTCTAGGCACATGACTTGCACTCTTTGTATCCTCTTAAACATAGTTAAATGCGAGGAGAATATCTATCTAGGAGATAACTCCATCATTAGATCTGAAAGTTATTATAATGTTAAATTGTCAAAAGGTATAATTAGGAATGTCTTATATGTTCCTCAACTGAAAAAGAATCTTTTGTCTTGATCATAACTAATTAAAGAAAATTGTAAAGTTATTTTGTTATAAGATAAGTGGTATGTAAAATAAAAACTCAATAATGTTATTGCTTCTAGTATTCAGAAAAAATTGCGTATAAATATTTGATGGATTTATGTTTGAATCTTGTTATTATTCCTCTTTAAGGAATGATATTCAACTTTGGCATGAAATACTAAGTCATTTAAATTTCAAAATCTTGTATGAAATTTCTAGACTGAATCTTTTTGTTGGACTTCCAAAGATGAATTCGGACCATTAAACATGTGAAAGTTGTCTACATGGTAAGCAACATGCTGAACCATTTTAAAAACATCATGATTCTAATTCTTCTCACTTATTAGAACTTATTCACAGTGATGTGAGAGGTCCACTTGAGGTTTCTTCTCTCAGTGGTGCTTTGTATGTTGTTTTCTTCAATGATGATTTCTATAGAATGATGTAGTCTTATTTCATTAAGAAGAAATTTGATGTCCTGAGAATTATTCTAATATGAAAATTATAAGAATTAAGACTGATAATGGAGGTGAAAATGTCAGCAAAAAGTTTGATGCGTTTTGTGTGTCATGTGAGATTCTAAGAGAATTTATAGCTCCCTATTCTCCATAGCAAAATGGCATAATAGAAAAGAAGAATAGTATTGTATTAGAAATGACTAAGACTATGAATCATGCATCCAATGTGCCTAAGTTTCTATGGGAAGAATCCAAGAATACTATAGTCTATATCCTTAAAAGAGTTCCTACAAAAGCTCTTCATCAAATTACACCCCTGGAAGTATGGAAAACTAGATATCTCCCACTTAAGAATATTTGGTAGTCCCGTATCTATCTTTATTCCAAAATTTAAAACAAAGAAGCTTGATGAAACCTCCTATTCATGTATTTTTGTTAGTTATGGTTGTAAAAAAAAGGTTTAACAATCTACGTCCCCTTAAAGTGTGACATTGTTGAAAACATAAATGTTCAATTCTTAGACAAGACATTATGTGATTCTTTTCATGAACCCTCCTCTTTTTCTCCTGAGATAGAGTCTGATAATCCTTCTCCTAACATTATGGAAACAAAATTTCAAGAGGTTGAGTTTCTAGGTTTAGATATTATGGAGTTTGGGGGGGAGTCATCTCAAACTATATTGCATCCCAAGATTCCAAAATGGGATCAAAATATAGTTAAGGAGTTTAATTCTGTTAGTCTTAGAAAGGTAACTCATTGTCGACACTCTTATCATGCCTTAATGAACCTCAATGAGGGTCAACAACAATATTTTGAAGAATCCTGTCAAGATGATAGATGGATTCAGGATATGAAAGATGAATACAATGATTTGATTAAAAATAACACTTGGGAACTAGTCCCTCCTCATTCTAAGAGAAGAATTGTAGGATCTAGGTGGTTGTATAAGTTCAAGTATAATTCTGTAGGAGAAATAGAAAAATTTAAGGCAAGGCTGGTAGCTCGTGATTTTACTCAGAAATCTGGTCTTAACTATGTTGAGACTTTTTCTCATGTAGCTAAGATGAGCACTGTTAGAATTATTCTTGCATTGGCTGCCCAATATGGTTGGGAAATTCACCAAATCGATGTTAAAAATACTTTTCTTAATGGTGACTTAAAATAAGAAATCTACATGCGTCATCCTAAAAGTTTTGAAGAACTTGGTAAAGAACTTCATATTTTTAAGCTCAAAATTTCTTTTTATGGTCTTAAGCAAGCTCTTAGAGCTTGGTATGCTAGAATTAATAGTTTCTTTCAAGATCTTGGATTCTATAACTACTGTCCTGATAATAATTTATTTGTTAAGGTTTAAAAAAATGATATATCATTATTGTTCTTTATGTCGACGATATTTTTTTATTACTGACAATGATAGCAATTTATTTTTTTAGATCAAAGAAAGGTCAAAATAACATTTTGAAATGATTGATTTAAGTTTGCTAAATCATTTTCTTGGCATGATTATATCTCAAGATCATAAGTCTATTGTTGCATCTCAATCTCAGTATGGTGTGAATTTTCTTAGAATATTTAACATGATTGACCTATATTTACCATTCTTAGAAACTAGCCAACTTAGAAGGAGAGAGGGTTTCTGTTACCTCAGATGCTTGATGCACGATATATGCACTGAATGATGGCTTGGGCGAGTGTTTTAAAGCATATTAGCAGGATTAGATGACTTAGGGATGCATCCAAGGTGGTTAGGGCATAAAAATAGGTGGGATGAAAGCTAGAAAAGAAAGGTGATTTGTGTGTAGGATAAAGCATCCTATTTATAAGGTTGGTTGGGGTAATGAGGATCTTAAATGATCAATTAATTAATATGAATTAATTAATTAATAAAGATTAATGTGGATGGGAAGAGTATGTAAAATATTAAAATGATTAATTAATTAATATTTCTTAATTAATTAACAAGGATTGGATGTGAATTTTATTGCATGAGAAGGATGAATAAATAAATGACTAGATATGCGCATGTAGGCGAATGAGTGCATAGATATCGATTTTAGGTGTCTACATGTTGCCCCCTTTTGTTGAGTGGTTTGCAATAGCAAGTCATGAGACAAAAACAAAAAGGGTTGGATGAGGATAAAGGATTGATGGTGAGCTCCCCCTCAAATGGGGGATCGATGATGTCAAAGGAAGTAAATGACGTGTTTCAAAAAAAGGTAGGTGAAAAAGGGTGGGTGGTTTATGAAAAGATGGGTGAAAGCGTAACTAAGGCAAAAATACCACAGACATAAAGGATCACAATAAAGATGGAAAAATATGGTGGTGAATCCAATATCACATCAGTAGGGGATAATTGTGGTCTCAACGGAGTCTAACAACAATGTTTTATGGACCATTGAGAGGGTGAACATCACTGTAGTATGGATGCAGGTCGGGATGACCAACGGGTCATAGGAAAGGCATCAAAATATCTAAAACTATATGTGAAAAGGTATGCGAAATACTTCGTACATGAGGAATCAGGTGAATAGGAATGCATTTATAAGGGACAAGGATGAATGATAAGGTGTCCAATGGGACACAAAAAATGGCCAAGAAGGAAAAATGGAAAAGTGAGGGATAAAGTAATTTTCCCCAACGGGGGAAATTATGGCCACAAAGGAAAAATAAAAATATGCCCCAAGTGGGGAAAGGTATGGTCACAAAGGAAAAAATAAAAAGGTATGCCCCAAGAGGGAAAGAGTATGGTCACAAAGGTGCACTTTTATGAAAACAACAATGGTGCCCCAAGGAAGGCACAAATATGGCCACAAGAGTCGACTTGATATAATATGGCCCTAAAGGAGGACTTGATATAATGGATGTAATTCCCAAACAGGAAGATGAGTATGGCCTCAAAGGAGGACTTCGTGTGCATATTAGATATGATAGTAAAATAAAATTCCATATAGAGGAGTGACAATGGCCACAAGTGTGGACTTATGGAATAAATATGATTAACATGCCTGAAGGAAAAAAATAGCCATGAATGTGGACTTAAAGAGTATGTATGCTTGGAGGAAGAGTGATGTTGTATGAAATGCCCAAAGGGGAAAATAGATATGACCATACATGTGGATTTAAGGTCAACAAGAGATAATTCCCTAGAAAGGGATGCTAGAAAGGGGGGAGAAAGGCCAAAATGGTTGGTGGTAAGTGTTGTCGCCAAATCACTGCACCCTCCGAATGGCCAGAATGTGAATAGAACGTTCGGTGTCATTGGGACACATGGGAACACCTCTCAAGTTATGGGACTTGGGCTCGAGGTGAACCTCTGGAGAAGGCCAGATTCCTCTTCCTAAACTAAGGGTTGTACTACTCCTAGTGTAATAAAATGGCTATCTAGTCCTATGCTAATATTTTCATGGGTTTTAGGGAAAGAAATTTGCATAAATGAAACATACTAGGGATGGTGATGCACCAAATAAAGGGTGTTTTCCAAAATTAGGAAGGGTTAATTTGAAGAGGGTGTGTGCACCACAAGTCAACTTCACCTACTGCGACTTAGAGAGGGTAAAAATACCACAGACTAGGAAGCACATGTTCCCTTTGTTAAACTTGATCAGAAAAACAAGTTATCAGTCTTCCAGTGAAGAAGGATGAAATTGAGAAGGGTGAACAAGCACCACAACTCAACTGCATGCAATGCTCCACCACTTGATAAGCACAAAGCTCCAAGAACCTGTAATAGAAACATGAACTTGCATAGTGTACCTGCAAGCATGAGAAAAGGCACAAAGAAGTATAGAAGGATGAAAGGACCGAGATTAGTCACAAAACACACACTTTTATTGCTTCAATAATGTGCACAATGCATCATACATTCAGAAGAGGCAATGGTTTCCATTACAGTCTTGGAAAAGAGGCTTGAAATTTCCCTCAACATATAAGGACAACTTGCAGAAGAGAGAGGACTCTTGAAAAATACACACTTCCTAAGATGTCTAACTTTCCAACCTATCTGACCTGTTGGAACCCTTTGGAATGAGCTTCCAACTTACATTTATAGAAGAATATGTGAGAGAGAAGAGGAAGGATTCATAATTACATTCCTAAATTGAAGGCACATGATGGTTATTTATTATAGTTGGTTGAACCACTTGAGAAGGTTCCATCATGTGTCATTAATACCCAGTTGACCTAGTTCTCCTTAATTAATTAAAATAATATTTAAATAATAATAATAAATATTATTATTAAAATATTTAAATAAAAATATTAAATTAATTAAAAAATAATGTGGGACCCTCCTGTTGACTAGTTTGCACTGAGGAGGGAGGGGTCCATGTGAATGAGTCAAAAGAATCAACTTGGTGGTTGGCTCGCCGAGCCAACTCACCGAGTTGGTGTCGAGCTCCTCCAACCTTCACTGCAACTCGACCATTCTATGCATCAAGCTCTTCTTACCGGCTTAGTCTTGTATTCATCGGCTCTGTATCAACTGCTTCATGCGTGATCTCACATGTAGCCAATTGAGCACCTCTTGTTCAACAAGTCTTGAGCACTACAAACATTTAAGCTTGTAACCATTTTGAGCTCACACTGACTCTGTCAGTATGCTCTCCGCTTCAATTCATCCTAACTTGATCTCTACCTAGTCTATTATCTCATGATTCGAGATCTCCATGATGAATACATGGATCACCATCAAATGAATGAGTTTGTGCCATGCCTAGATATGTGGTATTAGCTTCCATTTCCCGATCAACGGTTCTCCTCCACATGATTTTCACAGGATCATACTCACCCGAGCTCCATCTCCCATGAATCAGCTCACCTTGTTATCCATCATGCTCACTCTTCCTTTGGAATCCAAGCTGGTATCTTATCCATTAGCTCAACTTGATCGAGTTCCTCTATCTTGATTTTTCATGACAACCGAGCCTCTACTTGGCCATCATAGCTACAACACTGATACTTCCTTGAGTTGGCTCACCATGCATTGAGCTGAGTCCATCTCCTCAAATAAGCCATCAGATTCCTTCACTTGTCATGACCTTCATGAGCATCACCATTCATCCACTGAGCTTCTTTTTCCATGTTGATCAATCCTTTTCATTAAATTGGTTCGAGCGCATTCCTTGGCTTACATGCAAGCTCTGAGCAACTCGAGATCGAGCTCATTTCCTCTTATTGAGCTACTATCGATACACTAAGCTCCTTCTGTGGCTCATAACCAAGCTCACGTGTAATGATTGATCTGTAATTTCCTTCAAAGCAAACATTTCCGACTACGTACACCATGAAGTGAACGTCCAAACCGAAATCAGCCACAAACTCATCATTCTTCATGAGATTTCTTTCTGAGCTCAACCTCTAGAAAACTGACATCGACCCGAGTTTATCAGCTTCATGGAGCTCAACTCCATTGCATTCAACTCTGCAAAGGAAACATTTTCCACTGACTGATTTGAGATGACCTCACTCTATGGGTCGAACATTTTCTCTTTTCGAGCTTGACCTTCAACCAAATATGATCCATCGAGCTTATGCCAATGGCTGGATTAATCTAAGATGAACTAAGCTATTTTATTTCACATGATTATCGGTATATTCTTTCACTGACACTGAAATTCATTGGAGCTATGGAAAACTTCCCTTTCCCACCTGTTTCAGCTGAGTCTACTTATTTGCAATCGTTCCACCGGATACATTATGTATGACTGGCTCTTATCCATATTTAATGCTAATTTTCTCCTAACCTTCTAAAATACCTTAACTTGGCTTAACAGTAACTATTATGGAGGACTCGACATCGAGTTACTATCACTGAGCTACATCTCTTGCATGTGGGGAATGCACTTGCGAGTGGCACCATCGTTGGAAGCACCAATTGAGTTTGATTCTTCTCAACTTGTGGACCATCAAGCATCCTTTTCGTGGCCTGACCACCCTAACACAATTTCCTATGGCAAATGGTTTAGCATGTGGAAGCTATGAACCATTATCCCACTCTACTGGCAAGAGATCTTTTTCATAGTATTCCTTTATGAGATCCTTCTTGTGCACATCTAAATGTGTATCAACATCCCATTATCCCTTCAATGATAACAATGATCATCCGCTTGGTCTCTAGCATTTATTTCCACGACTGAATTTCACTTCATCAGCTTTCTGTTATGACTTTATGGCCTTCAAAACTTCCAACTGCGAGCTTGCCTTCAATTTTGCTCCATCGAGTCTAGACTCATCACCATGACCTGCATCAAATTTCCTATTTATGTCAGAACTGCGAGCTCATAGGATTTGTGCCTCTAACCATCCCTTATGATGATGCTATATTCCAACTTTTGGGTCTCCTTGTTGTGCATTGATCTAATAAAAAATCCAATCTGAGTCATTTCTCTATCCTCAAGCTCCTGAGGTTTCATGAAAGTCAATGCATTGAGGTCACTTAAATGTTTGGAATTCGGTCACCACGAGCTCAATTTTATGAGATCCCTTTACGTTAACTCCTCAACATATTCAACCCTGACATGTTTAGATTAACCAAGACTTTAAACTTCAACTCCTGCGAACTCATCCTTCATTTTGCAATCTATAATCTCTGAGAGCTCTACTCGACACTTAGTATCTACTTGATCAAGAGCTCCAATACATGGAACAAACCGCCTAATTCTTGGCCTCATGTAACTTGAATCGACAATGAGCTCATCCTTATTCATGAATCTTGGATGATCTTGGTAATTTAGAATAAAATTTCTTCGCTATGTAAAAATGAGCTACTACTTATCATGAACTTGATTCTTGAGTGGGAACTCATTTCAACACTTGCTTATACCCAACTATACACCTCGACTCGCATGTGATTTCTCCCTATAGCTCATTTCTTACTTTCTTGGCGAGTAACCTTACATGGTGGGTCCCCTGAATTCCTTTCTCCCATCTGTAAGCTTGCCAAAATTCCCTTGGAAATCATCATGAACTTTTCCCCTGCATGACGAAACCTATTATATTGCGATGCTCCATAAGTTATCATTTGCAATGCCTGGTGCATCCCTCGACTACAAGCTCAAATTCCCCTTCATAAGGAATTATCCCCTGACTTGCTTGGAAATGCATTATCTCCACCAGTGAGCATTATCAAGACTAAATTGATCTTCATGTTTCTTTTCCTAGGTTGAGCTCTGAGCCATTCAACTCGGCCATGAAAATTTCATCACCAAGGTATGATTCGAACAATCCTTTCCTTCGGGTGGCTTTCAATTGAGCTCAACCCTAAGCCATCAATCCCTTTACATCATGAGCTCGGGCCTTCACGAAATTTCTACGGGATGGTCTTTTGGTCTACACTTGGATCCTACTTGTTAGCTGATCTCCTTGCAGTTCAAGCCTATGATGTTTCTTCTAACAACTATTGCTTATGCTCAATCAAGTGCCGAGGTCCTCAAATCATGACTCTTTTTGAGCCGGTGAGCCAATGATCATTTCCTATTAGCCATCTCGATGTCAAGTTTTATTTGTAACTCTTGAGCCATGGCATCTCACCTCAATTACACTGAGCATTTACCTATAAACTTCGTTGATAGATCCAACATCCTCAAACTATGCATCCTCTTATGACTTGCCACCCTAACATTGAGCTCATAAGTTCTGATTCATTTTACTCAGTGAAAAGATTGATGCTAAACAATGACTCAGTTCATCCAACTCATTATTGAACAGCCACATTCTGGAACTTCAACTGCTCCACATACACTGTCCAACATTCTCAATGTCGAAGATGTTTTCAATTAGCTTCCAACTCAAGTGCATGGAACTCCATGATTGGTCTCATTATTACATGATTCCCTTTTTCCACCGTGAGCCAACTTGACTCACCTCCGAGTTCACTTTGTGTTGACGGTCTATACAAATTGACCTTTCCTCTATGTAATGACCGATTATCACAAGCTCAAACTGTGAGAAAACACTAGCTAGCCCAAGTTAGATGCTTAGCCTGTTGAATTGATACTTGATCTTTAAAACAAGCGGTACATTTGTTTTGAGCTGAACTTCTCTGACTTCTGATAATTTCCTAGAGCCCGAGCTACTATGCTCAAGCACCCCAAACCATGTTATCTTGTGAGTCAACTGAATTTAGTCAAGCCAAGGAGCAATTTATGATTTGAGTCTAACATGAGAATCCTAAGTCATGACACACCATAAAAGTCTTTCACAATTTTAAATATGATCCCATCGACATAATTTTGAACCACTTCACTTGCACATGATCACTAAGTAATTAAACTGTTTATCCTTGGATCGTAGTTTTAACCTCATTGTCCAATTTTTTTCCTAAGAGGGCTAAAAAAAATTGGATAACATTTTTGGCGACCTCTCAGGGATGATTACCTGCTAAGCATGATTCTAGTAGCCTTAAGTCATCCATTGGGCATGGAGTCAATATTAGAATCTTGAAAGTGATTTGATCTTCTGTGATACATCTGGGAATCCCCTTGAGTATTTACCAATCTTGGACCTCCCTGAAATGTTAGGCAAGCATGAAGTATACTGAATCTGATGAACACTTGGCATCTATGAGCATACTACAGAATTTGAACAAAGAATGAGGAATTAGGGATATCATGAAACTCGTATTGAAACTTTTAACCTTCCTTTCCTTGAAAAACCTTCCAATGATGAAATAGTGTGCAGAACAACACAAGAGTGAAAATGGAAAACAAAACACACTGAAATTGAAAACCATACATGCTTCAAGTAAAACATGTAGGGTGTGCAATGCACTTATTCTGCTGAAAGAAAACCTATTCCTACTCTATGCTAACTGGAGGAACATGTGAGTTAAAAAAACCTTGCAACTGGTTGTGAAAAATAGCTCCATTTCCTCACAATGGATTTCCATGAAGATGATTTGACAATGGACATGGCTGAAAATGAGAGTGAAAAACTGAAACAAGCCCAATTCTCCACTTGGTCCACCGAGGTATCAACTGGAAAGAGAAATAATTCCTCTTTTAGTTGTTCTGCATTTGTCCTATAGAGGCATTGCAACTGATCCTTAGAATTGTGAAACTCATCCTCACATTATGGAATGAATGTGACTGGTTCTAGTTCTCTTCTGGATTTAATGAAGTCAAGTACCTGATGGGACATGGTTGCATCCTTTGAATTTTCCTGCTACCCCAAGATTCAACTTTGATAATGAAGTCCTGCAGACATTCCTGGATAAATGGTGTTGAAGTGATGCCCTCTTCATACCCATTTTCCTCCTTGGAAACAAGGAGTTCTTCTGCGACATGCAACTCCTTTGGATTGTTTGTAGTTTCCAATTTTGAACCACTGCAAATGTTTAAAATGTGTTTCTCATCTAAAAATTCCTCCTCCTTTGATTGACCTTCACTATCAATCTCCTCATTCAACATAAAACCTTCCTTCATCACTGGTTCATCAACTACGTTAGATTCCCCAATTGAGAGCAAGAAATTCTCAATGACATCATCTCCATCAAATTTTGAATCTGACTTAGTCTTTCCCGTGTGCTCCTCTTTCCATTTATTCATCAAGCAATATGGAAGATTCAATTCCTCCACATCTGACAAATGTTTTGTTTTTCCATTCTCCGGCTGTGGAAAAGATTTAACTTCTTCCATCATGGTATTCTTCGGATTGGAATTTTGTTTTGTCCTGATTGTCCTCATCCTCAAACATGAAATTAGAAAGATCAAATTCATCTAGGAGATCAGATTTTTGTAAGAATGAAGAAAGGGAAGGATTTGAAAGCCTATGTACATGGTCTCATCTACATTAATGACTGTTGAATCTACCTTAGTCTCATGAAACTCCTTGTGGCTGATTGTAACATCTAATGATGACCTTGGAAAGCTGCTACCACCTTCTAGAAGTGTTTCCAGTTCTTGACATGCATGGTAATTAGGATCATTGCATTCACTAGAACTACCTTGTACACTTGAGAGTTTTTCTTCTTTGACTTGCACATGCTCTTCTCCTGGTAGATTTGGAGTTGGCTCTTGCTTTTCTACAACTGGTTTTTTCCACTTGCAGTGATTCAACCTCCTCTGAAGATATGGAGCCAATATGAATACTGCATTCTGAATAGGTAGATTGTTGGTCTTCCTTGTTCAGCTCTAGATTTGTTTTTGGTACAAAACTAGTTTGTTCCATCTGTTCTTGAGCCTCAACTTTGGAAGAAGGTTTAGTTAGAAATGAAGTTTTCTTGATGTGAAGTTTTGTAGCCCATTCCTTCAAATTATTTGCATGCTCTCCTTTTCTAGTCTCCTCGACCATATATTCCTCCCTTTCACTCATTTCTTGAAGATGCTCCTCCCAAAATGGGTTTGGGACAACCAGATGAGGGACAAATTGAGATTCAACTGATTTACTCACCATTTGAGGAAGTGGAAGAGATTCAACTTCTTGTCTTGATGGCCTTTGTAGAAAAGAAGGAACTTTAGAAGAATGAGGCATGGAAGATTCATGATGGAATGGAGGAATAGAAGATGAAGTAGTGAATTCCACCACAGGGGTAGCAACTAGAAGGTTAGGATCATGTGCTTCAAGTTGAAACTGCATGGATGGAGACATGGAAAGAGGGTTGTAAGGTGGTAATGCAGGGACCTCCCATTGACAGGATTGACTAACATTATATTCATGAACGTCCCTCTTCTTGATCCATTCTCCAACTTGAGTCATTGTATTGATTATGAATTGAAGCTTTTGTTGAGGATTAAGCTCACATGGTATAGGGCCAGTCCATGGGTATGGAATGTTGAAGCCAATCTAGGTTGCCTTTATCATTTCATTGGTCCTTATTTGCACCATGTTATGCTCCAACTCTTGAACCTTCTTCTATAAGTGGTCTTCTTCAGGTGTAGGATAGATTTCAGAATCTACATGTCATTGTTCTTTAGTATTCCCCCTAGTTTGGTGGGTGACCAAAATGATCTGCATCTTGCTCATGTGGGCATGCATGCTAAAACTGATATTTGTCATGAAATTGGTCTGGAGGTGGATTATAATAGCCTGAAGATGGAAAGAACCATTGTTGCTGCAAGTGGGAATCCCACTATGGAAATGAAGTCATGATGGCACCGCTTCATGAATGGAAATATGTCAAAGAAAACTAGATGGAAATGGGTAAAACTGAAAGCCTGCAACACAGAGAGTGGGTCACTTTGACCAATGGAGTCACCATAGTTGTGCTTGGGTATGCCTCGTAAGGCTGAAATTTCACTAAGAGCACAACAACTTAATGAAATGAAGTAATGTTGCAACGGGTGATGTTGAGATGCCTCTTTTCCTTCTCCTTGAAGGAGACAAGGATAGTTTGACATGCTAGTAATTCCCTTGCTTTGAAGAAGCTCTTGTCTGAATTATTTGCATAAGTTAATGCACTGATATTTGAATTCTAGAGATATAGAGTCACCAGGTACTTTGACTTGTGTAAGTGAGAAGAGAAGTACCAACTCTTTGTCCCACTGGGCGTGCCAAAAATTGTTGTCACCAAATCACTGCACCCTCCGAATGGCCAGAATGTGAACAAGAAGTTTAGTGTGATTGGGACACATGGGATCACCTCTCAAGCTGTGGGACTTGGGCTCAAGGTGAACCTCCAGAGAAGGTCTATCTTCCTCTTCCTAAACTAAATGTTGTACTACTCCTAGTGTAATAAAATGGTTATCTAGACCTATGCTAACATTTTCATGGGTTTTAGGGAAAGAGATTTGCAAGAAATGAAACTATACTAGGGATGGTGATGCACCAAATAAAGGGTGTTTCCAGACTTAGGAAGGGTTAATTTGAAGAGGGTGTGTGCACCACAAGTCAACTTCACCTACTACAACTTAGAGAGGGTACAAAATACCATAGACTAGGAAGCATGCATTCCCTTTGTTAAAATCAATCAGACAAACAAGTTATCAGTCTTCCAGTGAAGAAGGATGAACTTGAGAAGGGTGAACAAGCACCACAACTCAACTGCATGCAATACTCCACCACTTGATAAGCACAGAACTCCAAGAACCTGCAATAGAAATGTGAACTTGCACAGTGTACCTGCAAGCATGAGAAAAAGCACAAAGAAGTATAAAAGGATGAAAGGACTGAGATTAGTCATAAAACACACACTTTTATTGCTTTCAATAACATGCAAAATGCATCATACATTTAGAAGAGGCAATGGTTGCCATTACAGTCTTGGAAAAGAGGCTTGAAAGTTCCCTCAACATACAAGGATAGCTTGTAGAAGAAGAGATGACTCTTGAAAAACACGCACTTGCCTAATATGTCTAGCTGTCCAACCTATCAGACTTGTTGGAACCTCTTGGAATGAGCTTCCAACTTACATTTATAGAAGAAGTTGAGAGAGAGAAGAGGAGTCATAAATTCCCTTCCTAAATTCAAGGCACATGATGTATTTATTACAGTTGGTTGAACCACTTTGAGAAGCTTCCATCATGTGCCATTAATTCCCAGTTGACCTATTTTCCTTAATTAAGTAAAAGAATATTTAAATAATAATAATAAATATTTTTATTAAAATATTAAAATAAAAATATTAAATTAATTAAAAAATAATGTGAGACCCTCCCGTTGACTAGTTTGCACTGAGGTGGGAGGGGTCCATGTGAATGAGTCAAAAGAATCAACTCGGTGGTTGGCTCGCCAAGAAAACTCACCGAGTTAGAGTCGAGTTCCTCTACACCACATCGAGCTCACATTCCTCATAGAGCTCTTCTTGTCTTCCCGGGATCACCACCGAGTGATGTCTCTCACACGCATTAAACGTGCTCCCTTTTATTCACCGAGATGGTGACCATATTTCCAGATTGATGTCGTTTGACCGAATCACTATCACACTTAAATTTGCCAGATGAGTCAATGTCACCAAGTATGCTCTATCTCATCAAATCCTTTCTCATTTGGCTATGCCGATGATCTCAGCTTGAAATACTTACTATCGAAAGTGGCTTGGCCAATATTTCACCATTGCCTCATAACTTGATTTCTTTACAGGCTCACCACCGAGATCCTAATCTGAACGAGATACTCTTGTATGTGATGAATCACCTCCTTGGTTGAGCTTGTATCTTTTCTGACTTCATTTGACCTTAACCGAGTGCTCTCTCTAATTTTTACATAACCTGCCACTCCAAATCTAGGGAAACACTGATTTTCCTTGAATTGGCCATCACTATGTTCAGCCAAGGTGAGTTTCCCTCCTTGCAAATGTCTCATTGCCAATCCTTTTTCCTATGCCTTCTGTAGCTCACATTCTTCATCGAAAACTTTACCATCGATCTCGTTTCACTTTGTTAACTTCTCAAGTCCTGACTCCCTTACTCATCTCTGAAAGCTCTGATTGAGGTGAGATCTTGACTTCTACTCCTATGCATGAGCTCACTCTCAATATGTGCTTCTTCTTTGCATTCGCCGAGCTCCTCCATGTTTTGTGTGATCTCTAACGATCTTCAACAATCTGACTCGTTCCTTCAACTCCAAAACTATTTCCAAAACTCACAAAGTCATTTCATTTGCTTGAATGAGCTCCACAATTACAAAATTACCTGTGTAACTTGACTCTTTGCATGGATCGACTCAGCTTTTCTAAATGAAACATCCTTTTGAATCAATTCGTAATAGAGCATTCCTCTATACATTATCTGCAACGTTTTCTCCTTTCAATCTTGACCATATCTTTCCAAGTGCGAGGTTATGTGGATACAATTTTTCAATGCATCCAAATTTCATCGACCGAGTTTCTGCCTGGTGTATCATCTTCAAAACATCGAGCATTGAGTATCTCCATACTTCCAACTATTCGAGCCATATTATTGTTTCCCAAATTCATTAGATGACTTATGCATATTTATCCACAGTTTATCACTAACATTCCTCCTTAACTCGGCTTTGCACCCATGTCAAACTCCTGGAGCTCATACAATTCGAGCTATCATGAATCTCCACATATGGGGAATGTTCACCTAGTTAGACCATCCAAGGCATCCTACCCATGGTTTAACATCTTGGAACTCAACTCGTGGGTGATCCCTTATGATATGGATGTGTTGACCCCATCTTGGCACCATGTCCTGCGAATTTCCCACCCCAAAGACTTAATGTGGAATCTCGACACCATATTTATCTAAGTTGATCCTTGTGAAGATCCCACCATCTTTTGAGCTCCACCTCAAGTTTAACTTAGCTTCGTCCATACATGGTCTAAGTCTCTTGCATTGAGTTTTCGCACCTTGCAATCATCCCTCGGGTAACCAGCATCAACTCCTTTGTCTGAACTCAGTAATCAGATTTTTGATGACTTGGCCTCTCACATTCCAACTCGAGCTAAATATGAATCACCATAACGATCCGATTCATTGAGCTACATTATTTGAGATTTGCGTTCAATGACTATGCAAATCACAGCCCTTCACCATACATTATGACGATGATAGATTCCCATTTTATCATTTCATCAAGCCGCACATTGAGCTCATAAAAATGCCGATCCGAGTCATTTTCTACTCAAGCTCTGCTCTTTCCTGAAAGTCTGAATTCGGATTACTCCCAAAGTTTGGAATTATCACCACGAGCTCTGAGATTCAAACCTTTCCGTTACTCTCCCACGTATTCGACCCTAATCTCGTTTATATTCTCAAAGTGTTAAACTTCAACTCCTGCTAACTCGCCCCCCGTTTTGATCTCGGCTCAAACAAGCTCTACTCGACTGTCAGATCTACTTTTGAAACTCCAATACTACAAACCACTAATTCCTGGCCATCATAATCATCTTTATCCTGTGCTGCTTGCTATATTGTGATTTCTTCCATGTAACCCTTAAAAAATCTAACTCCTCTATCAACAAAACGAGCTCAACTTACTGTGAACTTTTTCTGAGTGCTTGCATTTAAATCCACATAGCTTATTTCACTTCACTATACTACAGAATGGAATCACTTGATTTGCTCATTGAACTCTTGTCCTACTTTCCTGACTCAACCTTACATGGTGGGTCTGATTGAATTCATTTCTCCCACACCTATATCTGAGCCTGAAACAACTCTCCAACTCCAGAATGACTCAACCCTAATGACGAAGACCTCCAAGATTGTGATCATCAATAGATGGATTGGCCTGCAACCTGTGCGTCTCTTTTACTAGCTCAAACCTTCTACATATCTTACCTATAACACGTCTGCTGTGGTGAGCGTGATCCTGGCTGAATCGATCTTCGTGTTTCTTTTCACGAGTTCAAGTTTATCTGTGCCTTACTTAACTTGACCGTGAACATTACTTGGGTTGTTGCAATGTTTCTTCACTTCAACCAATCCAGCCCCAAGCCTCAGTCCTTTTATGCTTATCACCGAATTAATTTTTAGGCTCACCCGAGCTCCTTTCGCGATCTCCTTGAGTTCGAGCTCACCCGTGTCACCTTACAAGTGTGTGTTTATGCCAATGTGCATAGGTACCTCAACATTGACTCAGTGAGCCAATGCTTGTTTCAGCGGGATCCTCCCATATCACCTTACAACTTCCATGGCTCGACGATGTCGAGCTCGACCTGTGGAAAATATCAAATAGCTCAAAACCTCATCAAGCTATGAATCCTCCTATGACTCAGCCACCCTACCTATGTCACGGCTGAATTGGCCTCCTCATTTCCCACACCGAGCTCGATTAATCTTCTCTTGGGTTCCCGAGCTATTGTTGACTTAGCGAGGCACTACAACTGCTCGGGCTCCATCCACATTCTAACGTCGAACCATTTTCATTACTTAACTCCCTGGGATCATGAGCTTGGTTGTTCCATATTGGTGCACTCATTATTACAATATTCCATTTTTCCGCCGTGAGCTAACTTGACTCACCTCCGAGTTACCTTTGTGTTAACGGTCTATGCAACTCGCCCTTTCCTCTATGTAATGACCAGTTATCACGAGCTCAAACCATGAGAAAACACCAGCTAGCCCGAATTAGATGCTCAGCCTGTTGAATTGATACTCGATCTTTAAAATGAGCCATGCATTTTTTTGAGTTACAAGGATGCTATAAAATCTTTGAAGCCTGTTCCATGCTCTGCACCATAGACCAAACCGCCACTGAGTCAATAATTGAGTTGAGCTCAAGGAGCTATTTATACCAAGCTAACACCAGAATGCTAACACGACACACCGTGCTGAGATTTTCATACAAGTTTAAATATGAGCCCATCGACATAATTTTGAACCACTCCGCTTGCACATGATTGAGCAATTAAACTATTTGTCTTGGGTGTAGTTTTAACCTCATTATCAACGTTTTGCCTGAGAGGGAAAAAATTGACATCATTTTTTGCGACCTCTCAGGGATGTTTGCCTACTAAGAATGGTTCCAGTAGCCTTGTTTATCCATTGAGAATGGAGTCAACATTGGAATATTGAAAGTGATTTGATCTTTTGTGATACATCCTGAAATCCCCTTGAGAAAATCCAATCTTGGACCTCCCTGAAATGCTAGGCATTAGGTATACTGAATATGTTAAATGTTTGGCATCATGAACACTACATAATTTTGAATGAGGTAGATCATGAAACTCTTATGGAAACTTTGAACCTTCCTTTTCCTTGACACCTTCCAATGATGCAACAGTGTGCAAAACAACACAAGAGCGAAAATGGAAAACAAAACACAGTGAAACTAAAAACCATACATGCTTCAAGTAAAACATGCAGGGTGTGCAATGCACTTATTATGCTGAAAGCAAACCTATTCCTACTCTAAGCTAACTGTAGGAACACATGAGTTAAAAAAACCCTACAACTGGTTGTGTAAAATATATCCCTTTCCTCATAATGGATTGCCATGCAAATTATTTGACAATGGACATGGCTGAAAATGAGAGTGAAAAAATGAAACAAGCCCAATTCTCCACTTGGTCCACCGAAGTATCAACTAGAAAGAGAAAGAATTCCTCTTTTAGTTGCTATGCATTTGTCCCATAGAGGCATTGGAACTGATCCTAGGAATTGTGAAACTCATCCTCACATTCAGAAATGAATGTGACTGGTTGTGGCTTCTCTTCTAGCTTTAATGAAGCCAGGTACCTGATGGGACATGGTCACGTCCTTTGGATTTTCCTTCTACCCCAAGATTAAAATTTGATAATGAATTCTTGTAGACATTCCTGGATAAATGGTGTTGAAGTGATGCCCTCTTCATGCCTGTTTTCCTTCTTGGCAACAAGGGGTTCTTCTACGACATGCAACTCCTTTGGATTGTTCGTATTTTCTAATGTTGAACCACTGTAAATGTTTAAAATGTGTTTCTCATCCAAAAATTCCTCCTCCTTTGATTGACCTTCACTATCAATCTCCTCATTCAACATAAAACCTTCCTTCATCACTGGTTCATCAACTACGTTAGATTCCCCAATTGAGAGAAATAAATTCTCAATGACATCATCTTCGTCAAATTCTAAATCTGAATTAGTTTTTCCCGTGTGTTCCTCCATCCCTTTATTCATCAAACCGCATGGAAGATTCAATTCCTCCACATCTGAAAAATAAATTATTTTTCCATTCTCTGGCTGTGACAAATATTTAACTTTATCCACCATGGTATTCTGTGGATTGGAATTTTGTTTGTTCTGATTTTCCTCATCCTCAAACATGAAATTAGAAAGATCAAATTCATCTAGGAGATCAAAGTTTTGTAAGAATGAAGAAAGGGAAGGATTTGAAAACCTCTACATGGTCTCATCTACATTAATGACCGTTGAATCCACCTTAGTCTCATGAAACTCCTTGTGGCTGATTATAACATCTAATGATGAACTTGGAAAGCTGCCACCACCTTCCAGAAGTGTTGCCAGTTCTTGATATGCATGACAATTAGGATCATTTTATTCACTATAACTATCTTGTACACTTGAAATTTTTTCTTCTTTGAATTGCACATGCTCTTCTCTTGGTAGATTTGGAGTTGGCTCTTGCTTTTCTACAACTATTTTTTCCACTTGCGGTGATTCAACATCCCATGGAGATATAGAGCCAATATGAATACTGCATTATAAATAGCTATATTTCTGGTCTTCCTTGTTCAGCTCTTGATTTTGTTCTGGTACAAAACTAGTTTGTTTTTTCTGTTCTTGAGCCTCAATTTCGGAAGAAGGCTTGGTCAGAAGTGGAGTTTGCTTGATGTGAAGTTTTGTTGCCCATTCCTTCAAATTATTTGCATGCTCTCATTTTTTATCCTCCTCGACCATATATTCCTCCCTTTCACTAATTTCTTGAAGATGCCCCTCCTAAAATGGGTTTTGGATAGCCAGGCGAGCAACGAATTGGGATTTAACGGATTTACTCACCTTTTGAGGAAGTGGAAGAGATTCAACTTTTTGTCTTGGTGGCCTTCGTAGAAAAGAAGGAACTTTAGAAGAACGAGGCATGGAAGATTCATGATGGAATGTAGGAATAGAAGATGAAGTAATGAATTCCACTGCAGAGGTAACAACTGGAAGCTTAGGATCATGTGCTTCAAGTTGAAAATGTATGGATGGAGACATGGAAAGAGGTTTGTAAGGTGGTAATACAGGGACCTCCCATTTATAGGATTGACTAACATTACATTCATGAACGTCCCTCTTCTTGATCCATTCTCCAACTTGAGTCATTGTATTGATTATGAATTGAATCTTTTGTTGATTATTAATCTCACATGGTATAGGGCTAGTCCATGGGTATGGAATGTTAAAGCCAATATGTGTTTCCTTTGTCATTTCATTGGTACTTATTTGCACCATGTTATACTCCAACTCTCGAACCTTCTTCTATAGGTGGTCTTCTTCAGGTGTAGGATAGATTTCAAAATATGCATGCCATTGTTCTTCAATATTCCCCCAGTCTGGTGGGTGACCAAAATGATCTACATCTTGCTCATATGGGCATGCATGCTGAAACTGATATTTGTCATGAAATTGGTTTGGAGGTGGATTATAATAGCCTGAAGATGGGAAAAACCACCGTTGCTGTAAGTGGGAATCCCACTGTGGAAATGAAGTCATGGTGGCACATCCACATACATACACAAGATAATATAACTTCCATCCTGAAATTTCTTTTATACACACAATTTTCAGAATGACATCTAATATAACATTGCTCCATCATGAATCTATTAAATTCTTATACTATTGATGTGGAGCTTGTTTCAGGCCATACAAGCTCTTCTTCAGTTTGCACACCATCTCCTCTTTACCTTTGATCTCATATCCCTTTGTCTACTATATATATAGATCCTCCTCCAAACCACCACAGAGAAATGCAATCTTTACATCTAGTTTCTCTAAGTGCAAGTCTTATGCTACCACTATTCCAAGAACAATTATAATAGAGTTCATTTTCACTACAGAAGAAAAAATCTCATCAAAATCTACACATTTTTTCTATGCAAACCCCTTGACCACCAACCGGGCCTTGTATCTTTTCTTTCCTCCTTCTTCCTCTTTAACTCTGTACACCCACTTGTTCTACAATGCTCTTTTGCCTTTGAGTAGCTTCCCTAATTCCGAAGTCTAGTTCTCCATGAGAGATTGATGCTCCTCATGTTAGAAGCACAATGGACTGAGAGGGGGTGGGTGAATATTTCCTACAAATTTCTTGCTTCATTTACCATTAAATTCAGAATGTAACATCATTTATCCATCCACACACATTCAACCATAGCATAACAAATGTGCACAATATCAACAAAGAACCAAAACACATGCAAGAGATATCATAGACACAAGATTTAAGTGGGAAACCATCATGGGGAATAAAACCCATTGAAACATAAACATTATATTGTCATGCTTCAAATTTAGTGAGATATCAACCCCTAGTTTTGTAGAGCACCAACACTACATAGAGCACCAACCCCTAATTTAGAGAAGAATCCACTCCAAAAGGAGGATAAAACCCCCTAAGGATTAATAATCACTAAATAATCCACCTGAAGATGTTTGATCTCTGCAAATGTTGCTGCCACAACTGATGGAGATCAATAATTTAATTCACAAACCCTAGCTCATATCTTAGGGAATCAAACTTACTCTTTCTTCACTTTTCTTTGCTCTATCCTCTTGCTATCATGCTACCATTCCTTCCTCAACATATCATTATCTTCCCCATCCTTCAAATCATGCTCTCATATATGTAAAATATCTCTCTCTAGGCCACACACCTTGCCTTTAAGAGCACTAGTTCAAAAATGAACTAAACAAGCACTTAAATATTTTTTTCTTCCTTCCAAACCAAAATAGGTCAGTCCTTCATGATAAATTCAACCCATACAACTCTAGAACATTCAAAAATTTGAATTATAACAGTCACATATGACCTAAGTAGGTCGGCCTAGCCAAAAAACTCATTACATGTTCCACAAATGGCTCAAAACCCCAAGGGCACAATCTTAAAAATGCCCTAACATCAGTACCATACTTTTTCATGACCCATGAATCATTATACATGATTAAAATATCATAAAAATTTCATACATGGTCTCAATTAATATAACCCAATAAAATTATTTCATTTATTGGGCCTATTAATCTTTACAATTCCTAAAACAGTTTTTTCATGCACCCTTCAACACACTGGAAACTTCATCTCATCACCAAATCACTCATACTTAATGAAAAAATTCCATGTAACAATTTGAAATAAATTTAAGAACATTTAGAACACTTACAAGCATGTTAAAAGTCATGAAAAATCTTTCTCTTCAAACCACAACAATATTTTCCTTTACCAAATCAACTTGCCAAAAAATCTATTTCCAAAGGTTAGATCATAAAATCAAATACAAAAACATTAAAGACATAAAAATGGATTCATTGTATTCCCAATTCATCCCTGTTAAAATTTTAGGTGATAGGAAGCATCATCAAATCCATATCGTTCTTAAAATAACCTCAAACTTTCACCAAAACAGATCTTGTTCTAAACTGCTAAAAACCTTCATGCTCAAAGAATGCCATGGAAACCTTGTCATCTGACCTCATCATGAATAAATCCATATAAAAATAGAAATATATCTGAATAAACTTTCCAACACAACTATAATCATCTCACGAATCCACCTATAACTCAAGATATGGCAAAAAAAACCCTGGTATTTGAGATCCCAAAACCGTCCTTTGACCAGTCAGCTTGTTTATACCTCAAAACCTCATCAAACTACATGAAATTTATATTAAACCTCCATGGAAATCTATAAAAACTCACATACATCATACAACATCAATTTTTAATATCACTTCTTTGGACCAACCTTTCCTAATCTGGAATGCTTCATAAACTGTTATTTTCAGGTGGGGCCCACATATGGTCAAGACATCAACTATACATTTATGGAAATATAGAGGATTATAATACAATATAAAATCATTACATTTTATTTTTCAATCAAAATAAACTCATAATACTTCACCTTTTACAAACTACTCCTACCTAGGGTTTCACTAGGGTTTTTGACCTTCTTACCTTATTAACATTCGTTCATAAAAACTTGAAGATAAAATCACCTCATTATTTTTGTGAAACATTATAAATTAACCTTAGAAACATACCTAAAATATACAAGGTCCCATGCAAATTACATCATTCACAACAGACATCAGAACTTCAAATTTGAGCTTGATTTTCACCTGTTCTTGACCTTGTCTCACATAAACTGTCATAACTTACAAAATTCACATCATGAGAACCAAATTTTTTTATGAGAGAATACTGACTCATACATATAACATATCCAATCATCATAATGAGAATTACATGTCCCAATCTCTCCAGTCATTAAGACTTACCTATGTTTACATGCTAGATTCTCACTGTAACAACTAGAACCAACTAAAACAATGAAAGAAATGAACAAGAAACTTCTGAAAATGGCCCAAAAATACCTCATATGAAATTATTCACCTAATATAATGCATCCATGAGCTCAAATAGCCTCAATACATTCTATCACACCTCCTAGCTGCTATACATGCCCCCCAATGAGCACCTGTAACATGGTGAACCACCTGAACTGCACTATACCAATACTTTGAGTAATCAAGCACCCTTAAAACCTTTTATCCAACATGTCAAAATTCTTCTCCAACATCCCATAAGATCACAGTTTCAAGCTACATTTCTTCGGTACTGTATTAGCTTGCTAGAGCAAGCATACCTTACTGAATCTCCCTATAGTAGCTCAAACACATCTGAACATGTATGTTAGCATCTCAAATATCATCATATCATCATCATAAATCATTATATTTGTCATTAATGTGTTTTTGTAGCAATGAAAACACCTATTAGGCCTACATTCCAACACCTCATTCATGGCTTGCTTCTACTTCTTTTTGACATCTACCTATATTGCTTCATCAAAGATCTTTGGCTCTCCACTGTCAGTGAGTAATAAATAATAAAGATAAGGAGAAAAACACTCAGGTTCTCTTATTACCCTAGGATGCCTCCTTAATATATGATTTTGGGGTTCCTATTGAGTAGGTTCTTGAACTGATTCATGTACCACTTTCCTATCTGGAAGATTCTCTACCACTGCATATTCTTTCTTGGATTCTTCCTTGATTTCCTAAAACTATTGCTTATACATAAATTTCTCATTAAATACCACATCCCTAGATTGAATGATTTTCTTGTCCTTAATAGACCATCATTAATGTCTTGTTTTCTTGTGTCTCTTTCATTATTATGTTGATTTGATTGAATGCTAATCACACATTAATGAATGGTTGAATGGTTTATGGTTTAAGTAAGCAAATATGAATTGGTTAAAGTTTTATAAGGACCAATTCTCCCCCCTCTCATTCCATTGTGCTTTCAACAATTGGTATTAGATAAGGTCCTTTTGGATAATTTTAATCACTTGAAAGGAGATCTTCTTAAGCACTAACATGAAAAGTAGACAAGTACAAGCTGAAATGCTTCCAATGATCAGATTGAGATCTTATTTGAAACCCTTAGGGTTTGATTTATGGGATTATATTTTTGAGGTATGTGCATCATTTTATCCTGCATTGAAGGTTAATTAAGAATACAAGGAGGAGCATGATCTAGTTTTAGGCCTTGTGGGACCAAGGACAAAGAATGAAGAGTGTAAAATTGCTCACAATGCTTTTCAAAATTAAGATGAAAATATGATATGATACATTGATAGTGGGTGTTCTACTCATATTAAATGTGACAATAGTAAATTTATCTCCTTGAGAAATATTTCTTTAGGATCTGTTAGGTTTGGTGGTAATTCTGCCATAAAAATTACAAGAAGAGGTTCTTTGAGTTTGGATAATGGAAAAACCCCCACCCACTATATTTTTTTATGTTAAAGAACTAAAGCACAACCTACTTAGTGTAAGTAAAATGTGAAAATAAGGGTATATTCTATATTTTGATTATAAGGGATGAAAAATTAGAAATAGAGAAATAGGTAAGCTTGTTGTTAAAGATAAAAGGACTAAAAATAACATGTATGTTTTGAAGGAAGTTAACAAAGAAAATATTCTTATGAGTAAGTTGAATGATAGTTTGTTATGACATAGGATATTTGGTCATGTAAACTTTGATAATCTTGTTAAAATAAGATCTAACGATTGTGTGATAAATATGCCAATAATCAGCAAAAAGGAAGATACATTATGTAAATCATGTCTTCATGGGAAGTAGACTAGAAGAAGGTTCAAGACAATGAACAGGATTATACCACTAGTCCTTTACAACTGATCCACACTGATCTTTGTGGACCTATGAGAATGGAAATTATAAAGGTGATTATTAATTTATGCTTTTTATTGATGATTATACAATATATCTTAGGTTAATTTCTTAAGAAACAAATCATATGCATTTAATGTTTTCAAGTCATTCAAGGCTCTCATTGAGAATGAGAAATATGGAAGAATAAAGAGTATTAGATCAGATAATGGAGGTAAGTTTTGGTTAGATTCATTTGATGAATTTTATAGACTTCATGGTAATAAGAGGTGATTTTTAGTCTCTAGAACACCACAAGAAAATTGAGTGGTTGAAAGAAATAACAGGATTTTTCAAGAGATGGCAGTGACAATCTGAAATTAATTTAAGTTACCTAATGGATATTAGAAGGAAGAAAATTGTACAGTTTTCTACATTATCAACAAATGTCAACTAAGGTTAAACAATGACAAGAATCTATATGAACTTTAGAAAGGCAAACCAACTAATGTGGAAAATTTTAGAGTTTTTAGATGTATTTTCTTTATAAAAAGGATTGAAGACAATCTTGGTAGGTTTAACTCTAGATATGATGAAGGCATATTCTTAGGATATTATTCAATAATTTTAGCCTACATTTTCTATAAAAAAAATTTGAATACAATAATTGAAATTGCAAGAGCGAAATTTTATGAATCTTATCCTATGAGATCCATTTTCAATACAAAGGAGACATCACAAGTGACTGATCCTAAAGAAGAAGAATAAATTGTACAAGTAAATGAAGAAGAAGACGATGAAGAAGAAAGGAAAGACACCAAAGCACCATCAAGATATATTAGGAGAGATCAACTTGAAAATAAAATCATATGAAAGAAAGATGTTGGAGTTACTACAAGAAGGAACTGGTAAGTCTTAAAAACTAAGAAAATTATGCATTCTTATCAAAATTTGAGCCTAAGAATGTTGAAGAAGCAAGTAAGGATGAATGTTGAATAGAGGATATGAATGAAGAGCTAGATTAGATTGAGAAAATTTTACTTGCGAATTAGTTCCTAGACCCAAGGACTAGAATGTCATTGGAACCAATTGGGTGTTTAGAAATAAATTGAATGAAAATGGAGAAGTCACAAAAAACAAAGCTAGGATGGTTTGTAAAGGGTATTCTCATGTTGAAGGAGTTGACTATGAAGAAATGTTTTCTCCAATGGCTAGAATGGAAGCAATAATATTGTTTCTATCATATACAAGGAATAAGGGATTTAAAGTGTATCAAATGGATGCCAAATTTTCCTTCTTAAATGGATATCTTGAGGAAGAACTGTATATTGAGCAGCCTAATGGTCTCTCTTTGTCTGATGGAAAATATTATGTGTGTAGATTGAAAAAGGAACTCATTGGGCTAAAACAAGCTCACAGGGATTGGTATGGAAGGCTAGATAAGTACTTGACTGATCAAATTTTCACAAGGGATCTGATCTAACTATGAAGATATTAAAGGTCTGTGATGTCCTGTTTGATTATTCATCAAATTTTATCTTAGAATTCATTTGAGAGTATTTCATGGTAGTCATTCGTTTAAACATGTTTGGTCATGTCAAAGTATGTATATCATGTCAGTCTGTCCAAAGGAATGACGAGGTCATGTCCATATACAAGTATGTTAAGTGTTCTATGTCAAGTTTTATATGTCTTGAGTTTATCTTAAAGATGTCATAAGGATTAGTAACAAGGTTCAGAAGTGAAATGGGTTTATAAAGGGATTCTTTACTTCTTTAGTCAAGGTTGAAGAGTTCAAGAATATTTATGCATTATATAGAAGGATGAAATATTATCAAATTTTCAAATTCAGTGGTTTTTGTATGAGTAAGTAAAATTATATAGGTATGAAATGTTATCAAAATCTATCTATGATGAGTTGTGAAGCTCTTAAACATGTTTTAGATTATCTAATAAGTTTGAGTATGCTTAGGGGAATCCAAAAGAGTTGTCAAGTGAGATATGGACTGTGTCAAGGAAATAAAGGTATAAAACAACAAGCTATAAGTTTGCAAAGAATAATTGAAGCAGGGGAAGCCACTCTTAGTCTTCTAATAGGATCTTTAGATGACATAAAGGTTATGCAAGAAAGAATAAGATTGAAATGTGAAAGAAAAATGATAAAGCCCATGCAAAACAAGGTATGATCATATGTATTGGAGTTGCTATAGTAATGAAGGGTTATATTACATTGTCCCATATGTGTATGGTGCATTATTGAGATATTATAACATAAGAGGGTGATTTGATACTCTCTATCCTAAGAAATTTAAGATAAAATCCTTCAGAGGTGCTTAATGTGCATGGTGACATGATTCAAAAGATGAGGGATTCTAAAATGGTAACATACAGGCACTAAGGACAGTGGAAGAGATAAAATGAAGACCTACATGGTTGTGTAGACCTACTTAGACAAGGGGAGTCAAATATTTTCTTGATAAGTTGATTCTAAACATTGTGGATAAGTATTGATGATGAAATGGATATGATTGCAAATTAAATTGGTGATATTTTGAATCTTTAATGGACAAGTGTATTATATCAGGGAATTGTATCATGTCCTTGTCATGTTTTGATGACATACAAGCTTGTGAAGAAACACCAAGGTAGGAGGAGCTTATTTTGGCATTCATTAAGGTGTTTGGAAGGATTGTATGGAAAGGATGATGAAGATTATAGGGTTGTATGAAAATTTTCTTACATGAGAAAAGTTTTCACCATATCAGGACTCAGCTGAAGGATGTGCACTTTAACATTACTCTACAGGTTTGAAAAAGACATTTGATGCAAGGGGTCCTTTTTAAATCTTAAAAAAGTATGAAGGGTTCTATAAGAATTTGCATTGCAATGGATGATGATAGTCAGGTACACTTCAAAGGTAAATGTGTGCTTGAGACTAAAAGGTTTTTATGGCATACATTAAAGGCTGAAAACACTGAAAAGTGTCTTAGGGACTATAACAAGATACTCAAGCCATATCCAAGGAATGATAGGAAGGTATGTGGTATCATGTTTGAGTTTTAAATTATAATAAGATGATTTAAACACAGGGGGATCTATAAGGATTAGAATCATGTTGTTTCTAGGCTTCCATAGACGCCTAAAGTTGATCAAAAGTGCACTAAAGGAGTTGTTTAGGGATTTCGGACCTTAAGGTGGTTTGCAAGCATTGTTTGGTAGAAGTAAGTGAGTTTGTGTGTCTTATCAAGTTGAGATAGATCAATAAAGAGGTAATACAATGCTTTTAGCCTTGGTTCATGATTTTTTGCATGTATGAGTCCATGCATTCTACTACCCAGGGGGAGTTAAGTGGTTTCAAGATATGTAAAATGGTAAAAATTAGAGTTTAAGGAAGAAATGATAGGTTTGTATGTTTGTGTATGAATTTGGTTGATGTTTCCAACCAAGAGGTGATTCTAAAAATTGAAGAAATATAAAGACAAGTTGCTACATGTAGGCACTTTTTCATTAATGTAAAAGGGGGAGAAGATTAGGTGGTTTTTCATTAATGACAAAGGGGAAGATTATTTTCATGTTGAGTTTAGGAATTTTCATTGATGTAAAATCCCATTAATGACAAAGATGATGATGGAGGTATGATATAAGGTGCTTATTAGGGTGATTACATGAAATTTTAGGTTTTTTGATGATTACATGAATGGATTTAGTAGGATTGGTTTGGTCTAGCAAGCCTAATCAGGTGACATAACTAGCCTAGGTGACAGTGCATGGTGGATGGTGCTACATGGTGACTTGATAATAATTGTATAGGCATGGAGATCATGTTAGGAGAGTTTAAATACAATCATATGAGTCTCATAGTGTAGGTATAAGTTGAAGACCTAGTTTTATGTACTCATCTAGACCTGGTTTAGGTGCTTATAGGCCAAATGGAGAATTATGATGAGGTATAGAGCCATATGAGATCATGGATGAATGAAGGGGTGTAATACATGTTTACTCAGGTGTGTTAGGGACTTTTGGAGAGCTTTCATGATGAGGTATGAGGTGCTTCTCCTATGACCTAGCTTACACCATGTAAAACCCTAAGAGCTAGTCATGAAAATGAGATGGTATATGAAGATGCAAACCTACTTGAGATAAATGTATGAATGTATATGGTGCATATTGGTCCTATAAGTGTGAGAATTTTTTAAAGTAATTATGAAGAATATTTTACAAGTTATGATGTTTTAGGTGAAACAAGGTCCAAGAAAGAATGATTTCCAACTCGAATTACAACTTCTGATGCTCACTATGGATTGTGAACTTTGCATGGGAGCTTGTGTCTTATATGGATTTTTTTTTTTCATTTATCTAAGATCATTTAAAAAAATAATGGGGTTGTTTTATCATCACATTTTTATGAAGGAATGTTAAGAAGGTAAATTTTTTTTTGTGAGTTTGAAACCCTAGGTCAAAAGCAATGGAGAAGATATTATTGGAAAGTGAAAAAATGTTTTTTTATTTCTAGTATGATTATTTGAGGTTGTAAAGGACACACACAAATTTATAGAAAGATGTGGTAGAGCGTGTGATGGTTTGTGGACCCCACCCAAACATGAAAATTTCTGAATATGTTCAGTTTTAGGGAAAGTTGTCCAATGGAGGTATGAAATAAATTGATTATTTTTAATCTTAGGAGTTTTAATTTATTTCCATGATAGTTTCAAATCATGGTTGAGGTACTAGAGGGAAAAGTGGAACCTATTTATGAAGGCTATCCTTTAGGCAGTTTTGGGGTAGTTTTGTGAAGTTTCAAAGATTGACCTAGTTGAAGCCCTTCCACTTGGAGTTGGAAGGATATTTAAGATGTTATGGAAATTAGATTCAAAATTATTTCTGATTATATTATTTTGTTAAGACTATTTTATTGAGCATGTTTTGTTGCCCTGAATCCCATTACTTTCAATCGATCAAGGCCAAAATCGACTAAGTATGGGAAGGGATGCAAAATCTCTCCACGTGTCTCATCGGCGCAACCCAAAAAGATATAATTGTAAAAGGGTTCGTAAAATCTCAGAAGCCTTCTAAGTGTCTAGAGCTCAATAAAGTCACTCCCAAACAAGTTGAAGTGCTAGAGACACGTCTACCAAGAAAAATCTCTCCACGTGTCTATCCAACACACTTTTTTTAGAAGGCTAGGGAAAGAGGACCCTAAACAAGCACAAGGCCTAAACGTGGTAGGAAGAAATAACTTCGAAAACAAGGGACTCAACTGCAATACCAAGTAGGAGTATATGCATGGATTCCTATAAATGATTGAAATATTTATTCTAGAGCAAAAAGGTCAAACATCTAAATTGAATACTAAAAGTGGTAGCTCTGTATTTAAAATATTGGGGGTAGGAGCCAGAAAGATAAGAACAAGGCCTTAGTAAATTAAAGGTGAAAAAGGTGGTAGTTGAAAGGAACAGAGTGAGAGGATGTCCTTTAAAGGAGGAAGAAAGAATGAAAATAGGAGGATCATGCTTAATGCCCTTAGGAAGAGAAATTTTTGAGGAGAGAAACATTAGAAAAGACAATATTTCAGTATTTTGTAAAAGTCTAGCCTCAGTAAGCCTCTGCCATAAAAGAAAATTGTAATATGTGCCTTTGAGGGCCTTATGTATCCATTTTTATATATGAATAAAGAGCTCTTATTCTATGCAAATGGAATTTATATATTATCAATTTCTGTTCTTTTATGATAAGTAGTTCTAAAATGAGTCAAGAAATTCATCATACTTAATGCCCTTAGATTTTCTCTATTTCATTTACTATTTATAAATAATTTTCTTCAGCTCCTCGGACTTGTGATATCATAATAGTAGATCATGTTATGCATCCCTTAAACTACCCTCAATTAATTATTAAAATATTATGTAGCTTTCCCTCTTTTCAGATTAGCGCATTTCCTCTTATTTTTTTTATCGATACATGCTTTCCTTTAACCCTATCCCAATCAACAGAGAAGAGCCAACTTCTTTAAAATCTGGAGGTCACCTTAGGGTGCACGTCTCACCAACCTAAGATTTCTTACTACTCTGATGGTTCATCTGCAAGGATCATCGTCAAAAATTTCCAATGATATATGCTTTTTATCTTGATGATGAGGTTTGATAGGTCATCTAACTCATTTTGTGAAGAATGATGTTTGTTTTCAGGACATGATTGATTTGGCTAGAAGATGGAGGTAGAATACTAATGTTTTGGATTATTTGATGATTTATATTAATTTGAGAGTGAAGAGGTGTGACATTTTTCCATATTGAAGAAATTTTTAGGTCTTGAAGTGGAAAAAAGAGTGCAAATCAATTGAGTTTCCAAAACTACTTTTTGTGCAACTTAGTTTGGTAAAGAGGAAAGTGGGTGTGGTTTGCATGGATGGATGTTTCAAGAGGTGTATAAAGAATGGTTGTTTTCTACAGGTAAGTGTATTTGAAATGATTGGTTACATGGCATAGTTGAGGTGCTATGGTGTGATCTAGAGGTCCATAGGTGAAGACTGGTTCCTTGAAACAACTATTTTGAGAAGGATATGAGCCTTCTTGATAGAGTTATGAGGAATTTAATTGGTGAAACTTAATGTGTGACCATGGATGATATTTTTATGTCATATTTGATATGTGTGAGGAATTTTGAGGCTTTAATAATTATGGTGATGAGTTTGGAGGTCTTTGGTGATCTAGGTGATGGGGTTTTAAGAAATTTTTGAGCTTGTTTGGTGTATTGGAGAATGACTGACCTACATGCATCAATTATAAGTTTTTTTATGAATTTATTGTTATATATTTTATTTTTTATGGTCGAGATAAATTATATATATTGACTTGTTTTATGTTTTTGAGTTGAGAAGGGTATAAAGTTCATGTTTTCGTTTAAATTTGAACTAGCTAAGAGAGAGGGAGAAATTGTAACCCAAGTGTGAGTATGAAATAGGTATGAAGGAATAAAATCAGAACTAAGGAAGTGTGGTAAAGGATTAGGAGTGTTAGAGAGCATGTGTGTAAGGTTTTGAAGCCAAATCAGGTCATGAAAGTGTGAGATAAAGCGAGTTGAAGAAGAGAGTTTTTGAAGGTGTGTGAGATGAAGTTGTGATCTCCATCAGTTGTGGTAGAAACAATACATCATATTCATCCAAAGTTTTTTGATTGGGATCTTGTTCATCTTAGGGGGTTGTATCTTCCTTGTGGAGTTGGTGCTTCACTAAACTAGGGGTTGGTGCTCCTGGTAGGGTTGATGCTCTACTAAACTAGGGGTTGATGCTCCTTGTGAAGTTGGTGCTTCAATAAATAATATTTATTTTAGTAATATAATCAGAAGCTTCAGTGGGTTTTCTTCCCCTTGAGGGTTTCTCACTCATGTCTTGTGTTCTTATGTCTTTTTCATGGTTATGTTGATTTGATTGAATGCTAAGCACACATTAATGAATGGTTGAATAGTTTATCATTTAAGTAAGAAAATATGAATTGGTTATAGTTTTTTAAGGAATGATTCAAACCCCCCTAAGTCCATTGTGCTTCCAAATTTTTTTGCATGAATTTTTTGTCATAAGGAATATGTAGTAGTACGTTTGTCTGTATTAGTCACATCCATAGAGGCATTTGAGGCTGGAAGCTAGTTTAGTTAGGGGACAACCACATGGGTGAAATTGGTGCATGATTTATATAGGATTTATGTGAGGAAATAGAGAGTAGTTTGGCCCATCATACATTTGAAATATTATATTTATGAACATCCCAATGTATTTACTAACAAGGATGTTGCTACAAGTAGTAAGGTTTGCCCTAAGAATTCTATAGTGTGAGAGAGTCCCACTAGTTAGGAAAATAGTTGGATATATGAATTTCATATAGGTGAGACTTTTGGAAATATTATCATTAATGTCAAAGGAATGATTATGCAAGTGAAAGTTAAATGTCTCATATGTTGGAAATAACTGTCACTGATGTCTAAGAAGTCAATCAATAAATAAGAAAATATAATTTGAATTTTGCATGTCGTGTAATAAATATATTTATTTTGTAGTCTTTAACAAGTTTCAACAGTGTATCAAGGAGCCACATAACAAAGGAATTCACTTTATAATATTATGTGGGTTTTCAATTCTACACAAAAAAGAAATGCATTTTGAAGTATTTAGGTTTCTTTAGTGTATCATGGAGCCACAATAATAAAGGAATTTGATTTACAGTACTATGTAAGTTTCCAAATCCACGTAATAAAGGGGACAATTATTAGTGTCCCACAGATTTTTGAGGTAATAACGTTGTGAAACAAAAGAAGTGTTTTGCGGGTGGTAACAAGTTTTTTATGCAAGCCAATGCCATGTAGCAAAGTATGCATGCTATAGACCAAAGGATTTTTTTGGTAGAAAGGAAATAACCACACAACAAAGGAATTTATCCTTTTAGTGTCTCGTGGGTTTTTGAGACGATTGATTTCCACGATACAAAGGAAGAATGTTGTGCAATGAAAGGAAGACAAGGAAAGTGGTAGAAGTCATGAAATGCCACAACACAAAGGAAAATTCAAAGGAATGTCATGGAGGTCAAAGATGGGCCGCAGAGGTATAGAATGCCATGGAAGAAGGTGGAAGATAAAAATGGGTTGTGGAGGTCAAGGGAACCTGTGAAATTAAGAAAAGGAAAAACTGAGTCCGCGGAAGTTAGGATTTCCATGGAGGTTAAAAAAAGTAGGTGGAAGTAAAGGAATGTTGTGCATGTTAGAGAAAGTCCATGAAGGTAATGAAAAAGCAAAAAATAAAGAGAAAATAGTGGAAGTCTATAGAAGCCTAATGGAATGTCTAAAATTCAAATATCATTTTATGAAATACAACTCATGTCTTGAATCTACAAGAATGTTATTTTGGCTGACTCTGAGATGCTATTACATCCTTTCTAGAGATTAACATAATATGTAAATGGATTCAATTTCAAAATAAAATGAGTGCTCAAGGTATAATGATGATGAACTACTAAGGAAGAAAGAGATTGAATAGAGGAGAAGAGAGGAGCAAATAATGAATACATATCAAGAAGTTTTATAAAAGGAAGGAAGAGAAAAATCAATCAGATTGAAATGCCAAATTGCTGAAGAAGGAAGAGTGAGAAGAACATAAGTAAATTATGAGTAGTGCGGGTGTATGAAGTTCAAGTAAAATATGAATGGATACAAGTGGAGTGAATGATTGAGAGCAATAAAAGAGATTATGGAACAACAGTGAAGAGTAGGAAGGAAGGAAAAAAATTCCACTCATTGGGTTGAAGAAGTAACTACATAAGGTGGAAGTTTATATCATTGGGTTCTGGTGTCTCCAATTATTTGGTACTCACTAATTAGCTGAGTTGTTCCTCAGCATTGGGCATTGGTGTCTTTAGTGAGTTGGTGCTCACGAAGTGGCTATGTTGGTGTTTGAAATTAGGGATTGGTGTCACAAGTGAATTGGTGCTCACAAATAAGGCTGAGTTGGTACTCAATATTGGGTATTATTGTCTCTAGTAGGTTGGTGCTTACCAAAATTTATAAATTAATTAATTTTTTAACTGGATTTGGAAAATAGATCTAAGCATTATTTTCTCTATGGTTTTCTCCCAAAAGGGTTCCCACATAAATCTTGTGTTTCATAATTTTCAAATCTTCTATGATTATTTTTGTTGTGGATATTAATTTTTTTTAATAAGTAAAAATTATATTATACTGATCCACCCCCCTCTCAGTATAAGTGTGTTCTATTCAATTGGTATCAGAGCGGGTTCCTTTAAGAATACTTTAACAACTAGAAGTTTGATCTCAGAAGCACACATGACGATTCAAGAAGGATTATCCTCAAATAGATATCCATTGTTTGATGGAACTAATTATGAATTTTTCAGTATAAGGATTCACACCTATCTAATGGATCTTGGATTTGACATTTGGAAATCATTTTAAGTGGTTATACCATTCAAGAAAATCTTATAACATATCAAGCTGATAAGAAGGAAAGTGAGAATAATGCAAAGACTATGAATGCAATATTATTTGGTTTTTCTGAATCAATTTTTTTTAAGGTGATGCATTATGTTTCTGTTAAGGAAATATGCGATAAAATCAAGAATATATATGAAGGATATGAAAATGTCAAGAAAACAAAACTTCAAACACATAGAATTAAATTTTAGTGTTTGAAGATGAAGGATGAGGAAAACATTGTTGCCTACCTTCTTCATGTAGATGAAGTTGTCAACACCATTAGAGGGCTTGGAGAATAAGTTAAAGTTGAAATTATTATGCAAAAAGTGCTAATATATATTCCCTTAAGGTTTGATGTCAAAGTTTCGTCCATTGGGGAAATAAAAGAATTAAGAAAACTAACAATGAATGAATTCCATGGGATTATCACAACATATGAGATGATAACTGAAAGAGATAAATTTACTAAGCGTGAGGAAAATTTCAAAGCTTCAAATAAGATGAAGAATACTTGAATTCTAAGAGACATAAATGCTCCAACAATGATTCAGATAAGAAAAAAACACATTTTTTCATAAAGATGAAGAAAGGATTTGGAAAATACAAAGGTACGTTACCCTTCAAATGTTTTAATTGTGGTGAAGTAGGACAATATGCTACTAGATGCCTACATGCTAAAAATAAAAAATAGTGACAATGAATAATATCACAACTTGAAGTAAGAAAACACACATTATCAAACTAAGAAGAGCTATAAGAAAATAAATTATGAAAAAGGGAAGAACTTCTACAAGTATAAGAAAAACCTCTATACCTAAGGCGTAAAGTTTCTCATCTAAAGAAAATGATAAGAAAAAAACTCTTCCAGTGATAAAGGAGAATCATTGTCTCATGGATAATAGAGATAAAAAAGGAGTGATGATTTAAAAAGATGAAGAAGATGTTGAAATTTAGATCTTGAATTGGATCTTGAATAGGAGAGCTCATTTTTCACCCTACATGAGATCAAGATTCTAAGATAAGAAAAAATCTGAAAAAAAAAACAAAACAAAACAAAACAGTTTCAAAAAAATGAAGAATAATATGATGCCACTTAAAATCAAATTTGTCACAAGATCTTGAAGAAAGTAATAAGTTCATCATTGGACTAAAGATACAACTTTAAGAGATGAATAAAATGAATGAGGATGTGAGAACCCAACTGAAAACATAAAAGAAAAAAAATTATAAAAAGCTTGAATCTGAAATTATTTTCTTGAGGGAGGAACTTGAGAAAACAACTACCAAGATGAAAATATGTCTACAATTTGAGAAGATATCTAAAGTATTAGATGGTATTATCAATAATTAGATATCACCGTTTATTAAAACATGTTTTTGGATATAATGAGAATATTGCAAAAAAAAAATATCAAAAGAGTCTCCAAAGATGAAAAGTATAGATACAGACATAAAAATATATGCATATGCTCATAAAATTCATATCAAAAATGAAATTTGTAAGAAAGAAGAAAACTAATGTTCCTCAGAGTACAAGAACTTCAAATTAAAATAGTACAGAGGTCAAAGAGAGTCACATTCCACAAAGATACCAGCATTCCTCTAAGAAGGCATCAAGGATAAAACAAGAAGATCATTTCCTCCAAGGTAGCATTACAAGACTACATGTTCAAAATTAATTTTTTGATTATTCATTTAGATGTAATCAATGTTTGGGCATAGAGCACTAGATTTTAGATCCCATGGAAGAAGCATTGGTAGGATGAAAAATGCAAATGAAATTTCTTATGTGTTGTCAAACAGAAACTACAACTCATTTAATCCTTTGATGGATTTTAATGTTTAATCTTATACATTTTACCACAACTATGGGCATATTAGTGTGTTTTTGTATAAGCATTATCTGCGAGGAATCTCCCAAGGTAAAATAAGAACGAGGAGACTCATGGATAATCAAAAGGATGAACCAACAAAATGTTTGGAAGAAGAAGATAGAGAAAGAAAATAATAAAGAAAAATCCATTCTTGTTCAAATAGTGTTTCATGCATAAAATGAACAAAATTAGTGGTAAAGTGAAAGTGGTTTCTCAAGTCACATGTCTGGAGAAAAAATTAAGTTTCTCAATTTGAGATCAGTAAATGGAGGCACTATGAAGTTTGGAAACAATGCTACTATAAGTATTTCTGAAAAGGCTAAGATTAAAAAAAATAAAAATGTATTGTATGTTGAATGATTGAAGCATAATATTCTAAGTGTGATCCAAATGAGTCATCAAGGGTATACTGTCACATTTCATGACGACGGATGTGAGACAAGAAAGGTAAAAATATACATGTTTACTATTGATGCATGCATGAAAGCTAATAATATTTATATTCTCAGTGATATATAAGGAGAAAAATGCTACATGGGGCAAATAGATTAAAAATGGCTATGGCATAGAAGAATGGGGCATATTAACTTTGATAACCTAGTGAAAATTAGTTCCAAGAAGGCTATAAGACATATGCCAAAGATCACAAAACAAGTAAATACTCTCTATAAATAGTGTCAATATGGGAAACATATAAAAGTTAGATTCAAGACAAAGGGTTAGTGAATAAATAATCCATTGGAATTTGTTCATATAGATTTATGTGGACCTACAATAACTTAAAGTATGCAAGGTGAACTATATTTTATGTTATTTATTTTTGAATATTACTAGGATGACATAGGTTACCTTTTTAAGAGAGATATTTGAAGCATTTGAGAATTTTAAGGCTTTCAAGGCCATAGTAGAAAATGAAACTGGTCTGAAGAATCAAGTATCTAAGATCTGATTGAGGATGGAGAATTTACATGAAATGAATTTTAAGAATTCTATGAGTAAATCATTTTATAAAGAGACAATACTTAGATGCAAGGACTCCACGAGCAAAATGGAGTTGCTAGAAAGAGACAATAGAACTATCTAGGAATATGGCTAGAACAATGTTGATTGATTCTAAGATGTCTAGATATTTTTTTTGAGAGAAGATGGTAAACACAGCAGTTTACATTTTTGATAGAGGACAAAATTATAATAAATAACATAGTAATACACCTTATGAATTACAGAAGGGAAGACCACACATACTGTCAAATATTATGAGATTTTTTGGAAGCAAGTGTCTATATCAAAAGAGATATGATGAAGACATGGGTAAGTATTGATTCCGAGATCTAATGAAGTTATATTTTCTTGGTTATTCTTCAAGAATTAAGGCTTATATAGAGTCTATAACATGAGAACACATAATATTGTTGCAATTTCAAATTTTAAAGTAAATGATATCAGGTTTAATAAGAATAACATATAAAGAAGATATGATTATCCAAAGGAATTAAAGAAAAAAAGATGACTAAGAAGATGAAGATGAGGAAATTAAAAGAGAGGATACAAAACCACTATCGAGATCAGTCAAAAGAAATCATTTTAGAAAACTAGATTATTTAGGGGGAAAAAAATATTGGATTACAGACAAGGAGAAGATTGGAAAATTTTGCTAAACATGCGAAACTATGTCTTTACCTATCCAAGATAGAGCCTAAAGAATTTTATTAAAGAAAGAGAAGACAAGCATTGGATTGAAGCTAATGGAATAAGAGCTAGATCATATTGATAATAATAAGACTTGGGAGCTTGTAGCATGACCTAGAGGATAAAAATTGTGATTGGACACCAAAGTGGGTATTCATAGAAACAATTTGAATAAAGATCGTAAAGTGGTAAGAAATAAATCAAGATATGAGTGTATAAAGGCATATGCACAAGTTGAAAGACATTGATTTTGAAGAAACATTTTTTCCTTTTACAATACTTGGAAGGTATAAGAATGTATTTTTGGTCATTTTCTTGTTTCAAGAATTTTAAAGTATATAAAATGGATGTCAAATCATCCTTTCTCAATGGTAAACTTAGAGGAAGAGGTATGCATAGAATCAACTAGAAGATTTCATAGTTATCTGAAGACAAATATTTTTTTTCCAAGTTGAATAAAGCATCGTATGGAATGCAACAAGCCCTCTAGATCCTCGTAATCAAGACTAGACAAGTATATACAACAACAAGGCTTCATAGAAGGGGATTTTTGATATCAGATATTTATATCAAAAATAAAGGTGAGAATTAGGTGGTTTTTGTTGTTTATGTTAATGATATATTTTTTGGAGGAAGTATTGACAAAATGTGTAAAGATTTTGTTGTGGAAATGAAAAATGAGTTTCAAATTTCCATTCTAGTGAGTTATAATTCTTTATTGTCTTACAAATATCTCAATCAGACAAAGGAATACTTATTTCATAAACTAAGAATGTAAAAGAGATGTTAAACAATTTTAGAATAGAAGATCACGAACTAGTTAATACTCACATGGTCACAGGATGTAAGTTGAGCAATGATGATGAGTCTCCTGAAGAAAATCAGACTCTATATAGATAAATTATTGGAATGTTATTGTATGTGATGACATCAAGACTAGATGTGATACAAGTTATAGGTATGGTAGCACATTTTAAAGCTCCTCCAAAATAAACTCAAGTACAAGGTGTCAAAATAATATTTAGATATTTGAAAGGTACGTTGAATTATGGCTTGTGGTATCCAAGAGGGAAAATTTCAGTCTAAAATCATATACATATACAAATCAGGTTGATTGTGTTAATGATAGGAAGAGTACAAGTAGATGAGCATTCTTTTTGGGTGATAGTCTGGTATCTTGGTTAAGGAAGAAGCAAGCTTCTATTTCTTTATCTACAGTCAAGGCAATGTATATTGCAGTAGTGTCATGTTACATGTAAGTCTTATCGATGAATAAAATTTTGAAGAACATCAATGTAGATTTTTATTTTGAATTTCCATATTGTGCGATAACACAAGTGCAATAAAAATATCAAAGAATCAGATTATGAACTATAGAACAAAGAATATTCCCATCAAGTGTCATTTTTTAAGAGAGTAAATTGTATAACAACAGGTTAATTTGGAATATATTACCACAAAATAACATATTACTGATATTTTAACTAAGCCTCTTCCAAAAGAAATATTTGAATATCTTAGAAAAAAGTTGGGTGTGATATATTTCTCATCTACTCACAAAAGGGAGGATTAAACATAGGGGGAGTTATTCATCTCATTCTCATTTTAGCTCCATAGTGAAGACAAGAGATCAATTGATGCATACTCCAAGGGGGAGAGTTTTGACAGTTATTCCTTTGCCATTAATCTCAAAAGGGGAGAGTTATAGAAAGAGGGAGAACTATAGAAAGGGGTAGCATTGTGTTCTTGTTATTCCTTCAGGTAAATTGGAAATTTACATTATGTACTTATTGTTTCTATAAAGGTTTCCAAAAAGGAAAAAGGGGGAGATTGTTGGAATTATTGTCATTGATGTCAAAGAAATGAGGATGCTAGAGAAAGTTACATGTCTCATATATTAGAAATAATTGTCAATGATGTCTAAAAAGTGAATCAATAAAGAAGAAGTTGATGCAATCTAAATTTTTTATGCAACATAATAAAGAAATGCATTATGTAGTATTTAGTGGGTTTCAGTAGTGTATCATGAAGTCATGCAATAAAAAATTCACTTTGCAGTATTATGTTGGTTTTTAATTCCATGTAATAAATAAATGCATTATGTAGTATTTTAGCGGGTTTTAGTAGTGTATCATGAAGCCACGGAACAAAGGAATTCACTTTGTAGTACCATGTAGTTTTCCACATCCATACACAAAAGGGGGATGATTAGTAGTTTCTCATGGATTTTTGACATGAATTTTATACAAAACAAAGGAAGTGTTTCATGGGTGGTAACAAGTTTTTTATGCAATCCAATACCGCATAACAAAGGATGCATGCCACAGATCAAAGGAATTTTTTTTCTACGGATGGTAGAAAGGAAATAACAACACAACGAAGGAATTTGGCCTTTTAGTGTCCCGTGGGTTTTTAAGAGGAGTGAATGCAAAGATACAAAGGGAGAATGTCACACAAGGAAATGAATTCAAGGAAAGTTGTGCAAGTCATGAAATGCCGCAACACAAAGGGAAATGCAAAGGAATTCCACATAGATCAAATATGAGTCATGGAGGTATATGAATGCTCAAAACAAGGCAGAATAGAAAAAGGGGCTGCAGAGGTCAAGGGAATCCACAAAACTAAGAAAATTACAAAACACGTATGTGGAAGATAGGGAATGTCGCATAGGTTAAAATTTTTTGTGGAAGTCAAGGAATGTCGTGTATGCCAGAGAAAGTCCATGAACGTCGTGAAAATCTACAGAACAAAGAGAAAATAGGGAAATTTCATGGAATCCTAGGATAATATATGAAATTAAAATATCATTTTATCGACTCACGTATTGGATCCAAAATAATGTTATTTTAGCTGACTCTTAGATGTTATTACATCCTTCCAAGAGATGAGCATGATATCTAAAGAGATTCAATTGCAAAATCAAATGAGTGCTCAAGGTATAATGATGATGAAATACTAAGTAATAAAGAGAGTGAATAGAGGAGAAGAGAGAAGTGAATAATAAAGACATATCAAGAAAATTTATAAAAAGGAAGGAAGAACAGACTCAAGCAAACTAGAATTCCAAATTGCTGAAAAAGGAAGAGCAAGCAACACATAAGTAAAGTATGAGTAGTTTAGTTGTATAAAGTTCAATTAAAATATGAATGGATGTGAGTGGAGTGAATGAATGACAGCAATGAAAGAGATTATGGAGCAATAGTGAAGAGTAAGAAGGATGAACAAAATTTCCACTCATGAGATTAAAGAAGAAACTACACAAGGTGGGAGTTTATATCCTTGGGGATTATTGTCTCAGGTGATTTGGTGCTCAAGAATTAGCTAAGTTGATGCTCGACATTGGGGATAAGTGTCTCCAGTGATTTGGTGCTCACGAAGTGGCTGATTTGGTTCTCTTCATTAGGGATTGGTGTCTCCAGTGAGTTATTCTCACAAATAAGGCTGATTTGGTGCTCGAAATTGGGGATTGGTGTCTCCAGTAGGCTGGTTCAGGACTACAAACATTTGTAAAGAAATTAATTTTGTGACTGGATTTGGACAATATATCCAAGCATTTTTTTCTCTGTTGTTTTCTTCGAAAATGGTTTCCACATAAATCCTATGTTTCATAATTTCCAAATATTTTATTGTTGTTGTTGTGGATGTTAAATTTTTTAAATAATATATATATTTTAATATTGATTCACCTCCCTCTCAGTATAAGTGCGTGTTCTTTAGAGACGTGAGTAGGTAGTATAGAATCCCTATAAAGGAAGAGAATTTCAGTGGCCCAGTTAGATGACTACAATGGTTTTTGAGGGGACATTAGAGATTATAGAGCATTACGTGTGGTGGTTAGAGATACACATATTTGATAGAGTTTCATTAGTTTGGGTGTTTGGCTCATGTGATAGCCATATCTCTTCTAGAGAGAGAGAGAGAGGTACTAGTGCCACCATTGTGACTATGTCAAGTTATGTGTGTACCATATCTAAGTGGTCAGTGATGCTGATGGAGGGGAGTGTAACACCCACAAAATCTCATGACCAGAACACAAGTAAAAAATCTAAGATATATTTTTCTCTTGCAACATCACTTAGGATCACTTGTTACCACTCAAAAACACAAGATACAGTTACAAAAAGATGGGCCCACTCATACAATATGATAAGAAATACACTTAACCCCAAATGTAAGGATGATTCACACTACCAGGTCTACCTATGAGACTTGCAAGGGGGAGAGATCATCATTGCAACTACCACTTACAACTCCACTAAGGAATCCTGGCTAGACTTTGGTTCCTCCAAGTACAAACATGCAATATAGTATATCAATATACACTTATACATCCACTTAAAACATCGCTTATACCTCCACTAAGACTAGTCATGAATTCCCTTGGTTCCTCTAAGCAATAACACACATAATCCCTTTATGCCTCCCTTCATTAACGACACCTTATCCCTCCAATAAAAAATGATGTAATCTCACCCCAAAATAAGGTAACTTACAGAAAAGCATGTCAACACAATACAATTCCACAAAATATCAAAGGAGATAATCATAAACACATGTAAAAATCATTGGGAGAGAAGGAGGAAGGGGTTTACATTCACATTATTAATAGATTCCAAATATTTACATTCTTAATACCATTAAATTAATTTTTTAAACATAAATTTTTGCACTATATAAAGCACTTGAATGTGTCACTCTTATTTCTGATTTACAAATTTTCCATTTCATTATAACGTCTTACACACAAGGATTACACTTCAATTAGTTATCTTTAGGCAAATCCCAAGGTACATAGCTTACAATTCTTATATCTTTATTACAAATCAATTTGTTGAATTACTCGTTGGCTTGCATCATTTTAAAATTACATATAAGTCACATATCACTTTTTTCCAAGTTATGGGTTTTTGTTTCCAAGGACACATTTCTACATGGAACAAAATAATTTAATTTTATTAACATTAAAGTATTTTACCTCAAGTTAAAGGGAATAGTCTCAAGTTTCACTTTATACACTCAATGTCCTCTTGGTGATAGTTGGAATAGATTACGAGGTTCCATCTAAAAATAACCTCTTAATAGGTCTTAGGATTAATTCATTCAAATTTACAATGTCTACATCTTGCCACAGGGTCAACACTAGGATAGTTACAACATCATAGGAGGCCATCATGTGCTCTCCATTGATATGTTCTAGGATTATACTCATTAAAAATATTAGTGAGAATTGAGATCTCGACAAGATATTAGGTGTAATTATCTCATAAATATGTGCATCACTTAAGATTCCTTTTTGTTATACACAAGGTAACTGCATAGGTTAATCATTAAGGTACAAGATAAGTATTATGAAACACATAAGGAAGAAAATCCAAAGGTTTTCTCATTTGTCTAGTGTTGTGGTTTACCTAGTTGGTCATAATACAACTGAGGGCAGGATGGTGTATTGTAGAGGTTTAAGGGAACAATTCCATTTAATACATTTAGTGGTTTTTCTATCTATCCTACATTATGTAATATTCACAAGAGAGATAAAAAATAATCTAGATAATCAATTGATTAGGTGTTCGTATCAATTTGGAAAATTCCTATACTTTTTCTCCTTGGTTTTTTTAACCTCGAACAACATTCATCTTGTGTGTCATTGTGTTTCCTATAACAAATGTGACATACACACCCCTTCACACCTTCTACCCAACAATTCTCCTTGGTGGAAGATGTCCACATTGATTTTCTACTCACACTCACAAAAGTAAAAAAATGCCAATTATTTCTTTGTAATCTTCATACCTTCTATCCAATAATTAATTGTCACAAGATGTTCATAGTGATTATCTACCCACACTCACAAATATGAAAAACCACTGGTATTTTTTATGTCACCACTCGCAAGAAATTAAAACCTCCCTATGGCACCAAACAACAAAAAGATTGTTATGGCGTTCAATGAATAGTCTCTTTAGACCATGCAACCATAAATATTAGACATGGAAAATATAAAAAATATACATGCAATAAATAATAGAGAACACATCAACAAGTTTTATTCATATATTTAAAGGAATAACATAGAGATTTATTACCAATGATATAGTCATTTAATCATTCTCTACTCATGTCATGTCACATCTCTATAATCATCCTCTACTCTAAACTTTATGCTTGCATCCACACTTCTCTATATTTCTAAGAGCTACCAAATTGAGTTTCTAAAACTAACTCCCTAAGGAAAATGGACTTTATTTATATAGCCATACAATCCACCCAATTAGACTCCTATACCTATGGAAAAATTATGAAGCTAAGCCCCTAAGGATGTATCACAAGAATCGAAGCATAACCATTTGAATTCTCATGATCCTTGTGGTGTTGACTTTACTTCATGGTTATTCACGGCCTTAGACAACATTCTTCATTGTGTTGCGACCTCAAAATAGAAGCGTAGTGTTCTACAACTTCATACTGAACTTTATGGCTATAAAAGAGAGTCATTGTTTTTTATGGGTTTAGATAATACTTCCCAAGTTTAAAAAACATTAGTATTTTGTGGCTTGCATTACGCTTGAGCAACTTCCACCAGTAACACACAATGCAAAACAAAATAAAAAACCACTCCGCAACTTTCACCAACAATACACAATGAAAAACAAAATTCAACACACACTTGCGACTTCCACCAGCACACAATGTAAGACAAAAAGCAACACAACTTTGTGGCTTCTACCTTCAACACAAAATGAACTAGAATGTGACACGCATTAAGTGTTCATAATGTTTTTGGTTGATCTAGGATTCCCTATGAACCCAAATGCTCATATATTAGGAGGTTGACAATAATGAAGTCGATATGAAGAATCTCATGGATGGTCATTAGTCTAAATTTTTGTTTATGACTATCCTACCTTTATTGTGTATTTTTCCCAAATCTAAGTAGAATTCATCTCTATTGATATTGATATTTTCGAGCTCAAGGGTTGAACTATAATATTGTACTCATTTTAGTAGTTGGTACTTGAATTGGTTAAAACTGAAATAGTTCTTTAGACATACATTATTTTGTAATTATTATAGTTTCAATGTAAAAACTATACATTATATTTTTTTGGTAAAAACAATAGTTTATTTCCGAATGTTTATAGAATCATATATTTATATTTGTAATTTGTAATATTTTAAGTGTGTCTATATATGTATGTGTGTGTGTGTGTGTGTGTGTGTGTGTGTGTGTGTGTGTGTGTGTGTGTGTGTGTGTGTGTGTGTGTGTAACTGATTTTTATATATTTTCCGATTTTTTTCTCCTACAATGAAACGATCTCAAATTGACTAATCAGATTCATTGGTGGCGTATAAGTAATCACATCATTGGTGATCATAATAACTAAAAATAACTATTAAACAACAACAACAAAAAACCATGTAATTTAATTTTGTGTTACTCGAACGATTGCTTGAAGAAGTTGTTAAAAAAATGAAAAAAACAAAACAATATATAATTTTCATTTGTTTCCGACCAATGCTTAACCTCTTATGTCGATTACATTCTAATAAACCATTGATGACGAACAATCATTGCGAGGTTTAGTAACGAATTTCATTATGGCTCGGCGACGATCCCCTTACTCATAATTTATTATTATCACCTCCAGCGATTTGCAAGATGAGATGATACATTTCAAATTGATATTAATGGACTGTCCTCGTTACACTTGTTTTTCAAGCTAAGACCCGCTCGAGTATCTGCTATTTTTTAAAACTAAATTTCGTCATCCTGCTGCTCGCGATCCAGACACGTTTTCTTTCGGAGAAGTTTGTGGCTTAGACAAACAAAATTTATTGTGCGTAAGTCGTTATAACTTTTGAATGATGTAGGGGAAAAAGGAGTCTCTCGAGTAGGAAAGGAAAGGATAAACTTGACTTGTAAGCGACTGCATTCCCAACGCTGAAATGAATTTAGTTTATGAGATAAGAGTGGGGGTAATGATTTTCTGCAGTGAGTTTAGTTCTTTCGGCATGGCAGTTTGATATGGGGTTAGATATTGCTTCTTTGGTGTTTGTTGACGTGTTTATTGAGTATTATCACTCTACCATTTGGATTAGATAGTGATGCATTCCAACATTATTCTTTAGTCATTCCCTAATAATGTTTTAAGGATTGAGGGGTTCTATTTCCCTAAATTCATTTTGGGCACGATCGCAATCTCATCTCTTATTACTTGGTATTTTGCGATTTGTATGTTGGTGGATGGTTAGGCAACACCTTTTATCCATCATATGCATCATTGGACAACACCCCATTTTATATATATTTTGTTTTGTTTTGAATTTTGTTGTTGTAGTAGCATTTTGACATTAAATTGTAACTTATTGCTATGCCGATGATAGTCTAATAGTAGGGATGATGTTAGGTTGATTATAGTAGGAAATTTAAATCAAATGTGGTAGGGGATGTTAGCTTGACATTGGACAATGGCATTAGGTTGACATTGTTAGTTGGCATTAGTCTAACATTGCCCTGCGGGATTAGATTGACGAGGGCATGTTACTAGCATGTAACTAATTTTGTGACATTATGATGGTATTGTTATAGTCACACTAACATCTCCTATAAATATGAAATTCAAATTTTACATGTTTAGGGTGCATTTTTTTAATCTCTTTACTAAAACTTTGTAATAATCAATCCATAAAGGTAATATTTGAAAGAGAGGGACCACACCCCAAGGGGAACAAGGTCAAAGAACCCAGAAAAAAAGGTCAAAGAACCCAGAAAAAAAAGGTCAAAGAACCTAGAAAATCAATGAACTGCTAAAGGAGCAGTCAAGCTACTCAACAAAAACAAAAAAAACAAAACAGGCCACAACCACCTGTCAGCTTGTGTGAAGCAGAAACACAATGCAAGAATAATGGGCCTTCAACCCAGAAACAAGACAAGAATCAATTCATATCCTTACTGATGGTGGGTTTTTTTATTAATGTGTGCTTTCTTTTTCCTGCCCACCACCGTCCATTCCTCGTTACTCACGTCCACTAAGACTAAAAGTACAACTTCCATATTTGTGATATAGATGTGCTCGTGATGCACCGAGGCCACATCCAATGGAGATTCCGCAGTGACCTCTTGATTGGGTGGATTTTGAACTGTCACCGCATAGTCAACAGGAATAAAATTTAGTGGTTCTTTAATGGTCGGGGGAGTGACCACCACATCCAGATCCAAACTAACTATGAAATGTCTAGTAATAGATTCCTTCCACCACGCTAGTTTTTCACCTAGCTTGCATCTAGAGTGCTCGCAGTTCTCCATAAGATGCCTTATTTGAAAGCAGCACCTGCATTTGAATGCTAACCCTTCGTAGTCAACCCTTTGCATCCAGTGTCTGTTGCCTATTTGTAGATTGATTTCTATTGGAAGGTCTTGCAAAGTGTTAAGATCAACCAAGATTCTGACATAAGTTGTGTGAATCTAATCAGAGGTTTTAAATTTTTCTTTTTCAAAAGCTCCTAAAGTGTCACCTATAGTAAAAGGCACGAGTTGTTTCATAGTTGTAATGGGAGCCATGACAAGTAGACCCAAACAGGGTAGGTGTTATAGCAAAATCACAGCACCTCTCGAATGGCCTGGTTTGAGATGGGGCATTCGGTGTGATTGCATAACATTGAGCTATCCTAAGTGTGGGACAATGTGAAATGGGATAGCTCTCTGGAGAAGGTCAGTTCTTGCTCCTAAACTTACCTACCACAAACTACTCCTAATGCAAGCACAACTACTGACTAACCCTAATCTAAAGCTACCAAGGGAACAAGGAAAGAAGGGTTTCATGAAATAAACCTACGCTATGAGTGGTGATACATCGAGAAAGGAGTGCTATTCACTTTCCCTAGCCTAAAAGATGATGAAGAAATGAACCATGGAGAGCGTAAATAATAGCACCATAGACCACAATGTAACATTCACCATTCCAAGTAAGCACAATACATCAAACCCTGTAATGGTCTCATGAGAAAATACACAGATCTTACAAGCACAATAAAGAGACAAGGAAAAATAATGAAAATAATGCAAGGATTGACAATTAAATCACAAACACCACTTCAATTACTCCATGAATTAGCACAGTATATTGTTATAGAAAAAAGAGGCATGTCACCATTACAATGACTTGGAGAAAGGCTTGAAGCCTCAGAAGAAGAGGGGTGCATGGGAGGAGAAAAATGACCAACCTTTTGCGCATTGCAACCCCCTTGCATTTATAGGAAGAAAACTTGAGTGAGTGAGAGAGGAGAAAATCCAATTTCTTGTTTCAAGTCACCCACAAAAACCCATCATGATGCATGCAAGAGTGATGGGAAAACTTGCAGAGCCCATACCTTCATTAATTTTTCCTTGTTGTAGAAGAAAGCATGCCCATACTATCATTGATGGCTCTCACCTAACTAAGGCATTTTTCACTATTCATGAATTTTTGGAAATCTAGAACATCTGAAATCTGAATTTGATGCTCCCATGTTGTAGATAGTCTTTTGAGCTTTCCATCGACTAGATGTTTGCAAAAATCTAACAACCAGAGCTTAAGATATGCCCATTTTTGCATTTGGAGGTCCCTGGGGGTCTCCACAATTTCAGGGTTTTGAAAACCTCCCAAAAATCCATTTTCATGTCTTCAATATGTTGCCCTCTCTCATACCTTTCTACTGACTGTATTTTTTTGGGAATCCGACAATCTGAGCCAAAGATACGACCATTTTCATGAAAGAGGGTTTTTGGTTTTGGATCTAGCATTACAAAGTTGTTTTAATGAGTAGCTCATTGAGCTCTACGAGTTCTCTTTATTTTCACCTCCGAAAGGATTGTTGCATACCTATCGAGCTTCTCCCCTTCATGTCTTTGGCTTGGCATTATTCCTCTCCTTACCTTGATCTCTTCATTCATATCTCTACCGAGCTTGAAAATGAGCCATTTATCTTCCTTGGTTAGCCGACGATCCTTTTGGCTTGCATTTCACAATGATCTTTACTGCCCACCTTGACAACTTGCATTGTTTCATTGGCTTGACTACCCATGCAAGTTTCTGTTTTGCATGCTTCTCAACCGGGTTACAAGTAGCTCCCTTTTGTGACTCCATTGAGTTCCACGGTCTGCCCACCTCGCCCAACTCCATGTGGTCTAGCTCACCGCCCAAAATACCTTGACCTATCCCATTTCGTGTTGACTCAACCATCTCCACCAAAAAACTTGCTTCGGGATTTGTGAATGTCATTATCCTACCCGTCGTGTCGACTTAGGACTCTCCCTTTTCTAAGGTTTGGGCCCTTTCCATTTTGGGGGTTTGGGGCATTATTCACTTGACATGGCCCATGAAACTCTGAATCGCCGAACCACCGAAGTCTAAAATTTAGACTTCAGAGTTTGGAAACCTCAACTCACTATGTGGAGCGCTATTCACTGAGCTCGGTGAGATCCCTAATTTCCCAAAGTGTTGAAGTCCAAAATTCAGACTTCAGGCTTCGGGCCTTCAATCTATTTTCATGCATAAAACAACCTTGGCCACCAATGATGAGCTTAGGCCAATGGGCTCCCTCCTTTCTCCTTTTCTGTGCTATGGCTGGCTCAGTGAAATACGAATTGAGCTCACCCTCCATTACTGCGAGCATGCTTGGCCGAATCCCGAATTGATCGTTTTGTCGAGCCTCTCGTCTTCATACCGCAGTTTTTCCAGGTTCCCTGACCTTGATCGAGCTGACTCACCCCATATGTAGAGCTCATTTTTTCCACGAGCTACGTGAGCTTGATTCGTTTAACTCAACCAGCAACACCTGCCAATACTCACTGTCATTGTGGAGAGCTTCCTTCCTTGTGTGAGCTCGAGTCTCATTGCTCTTTAGCCTCTCTTATTACTCCATCTTCTCCATGAATGGCCTCAAGCTCAACCTTTGGTCTTCACAGCCAACCTGATATACTTTGTTGAGACCTTCAACTCTATATTTGATTTCATTGATTCTTCAATCTACCTATCCTTCTCAGAGTCACCCCCCGAATTACTTCCTTGAACCCCAAAATCACTTATGTTTCAAGATCGATTAACTTGCCTGTTGGAGCCGACATTCACTGACTTGATTTGCGAGTTTTCTTCACTCTTGGCCTAAACCATGTCAAACTGTCTCAAGCTCATTCCATCAAGCTCTCTTTTATCAATGACCTTGCTCTCATGCCTCGGCTTTAGTCCTTCCGGGTGTTGGTCTTGGCTCGGTCTTGAGCTCATTCACATTACTGAGTTTTCCCTAGTATGACACTGAGCCATTTGCATAGAATTCATACTCTCATCTCATTCCCTTTCTCATGAGCCACACAACCTCTGGGATCACTGTTATGTGCCGAGCCGTAACCATTTGAATTACTCATATGCCATATCCATCTTTCCTGAGCTCCAAGTCACCCCGCTAGTGCAGAACCTGAGCCATTTGATCAACTCACTCTTGTGTCAATCATAACGAGCTCACAGATCTCTATTCAACATTAGTGTATAGGCTCGGTTAATGTTCTTAACCTGATGAACCCAAGATCAATGAGCTCACCATATGCCCAAGTTCTCCAAAGGTTTTCCCAACCATCAACATGACTCAGTTCGCTGAGCTACTTGGCAAGCTAATTTTAAGCTCGATGGCCTTTGGTCTATTTTTGCAAATTCCTTCCATTTGGAATCTTTCTTGGTTTTTCTTGAATTTTCTTAGCATTAATGAATCAAGAAGGACTGGGTAAAATTTTTGAAGGGCCCATACTTTCATTTTCACCATTTTCACTCATTGTGGATTGGAGATGGGCCCGCTAGGGGCCAATTTCCACCATTAAGAAAATATGAGTCTATTCAAGACCAAGAAGGGGAAAAATTCCCTCTTGTAATCTCAACACTCCAAAATTACCAAAACTTCTTTTGGGACCTGGGAAACCGCCTGCAATCTCAATTCTTCCCTATTCGGTGCCTGGGCCCCCACACACCTTGATGTCCATTTTTCCTTGGGGGAAAAATGGATAACAATTTGGCAACTCATGGGGGCATCTTCCTGCTAGATGCTCATAGACCAATATCCTGAAGTCTTCATTGGGCACGGAGTCAATGGTGATAACCTCTTACTGATCCAATCCCCTGAATTATGTCCCCAACTTGCATTTCCCAATTTTCATAAGAAAATCTTAAGTTTTGCATTAGTGGAAAATGGTTTTGATTTGGTTTTTCTTTCCTTTTATTTTTCTACAAGTTGGGTTGTCCTATATTCTGATACTGCGAAGTAGGTAGCACATTGAAACCCATGATTACTTGGAATACATGGCTCACTACGAAATTTTGAGTAAGACATTTTATGAGTTTGTATATCATGGAACTGTATATTAAGTTCTGAATCTCTCCGATCTTCTAAAATTTCCATCTTTGACCCACTGCTTGGGACTGTAAGCTATGAAAAATCACAGTGAATGAAAGACAAACAATAAAATTGCAAACCTTCTAGTAATTCCTTCAATGAAAACCTCAGTAAGGTTGTGGAGACTTTGTCTATGGAACCTTGCAAATTAATGTGGGTGCTCTTGACTATTATCCAAATGTGAGTACAAATGCTATAAACACAGATAGTTTGGAAATCTTCAGATTGCAAATTGATAAAGTTTATTTGCAAACAATTTAGGAGGATTTGTAAGAGAGTAAGCTTGAAATTTATAGAAGCAAAAGTGATTAGAACTTGGTTGAACACGGTTGAATTCACATGCTAAAAATAGCATTGGAGGAACTTATAGTAGTGTCGGGGCATTTAGGGGTAGTAATAGATTTAATTGTAAAAGTTGCATCTGGGAAGGTGGTTGTACGTGCAATTCAATTGCCCCCACCTTTCTAGGATTTTGGAAGTGTAGTTAACTAGGATGAAGATGTGGAGTCCAAGTGGAGTCTAAGTGGATGTTGACCGAAATAAGTGGAATTAAATAACTAAATTTTATTAGTATTTAATTGTGAGGAGATAAGAAACCATTTAAATAAATAAATGTTTAATTATATTAGCTAGAATATGTTAGGAATTAATTTAAGTAATTCTAAGAGAATGGTATAATTAAATTAAATTAATTAATTTAATTGTGAGGAGATAATTAACCATTTAAATAAATAAATGTTTAATTATATTAGCTAGGAGGGTGTATGAATTAATTTAATTAATTCCAAAGGCATGTTAGAATTATATTATTTAATTCCAATGGGTAGGAATACAACTTAAGTAATAGAATTAATTTTAATTAATTATAAAGGGGAATATTTGAATGATGAAATTAATTTAATTAATTCCAAAGGGGTGTATTGTGGCGAGATAGAATTAATTTAATTAATTCTAATTAGATAGAAGTGGGATAGAATATGTATTTATTTTTAGGGTGTTTACATTTTGCCCCTCTTTAAAGTGCTATTGTGAAGTAATAATGCTTTTAAAGATAGTAGATGCATGCAGATCGGCGAGTGAACAATTGTGAAGCATCAAGATGCCCCAACAAGCAAAATGGTAAAGGAATGCCCCCTCATGCAGGTGGATGATGCAACAAGGCAGTGGACAACTGCTCGATAGGAAGAAAGCAAGGGATTAGAACAAGGATGAGAAAGGACTGTGTTCGTAGCATGAGCGTTATTTGGAGAGTAATTTTTAGAGCAAACTAATTTTTGTTGTTGCACAATAGATTTTTCACCATGATTATGAAAGAATCAAGATGGTTAACCCATATACGCGTAAACAAACACACACAACAAAGAAAATATATAAAGGAAAACAAACTTAATATACAAAGTAGGTGTCGACACTAGGGTTATAAAGGAACCAAGATGTGATCACACTACTTGTAAGTGGTCCAAAAAGAGTAAACATCAACAATGCAACACAAATTTGAAAAAGAAGACAATCAACCATGCCCCTAATGCATTCCACAATAATGATTAAGTAGATACAAATTCTCCCAAGTGGGAATATGATCAGACTGGAAGAGAAAAGTTAAAGTGACTCCTTATGACACTCTTTTTTAATCTGTTGTGAAAATGATCAAAGTTGAAATTTCCCTAGGTGAAGTTATATTGCAAAGGAAAAATAGTTTAGTGACTTTCCCCAAACAGAGTTAGCATATCATGCAAAGGGAAGAAAGTGATAGTTGCAAGATTGACACAATCACTAGGGTAATAGATAAAATATGATGTTTATTAAGATTGTATTGAGATGTTAAATGATGCACTTTAAGTGTTTTCCAATTATAGGATTTCTATGATAAGTGAATGTTTGTCCGAAAGTTTTGTAATTTTTTAATTTTTTTTTGGATTTTTGAAATATTTGATTTTTTTGTGGACTTTCGTAAATTTTGAAATGCAAACAAAAATGAAAACATTCCATGTCTTAAATAAACCAGGAGGAAAACACAATACGTGCAAATGAAAAAAATATATAAAAGAAGTAATAGAAAGAAACCCAATATGAATAGGAAGGAACCACACCAAAGTTATATGTGAATGAGGATGCGAATAAATTTCCTGCAATTGGTCTACATTAAAGATAAACAAATTAAAACACAATGACAAACTGAAAGAATAAAAATAATCTTCCTAATGTTAACAAAATGAAAATATACAATACAACATATCAAAATGATGTCTAATGACACTCTGAATGTGTTCGAAATTGAAGAAATAGATAGATTTGAACTCCCCCAAGTGATATAGCTTAGCATGTGAGAGGATTGGATCAAGGTGAAGAGCGGAGTGATACTTAGATGCTCCAAAAAATACTCTTGTCAGATCCCATTGACGTTTGATCTGTATTGGATTAAAATGTAAAATCCAAGTGTACCCGAAGGAAACATTATATTGCGAAAGGGTAAATGATTGCCTTGGGAATAGATATACACCACGGGAAATAAACATGAGTATGTTATGGAACAATCATGAGGCGTACCATCGAATGGTGAAGGTGTTGAACTGTGTTATCCAGTTGTTGAAATTTTGTCAAACATTATCTGAATTTTTTGATTATGACAATTTGAAAATATTTTTGGATTTTTGGACATTTTAATATTGTTTTTGTGTTTTTGAACAATTTAATATTGTTTTTGTATTTTTGAATTTTTGATATTATATTTTTAAAAAAGTTTTGTGAGACATTTTTGAATGTTTTTTTTGTATAGTACAACTCAGTAAAAAGATACAGTACTTGAAAGCAAGTGCAAATAATTAAAAGCATTTCATTCCCTTGGCAAAAATCTAGAAGATAAGATGATGATGTGTGACCCCGCTCGTGGCTCCACACAACTAGAAACATGTGAGGGATCATCACCAAGAGCCAAGAAGGATGAGAAAATGAGATGAATAACAATATGAAAGGTGAAGAGAAAATATGCGATGACACAAGTTGTAACAATGATCCGTATGAGAAAAATGTAACTCATCTTTAGTCAAGATTATCTGACCGATTACAAGATGATTCCACTTTATAGGTTTTGAATTGATTAGAAAAATTGGGTTGAAGGAATTTTTGTCTCTCGTTAACATGAGCAGCTAAATTACTTCTTGGGATGTTTTTGATTAAGCACTTTGATTAAGATTTCATAAATGCTTTATTGAATGATTATTTATTGATTTTTGTGAAGGACAACCTACATGTTGCCCCATACCATTAGTAAAAGGCAAGGGCTCAACACCAAATATAAAATGTAGGTGAGTAAGGGATTTCTCTGTTCCTAATCTCATTCTTCCAGTAAGAATTATGGGCTTATCACTGAAGATTATGAAGGACGAAGGGTGTATTGATTTTATAACTTTTGTATTTTTATATGTTGATAATGTGCTTCTTGTGAAAGAAAATTAGGCCCCCAAGTCTCAGTCTCATGTGACTAGTAGGACGCAAGGGTTTAACACCGTATATTGAGATGAGAAGTCAAAAAGGATCGAGGAAAGAAGTTTAGTGCTTTCAATGAAAAAGAGAGCTTATTTGAAAGGAGGAGTTTCCATCAGTAAGCTTCAAGAAAAAACCATAGGTAAAAAGATTTGAAATGGTAATAAACCATAACAAAGATGAGACACACAATGCAAAAGAGGAACAAGGTTAACATGTGTAGTAAGAGGTGAAGAAGGATAGTATATGATAATGGTATGATTAAGGTATCTGACAATAGATGGAATTCCTAACATTATTTGTATGCACTTTGTCGTTTCTGATTGGCAAACATTGCTCAAATACAAAGTTTTATTCTCTTTTTTTTGCTTTTTGAGGTTTCTGAATTTTGGAGAATGAAGCTTTGAAATGGACTTATCAAGAAAAAGGTTCATGTTTATTGAATTTGAATGGTCCTAAGATACAAGACTGGTGTAGATGAAAGGCAAGTCAAAATATTGAACCAAACGATTTGATGGGTCCTGAAGTACTAGACTTGGATGGACAGGATCCAAGTCAAAGGATGCGTGATTAGATAAGTCTTTGATGAGGTCGAAAGACATATGTGATCTTAGAAGAATATTGTCGATGCGGGGAAGATGTTGAGATACATATTCACCCATGAGCGAAAGAATGCGAGGAAAGAAGGATAGATCTCTAGATGTATACTTAGGGTTCTTTGTAAGCCATAAAGAGGAAATAGTCAATGTTTCTCCTTCTAGGTTGTGACTTAATTGATTGGACAAAACATTTGCAATTAAATCTTGAAACGGTTGAATAATGATATTCTTGGGTATGCGTACCTCAAAGAAAGTGTGTTAGGATAATTATTTATGCATTGTATAATTAATTGTTATTATTTAATTATTGTTGTTATATATTTTTATTAAACCATATTTGTCTTAGTATATTCACAGATATAATTGTTATGTTGTTATAACAATTATATCATTATTCATTTGTGCCTCCCATATGATATTTTGGAAGCTTTTGTATTCATACATATTGTTGCACCTATGTAACATATTTATTTGTTTGTATATTTTTGTCCAACATGTATAAATATTGCAGCACTCCATTGTAATGGTTGATTGAGTTTAATAAAGATAATCAGGCTTCCGCCCCTTGTTGCTCAATTTACATTTGGTACCAGAGCAAGAATCTGGACCTGTGAGGCTGTGAACGTATGGAAGAGAGAGAAATAGAGAGAGAGAGAGAGAGGATATTGGTGAAGCATTTGCAGTAATTGAGAGCCTGTGCAACCTTGTGTAACCTCCCAGCCCCACCCCTGCCTCCCCCACATCCTCTTGCTCGTTCCAGGTGTTAGGAACGCACATTTTTTTTGCACTGGTGCACCCAACACCAGGAAAAACTTGTTGCAGGCATTGAAAATAAAAAATTATATATTTTTCTCCCCATTAGGGGTTTTATCTCTAATATTAGAGATATATTTAGTCTCTGCTAAAACTAGAAGGCTGTTGTAATTGGAGGACTGTGCTAAAAAATGGAGATTATTTTTTATCTGGAGGCCTGTGTGTATGTGGAGCTTCTAACCAGGTTACTTAAATCTTCACCTCTGACCAAGATCTCCACTACCAGGTTGCATTTCTCTATTGTCCATCACCTTATCTCCCTTCAAGCTCCTTCTCAAATGGTGACCTACATACAAAAACAACGATGTCAGGGAGATAAAGGGGGTCGTTCCACTCTCCACGCAGCACCGACATCAACAAAAAAAATATAGTGGCCGAGGCATTTGTAGCAGCGAACTTGCAACAAAAAAAAAACATTGAATGAGGCTTTAATTCCTCATGCAGACCAGCAAAAGCATTCAAAGCAAAATCAACACGGTGACCTGCATTAAAAAACAAATAAGAATCAACAAAACTCAAAGGAAAATACAAAAAACGGGGGAAGAGCAATCAAAATGGCGGCCAAAGGAAAATAAAGCAAAGACCAAGGAGTTAAAGTCATCTCAGATCCATTTTTGAGCTTTGAAAACGCTAAAACCACCTCAAACCAGCAATCGCCACTTGGAACTTCAGCCAAATCACCATTTTAAAAGGTGAGTTCAAAATTCATCTTCTTTTAATACAAGTTTGTTCATTTCATACTCCAAGCGCTCATAGAGCCTAATTGGATGAGTGGATTGACTTAGAAGTGAGAGGTGTGGGTGTTTGAATCCCACCCCCAAATTTTATTTTTTGAGTTTAGCATATATGGCAGAACCGCTAACTTTAGTGAAAAATTCAAATTTAGTTATAACTAACTAAATTTAGCAGGGAAATCCCTAATTTAGGGTAAAAACCTTTTTTCCCAATTCAGCCTATTTTTTCATTCCGGACATTTTTTGCTAAAGGAGGCCTATCCAAAAATTGCATTTTCAACTATATTTTTGCAATTATTTGGCATAGTGGGTCATTTTGTGCTTCGGAGACCACCAGGGCCTGCAAAACAAAATGTTTTTGCCTTCCATTCAAATTTTTTTTTCAGATTTTTGAGTGTAATTTGTATACTTCAATATATTGTACTAATTTACAGGTTGCCATAGTCAAATACAAACTTTGTAACTACTCAGAAACTGGCAGAATTGCAATAAAAATAGTTAAAAATTTGTTCTGAAACACTCACGAAATCCTAGATCTCATTCAGAGTGTTTGGTATAAACGGTGCCTCTGGGAAGCGCTTATGGGTAAATCCATCACGAATACTACTGCACTTAATGCCTAATATAGTTGCAACAACGTCATCTAGGCATTGACCCTTTAAATCAACGAGGAGTAATAACGTCACAATGCACACACTATGAGACATCCCATCCGTCTGTGAACGATTGCATGACATAAATCTAGACTGATAAATTATATAAGTATATATTGAAGTTACACATGTGTATGAGGATATTTCTTTGAGCCAGTGTTAATAATAACATAGACCCCTCTCAGTATTGTCTTGGTACAATGTATTGAATTCTTTCACGTACGTTAACGCATATTTCACGTACCGCCGGGTATATAGAAAGAGCGAGCTTCTTCCACGTACCGCCAGGTATATCAGAAGGGCATGTATATAGAAAGGTTCATTATATCGGACTGACGGTATATAGATTGGGAGACCTTATACCTGGAGTGATAAGAGCCAAACCTTGGCAGTGATTTCTGTAAAATGGGCACCAATGCCCCCAAATTTTTTCTTCCGGATTCACAACTACTCAAAGGAAACAACTATGCTACATGGTACATTAAGATTGATGAGAATCTTGTACAATTACAACAGGGTGAATGCCCAGATGATTTAAAGGGTCAATGCCCAGATGACGTTGTTACAACACAACATTGGCAGTTTGATAAATTAGATCAGAAGGCCAAACTCGTCATCTTGTTTGGAGTGTCCGATAATGTGCAACCCCACATTTGAGATGCCAAAATAGCCAAAGAAGTGTGGGATAATTTGAGAATAGTATACGAGGCCAAGAACAAGAATGTTATACTAAATTTGCAGAGTCAGTTACACACATTGAAGTTCAAATAGAATGAGAAAATCGAAGCTTTCTTAAGAAGAGTTGCAGAGTTGAGGGCTTCACTTCTAGACCTGCGAGAAGTGGTCTCAGATGATGTTCTCATTCCCATTATTCTAAGAGCACTCCCCTCTTCTTACCAAATTTTTTTTTACAACACTAAACGTGTTAGATATGACCGTTAGTTTTGACAAATTGGTAAACCTACTGCAACAAGAGGAAGCAATGCACAATAAGGATGATTAAGAAGAGCAGGAACTCTCTTCACATCAAAATGGAAAGGAAAAGGTAAAGGAAAACCTAATTCCTATCAAAAATCCCAAAATAAAAATCAGAATCAAGGGGACAGACAACAGAAGAAGCAATGTCCTATCTACAAAAGAGGACATGACCTAAAAGATTATTGGTATAATACTTACAAGAAAGGTTCATCTAGTAACTTTGGACCTCACCAACAACAGTCTTACAAGGGACATTCGAACCACAATAAAGGGAAAAAAAGGGGAACTAGAAAAGAAGACCCCATCAGCAAGGAAATATTGTTGAGAAATAAGAATAGTCAGACAATCAAGACTACTTGTTCATTACTTGATCAAGTGAACCATCCACGTCATCTAGTGATGTTTGGTATGTTGATTCAGGGGCCACTCAACACATGACCAGCCATAGAGACTAGTTTATTTCAATGAGGGACACGCCATTGAAAAATTATGTTTCGTTGGGAGATTATTCTTCATATATAGTTTAGGGAATTGGGAACATTTCTCTACCCCTTGGTTCACGCAACTGTAGACTTTCAGATGTCTTATATGTCCCTGGGTTGACAAAGAATCTACTTTCAGTCAGTCAACTCCTTGATCACAATATAAAAATTGACTTTGATAGTCATTTCAACAAGGAAACATGTTTGATTCGAGATAAATCATGAGGCTCGAAAATAGTTGTGAAAGCCTCTAATATGGGATGCATGTTCCATCTTGATTTTGTCCACAGAGATGATCAAGCACTTATGGCTAAGACCTCTACCTCAGCACGGTTGTGGCATTAGAGACTTGGCCATGTAAGTTTCAAGTATCTTGAGACACTTCACCTGTGTAATATGGTATATGGGCTACCATCTCTTCATAAGGATACATACAAGTGTCCTCACTGCCTAGCAGGAAAACAACAAAGAGCTTCATTCCAGAAGAGTACATTTCGAGCTCATGGAAAACTTGACCTAGTTCATACCGATCTTTACGTTCTGATGTAACCAAATCATTTTGGATTCCAATAATTCATGCTTTGTGTTGATGACTGTTCAATAAAAATGTGGATTTTTTGTCTTCGCAAGAAAAGTGAAGCTTTTGAAACTTTTAAGAAGTTCAAAGTAGCAGTTAAGAAAGAAACTAGTTGTCACATCAGAACTCTCCACTCAGATCAAGGGGGGAAATCACCAGTATTGAGTTTAGAGACTACCTACAAACTCATGGGATTCGTCGACAAATGCCTCCTCCACACACACCACAAAAAAATGGTGTTGTTGAGAGAATAAATCGTACTATCATAGAAATGGTGCGATGCATGATCGATGACTCTAGAATTGCAAAGACATTCTTGGTGGAAGCAGCAAAGACAACAGTGTATTTTTTGAACAGAGTGCCCATAGTTGCTCTTGATGGAGTAACACCACAAGAAGCATGGTCAAAATGGAAACCATCTATTACACACCTCAGAGTATTCAGGTGCTAAGCAAGCATGCACATACCCAAGCAGAATAGAAATAAATTGGACATGAAGTCACAGAAACTCATCTTCATTGGGTACAGTGAAGAGACTCTTAGGTACAGATTAATGGATCCTAAGACCAGAAAATTCTACACCAGCAGAGATGTTAAGTTTTTCGAGAAGAAGGAAGCAGAGAATCCTCCTCCAAACTCACCAGATGTAGATTTTTCACCAGTTGTAAAAATTGAAGTTGATGTTGCCTCAGAAGATGAAAGTGACGATGGGGATGATGGTGTTGATCAGATAGAACCATGACCCACGGGAACAGTTTATCATATGTCCAAGTGGTGTAATAGCACATTACAAGATGCAAGAATGGATGCTCCACTGGATACATCCACCCTTGGACCACAGACTCGCAGTAAAAGAAGAGAAGAAGTTAAATTTCCTTTGATGAGTAGAGTTATTGAATTTGAAGAGCCCTCTACAGTCCAGGAAGCCCTACAATCAAAATCTTGGAAAGATGCCATGGATTCTAAATATCAATCAGTGAAGAAGAATAACACTTGGCAAATTTTTGATCTTCCACCAATGAATAAATCCATTGGATTTAGATGGATATTTAAAATAAAGTACAAAGTAGATGGGACAGTGGACAAGTATAAAGCGAGACTGGTAGTAAAGGGGTATGCACAAAAGGAAGGCATAGACTACAAGGATACATTTTCTCCCACAACTAAGATCAAAACAATTAGAATGATCTTTTCTCTAGCTGCACAGTTTAGTTGGAAAATCCATCAGATGGACGTAAAAAGTGCCTTCCTAAATGGAGATTTACAAGAAGAATTCTACATGACTCAACCTGAGGGATATGTAGTATTTGGTCAAGAAGCAAAGGTATGCAGACCCAGGAAATATCTGTATGGCCTCAAATAGGCACCTCGGGCATAGTAAATCAAGATTAATGAGCATCTCGTACAACATGGATTTGTTAGAAATCCATACGATCCCAATATTTACCTCAAAAAGTAAGGGGGGGGAGTTTGTGATTATCATTGTCTATGTCGATGATCTAGTCATCACTGGAAGTTCAGTGAGGATGATCGATGTAGCGAAGAAAAATCTTAATCGATCGTTTGACATGACAGATCTTGGGCTAATGCATTATTGTCTTAGATTGGAAGTATGGCAGAAAGAGAGTCACATCTTTGTTTCTCAGATGAAATATACCAAGACAACGCTTGAGAAATTCAGGATGATGGATTGCACACCAATTGCGACACCTATGGAGAATACATTACATTTATCTCATTCAGATCCATATCCTTAGGTAAATGCCACTCTCTATTGGCAGTTGATTGGGAGTCTCATTTACCTGACCTACACTAGACTAGATATCAGCTTTGCAGTGAGCTATCTATCCAGGTTCATGCAGGAACCCAAAGTTTTTCATTGAAAAGCAGCAAGGCACATTTTGAGATATCTCAAAGGATCATTGGATCTTGGTCTAGAATACAATAAGAACCACAACTTCTTCTTGACTAGATATTCGGATTCAGATCATGCAGGTAACATTGATGATAGAAAATTCACTTCTAGTTTTGTATTCTTTATGGGATCTGGACCAATATCATGGGGAAGCAAGAAAAAACACTTCGTTTCTTGCTCTTCCATAGAAGTCAAGTATCGTTCTGCAGGAGAAGTTGTCTGTGAAGCTATATGGCTACGTCGCATACTAGAAGGAATTGGAATACCACAGGACAAACTGACCGCCATGTATATTGACAATGAAGGTGTTCTTAAACTTGTTTGCAATCTAGTGTTTCATGAAAGAATATATCACATTGAGGTACAAGTTCATTTCATACATGAGCATGTGTTGAAGCACAACATCCAGCTTCAATTTTGTCCAATAGCTGAACAAAGAGAAGATATCTTCACGAAGTCACTTGCATGTGACAAGTTCGAGTTGTTCAGAGAGTTCCTCTCCTCATCCCTTGAGACAATGTAAAATTAAGGGGGGGAATGTTAGGATAAATAATTATGCATTGTATAATTAATTTTTATTATTTAATTATTATTGTTATATGGTTTTATTAAACCATATTTGTCTTATTATATTCACGGATATAATTGTTATGTTGTTATAAAAATTATATCATTATTCATTTGTGCTTCCCATATGATATTTTGGAAGCTTTTGTATTCAGGCATATTGTTGCACCTGTGCAACATATTTATTTGTTTGTATATTTTTGTTCAATATGTATAAATATTGTAGCACTCCATTGTAATGGTTGATTGAGTTTAATAAATATAATTAGGCTTCCGCCCCTGTTGCTCAATTTACAATGTGTGCATGTAGATATCTTGACAAGTAGGAATCATCATTGATGAGATTCTTGCAGGATAGATCATGTGAGGTATAATGGACACAGAAGGTTACATTAAAGAAAGTGTCCAAACTTGTTGTGGTTGTATTTCGACAACAAGACTAGAGATGCTAGGCATAGGAAGAATGTAATGAAGCTCAATTGTGCTTGATGAAGGACCCTCCTCTGTCATGTAAAGTGTTGAAAGAGATTCTTGAAGCAAATTCAAGTTCTCGTTAGGTGTTAGAATATTGTTGTCCAAAACAGGTTCAATGTCTGTTTGGACTATAGGAAGAAAATCTATAGAAGAAATGGATTTGTTTAAAGGAGGATATACCTTACATTCATCATGATCTTATAGAATGTCAGTATGAATAGAAGTGGGAATAATAATAACCTATTCATTTGAAGGTGTGGAAGTTGATAGGTCATCTGTTGTAAGAGATTCATTGTCAAGATCTACAAATATCTCTTCGTTGTCAATTAAGTCTTGGACATAGTTCTTAAAATGTGTACATTTATCAGTTGAGTGGTCATCAATGTTATGAAAATCACAATATGTATGAGGTTTGTAAAAATTTATGGCTTAGGTTATCCTTCAATCAAAGGTCTTGTAAGGGGATATTTTATCATCCTAGCCATTTTGAGTTGATGAAATACACTAGGGAGACTTTAACTGAGGGGTGTAAACTTATGTTTAACTTTACACAGTGTAGTGTCTTGGCTAGGTTGTATGATTGGATTTTTGATTGATTGGTCATGTATGTTGGCCATATTGTGATCATCCGTGACACCAAAAATGATGACATTGTGGTTGTGATTGATGTACCAAGATTCATCATTAGAAGCTCTAGTACGGTGATTATTGCGGGTGAGGTTGAAAGAAAAATGTTTGAAAAACTTCTATGAGAGGTCTACAAAGATGGTGATAGATCCCTTTGGAAGGTGTAAGAACCAATCCAAATATTTTCCTATTAGACTTCTAGGAAAAAGGCACAAGAGAAAGCTATTGTTATATGCCACTTCGTGACATGCTATGGAAAATTCTTTGATGTGATGTCTCGGATCGGTTTTTCCCTTGTATTTATCAAATTTGGGTGTCTTACAAGACTGTGGGAAGGGTATGCGTAAGATGTCCATATTAAAAGGGTATGGACACAATTCATCAAAGTTGAATTGTTTACATTGTTTTTGCATACCCGCAACAATGTATTTCATCATTTGCCATTCTTGGGAAAAGGATAAATTGTATAAATCCACCATTTTAATGAGAAATGAGGTAGAATGAAGAAAGGTACAATGAATAACACAACCCTTAGCAAAGTGAATGATAAGATGGAAGTGATATAATTTTTTGAGAAAGTCAGCTCCTAGTAAAGTGAATGCTAAGATGGAAGAGGAAAGAAAATGGAAAAAGTTTGACTTGTAGTAAAATGAGTACTAAGAGGGAAGAAGAAAAAAATGTTAGTCAAGTGCCCGTCTCTTAACAAAATGATATTAAAGAGAAAAAGGGATCACAAGAAGTTAGATGCGCTCTATTTCGTAATAAAAATGTTTGTTAAAGGAAGAGATACTGGAAAAGGTGGATGTGATCAGCTCGTAATGAAAATGAATCATAAGAGTGATGAAGAAATGTAAAAAAGGTTAACTCCTAACACGGTAAGTGTTAAGAGAAAGGAAAAAGGGGGGACAAGTGAATGTCAAGTGTTAAAAGACTTAACATGATGAAGGTGATCAACTCTTAACAAAATGTGTGATAAGAGTGAGGAAAAGAGGGGAATTCGCAACACCTAACAAAATGAATGATGTTAAGGTAGAAGATGGGTTGAAATGTTAGTTTAGATGATTCTTAAAAAAGTGAATGCTAAGAAATATGAAGAGGTTTGAAATGACTTTACGATCCTTTACAAAAGTGAATGTAAAGAGGGGAGATACAAAAGGTTAGCGTGATCAACTTGGAACAATTGTAAGTGTGACAAGATGAGACTTAAAACACATTGGATGATGCTCAATTATTAACGAACATGTTAAGTGAAGAGACTTAAGAAATAAAATGATGGATTTACTCAACTTTTAACAAGATGAATGGTAAAAGGGGAGACTTAAGAAGATGGTGATCAATGTCAACTCTTAACAAAAATTATGTTAAAATATAAGACATGAAAAGGAAGTGAAATTACTAAAATAACAAAAAAGTAAAGGTCATCACAAGAAGTGAATAAATGATGATAAAAAGGTCCGAATCTCACAAAAAATGGAGATAAGAGACAAGGGGGGAAGTGATGGATTAGTGATCTCAAATTAAAACAAAGTGAATGGTTTAATGAGAGAAGTGAATAAATAATGAGGATGTCGATAATGCAACAAAATGATTGCGAATTATGACAGCGTAAGATGATAGGATTAAAAAAAGAAGACATCACAACTCAACAAAGTGGGTGCAAAAATGTGACGATGTAAGAGTGAGTAGAGAATGATATTGAAGAATGTCAATAAGTCCAAAAAGTAAATGTGGAATGCAATGATGTAAGAATGGGGAATGTTTATATTTCAACAAAATAACATTAAACTTAAGCCTTACGATAATGAAAGATCAAGGTGATCAAGAGTGTGCTTGACTGTGATAAAGCGAGTATCGCAATGTCAAGACTTAGATGAAAATGAAAGTGCTTAAGTGTGAATATGGATGTCCACAACCCAAGACTTACACACGTGTATAAAGTGACAAGATAGATGAGAGAGAAAACATGAATGACAAAAGTGAAACACAAGTTTGTAACATGCGAGAAAAATTAAAAGTGGTGAAGTGAAATTTGTGGCCTCTATCTTAGATTGTCTTGGAAAAGCTGTGGCTTCCTAGGTGGCTCTCTCAACTGAATGTCAGCAATATATCTGAGTGAGAAAAATGTTATTGCTAGCTAACGGATTTGCTTTACCCCCTTTGAAACCCTGAGAAAATATTTTGCTTAGAATGAATCACATTGGGGTCGCCACTAAGGATATCCGTGACTCTAACTCACAAAGGATTTACTAGTCAAGTAGGATAAAAAGGTTCTTATTTCATCCACCAGTTCTCTCAAGGTGTGGACTATTTTGGGTTTCCTAGAACCACCCCCTTTGTTGTATCTTAAGGCTTATTCCAAGGAGGTTATGTTCTAGTTAAGCGGTCGAGTCGTAGCTCTTAATCAGACCTGCAAATACAATGTTTTGAATGTGGTGTTTTTTTAATCTTTTGATTTAAATGTGGTTTGGTTGAGCTCCTTTGGCAACTTTTAGTTAGAAATTTTTTTGGAATGTTTAATCCACCTTGTGTGAGAGTGGGTCCTACAAGAAAAGAATAGAAAGTTTTCTAGAGGGAGGTAAAAGACAAAACAACAGAAGCAAGTTCACGCTTTTGATTTCGAAGATCACTTTAAAAAGTGCGAGGAAAGAGCATACACATAAAACAAGATTTGATTAAAAAATAAAAGAAAGGTTAATTACCCCAAAAAAAGAAATAATCATGTCTCTGATTTCCAAAATAACTTTGAAAGTGTGAGGAAAGATCATGTGTGAGGTTGTTACGATAAAAAAATGAATTAAAGTTAAAAAAACTACAATTGTTTTTTTTTTTTTTTTGAAAAAAAAAACTAGTGTTAGGAGAAATAAAACCATAAATTTTATGTACGTCCAAATCAAAAAATTATTTTTCCATTGCATATATATTTTCAATACCTTTCTTTAAAAAAAGTGAAGTCATTCTGAGTTTGGGAGAAAAATTTATGGCTTCCAGAAGATGTGTTACAGTAGCGCTCTTAGTGAAAAATTTGAACATGGGAAAAATGCCCTAACAACTGGTTTTTTGGTTTTTTGGCTTCCGTACTTCACCTGAGAAGCTAAAATTTTGATAGCATGGTCAAAAATAACAATAAACATAAAGAAAGAGTTAGATCACAAATTGATTAACTAAAATGAAAGAAAGAAATGTGGGGAGTCTCACTGGACATGCCAAAATGTATGCAAAGAAAAAAACTACTGTAATGAAAGATACACAAATAATAATGCAAACCTCCCTGTAATCCTTCATTGCAAACCTCAGTAAGGTTGTGGAGAATTTGTCTATGGAACATTGCAAATGAACGTGATCTTTAATATTCTCCAAATGTGAGTGAAAATGCTACAAACACAGATACTTTGGAAAGCTTCAAATTGCAAATTGACAAAGTTTATTTGCAAACAATTCAAGAGGATTTGTAAGAGAGTGCGTTTGAAATTTATAGAAGTAAAAGTGGTTGGAAGTTGGTTGAACACGGTTGAATGCACATGCTAAAAACAACATTGGAGGAAGTTATAGTAGTTCGAGGGCATTTAGGGGCAGTAATGGATTTAATTGTAGAAGTTGCATCTGAGAAGGTGGTTGTACATGTAAGTCAATTGCCCCCACCTTTTTAGGATTATAGAAGTGTAGTTAACTAGGATGAGGATGTGGAGTCCAAGTGGAGTCTAAGTGGATTTTGACTAAAATAAGTGGAATTAAATAATTAAATTTAATTAGTATTTAATTGTGAGGAGATAAGTAACCATTTAAATAAATAAATGTTTAATTATATTAGCTAGAATATATTAGGAATTAATTTAAGTAAATCCAAGAGAATGGTATAATTAAATTAATTTAATTGTGAGGAGATAATTAACCATTTAAATAAATAAATGTTAATTATATTAGCTAGAAGGGTGTAGGAATTAATTTAATTGATTCCAAAAGCATGTTAGAATTATATTATTTAATTCCAATGGGTAGGAATACAAATTAGGTAATAGAATTAATTTTAATTAATTATAAAGGGGAATATTTGAATGATGAAATTAATTTATTTAATTCCAAAGGGGTGTATTGCGGCAAGATACAATTAATTTAATTAATTCTAATTAGATAGAAGCGGGATATAATATGTATGTATTTTTAGGGTGTCTACATGAACACCACGGAATACTACCTACAAATCCATAAAATCTTTGACTGAAATGATTATGTGAGGATTTAAGGTTGATCTTTTACCTTTCAGACCATAGGGAACTTGAATGATTTGAGTTTTTTTTTTGAAACTTAGGTCTGTGACGTAACAACTGCTATTGGGGCTGATTTTCTTGTCCTTTGAAGGCAATTTAGAAGCTCAATGTGATTTATTTGAAGGAACAAGAGAACATAAACTATTAAAACCTATCCTTTATCAATCTTAGTTTCTCTACATTTTTTTTAATTTTAAGATTGTAATTGTTCCCCTATAATCATGAGCTTCTTCTACATGCGGGAGGCCTACTAAAACACCATGTACTGTGCTGGAGCAAATGTGAACCAAAAGCTATGTACAAAATAGAAGATCATACATGCCTAAGTAGACATGCAGAGTTTGCCTAAGCACTTGTTATGCCAGAAGCTACCTAAACTTACCCTACACTAATAGGAAGCAAGGAAACTTCAAATAAATCCTACAACGGGTTGTGAGAAACAATTTCCCTTCCTTGAAACTTACAGCCATGCGCATGATTTGGCATTGACCATGGATCTTGATAGCAGTGGAAAGTTGTCCCAAAGTTGACTTTCCATTTTAGAAACCAAGGTATCAATGAAAAATAATAAACACACCTCCTCAAGATGACTTCCATTGGACTCCTAGAGGCTTTAATGCTGACCCTCGGTGCTTTGAAATCCTACTTCATGCCTTGAAGTGGACACGACCGGTTTTGGCTTCTCTGTTGCCTCCAATTAAGCTAGGTACTGAATTGGGGTAAGACCTAATCCTTGTGGTTTGCTCATTCTTTTGAGACTCTTCACCATAAATATGGGCTTCCTACATACTTTCTTTCTGAAGGGAGTTTCTTGCAAGCTGACTTGTATCTTGCTCAGCCTCTAAAAGTAACTTTGTTTCCACTTTGATGAATGTTAGCATTGAGCTTGATTCCCCATGGGTCTCCCGACTCTTTGTTTCACTTTTATTTTCAAACAAAAGTGCTACAAGTTCCAGACATGTGAAGTAATGAGGATCACTGCATTCAAACAAGTCACCTTCTTCATTTTCACTAAATTTTCCCTTGAGGCCTTAGGAACCCATAGTGTTTAAAAAAGCTTCTTCCCCTTTAACCTTTACAATTTTATCCTCTTCCTTAAATGTCTGCCCTGCTTCGACACACAAATCCTTCCTTTATATTTGCACCTTTCAATCTTCCCAATCCAAATCAGACCAATCTTCAACTGTTACAAAATTTTCATTTTCCATTTGATCGGTTGGAAGGGGACTATAAGAAATGGATTTTTTCTTTACTTCATGTGTGGGAAATGGTGTTTGGTGTTCAAGTGACTTGATTTGGCCATCTGAGGAAGCCAAAGGACTCTCCAAAGCATGCCTCTCACTTCACCAATATATTGTCTCTGAAACAACTGTATGATTTTTCTTGAAACTTTGTTTCTTGAGGTGTTATATAGACACATCCCTTTCTCCAATGGCATAACATGTCTCCCTTTCTACTAATGTTTTAGGATATATTGGTTTATTAATAGTTAGATATAAGGTAGGGACAACATAATGAATACCAAAATTCCTGGGGAAGTTAGTGCATGGTTTAGGGGAATTAGGTAGTGCCTTGGGTGGAGATGGGAGGGGATTTTGGAATGCTTGGGGAATGCTTTGGGAATGGAAAATATGTGATACATCAAATGAAGAATGTAAAAATGGAGGGGTTTCTTGATTTTGGAAAGGAATGATGAACTTCTCAATTTTTTCATCATGGCAAGTAATGATGGATTTTCTTTGTTTTCACATGGGGAAGGAATAATTTGAGGTGGTGAGGGAGGGATTGCAACAATATGGATGTAATTTATCTTTCTAGCCTGAATCAAAATCTTCTCAACTTGTAATGCAATTGAAAATGCTTAGGGAAGACTCCTACCTCCAAGTGATTGGATCAATATAGCTAAGTCAACATCAAAGGACCTCAAATAATACAAGAATGTCAAACCTTGAGAAGCTATGTATTCTTGAGGAATTTTGTTCTAGGTCCTTGTGAATCTAAGGTTAAAATCAGGAATGAATTCCATTGGAGCTTGCTATATTTTGCTGATGTGTTCCATGAGGGAAATGACATCGAAATCCTCTTTGAAATGGTTGTGCAACTATTCTCTCAGTTGATTCCAAGTGGATATGGATTGTGGTACCAAACTACCATATCAATATTTTTCTTTTCCTTTGAGAGATGTAATCAAAATTCTGAGGAAAACATTTTCCTTTGTGATGGTGTGAATAGAACAGTGGTTTACAACATCTTGAATGTGATCAATCGGAGACTGATCTCCATTTCCGTATAAAAGAGGTAGATTTTTTAGGGCCACTTTAGGGATGACATCTAAGTGCTGCAAGTGGATAGGACTAGAACTAAAATGAGGGAATGTAAGAGCTCCTTGGAGAGCCATGAATGAAGTGAAAAAGTTAAACACAAGTCTGCAACCAAAGATGGGATACTACTGAGTCAGTGGAGTCGCCAGATACACTTGAAATTCACCTCTAAATGTTGGAATATTCACCAAGAGAATATCAACTTGATGAAGTGAAGTGACTACCTGTACACACACCTTGGAGCCCAAAATTTGTCGGGGGGGCTGAAATGGCCTACTACAAATCATCTCTAGAATTTGAATCTTGGAACCAGGCTCTGCACACAACCTTTGAAATCTTGAAATTCCTCAAGATCCAAAGTCTGAAGTAAGAAAACTCTGAAATCATAAATTCGAACAACCTTCGAAACTCTGAAATGAAGACCTCCAAAATTCTGAAGTGCAGACCTCCGAAATTCCAAAATGAAAACATCTGAAACCTTTGAAGTTCTGAATTCCAAAATTACCAAGACTCTGAAATCTGAAAATCCAAAATTTCAAAACCTCCAAAATTCTGAAAGTATGAATTTTGGAAAGGTCTGAAATCTCGAACTGCAAAAAAATCAAAAATTTTGAAAATGAGATTTAAGGCATGCTTTGGATACCCATTTCCCTAATCTAACTGTTGGTCAATTTTAGGCTTGTTCCACACATGAAAAACCTCCAAAAAATTATTTTATACTTTGACCCTGCAGTTGAAACCTCTGAAATTTGAAATTTGTAGTTTTTGAACTCCGAAATCCAAGGGAAACTCCATAATATGAAGTGTTTGAACTTGGCCTCATAGCAACAAGATCTTCAATGGAACACCTGTAAAAATGAAACCCCGACTTCAATGTGTTCCACCGGGTGTGCCAAAATTGTTATGGCAAAATAGCAGCACCCCTTGAATGGCCAAGTTAGAGATGGGACATTCAGTGTGATTGCCAAACATTGAGCTATCCTAAGTGTGGGACATTGTGAAATGGGATAGCTCTCCGGAGAAGGCTAGTTCCTGCTTCTAAACTTACCTTCCACAAACTACTCCTAATACTCGTAAAACTACTAAGCCTAATCTAATGCTTCCAAAGAGACATGGAAAGAATTATTGCATGAAATAAACCTAAAATAAGAGTGGTGATACACAAAGAAAAGGAGTGATAATCACTTCCCCTTACTGTAAAACAATGAAATAATGAACCTACAAAGGGTGTTATTGCACCACAAACTAGATCATGTTCAATGCACTATTCCCAAATGAGCACAACACACCAAACTTGCAATGTACCAAAGATATACACAACCACCTGCTTAACAATGAAAGGCAAGAAAGAAAAATCAAGACCATGAGAGGCTAGAGAAATTAACACAAACCATAACTTTATTGCTCCAAAATATGCACAATACATTGCAGATTAGAGGGAATGCATGAATCCCATTACAATGTTTGGAGGGAAGGATTTAAGCCCCAAAAGAAGAGGGGTACATTAGAGGAGAAAAATGACCAACCTTTTACACATTTAAACTACCTTACATTTTTAAGAAGAAAATTTGAGTGAGAAAGAGGAGAAAATCTGATTTCTTGTTTCAAATCACTTGTAAAAACCCATCATGATGCCTGCAAGAGTGATGGGAAAACTTGCAGAGCCCATACCTTTATTAATTTTACCTTGTTTTAGAAGAAAGCATGCCCATACTGTTATTGATGGCTCTCACCTACCTAGAGAACTATTCACTATTCATGCATTTTCTGAAGTCTAAAACCTCCAAAATCTGAAATTGATGCTCCCATGTTGTAGATTGTCTTTTGAGCTTTCCATCGACTGGCTATTTGCAATAATTTGACAACCGAAGCTTAAGATATGCCCATTTTTGCATTTAGGGGTCCCTGGGAGTCTCCACAATTTTAGGGTTTTGAAAACCTCCCAAAAATCCATTTTCATGCCTTCATCATGTTTCCCTCGCTCATACCTTTCTACTAACTTTATTTTTGAGGAATCCAACAATTTGAGCCAAAGATACAACCATTTTCATGAAAGGGGTTTTTTGGTTTTGTTTGGATCTGACATTGTAGAGTTGTTTTCACGAGTAGCTCATTGAGCCACTCAGCGATATCTACAATTTATCTTAGTTTTCACCTTTGAATGGCTCATTACAAGCCTATCAAGATTCTCCCCTTCATGTCTTTGGCTCAACATTATTCCTCTCTTTGCGTGTGATCTCTTCATTATGTCGATAGGCGTGAACTAAGTTAGAAAGCTCGAGGGGCTTTGACATGGATGATGACAGGGAGGGCCAAGATCATTTGGTTGATGATGTATGGGAAATCGCGAGCCACACACGTGGCGGTCGTGGAAAAGTTCGCATATGTTGAGGAATTTTCTCGTGTTTGTGTAGGTGAGCTTCATGTGGATTATTATGTGGTTTTGGCATAGGCCGACGATGAGGGCATTTTCATCCAGGAAAATGCGCAAGGGTGAGCCCTGAGGAAGAGGACGTGCTTGCCATAAGAGCCCTCAAACATGAATTTCTCACGGGTTGTTCCGCTGATGATTTCACTATTGATTTGTTTGTCAATCCGTGGAGAAAAGTTCTCTTCACGTGCTCTTAGACCCCTATTTCGCACAACATGAAGTAAGATTCTATTTTTTTTTGGTCTATTATAATGCTATGCAAGATAAACTTGGTCCACTTAACTAATATGGATATATAGAGACGATCTTTGATAATTTCTATGCCACAATCCAGGCCTTATGAAAAATTATTGGAATATTTGTAGTTACGATGCCATGGATTTTTTCACCTTTCTTTTCTCGGATTCAGTTTAACCAGATTATAACAAATAAATTAAATTCACCAATAAAGTGGTTTCTGGTCGATTGTCATTTCTGAATAAAATCTGAATTGTTATGTAAACTCCTTTTCCTCAGCCTCTATCAAAAGCTGAAATTTTCCTTTGTAAAACGTAAGGGTTTTTAGTGTTGAGGAGATGGATCCCAAATTTCACCGTTTGCAAAAGTTCCATATTTAATGGAGCAACCTGTAACATCAAAATACGAGCAGGAAACCCTTTCATGGCGTCACTACACCTCGAACCCTTGGAATTGCGATGATTATTAGTTCTTGCCATAGGCAGGAATACTATAGCTTTCAGTTCAATGAAATAATTTTTTTCAATAGACCAATCACAAATAATTATTTTTTACTTATCATTAAAACTTCTAATGTTTTTATTTTATGTAAATAATTTGGCAATTTAATTTATTTAAGAAAAATCATTTACCTGATTTTCTATTGGTTAGTTAAGAATGATTTGACAAATTTGAGGCCTTATTCCAACACTGATTTTTCAAAAAAAATTAACACTTAAATTCTTAAATTGACATGTGTACATGTTTTAATGTTAGATTTGACATGCTAAAAAAATTTCATGATTTACTTCCATGTGTCCTACGGACTAGTCAATTGCTGATGTAGAAAATAGTAAAAAGCTTTATTTACATTTTCTAGGCTTATCTAAATATCCGGATAGGCATATGTTACATTTTCTTTGTGTTACCTATCTACTCTTCTCTAGAATAATCTAGACTAATTTTCCCCTCCTCATCTTTCCCTCACTTTCGCAGATATTACCTTGGCGTCTAGCATCAACGGCTTCATCTATGAGGAAAATAGGGGTGTTTAGAAGATTTTTTTGGAGAATGTCAGTAAGGACGTGGTCTCCACTAAACTCACTGCAAATGGTGACGGCCATGGATGTATTATATACCCTCAAGAGGTAGGGCAAGACCCTTTATGGCTTCGACGACCATTCCTATTATCTGTTGTTTGCTAACACCGCCCCTTCACATGAAATCATTTGTGTAAAATTTACACACATCAGGGAAGAAGCACTTCATACTAGAGGAGACGGGGAGAGAAGGAGGCTCAGGAGCAGGGAAAGGGAATTTAGGGCTCGCTAAATGAGGCAGCTGCATGAAGTGCTGTATCATGACCTTCAATAACCAGAGCCAACCAAAGTTGAAATTCGGTGACTATTAAGAATACAGGTAGATACAATTTGTATTCCTAATTACATAACATTTTCTATGCTTCAGCTGCTTGCAACAAACTAAGATAATGCCATTATTCTCTACTATAGGTAGTCCTTGGCCATCCATTGAGTATGACTGGTGTATTTTACACCTTCTTTCCTTAAACATCAATGCCTTGGTTTTAGGTTTTTCCTTCTCTCCCTTTCTCGCAAATCACTCTGTCCTTCAAATTTTTTATGTCTCCCGTAATACCTTTCACGTCAAATTATCTGTCTCCTTCATATGGTGGCTCCCCTCGCCGTCATTTGACGGACGGGTTAATCGAGTGCTCGAATCACACCCTGAAATCTGCTTCTCCATATTTCACGAAGGTCGTGTGGTCTTGGCTAAGTTCCATGCTGGTTGGGTTCTCTCACTCTCCTCTGCCATTTTCACCTCCTCTGTCCTGACTGGAGTTCCCTAGTTGAATTCTTTGAGCTCTTTTAATTTCATTTTTGTCAATTGTCACCCTCTCAAAGCATTTTAGAAGCACTCACTGTCACCGTTTTAATTGGGTTTCATATTTGCATTTAGTTTTTAATTTAGTCCATCTAATAAAATGTCTTGTACAATCCAACATCATCTGTGTGCATTTTGTTATCCTCCCATGTTTTCTTTATCATGAAATATGATAATCACATCTAACAGAAGACACAGGCATTCTCATGAATTGTTGACATTGTTTCACCAAATGTAACTAGCAGTCCAATCGATCAGCTCCCCTTTGCTAGCATACTCACATTGATGGACATACTAAGATGACTACATATTTCCTGTAACCCACACCTCTTCATCATTTTTGTGACTTGAATAATAAATTTGTTATTTTATTGCAAGAAATGATGTTCGCTGCAATCAACACCTCAAGCTTGACCACTGAGTGGGCAATGTCTAAAATTTTGGTAGGCCCACCTTCCTTGATGGAAAAAGTGCAACACGAATTAGAGATTTTTTGATCACACAATTCTCCGCCAATAAACTTGTTCCGTTTTCATAGAAAACTATTTTGATCACACAATTCTTTAACAACAATAGAACTGGAAGTGATTTTCTCCATCTAATATTGTTCCATCCAGATCTGTTGACATGGGAAAAACAAAGGAGATGCCTTCAATGAGACTGGGAAGGATAAATTATTTCGTATATTTCCTGATTATCAGTTTCTTTCACATAACTATTGGGGATCCGTTGATCCTAATGCTTTGTGTTTCCTTAGGTCAAAGTTTAGGTATCTTCTTAGCTATCGCTTTTTCACATTTGATACATATTGATCAAACTTTCAGCTGTTATTTTATTGCTCTGGATGCGTCTGGCACGGGTGCTATGTTGCAAATTCTTATCTGGAAACCAGATATAAACTATATTCTATTGTGTATAATTTCAACATTTGGATTTGGGAAATAAACGCCGCCTTATCTATTACAATTGCATTCCGAATTGCACTGTGAATATACAGAATTTATTTTGAAATGACCGTAGCCAGCATCTCTCACATTGAAGGCTTCAAATTTATCATGATTAGCGTGTATGATAACTAGGTATTGATTTTGTTTTGTGTTCTTTATCATAAATCTTCCATGACATGCAATTGCAAGGGCGTATATATCATATGAAAGCTATGTTTTCTTTGATCTGTGTCTATTCACATTGTAAATTGATTTTGTATATTGCAAATATTCATCACCAGAGTAACCTTTCTTTTGCATAATTTTTGTTTCTGATACTTTATATCCGATTTGACAATGCTAATACTTTTATTTATTCATCTCACAGGAATGCGTAACAGGTGCTCTTGGTTAAAAGACAATTTTACTAGTTTCAGTTACTAGACATCCTAACTTGCTTTCTACTTGTACCATTGTTTTGATTTAGTATTTGCTATTAGTTGTTTTGTTTCTATTTTCCACTAGTAGATCATGAATAGATCTCATGTTTACAATTCAAATATCATACAATCTATGTGGCAGGAACTGGCCGCTTCGCGGCTCTTGTTTGTTTTGTTTCTTTTTATTTTGTTGTTTTTACAACAGGTGCACCATACATCATAAAAGTTTTGGAAATTATTTTGTAGGAGCATTCAATTTACACGGAAAACTAAAAGTGTAAATGGAATTCAATTACTCTGATAAACGAAGAGCAAAATTGAAAAAATAAATAAATCTAGAAATAAGTTACTAGGTGCTCCACAGTTAATCAAAAAAATGGAGTTAGTCCCTAGTATTTCAAAAACTGACATGTAAACTGACTGTTGACACTGGTTCTGACAATCTCCAAAAGTGTATATTTTTTCGAGCTCTACGCATTGATGGCAATTTTTTTATTTTTTCATAAAATCTATTTTTCCACCTTTTTTGATGGTATGGGAAGATGTAGTAGCAAAAACTTGCACGTGCCATAACTTTCATTCCGTGGCTCCGTTTTAGGTGTCGTTTACTCTAGAAATGTGTATATTTTCTCGAGCTCTATGCATTGATGGTAATTTTTTTATTTTTTCATAAAATCCATTTTTGCACCTTTTTTGACCAAACAACTTCTTGCAATCTTCTGAAAGAATCATGAGCTTTGATCGCCTACAGACAGATTAGTAATTAAAAATACTAGATAGCTTTCCGAAACTTGACGAGTATTCTCTTGTGCTCGGACTAATCATCACCCTTGCTAGCTTGACCGCAACCTACTTATTCAAATGTTGACTTCACATATCAACAAATGCGTAGGTTTTTTTATTTCTATTTTAAGAGTTCTTTTGGTGTTTGCACTCCAATTTATGCACCCTCAGATAAAATATTGAAGGCTATCGTAAAGGTCCCAACAAAAAGAAAGCATTAATAGCAATGAAAGAAAACGCTGCAAATACATGGTTTTGGCTGCAAATTTAAGTTTCTTTAATAAAATTTGAGTTTTTTTAAAGTTTTCAAGTATTCCCGAGTAATGGCTGAGATTTATGCAATGAGACATTTGCACATGCGGAAGACTCCACCCCATCCGATAACTAACGAGACATCATTTGAACAAGTCCTAGCGTATGCACTCAACATGGGGATCAATCTAAAATATTTGTATAGCTTGGAAATCGTAAAATTTTATCATGCCGAAAGGCATTTGCACACGCGGAATGCTCCATCACTTAGGAAAATTACCTAAGCATGGATGCTAGAGATGATTTTAGTAAACCGATATATCGAATTTAGTTTATTAAATTCCATATTAAAAAAATAATAAAAAATAAATTCTCAATCAATTGATAAAATATTACTTTCATTAGTACATCAATCCTTAAAGGGTGGTCCTACACCGCATGTTTTCCCTGCAATTACTCGAGCTTACTACTAAAAACATGCTTGAAAAGTGCTAGAGGAAGTACACAGTGCATTCTCGTCTAGCACAACATGCCTTTTCGACTTCAAATGCTTAACAACCTTGTGTTCAATTAGTCTTGTGTAAAGTTTTAGATTGCTTCCCCAATTTCGATTTCCCCATCTTCACTGTAACGCCTTGATTTTTGTAAGCTATCATGGTAATCAATTTTCATGATGTTGTAATTGCAGAAATGAAGATAAATATGTTAAGATATATCTTTTAATCTTAAAAGGAATGTGTTACTAATCTAGACCCTTGTTTGTTGTAATTTGTTTACTTGGGATAGTGGTTATTATTGCTTGTGTTTTGATAAATGAGACAACAGACTTGTCGTATGTTTGATGAACTCTTTTCGTTGATTGACAACACCTTGAATCAATTTCAAGGTATGCTGGGGCCTTCTTGAGATCACTTTTTCGATTTACTTCTAAATTGGAAAGAACCCTGAAACCAGACTGAAGGTTGATATAATGTTGCAGCACTTGATTTCAGGTATGAATATCTGGTACGTAGATGCCAATGGAAAAGGTTCGATTCCTGAACCACATACAAGTTATAACGCTGAGCAGCGTAAGACAATAGGAGTCTGGATGTAAGTGACACAGGTATGTGTTGAGCATGGGATGAAACATCTTGCATTGTGTTGAATGTGAACGCCAGTCGGTAAGACTCGTTGGAAACTATTAATTAGATGCTATGGAATTAAATTCTAACCTACAACTAAGTTTTATCCTATAACCTAACTACTACCCTAAGTGGATTTTATATAGCATGGGGTGTAAGTTATGGCAAATCCTAATGATTTGCAACCTAGGTGAAAAACCTAAACTAATACTAACCTATGGAGGGGACCTATGGACCCATATGAAGAAATGGATAAGAAGGGAAGGTTAGGGATTTATTAGGACAATAAATGATGTCCTTACAAGTTTCAGTGCCAAGTTTGGCGGGAAAAAGAAAAATTTGGAGGCATCCAACTAGCTAAGTGGCTAAAAAGGAAACTCGCCAAACTGAGTCGGCGGTGGCGTGAGGAATGAGGAAAAAGCAATGCATTCAATGCATTCAATGACCTTGGTCTTAGCGACCAGCTCACCGTGGAAAGAGGATAGAGGAAAAATTTGTTTGTCATTGTGTTCAATCGGGTTTTTAGTTGCTCTGCATTTCTTCCATGGTTCTGTCGAACCTGCTATTATTTTTGGTTATTGATGTTGTTCTTGGAATAGCCACGGATATTTTTGAGCTTGAGGAAGTTAGTAGGAAAGCCCTGCTGCGGATGCCGTGGAGAGAAATAGCTCCTGTGGATGTGGTTTTCGTCGAACCACAAAAAGAATTGTAGGCATGTTAAGCCCTTCTCCTTAAACCGTTTGATTTTGTTTAAACGTCTCATTAAAACAACCCTACTCTTATGATGGGGGTTTTGGTTATATGATTTTGCTGTTATGTTGAGGTGATTTTTGGGTTGAGTCGTTTTCTTTTGCTGCATGCGAATTGAGCATTTCTTTGCATAATGATTAAGTCGAATATAACTATCCATGCTGTGTGTGTTTGTTTTGACAGTGTTGGGTATTCATTTTTATTACCAATATGAGTTTGTGCTAATGAATACATTAGTTGTACATGTATCAATTCTGAGTTCTGTGCATTCTTGTGAAAATGGAAGGATGAGATGATTCTGTATGTCTGGTTGAACTGTCATTATAAGGATGAATACGACTTGGGTATTCTTGTGCGTTTTGAAGAAAACGAGTGTTTTCTTACTAAAATTATTAATGAATTAAGTTTTCTCTTTTGCTGTTTTGAAATCTGAAGGTAATGGTAAGTGGATTTTATTGTGCATTATGGATTCGGTCTTATGTAAATGATACTGATATGGAGATTGTTTTCTTAATTTTGTGCGTGAACGGTTTTTGAAGAACCGTGAGAATGATAGATGGAAATGTTGGGTGAGTTATTTTCCCTGAGGGTATACAACGCATATAATATAAATTCTTGGGAATAGTGGGCTTGTTTCATCGTTTTACTCTCATTCCCTTTTAAAACGATTAAAAGCCTCTGTATTTGGTTTGAAATCCATGAAAGATTTTGTTTAAAGAATTATTTTCCTGATTCTGGAACTGAGTATCTGGATATTTACCGGATGGATTAGAGTTTACTATTTCAGTCTTCTTTGGATTGGATGATGAAATTAGTTGCATATATATGTATGTATATCTATACGAACTGCCTTCTAGACTTCTTGTTGTTTCATCAAGACTGAACTGAAGTGGAATTCTTACTTTGAATGTTTGGAAAATGATTCTTTTTACTATTATGATGAAACTCATGATTTTGTAGCTAGCTGTACATTCTTGTTGTTCAGGTCTAGCTGAAATGCTTGTTTTTGATGAAACGTTGCTGATAAAACTAGCTGTATATTCTTGCTTGTTTATATCTAGACGTGAATGTCTGTAGAGTGAAATATTTAAAAGGAAATGATTGTGTTTAGAGGTTCTTTTGGTACTGATGCTTACAGACCAGTTGCAATGAACTCTGGTCAAATTTTTGGAAAGGTAATTAGTAGTTTTTGAATACTGAAATATGCTATTCAGAATGAATCATACTATTGGAATATGTCTATTCTAAATAATGGATATTTGGTTAGACAGTGAGAAGAGGTAATATGATCCTTCTTCCTTTTACTCGATTATTGATTTTATTTACTTCTCTTGGGACTGTTATCATTGATTGATATCACGTCTGGATTAAATTCTCAGTACAGTTATGATGAAAGGTAAGAGAGTGTTGGATGGATAATTTGAAGTAATGTTCATTTCTTCTTTCATACAGTTGGAAATCTATAATTGTTATGGAATGAATTTTGTATTTCCTTGGTTTAAGCATCTGCATTTAACTGCTATTTACTTTTCTCTTTAGCATTGGATTGTTTGAAATCAGATGAGTTGTACGAAAGGAAAGGAAATTAGTTCGGTTTGAATTTTTAGTTAAATTCTATCTTTTGAAATTACAACTATTGTAAGGGAATGGAATTTATAGCAATTTACATTAGAACAACAGTATGTACATATGTGTTTTAGTTCTCACAGATGTTATTTCTGGAACTATTTGAAGGAAATTACTTCTTGTAGTAATTATTTGGGAAAAAGGGTAGTAATCCTTTTGTTTGATTGGGAGGGTAATTAGATGATTGGGTTGTTATGCTGTTCATCCTTATTGGTACTTAATTCTTGGATGATGTTCATTTTAACGTTTCATAAAAGCAGGGTTCTTTTATTGAGACAATTAATTAAAAGCACCTCATTTTAATGACAAGTGCTTAATATGCTCAGTTCAATGAACTGACCCATGCAAGTAATTTTGCAGATGGATCTTGAATAAAAATGAAGACATGGTTGTTTTCTGATACTTCTTTTGATTAGCTGAGGATGGATCGTATTTGATAGCTATTATTTCTCTACGAGGAAATGGGAAAAGAAGAAGTTACATTCTTCTATCCTTATGTGTTGAAATGTTGTTTGATATAAACGAAGTCCAGTTGTTTGGACTGGCGATTGTATAGATTGTAAATCTTATGGATGAATACAAGGAAGAGTGTGATATTTTAATGGCTGTGTCAGTTTGAAATTGTTTGAATAAAGATTGAGAATATAGTGTTATTCTTTGATTGGAGTTATTCAAATGATAGTGGATAGATTTAAAAGGAAATAATATCTATTCTTTACTTGAATGCAAATTTTAAGTTGGAATGTGCAATTAGTTCATACTTGAGTTATATGAATTTTAAATTGACATTAAAATGGATTTAGGTGAATATGAACTCTTAATTGAATGATATTCGGGATTAGCTTATAAGCTAAGGAATATCAAATAACATAGGAGTAGCTGAACCTTGTATTCGGACTCCGTTAATATCCTCGAAATGTTTAAATTCAGAAAATATTAGATATGGGAAAACATATCTATTGTTAACAAACCTTAACTGAAGTAAGGTTCAGGAGGATAGCTGAATACCTTCTTTTAGGAAGGGACCTCGTGTAAATGATATCTAATAAGATGGAATTCTAAATTTAATTACAGTTGGGAGTAAAACTTGGTTAAGTTTAAAAGGTTGAACTTACTACGTTAAGTTGTAGTGGACTATTAGTCCGAAGCTTAAAGAATGGAACCAAGAAGAAAATATGCAACCCTTCGGTATGAAGGAGAGGATGTATATTAAGCTATAAGACAAATTAAGTTTCTCTTAGCTATATACAACTGTAGCGAGAACGAGGTTAAAGGATCAGCACGGTTGCTGAAAATTGATCTTAAATATTAAGATTATAATCCAATCCCTTGAGTTGGATGTGTACTCCTTGATGAGAGGATTCCGTAGGACCTTGACACACGCCAGCTGCAATATGGTGTCTTCATGAAGGTGGGGCCTTCATGATGACACAATGTTGTAGCTGACATGTTACAACACCCTCTTGAATCAATTCATCAAGTTTACATAAGCTGGGACTAAGTTTCTTAGATGGGGATAGGAATGTGATCGCGTATATGGAGTGACTCCGGAGGACTAAAGGTAACTAGACACACGGAGTCGCCTAGGGATGACATAGTATGTCTGCGTACCTTTAGTTACCATGAGTAACTTCCTATACTCGTTCATATTGCTAGTTGGGGTTAGAGCTTGACCTTAGACAGAAGGACTGACAGAGATCAGGAAAGACCATTCTAGATAACAGACGAAGTGAGGTGAAGGACGTATTCCATTGATGTGTATAACATCTAGGAATATGATCATGCAAAGCATGTGAAAATATTTGGCCAAAGTATCGCAAGTTGCTGGTTACGTTGTCCTAATCACCTAGTTTAAGAAGCAGGATGTCAGATGAATATCAGTAACAGATATTCAGATAGGACTCTTAAATGGATCACTTCGATAACCGGAAACGGTAAAAGAACCCTGTATACTTATTATACAATGCATGATTAACATGAAGGATCGGTAAGTTGCCGAGTCATGAAATGAGAGATCGCTAAAACTCCGAGCCATAAAATGGGAGATCGGTAGTTCTTTGAGTCATTTACAGCAACATATGGTATCTGTTATATGATTGAATGGCATTGAATGTGTGTTCCATATTGCAAATATGTGAACAAAGAACATTGGTTTTAAAAAGAAATTGTGTGATCTGAATTACATTAATTGGACAGAGAACAATTATTAAAACTTGAACGTGTGTTTGAATTACATAATTCAGAACAGAGAATGTTGTATAAAAAATTTAAAAAAAAAATTCCCTTGTTCTAGTATCTTAAAATGGGGATGTTACATCTTGGTATCAGAGCTGAAGGTTGCAGCTCTTGGACCTAATGAGTCCACAATTTAATAAGGTTTACATTTTCTTATTGAACAGAAAATGGTTAGAACAAGAGGAAATGCTGTGAACAACCCATTACCGGGTGGAGAAGCAGCTACTGCTCAAAAGCTGGATGAAATCCTTGCTGCCTTACTGGATACGAGAGATCATCTGACTATTTTGGAACAACAATCAATGGGCAATGAGGAGGAGGAAGAAGAAGCTGATATAAATGATCAACCACCTCCTGTGGACAACACCAATGGAGGGAATCCTGGGTGTTGATAATAGTAATGTGAATGCTCCTAATCATCCTAAAAATAAAAGGGCAAGATTAGTAGCTGAACTTACAAATGATATAAAGAGAATAAGTCCTCCAAAGTTTGATGGAACAACGCTTGGGGACGGAGCTGAAAATTGGATCAGTGAAATGGAGAAGTACTTTGCAATAAGAAACTTCTCCGAGGAGACCAAAGCGATATGGGGAGCATATCAGCTTTCTCATGAAGCATCATCATGGTGGGACAACCGTAAGGTTGAGTTGAATATTGTTGAAACAGACATAACTTGGGATCAATTTAAGGGTTACTTTAGGCAACGGTGGCTGCCTCAACTCTATTTTGATAGGAAAATGACTAAATTTCAGAACTGGTCACAAGGAAGGCTGACGGTGACAGAATACTGGGAAGGGTTTACTAAACTCCTTAAGTATGTGCCGCAGTACCAAGTTGATGAGAAGTTCAGAATATGAAAGTTCATAATGGGACTGAATCCCATCATTGGTGGTGAAGTGGATGTCCATGGTCCAACCACTATGGAAGGAGTTGTCGAAAAGGCAATAAGACAGGAACATAAATTGAGAGAAATTTCTGCTCATAGGGAGGAGATTAGGAAGAAGATTCCCAACTCTTCTTTATCTCTCGCACCTAAAAGGGGGCCCTGGAAAAGGTTTGGTGTGAAAAACAAAATTGTTGTAGATAACAACAAGAAATCTGTAATGAACAAACCTGTAAATAGTGTGCGGAGCAGCTTCGCAAAAGTTAGTGGCAATGGACAAAAGTCCTATGGAAGCCAGAGTGATAACTTCAAAGCTGGTAGCAAATTCGAGCCTAGGAAAGGGCCAGTTGGAGGATGCTTCAACTGTGGAAAGGACCATTACGTGAGTCACTGTCCTCTGAAAAAGGATGATCGCGATCAGCAGCATAGGATACACGCTGTGGTGGCTAACAAACAAGCTGAAAAGCAAGTTACACCCATAGAAGTTCCGGGTAAGTTATTCGGTACACCTGTAGTCATACTTTTTGATACTGGAGCTACTGAATGCTTTATTTCTACTAAACTTGCAATGAAATTAAAAAGAAAAGCTGAACGAATGGATAAGACATGGACAGTGCATTATGGGAATAATGTTGTCCATACAGTCGAAATGTGCCTTTTTGGGGCAATTCTTGACTTGCCCAGTTTCTCCACCAAAGTCGACCTGTATGTCACTCCCTTAGGATCATATGATATCATTATTGGAGTTAACTAGTTGGCAGAACATAAGGTAAAGGTTGACTGTTATGAAAAACAAATTTATTTTTTTGATGACCTGCAGAAAGCAGCAGTCATTCAAGGTGTAAGGCATGAAGTTGCAGTTAGGAAACTAACAGCTATGCAACTAAAAAGGGCTAAAAATAGAGGCTGCACCTTGTATGCCGTAAAAATGACAGAAAATGCTGAGGAAGATAATGATTTCATGGAAAGGTACCCATTATTAAGGGATTTTAGTGATGTATTTCCAGAGGAATTACCAGGTCTTCCGCCCAAACGAGAGTTTGACTTTGCAATAGAGATCAAGCCAGGAACTAAACCCATATCTAAGGCACCTTATAGAATGAGCACCCTCGAGTTGGTGGAGCTTAAGGCTCAATTATATGAACTTTTGACTAAGGGGCTGATAAGACCGAGCGTCTCACCATGGGGAGCGCCAGTAATTTTTGTAAAGAAAAAGGATGGCACATTGAGACTGTGCATTGATTACAAAATGTTGAATAAGGCAACTATTAAGAATTGATACCCACTTCCTAGGATTGATGATCTTTTTGACCAAATGCATGGAGCATCAGTCTATTCAAAAATAGATCTTCGATCTGGGTATCATTAGCTGAGAATAAAGGAAGAAGATATTCATAAAACAACTTTTAGAACAAGGTACGGGCATTATGAATTCACGGTGTTACCTTTTGGGTTGACAAATGCACCTGCCGCCTTCATGAATTTGATGAATAATATTTTTCAAGAATACCTAGACAAGTTTGTGCTTGTATTCTTGGATGACATTCTTATATACTCTAAAAATGTCGAAGAGCACCAAGAACATTTAAGGATAGTGCTGGAAGTTTTAAGAAAGAGAAATTTGTATGGTAAACTGTCTAAATGTTCCTTTTATGATGTAGAGGTCCATTATTTGGGACACGTTATAAGCAAGAACGGGATAGCTGTAGACCCTTCAAAGATCGTAGCTATAACCGAGTGGCCTGTGCCTAAGAACGTGCATGAAGTAAGAAGCTTCATGGGCTTGGCAGGATATTATAGAAAGTTCATTAAGGACTTTTCAAAAATTGCTACCCCAATCACGTCACTGCAAAAGAAAGATAAGAAATTTGTTTGGACTGACAAATGTGAATCCGCCTTTAAAAATTTAAAGGAACAGTTAACTACTGCACCTATTTTAACTGTACCAAACCCAAATGGAAATTTTACGGTTGTAACAGATGCTTCTGGAGAAGGTCTTGGAGGCATTCTGTTACAGAATAATCATGTCATAGCTTATGAAAGCAGAAAACTTAAGTTACATGAACATAATTATGCTCCACACGACCTAGAGCTCGCTGCCATTGTACATGCACTTCAAATGTGGAGGCATTACCTTCTTGGCAAACCCTTTGAGTTAAAAACTGACCATCTGGGGTTGAAGTATATTTTTACTCAACCAAATCTGAATGCAAGACAACGAAGATGGTTAGAATTTCTGTCTCAGTATGATTTTGATATAAGCTACATCAAAGGCAAGGAAAATAGAGTGGCAGATGCTCTGAGTCGTAGGAAGCACATCTCTACTCTTATAACATTAAGAACTCAGTTTAAGGATGAGGTGAAAGATGTCATGGAATTAGACTCTTATTTCCAACAAGTTAAAGCAGCACTTGCTGCAGATCCAAAGGATGTAAAGTACAAGGGATTTCGTTTTGATAATGAAGGAATTCTGAGGTTCAAAAACAGGGTATATATACCCTTGGAAAATGATTTAAGAAAGAAATTGTTAACTGAATTTCATAATTCACCTTTTTCTGGACACCTTGGTATTACAAAAATGCTTGCTGATCTCAAGCAGCAATACTTCTGGAAGGGAATGAAAAAGGATGTGGTGGAATTTGTAACACACTGCTTGGAATGTCAGCGTGTTAAGGTGGAACATATGCATCCCGCTGGATTATTGTATCCCCACAGCATTCCGCAGTACAAATGGCAAGTGATAACGATGGATTTCGTTCAAGGATTGCCTATGTCAAGGAATAAGCATGATATCATCCTGGTTGTCGTCGACAAATTAACCAAAGTGGCACACTTCATTGCTGGTAATTTGAAAGACGATGCACCAGTGTTAGCAAGAAGATTTGTACATGAAATTTTCAGATTGCATGGAATACCCGAATTGATCATATCGGACAGAGATCCAAGGATGACATCAAGGTTTTGGAAAACGCTTAATGCGGCCTTGGGAACTAAATTAAACTTCAGCTCTGCATATCATCTGGAAACGGATGGACAGACCGAGAGAGTCAACCAAGTTTTAGAGGATATGTTAAGAATGTATTGCATGGACCAGCAGTATAAATGGGAGGAATACCTTCCGTTGGTTGAATTTGCCTACAATAATACATACCACGCTTCTTTAAAAATGGTGCCTTTAGAAGCATTGCATGGAAGAAAATGCAGAACCCCTGTTAGCTGGGACAGCGTAGAGGACAGAGAGGTAATTGGGCCAGAAATCCTCACGGAAATGGAACAACAAATCAAAATGATTCGGGAACATCTAAAGGAGGCTGCCAATAGGCAAAAGAGTTATGCAGACTTAAAGCGGGTTGATAGGAATTATAAACTTGGTGAGAAGGTCTTTCTTTGGGTTAAGCCGAAAAAGAGCTCAATAACTTTTGGCAAGGCTGCCAAGTTGTCACCTCGTTATGTGGGACCTTTTGAAATTGTTGAAATAATCAACCCTGTAGCTTATCGTCTAGCATTACCTCCTGCTTTATCACAAATGCATGATGTTTTTCATATTTCTTTGCTTAAGAAATACGTAACAGATTTATCACATGTGCTGAATTGGAATTCCTTGCAGGTCCAAGACCCAGGAATAATTGTGGTTAAGCCCATTCGAGTGTTGGGAACTCGCCAGTTGTACTTAAGAAATCATGAAGTGAATCAATGTAAGGTCCAATGGGACCAGTTTAGCGAAGAAAGTGCAACTTGGGAAAATCTTGAAGAAATGAGATCTGCTTTTCCATACTTGTTTGATCGAAATTGAATTCGAAAAACTGATAAATCTACCAAATTTAGACAATTACTGGTCTATTTTACAGTTATCTTAAAACATTGTTTTAATGAGTGAATCTGTTTTTGGTATGAACTTATGAATGGAAGGACAATAACTGAATTTTGTCCTAGAAACTCCTTGAATTGGTTAATTTGATCATCGGGACGATGATTCTTTAAGAAGGGAGGAATGTAACGCCTTGATTTTTGTAAGCTATCATGGTAATCACTTTTCATGATGTTGTAACTACAGAAATGAAGATAAATATGTTAAGATATATCTTTTAATCTTAAAAGGAATGTGTTACTAATCTGGACCCTTGTTTGCTGTAATTTGTTTACTTGGGACAGAGGTTATTATTGCTTGTGTTTTGCTAAATGAAACAACAGACTTGTTGTATGTTTGATGAACTCTTTTCGCTGATTGACAGCACACCTTGAATCAATTCCATTGATCCAAGGTATGTTGGGGCCTTCTTGAGATCGCTTTGTCGATTTACTTCTAAATCGGAAAGAAGCCTGAAACCAGACTGAAGGTTGATATAATGTTGCAGCACCTGATTTCAGGTATGAATATCTGGTACATAGATGCCAATGGAAAAGGTTCGATTCCCGAACCACATACAAGTTGTAACGCTAGACAGCGTAAGACAATAGGAGTCTGGATGCAAGTGACATAGGTATGTGTTGAGCATAGGACGAAACGTCCTGCATTGTGTTGAATGTGAACGCCAGTCGGTAAGACTCGTTGGAAACTATTAATTAGATGCTATGGAATTAAATTCTAACCTACAACTAAGTTTTATCCTATAACCTAACTACTACCCTACGTGGATTTTATATAGCATGGGGTGTAAGTTATGGCAAATCCTAATGATTTGCAACCTAGGTGAAAAACCTAAACTAATACTAACCTATGGAGGGGACCTATGGACCCATATGAAGAAAATGGATAAGAAGGGAAGGTTAGGGATTTATTAGGACAATAAATGATGTCCTTACAGTTTCAGCGCCAAGTTTGGCGGGAACATGGGAAAAGTTGGAGGCATCCAACTAGCTAAGTGGCTAAAAAGGAATTACATGCAAAATTTGAAAAAGGAAACTCACCAACCTGAGTCGGCGGTGGCGTGAGGAATGAGGAAAAAGCAATGCATTCAATGCATTCAATGACCTTGGTCTTAGCGACCAGCTCACCTTGGAAAGAGGATAGAGGAAAAAATTGTTTGTCATTGTGTTCAATCGGGTTTTTAGTTGCTCTGCATTTCTTCCATGGTTCTGTCGAACCTGCTGTTATTTTTGGTTATTGTTGCTGTTGTTGGAATAGCCATGGCTATTTTTGAGCTTGAGGAAGTTAGTGGACTATTGGGAAAGCCCTGCTGTGGATGCCGTGGAGAGAAATAGCTCCTGTGGACGCGGTTTTCTTCGAACCACAAAAAGAATTGCAGGCATGTTAAGCCCTTCTCCTTAAACCGTTTGCTTTTGTTTAAACGTCTCATTAAAACAACCCTGCTCTTATGATGGGGGTTTTGGTTATATGATTTTGCTGTTTATGTTGAGGTGATTTTTGGGTTGAGTCATTTTCTTTTGTTGCATGCGACTTGAGCATTTCTTTGCATAATGATTAAGTCGAATATAACTGTCCATGTTGTGTGGGTTCATTTTGACAGTGTTGGGTATTCATTTTTATTACCAATATGAGTTTGTGCTGATGAATACATTAGCTATGCATGTATCAATTCTGAGTTCTGTGCATTCTTGTAAAAATGGAAGGATGAGATGATTCTGTATGTCTGGTTGAACTGTCATTATAAGGATGAATACGACTTGGGTATTCTTGTGCGTTTTGAAGAAAACGAGTGTTTTCTTACTAAAATTATTAATGAATTAAGTTTTCTCTTTTGCTGTTTTGAAATCTGAAGGTAATGGTAAGTGGATTTTATTGTGCATTATGGATTCGGTCTTATGTAAATGATACTGATATGGAGATTGTTTTTCTTAATTATTTGCGTAAATGGTTTTTGAAGAACCGTGAGAATGATAGATGGAACTGTTGGGTGAGTTATTTTCCCTGAGGGTATACAGCGCATAGAATATAAATTCTTGGGAACAGTGGGCTTGTTTCATCGTTTTACTCTCACTCCCTTTTAAAATGATTAAAAGCCTCCGTATTTGGTTTGAAATCCATGAAATATTTTGTTTAAAGAATTATTTTCCTGATTCTGGAACTGAGTATCTGGATATTTACCGGATGGATTAGAGTTTACTATTTCAGTCTTCTTTGGATTGGATGATGAAATTATTTGCATATATATGTATGTATATCTATACGAACTGCCTTCTAGACTTCTTGTTGTTTCATCAAGACTGAACTGAAGTGGAATTCTTACTTTGAATGTTTGGAAAATGATTCTTTTTACTATTATGATGAAACTCATGATTTCGTAGCTAGCTGTACATTCTTGTTGTTCAGGTCTAGCTGAAATGCTTGTTTTTGATGAAACGTTGCTGATAAAACTAGTTGTATATTCTTGCTTGTTTATATCTAGACGTGAATGTCCTGTAGAGTGAAATATTTAAAAGGAAATGATTGTGTTTAGAGGTTATTTTGTTACTGATGCTTACGGACCAGTTGCAATGAACTCTGGTCAACTTTTTGGAAAGGTAATTAGTAGTTTTAGGATACTGAAATATATTATTCAGAATGAATCATACTATTGGAATATGTCTGTTCTAAATAATAGATATTTGGTTAGACAGTGAGAAGAGGTAATATGATCCTTCTTCCTTTTACTCGGTTACTGATTTTATTTACTTCTCTTGGGACTGTTATCATTGATTGATATCACGTCTGGATTAAATTCTCAGTACAGTTATGATGAAAGGTAAGAGAGTGTTGGATGGATAATTTGAAGTAATGTTCATTTCTTCTCTCATACAGTTGGAAATCTATAATTGTTATGGAATGAATTTTGTACTGCCTTGGTATAAGCATCTGCATTTAACTACTGTTTACTTTCTTCTGAATTGAAAGAAGTATTATTCTGTTGTTGTATTTTGAGGATTGACACCAATGAGTTCATGGTGAATGACTACTTTTCTCTTCAGCGTTTGATTGTTTGAAATTAGACGAGTAGTAAGAAAGGAAAGGAAAGTGGTTCGGTTGGAAGTCTTATTTAAAATCTATCTACGTGAATCCTTTCTACAACTATTGTAAGGGAATGGAATTTATAGCATTTACATTAGAACAACAGTATATACATAGGTGTATTAGTTCTTACAGATGTTATTAATCTGGAACTATTTGAAGGAAATTACTTCTTGTAGTAATTATTTGGGAAAAAGGGTAGTAATCCTTTTGTCTGATTGGGAGGGTAATTAGATGATTGGGTTGTTATGCTATTCATCCTTATTGGTACTTAATTCTTGGATGATGTTCATTTTAACGTTTCATAAAAGCAGGGTTCTTTTATTGAGACAGTTAATTAAAAGCACCTCATTTTAATGACAAGTGCTTAATATGCTCAGTTCAATGAACTGACCCATGCAAGTAATTTTACAGATGGATCTTGAATAAAAATGAAGACATGGTTGTTTTCTGATACTTCTTTTGATTAGCTGAGGATGGATCGTATTTGATAGCTATTATTCCTCTACGAGGAAATGGGAAAAGAAGAAGTTACATTCTTCTATCCTTATGTGTTGAAATGTTGTTTGATATAAACGAAGTCCAGTTGTTTGGACTGGCGATTGTATAGATTGTAAATCTTATGGATGAATACAAGGAAAAGTGTGATATTTTAATGGTTGTATCAGTTTGAAACTGTTTGAATAAAGATTGAGAATATAGTGTTATTCTTTGATTGGAATTATTCAAATGATAGTGGATAGATTTAAAAAGGAAATAATATTTATTCTTTACTTGAATGCAACTTTTAAAGTTGGAATGTGCAATTAGTTCATACTTGAGTTATATGAATTTTAAATTGACATTAAAATGGATTTAGGTGAATATGAACTCTTAATCGAATGATATTCAAGATTATCTTATAAGCTAAGGAATATCAAATAACATAGGAGTAGCTGAACCTTGTATTCGGACTCCGTTAATATCCTCGAAATGTTTAAATTCAGAAAATATTAGATATGGGAAAACATATCTATTGTTAACAAACCTTAACTGAAGTAAGGTTCAGGAGGATAGCTGAATACCTTCTTTTAGGAAGGGACCTCATGTAAATGATATCTAATAAGATGGAATTCTAAATTTAATTACAGTTGGGAGTAAAACTTGGTTAAGTTTAAAAGGTTGAACTTACTACGTTAAGCTGTAGTGGACTATTAGTCTGAAGCTTAAAGAATGGAACCAAGAAGAAAATATGCAACCCTTCGGTATGAAGGAGAGAATGTATATTAATCTATAAAACAAATTAAGTTTCTCTTAGCTATATACAACTGTAATGAACGAACGAGGTTAAAGGATCAGCACGGTTGCTGAAAATTGATCTTAAATATTAAGATTATAATCCAATCCCTCGAGCTGGATGTGTACTCCTTGATGAGAGGATTCCGTAGGACCTTGGCACATGCCAGCTGCAATATGGTGTCTTCATGAAGGCGGGGCCTTCATGATGACACAATGTTGTAGCTGACATGTTACAACGCCCTCTCGAATCAATTCATCAAGTTTACATAAGCTGGGACTAAGTTTCTTAGATGGGGATAGGAATGTGATTGCGTATATGGAGTGACTCCGGAGGACTAAAGGTAACTAGACACACGGAGTCACCTAGGGATGACACAGTATGTCTGCGTACCTTTAGTTACCATGAGTAACTTCCTATACTCGTTCATATTGCTAGTTGGGGTTAGAGCTTGACCTTAGATGGAAGGACTGACAGAGATCAGGAAAGACCATTCTAGATAACAGACGAAGTGAGGTGAAGGACGTATTCCATTGATGTGTATAACATCTAGGAATATGATCATGCAAAGCATGTGAAAATCTTTGGCCAAAGTATCGCAAGTTGTTGGTTGCGTTGTCCTAATCACCTAGTTTAAGAAGTAGGATGTCAGATGAATATCAGTAACAGATATTCAGATAGGCCTCTTAAATGGATCACTTCGATAACCGGAAATGGTAAAAGAACCCTGTATACTTATTATACAATGCATGGATTAACATGAAGGATCGGTAAGTCGCCGAGTCATGAAATGAGAGATCGCTGAAACTCCGAGCCATAAAATGGGAGATCGGTAGTTCTTCAAGTCATTTACAGTAGCATATGGTATCTGTTATATGATTGAATGGCATTGAATGTGTGTTCCATATTGCAAATATGCGAACAGAGAACATTGGTTTTAAAAAGAAATTGTGTGATCCGAATTACATTAATTGGACAGAGAACAATTATTAAAACTTGAACGTGTGTTTGAATTACATAATTCAGAACAGAGAATGTTGTATATTAAAAAAAAAAATCCCTTGTTCTAGTATCTTAACATGGTTGGTGTGAGGAGAGTTGAAGATGGGGGACATATTGCTTTAGTAGTCCTTGATGTCATCTACTGCTGCTGAGGCACAAACCATGGATCGATTCTCTATAGATAGTGTGGGAGGCACAGGCATAAGCACTAGATCCATGAGCATGTTTGTTGTGAAACCATCATAATAGGTTTTGAAATCCACGCTGTTAATTTCATGATCAGGGGAGCAGAAAACATGATAATGAGAATCATCGCCGTCGACAGTGTAATGCACAAGGGAGCTATCCGCCTCGCTTTGGACCAGCAGCCTTTCCAAGGTTTTTTCCCTTTCTATAATACCATTTTTCTCATCAATGTATGATGAATTAGCATCGTTTAACAGACCATGGATCTTGTGGGTTGCGATGATTTTCTTTGTCTCATGTTTTATCATGTAGTCCAACACCATGTGACGATACGCTTCATGTAGTTCTTTGTCACCATCCAGCTGTTCTGCCAAAGCTCTTAACATACAGTTTACATATGCTTTTATGTCCACAATTCTTAAATCCTCCGTCCCTTCCTCCTACCCCTCCTCCATCCCTTCCTTCTACCCTTCTCCTCCTTCTCCTCCTCCGTCCTTTCCTCCTCCCCTTCTCCTCCTTCCCCCCCTCCTCCTCTTCTCTTCCTCCTCCACGTCCGTCTCCCCCCTTGCTCTGCCACCTCCTCACGTTTGGGGTTAGAACACTTAATTCTTGATTAAAATTGTGCATATTGAAAGCTTGCAAAAATAATGGATGCCGGCGTATCTCTTGAGATCTCTCTTAGGAAGAAATCTTCCTGAAAGAAATTTCACATTAAACCTTTGTACAGATCCCCAAAAACTGACCCAAATCTCACCAATCGGCCACGGAGATTAATTTCTTGAAAGATATCGTTTACGAATGTTTAAAAATTTAAGAAGCCGTGGTCGCGATTGCGAATAAAGTGGAACCCATGCTAATACACAAACGTGGTTTTATGACAGATTTGTACTTGTTTGAAAACAATAGATGTGTATAGTGGATTTTATAGCCTGGAAACAATTTCAAGACTCATTGGCAATATGGACCATGAATTAATTTCGATTTTCCTATTTTTGGACCATATTAATTTAGTTTAATTTCATTCTTCAAATCAATATCTACCTAAATATGGAAACAATCTCCGTGTGCTTGATCCTCTTTCTTTAACATCTTTTCAATACTTCTTTAAACATGTCCAATATATTCTAATTGCTGAAAGGAGTTTTATCGACCCAAACTTGCTCGGTAAAGTTGATTGCCGTGCCCAAACTTTCTCAGTAAAATTGACCACTGCCTTCAGGAAGCTTTCCCTTGTTCCAAAACATTTACTTTCGGGAATAGGTCTATCATCCTCATTGGTGACCTTCGCCAACTTCCACCTATCATGGACATACCTCTATTTTCCAACAATTCCTACGAGGCTAATGTATGGAAAGGCTTCACGACAACCATCTCCCTCAATGTAATCTTCAAGCAACATGGTTCCAGTTCTACACAAGCATCATTTTGGAACTTATTACTCAACATTCATACTTCTCTCCCTCTCTTTCAAGATTGGGAGATCCTTCTGTCAGGAACGCATTCATGCCTTTCTGAACAAGAAATCATTGAGTTCAAAGATGACCCCCATCTTTTTGCTAAAAACGGCCTGGTCAACAACCACAACCTTCAAATATTAAAGTCCCTTAACTCTCCTATGGCTAGATCAATCCCTCTAACCATCAGACATGATGATTTCAGAGAGGCTAATGATGATCAATTACGACACAAAGTTGTTTGAATCAACCAAAAATTCATGCTTTTTGCAAACTTGTCGGTGGAAACATGAATTTTCAATAGTGTTATTGGCTCTGTCATTGGCATAGTCAACGAATGCTCCTCCGATTCCTCCTGGTTTTCTTGTATTTGTTGTCGTCAGATTTGATCGATACTCACGTCCTCCTTGGGATGCAAACAACCCCTTCCACGTTCTTGTACCTCCATTTTCCAAAGGTAATTGAGGACAACTACTTCTTTAAATGGCATGGGCATTTTCAACCCACAAATATCAAGGGCTTACTCTGCAGTGAACCACTATTGACATAGGAGGAATATAAAGACAAGGCCTGACCTTCACGACTATATCGTGAGTTCCCTCATTGTCTGCTCTTCGTACCTCTCCTCCTTTTTCATTCAACCGCTATAGAAAAAAGTCCTTCGTGCCTCTACTTCAGTCACTCTTAATAGAGGAATCTTGCCTTCGATCCATTCCTTCATCTCTCCTCTCTTGGACTCATATTTTGTTGCTCATTTCTCATTTCACCATGTTCATCTGGTTATTATATACCCGCCTGCATTTATGTTAGTCTTTCCTTACATAATAAAACTTTCCTTCTGCTCGCATTCGCCTCATACTTTCGGCGTTTTCATCGCACATCCCATGTGCAATTGCTAGTTCATATCTCTACCAAGATTGAAAACGAGCCATTTATCTTCCTTGGATAGCCGACGATCCTTTTGGCTTGCATTCCACGGTGATCTTTACCACCCGCCTTGAAACCTTCCATTGTTTTATTGGCTCGGACGCCCATGGAAGTTTCTGTTTTGCATGCTTCTCCATCGAGTTATATGCGACTCCCTTTTGTGAGTCCACCGAGTTCCACGGTCTGTCCGCCTTGCCAACTCCATGTGGTCTAGCTCACCACCCAAAATGCCTTGGCCTATCCCAGCTTGCTTCGAGCTTTGTGAATTCCGTTATCCTACCCGCTGTTTCGACTTCGGAGTCTCCCTTTTCGAAGGTTCAGGCCCTTTCCATTTCGAGAATTTGGGGCATTATTCGCTTGCCTTGGCTCATGAAACTCCGAAGTACAAAATTCAGATTTCGAAGTTCGGAAACCCTGACTCACTACGCAGAAATCTATTCACCGAGCATGGTGAGATCCTCGATTTACTGAAGTGCCAAAGTCTAAAATTTGGAGTTTGGACTTTGGGCCTTCAATCCGTTTTCATGCGTAAAACGAACCCGGCCACCAACGACGAGCTCGAGCCAATGGGCTCCTTCCTTTCTCCTTTTCTATGTCGGGTCTATCTCGATGACATACGAATTGAGCTCACCCTCCGTTACTGCGACCATGTTTTGTCGAATCTCGAACCGAGCGTATTGTCGAGCCTCTTGTCTTCATACCACGGTTTTTCCAAGTTCCCCGAACTTGATCGAGTCAACTCACCCTCAATGCAAAGCTCATTCATTCCACGAGCTAAGTGAGCTTGATTCGTTTAACTCGGCTGAAGACACCCGCCAATCGTCACTGTCACTGTGGCGAGCTTCCTTCCTTGTGCAAGCTCGAGTCTCATTGTTCTTGAGCCCCTCTTATTACTCCGTCTTCTCCACGAATGGCCTTGAGCTCGCCCTTTGGACTTCACAGCCGACCTGATATACTTTGTCGAGACCTTCGGATTTGTATTTTTCTTTCTCTAATTCTTTGATTTGCCCATCCTTCTCAGATTCGCCCCCCGAATTACCTCCTTGAGCCCCGAAATCACTTATATTTCGAGCTCCATTAACTTGCATGTTGGAGTCGACATCCGTTGACCTGATTTGCGTGCTTGTTTCGCTCTTGGCCTGAACCATGTCGAACATTCTCAAGTTCATTCCATCAAGATCTCTTTTTCCGCTGACCTTTCTCTCGTGCCTCGTCTCTGGTCCTTACGAGTATTTCTCTTGGCTCGGTCTCGAACTCATTCGCATCACCGAGTTCTGCTTTGCATGGCCCTGAGCCATTTACATAGAATTCAGACTCATGGCCCATTCCCTTTCTTGTGAGCCACGCAACCTCAGGGCTAACTGCTATGTGCCGAGCCAAAACCATTTGAATCGCTCCCATGCCATAGCCAACTTTCCAGAGCTCATGGAGAGCTTGACGAGCTCCAATTCACCCCATTAGCTCAGAGCCCGACCCATTTGATCAACTCTCTCAAGTGCCATGCATCATGCATAACGAGATCTCAGAGCTGTGTTCAACATTGGTGTATATGCTCAGCGCTTGTTCCTGACCTGATGAACCAGAGCTCAATGAGCTCGCTATATGCCTGAGCTTTGCAAAGGTTTGCCCGACCATCAACACGACTCGGCTCGCCAAGTAACTAAGCGAGATAATTTTAAGCTCGATGGCCTTTGGCCTATTTTTTGAAATTCCTCCCATTTTGGAATCTTTCTCGGATTTTCTTGAATTTTCTTAGCATTAATGAATCAAGAAGGACCGGGTAAAAATGTCGAAGAGCCCATAATTTCATTTTCACCATTTTCGCTCATTGTGGACCGGAGATGGGCCCGCCACGGGCCAATTTCCACCATTAAGAAAATCTGAGTCTATGCAAGACTAAGAAGGGGAAAAATTCGCTCTTGTGATCTTAACACTCCAAAATTACCAAAACTACTTCTGGGACCTTGGAAACCGCCTGCAAGATCAATTCTGCCCTATTCGGTGCCTAGGCCCTGCACACCCTATTGTGCATTTTGCCCCGAGGGAAAAATGGATAACAATAGGCATCAAAGGATTCTTTTAGAGGGTCAAAAGATAGATACCAGGGCTTGATCATGAGCCCATGTTTTCCCCAAACCGAGTACTGGTAAAAAATGAAATCCCTTTCTTTAGGGGTTTCAAAGATAGCAATAAAATAAGCTTTAGCACAGGGGTAAAGCTCTATCTTACCTTTGATATTTTCCCTCCATCTTTGGAAAATCCAGTCGTGCAGTTGAGAGAGCTTAGGCCAGAACTTGTGAAATCTACAGATGAATCCAAGGTGGGAGAGATTTTCCTCCTCTTTGAAAACCTTTTGTAGAAGATCCTCATCTATCTTTAGTACAAGAGTATTCGCTGAGGGTTTTAATGGATTCCCTACAACACACGTGTTGTCCTTTAGCTTGGAAACAACGACAACAAAGGACTAGTCACCATTTTATGTAACAGAGGTAGATAATAACATAATATTATTTTGTAAGGGCTAAGGGATCATTTAGAGATAGGTAGGGCATCTCTTTGACAAAATCAAGGTGTCACTTTTAGAAACATAGTGAGAAACATTTGATTTGTCAAAAACCCACATTTTATGTAAGTATTTTTCATTATTCTAATTTCATTTTTTATTCATTGAAAAAGAAGATTTTTATTGACTTGCTAAAGAGTTTGAAGACTCAATTTATTTCTTTTGTTTCTAGTATATTTTTCATATGCTAAAAACTGTGTTTTATCAATTTGTGAACTCCCTAAAAGGTCTTTATTGAATGAATGAACTTGTTATCTGTGAAAGGAGGGGATCCCCCATATTACCTAGGCCTAAGGCAACATTGTATATAAACTTTAACTTCCACGTACCTCATGGTATTAGGAGGTATCTAGATCATTTTTAATAGAAAGTCATTGAACTGTATAATTCCTTGGGGTAGGGGTAAGTGATTAGCCCCGAGAAATTAATCTTTGCGTACTCGTAAATGGGATAAATGCGACTACAAGTATGGTGGAACTCTCTATAATAAGTGACATGAAACAATATTGGTCTATGTTCACTATCTATCAATAGGATAAGTATATCAAAGCTCATATACACCAAAAAGTCCTTATACTAGATATCTCCTACATTAATCATAACGAGTCTCACAAAAGACAATGCATCATTTTGAGAAAGTGAGGGCATAATATTTTGAGAAAATCAGGGCATAATTTTTTGAATTGAGAGAAGATTTTGTTTGATTTACTAAAACACCATTATTTACTTGTATTTTCATGATTTTTAGTAATTAATTTTTTTTGATGAAAATGGATCTTATATTATATTAATGCAATAAGATACAAGATAAAATTCAACAAAAAGCGGGTGGTATGAGAGCACACCCCAAAACCATGAACAAAGCTAGGACGAGCCTAGAACAACAAGAGTCAAACCAGGCCGAGCCTAGGAGATTAAAAAAAAAGAATCACCTAAAACACTTTAAAGGCACTATCAAGCAACAACAACAAACATGCCTGAGGCAGACGGATCCTGATCATTTGACCACCCAGAACAAGGCAGGTCCTTGCTAGCATCTGGAAGTTCCCAACTAGCAGAAATTTATTCCTCTGGGCCTGCTTCCCTGCGTGTAGGAATGGGGAGGTTGAGGCGAGGTAATTTGTCAGATGTTGGCGAAGGTGGCGGTGGGTGCCAAATCTCCTATTACGAAGAAATGGCAGAAGGAGAGCCCCACCCATGCTGGCGAGGTGGTGAGCCCCAAACCTACTGGTGAGCTGAAAAATGCAGTGGAGAGCCCTTGCCACAGTGGTGAGATGGAAAGTGACTACGCCGTTGTAATGGCCCTAGAGAGTGGCGAGTGCAATTAAAAGCACGATGTTGAGATCGGCTGTGCTGGCCACCACGGGTTAAAGGCGAGGAGCACTTGGTGGGAGAAAGAGGCACTTGGGAAACATTGCACGGGGCTTCCCCCTAGTGGCGCAACACGGTCTGGAGGTGATCCACCTCTAGCGCCACCTTGTTTTCCTGAACTTGAATCTATAGAAGCACATTGGAAATCACCATAGATTTATTATAAATCGAGAAAGATTGATAGACCATAGAATTAGAAAAGAAAAAATAATTTATTTCTTTCCATATCAAAAATTGAATCTCCTCTCTAAAACATGTGAAATCTGGGTGAACATAGGAAGAAGTTTTGGATTATCTCCCAAGAGGATATGCTGCCAAGTGAAATAATGTGGCCGTGAATGAAAAAAATCAATGGATCTAGTTCCAGGAAATTTGAGCTTTGGGATAGAACCAGAAGACATGCAAAAGTGTTTCTAGATGTCCATAGAAGGGACAGTTGGGATTTGGGATCCCAATTTGAAGAAGATGAGCCCCGATAGGAAGGCCTTGGTGTAAAATACACCAAAGAAAATGAACAATTTTGGGCTCCAAACATATAGTCCAAACAATTTCAAATTGTCTACCCCAGGTAGTCAGAGTGGCATGAATTCCCCAATGAGTATTAAGTTTTTCCACCATGGGAAAATGGGGTGAGAGCCAATGATAGCCTTTGTTGGCTTTGCAGTTACAAAAAGGAGTATCAACATACCACTTCTAGTCTGTCCACCATGGGCGAGAGGAATACACAACAATCTTATGAAACATGTGATCAGGAACCAAATTGATCACAATAGTGAAAGTATCTTGATCTTGGTTGGAAAGCCAAAACAAAGCTTTAAAATCCGGACAAGAGAACAAAGATTGAGCGTTCTTGCAGAAGAAGTCCTTGATTATGCAAATTTTGCGCTTGAAGAATTTGAGCGCGGATATTCTCGGGACCTCTGCTAAGCATTTATCTTGGGATTGAAAAATTGGAGACCACTAGAGAGATTCTTGATTGGGAGAAATCCCATTACAAAATCCATCCCCTTTCCATAAAAGATAGGGTTTAACACATTCTCATGCTTTCCATATACTCTTAAGCACAAAGGTGCCAACAATTTTGACAGGCACATGAGTGATGAGCAAATTGAAAAACCCTAATCCTTTCCACGTAGGAAGGCCATAAGGATAACCTTCTACAATTCCATGCAGTATGAGAACTTCCCATGCTTCTTGGCCAGTAATGCTTCCTATAATCCACTTAGCATACAGATCTTGCCCTTGACTTTGAATGTAAATAAGCCCGGGGCCTCGAGAATTATGAGGCAGACAACATATATCCCAGGCTATCTGATGAAAACCTTTTCCAGTAGAAGCATTATCCCATAAGAAAGCTTTGAGCAGCTTTTCTAGCTTCTAAATGGAGGCTTTAGAAGGAACCCAACAAGACGAGTAGTAAACATGGGTAGTGACAAGAACTTTATAAAAACACAATCATTTTGAGTATGTTATTGTGTGAATTTTCAATTATTTTGATTGAAATGATCTCTTAAATATCTTTCTTTTTATTTAACCCTAAATTATAATTTTGGAAATTTAAAGCCCTAACTTATATTTAAATTATTTGGTGAACCTGCATATTGATTCAACACATCCTCCCCCACCTTAGGGATCTTACCTCCCATGTTTATGTTTATTAGCCTATTATTTACCATTGCACTCTCAATTTTTTTATGGAATTAAGCTCTCTATTGTGGATCTAAGGTATATTAAATATAAAAGTGTCTCACATTGACACCCTCATTATAGAACACCCTCTTTATTATGTTATCATGTTAGTCCTTATCTAATCTTCCTAAGGGAAAGTTATACAAGATGATATCGATCCCTATCCCACCTTAAAAGAGGTCGATGTTATTAATACACAAGAGTTTATAAAATAACTCAATCTTAATCCTAGTTAATCTGATGCATTATTATTCATAGCTGATTTGAAAATGGTTCTAATTTTTTTTGAAGTAGTACTTAGAAAATTCCCATTTTTAAAAAACTTGATAACTGACTAAGAGTATTAGCAATTTTGGGAATTCTTGAAACCCAATCCTTGAACTCTTCTAGATAAATCAATTATCTTTAATTTTCAATTTAAGTGAATATATTGAATCTATTACAAATCCGTTTAAAAATTCACAATTGATTTTAGAATGCACTCAAATTGAATTCTTGATTCCAAATATGAAATGTGCAATTCCCTTTCTATTGTGGGTTATGGATACTAAAAATGTGACTTCAATCCAAATAATCCAATTTTATGCTTTCTTAAATAATTAATCAAATAAACTAACTTGAATGTTTTTATCTGATCAAAAGCTTCTAATCAAACTAAAATAAAATCCACAACACAAGAACTTGATAACAGAGTTTGGCAGAATGCCTACGTCTCCGGATCCACGTAATTGTGAATCGATCTATTAACATCTAATGAAGTACAATATCCCTTAAATATTGAATTAGCAGACCTTTATACCTACAATTGAGCTGATTCAGACCTCTTGGAACGTTGAAATTTCCCAAAAATGTTCCCAAGACCATCCATGGCTCTTAAAGTACTTTTTCTGTTTGTTTCCTATGTAATTACGTCTTAAAAATGTCTACAAATTTAAATTTAAAACACCTAGATAGAATAGGTTTAAATTTATGGAAACTATAAGAAATTATGAAAAACTTCCCTTTTTACTCCATGGCCTGATTCAGACTAGAATTGGTTGGAAAATACAGATCTCTGCCTGCTCCTCGTGTCTGATCTGTGAAACTACGATGGAAAAACACCTACATAGGAAAATATACAGCAATTCTTGTAAAAAAATTTACATTTTTGGAAATATCTTAGAATTTTGAACAAATTTTATTTTTACACCATTGCAAAATTCGGACTCTAAGTGCCTCGAAAATGGTGATCTCTGCAAACTGGTTTTTCTTTGTCCCCTCACAAACTTACCAAAAGGTCCCTTTAAATAGAAGTGATCTCATACTCTATCACTTGCTAAAAAGTGATGGGTTGGTAAGGCTGATAACTATTTTGGCACAGGTCACATTGACCCCACATTTGGTGGGAAAGGGATATGATAAGCCTTAAAATAGCTTTTTGGCCACAAAATCCTCCTTATCCCATGGGATTTAGGCTTATTCACGTGAAATAGATTAAATAGATTATTTTTATTATTTTTAATCCAAATTCACTACAAACTTGGCAAGTGTCACGCCCATAATATGTCATTTGTCCATGTCAGAGTGTGCCACATCATCATTTGACCACAACTTCAAGACTATGCATATCGTTCGCATACGAACTCAGATTTGGTCCGTTCAATATGTGTCAGAAAGTTTGCGACGATATTTATACCATGGAACTGATTTTTAAACATTACAAGACCATCATTTTTTCTTTTTCACCACATGTCATATTGTCATTGGTCCACTATTGACTTGTTAACCATAGTTGACTTTCTCGTTGACTGAACTTTGATCGGACATAACTAGAGTTCTCAATGTCCATTTGTTGCGTACTCATAGTCGATGGAAATATCTCAAAATGATATTCTTCATTGACACAATTTAGGAATGTTTAGGGAAATTTTTATATCAAAAATGATCCCCTGATCAATAGCCAAAGATGAAAGGAATAATGTAACGCCCTGATTTTTGTAAGTTATCATGGTGATTACTTTCTTAATGTTGTAACTGCTGAAATGAAGACAAACATGTTAATATATATTTTTGATCTTAAAGGAATGTGTTGCTAATCTGGATTATTGCATACTGTAATTTGTTTACATGGGACAACAGTTATTATTGCTTGTATGTTTGCTGATGTGACAACAGATCTGTCGTATGCTTGATGAACTCTATTCGCTGATTGACAGCACACCTTGAATCAATTCCATTGATCCAAGGTATGCTGTGGTCTTCTTGTGATCGCTTTGTCGATTTACTTTTAAACCAGACTGAAGGTTGATATAAATGTTGCAGCACCTGATTTCAGGTATGAATAGCTGGCATGTAGATGCCAACGAAAAAGGTTCGATTCTCTAACCATACACTATTGTAACGCCAGACCCCGTAAGGCGATAAAGGCCTGGATGCGGGTGGCTCAGGCATGTAAAACGTGGGATGAGATGTCCTGCTTAACGTTAATATAACTGACAGTCGGAAGGACTTGATTGGAAATTGATTAATTAAGTGTGAATGGAATTAGACTCTAATCTACTCCTAAGTTCTACCTTATATCCTAACTACTATCCTAAGTGGATTTTTAAATTCTAAGGGTGAAAATAGAACTAAGTCCTATTCACCTATGACAAACCTAACTACTATCCTAACTACTATCTGTGATGAACAAACCTGTAAATAGTGTGCGGAACAGCTTTGCAAAAGTTAGTGGCAATGGACAAAAGTCCTATGGAAGCCAGGATGATAACTTCAAAGCTGGTAACAAATTTGAGCCTAGGAAAGGGCTAGTTGGAGGATGCTTCAACTGTGGAAAGGACCACTACGCGAATCACTGTCCTCTGAAGAAGGATGATCGCAATCAGCAGCATAGGATACACGCTGCAGTGGCTAACAGACAAGCTGAAAAGCAAGTTACGCCTATAGAAGTTCCGGGTAAGTTATTCGGTAAACATGTAGTCATACTTTTTGATACTGGAGCTACTGAATGCTTTATTTCTACTAAAATTGCAATGAAATTAAAAAGAAAGGCGAAACGAATGGATAAAACATGGACAATGCATTATGGGAATAATGCTGTCCATATAGTCGAAATGTGCATTTTTGGGGCAATTCTTGACTTTCCCAGTTTCTCCATCGAAGTTGACCTATATGTCACTCCTTTAGGATTATATGATATCATTATTGGATTTAACTGGTTGGCTGAACATAAGGCAAAGGTCGACTATTATGAAAAACAAATTTGTTGTTTTGATGACCTACAGAAAGCAACAGTCATTCAAGGTGTAAAACGTGAAGTTGCAGTTAGGAAACTGACAGCTATGCAACTAAAAAGGGCTGAAAATAGAGGCTGAACCTTGTATGTAGTAAAAATGACAGAAAATGCAAAGGAAGATAATGATTTCATGGAAAGATATCCATTGTTAAGGGATTTCAGTGATGTGTTTCCAGAGGAACTGCCAGGTCTTCCACCCAAACGAGAGTTTGACTTTGCAATAGAAATCAAGCCAGGAATTGAACCCATATCTAAGGCACCTTATAGAATGACCACCATCAAGTTGGTAGAGCGAAAGGCTCAGTTACAAGAACTTTTGTCTAAGGGGCTGATAAGACCGGGCGTCTCACCATGGGGAGCGCTGGTAATTTTTGTAAAGAAAAAGGATGGCACATTGAGGCTGTGCATTGATTACAGAATGCTGAACAGGCAACTATTAAGAATTGATACCCACTTCCTAGGATTGATGATCTGTTTCGATCATATGCGAGGAGCATCAGTCTATTCAAAAATAGATCTTCGATCTAGGTACCATCAGCTAAGAATAAAGGAAGAAGATATTCATAAAAGAACTTTGAGAACAAGGTACGGACATTATGAGTTCACGATGTTACCTTTTGGGTTAACCAATGCACCTGCAGCCTTTATGAATCTGGATGAACAATATTTTTCAAGAATACTTAGACAAGTTTGTGATTGTATTCTTAGACGACATTCTTATATACTCTAAAAATGTCGAAGAGCACCAAGAACTTCTAAGGATAGTGCTGGAAATTTTAAGAAAGAGGAAGTTGTATGGTAAACTGTCTAAATGTTCCTTTTTATGATGCAAAGGTACATTATTTGGGACACGTTATAAGCAAAGAACGGAATAGCTTGTAGACCCTTCAAAGATCACAGCTATAACCGAATGGCCTGCGCCTAAGAATGTGCATGAAGTGAGAAACTTCATGGGCTTGACATGATATTATCGAAAGTTCGTTAAGGACTTTTCAAAAATTGCTTGCCCCAATCACTTCACTGCAAAAGAAGGATAAGAAATTTGTCCTGGATGGACAAATGTGAATCTACCTTTAAAAATTTAAAGGAACAATTAACTACATCACCTATTTTAACTGTACCAGACCCAAATGGAAAATTTATGGTTGTAACGGATGCATCAGGAGAAGGCCTTGGAGGTATTATGTTACAGAATAACCATGTCATAGCTTATGAAAGCAAAAAGCTTAAGTTACATGAATACAATTATGCTCCACATGACCTAGAGCTCGTTGCCATTGTTCATGCACTTCAAATGTGGAGGCATTACCTTTTAGGAAAACCTTTTGAGTTAAAAACAGACCATCTGGGGTTGAAGTATATTTTTACTCAGCCAAATCTGAATGCAAGGCAGCGAAGATGGTTAGAATTTCTGTCTCAGTATGATTTTGATATAAGCTACATCAAAGGCAAGGAAAATAGAGTGGCAGATGCTCTGAGTCAAAGGAAGCATATCTCTACTCTTATAACGTTAAGAACTCAGTTTAAAGATGAGGTGAAAGATGCCTTGGAATCAGATCCTTATTTCCAGCAAGTCAAAATAGCACTTGCTGTAGATCCAAAGGATGTCAGGTATAAAGGATTTCATTTCGACAATGAAGGAATTCTGAGGTTTGAAAACATGGTATATATACCTTTGGCAAATGACTTAAGAGGGAAATTGTTAACTGAATTTCATAATTCACCTTTTTCTGGACACCCTGGCATTACGAAAATGCTTGCTGATCTTAAGTAGCAATACTTCTGGAAGGGAATGAAAAAGGATGTGGTGGAATTTGTAACACACTGCTTAGAATGTCAGCATGTTAAGGCGGAACATATGCATCCCGCTGGATTATTATATCCCCACAGCATTCCACAGTACAAATGGTAAGTGATAATGATGGATTTCGTTCAAGGATTGCCTATGTCAAGAAATAAGCATGATATTATCCTGGTTGTCGTCGAAAAATTGACCAAAGTGGCACACTTCATTGCTGGTAATTTGAAAGACGATGCACCAGTGTTAGCAAGAAGATTTGTACATGAAATTTTCAGATTGCATGGAATACCCGAATTAATCATATCGGACAGAGATCCGAGGATAACATCAAGGTTTTGGCAAACGCTTAATGCGGCCTTGGGAACTAAATTAAACTTCAGCTCTGCATATCATCCGGAGACGGATGGACAGACCGAGAGAGTTAATCAAGTTTTAGAGGACATGTTAAGGATGTATTGCATGGACCAGCAGTATAAATGGGAGGAATGCCTTTCGCTGGTAGAATTTGCCTACAATAATACATACCATGCCTCTTTAAAAATGGTGCCCTTTGAAGCATTGTATGGAAGAAAATGCCGAACCCCTGTCAGCTGGGACAACGTAGAGGACAGAGAGGTAATTGGGCCAGAAATCCTTACGGAAATGGAACAACAAATCAAAATGATTCGGGAACATCTAAAGGAGGCTGCCAATAGGCAAAAGAGTTATGCAGACTTAAAGTGGGTTGATAGGAATTATAAACTGGGAGAGAAGGTCTTTCTTCGGGTGAAGCCGAAAAAGAGCTCAATAACTTTTGGCAAGGTTGCCAAGTTGTCGCCACGATACGTGGGACCTTTTGAAATTGTTGAAATAATCAACCTTGTAGCTTATCGTCTAGCATTACCTCCTGCTTTGTCTCAAATGCATGATGTTTTTCATATTTCTTTGCTTAAGAAATACGTAACAGATTTATCACATGTGCTGAATTGGAATTCCTTGCAGGTCCAAGACCCAGGAATAATCGTGGTTAAGCCCATTCGAGTGCTGGGAACTCGCCAGTTGTACTTAAGAAATCACGAAGTGAATCAATGTAAGGTCCAGTGGGACCAGTTTAGCGAAGAAAGTGCAACTTGGGAAAATCTCGAAGAAATGAGATCTGCTTTTCCATACTTGTTTGATCGAAATTGAAATTCGAAAAACTGATAATTCTACCAAATATAGACAATTATTAGTCTATTTTACAGTTGTCTTAAAACACAGTTTTTAAGAGTGAATCTGTTTTTGGTATGAACTTATGAATGGAAGGACAATAACTGAACTTTGTCCTAGAAACTCCTTGATTTGGTTAATTTGATCATCGGGACGATGATTCTTTAAGGAGGGAGGAATGTAACGCCCTGATTTTTGTAGGTTATCATGGTGATTACTTTCTTAATGTTGTAACTGCTGAAATGAAGACAAACATGTTAAGATATATTTTTGATCTTAAAGGAATGTGTTGCTAATCTGGATTCTTGCATACTGTAATTTGTTTACATGGGACAACAGTTATTATTGCTTGTATGTTTGCTGATGTGACAACAGATCTGTCGTATGCTTGATGAACTCTATTCGCTGATTGACAGCACACCTTGAATCAATTCCATTGATCCAAGGTATGTTGTGGTCTTCTTGTAATCGCTTTTCCGATTTACTTATAAACCAGACTGAAGGTTGATATAAATGTTGCAGCACCTGATTTCAGGTATGAATAGCTGGCACGTAGATGCCAACGAAAAAGGTTCGATTCTCGAACCATACACTGTTGTAACGCCAGACCCCGTAAGGCGATAAAGGCCTGGATGCGGGTGGCTCAGGCATGTAAAACGTGGGACGAAATGTCCTGCTTAACGTTAATATAACTGACAGTCGGAAGGACTTGATTGGAAATTGATTAATTAAGTGTGAGGGGAATTAGACCCTAATCTACTCCTAAGTTCTACCTTATATCCTAACTACTATCCTATGTGGATTTTTAAATTCTAAGGGTGAAAATAGAACTAAGTCCTATTAACCTATGACCTAGGTATGAACACTATTATAAATCCTAAACTAATCCTAACCTAAGGAAGGGGACGCATAGACCCATGGGGGATGGAAAGGATAAGGATGGAAGGAAATTTAATGGGCAATGAATGTGGTCCTTACGTGGACAGTGCCAAGTTTGGCGGGAACAGGGAAAAGATAGGGACATTCAGTTAGTCATGAGACTAAACTCTGTTTTCATGCAAAATTTGAATTTGGCAATTCGCCAACCCGAGTCGGCGGTGGCGTGAGGAAAGAGGAAAAAGGTAGAGCCTTCAATGCATTTAATTTTCTTGGTCTTCGCGACCAGCCCACCTTGGAAAGAGTATGGAGGAAATTTTGTTGTTATTGTGTTCGTTCGGATTTTTGGAAGTTGCTCTGCATTTGGTTTTTCATGGTTCTGTCGAACCAGTTGTGTTTGATTGTTATCTCTGTTTCTTTGGAAAATCGAAGGCTATTTCTGAGCCTGTAGAGGAAGGTGATTGTTTGGGAAGCTTGCTACTGTCGCCGTGGAAGGAAATAACTCCTGTAGGCGCGGTTTTCTTCAAGCTTCAGGAAGGATTACAGGCATGTTAAGCCCTTATCTTTAAACTGCTTGCTTTGCTTAAACGTCTCATTAAAACAACCCTGCTCTTCTGATGAAGGGGGTTTTGGGTTTATTCGATTTTGCTGTCATGTTTGAAATGATTCTGGGTAGAGTCGTTTTGTCTTTGCTGTTTCGATTTGAACTGTCTTTGCATAAGTATTAAGTTAAAATACAATCTATGCTGTGTTGAATTGATTCAACAATATTGGGGAATTCGTCCTTATATTATGATATCATGCATGTTGTGCGAGTTGTTTTGACATTGTTTCTTTACTGAAATTTTTAAGGAAACGAGTTCCTCTTCCTTCTGCTGTTTTAGATTCTGAAGGAAATAGTAATTGGGTTTTATTGAGCATTATGGGCTCGGTTTGATGGAAGTGATAGTAATATTCTGAGTGTTGTGCTTTTCTTTTGTAAAAGTGGAAGGATGAATACGACTTGGATATTCGTGGGAGTTGGAGAAAGTAATTGTTTTTCTTCTGAAATTATAAATGAATTATGCTTTCTCCTTGCTGTGATGAAAAGTTGATTCTATTGTGTTTTGTGGTTGCGGTTTGATCTTCTGATTCGAACTGTCTTCGTGAAAACGAACTTGGCTTTGAATTTCTGTGCAAACGAATGAAATACAGGTGAATTAGCTTGTTGTTTGAGACTGTTTTGACTGTACCAAGCTTGCACATCTAATACCCTATGCGGGTTTGCCTTGATATAGGTATTGTTATATGAATATTGCATTTCTAGGTTCTGCACATCATTGTGAAATAAAAGAATGGGATTTCGGGTAGAAATGTCTGTTGATAAGGAGCTCGAACTAGGTATTTCTTTACAAATGGCATATTGAATGAAAACTGTACAGGCTGTGTGAGTTTGTTTGACATTGTTAAACAATCGTTCTATTGTCAATATGGGTTTGAGCTGTCATTATAAAACAAACACGACTTGGGTGTTCTTATTACATTTTGAAGAAAATGATTGTTTCTTTACTGAAAATTATAAGGAAACGAGTTCTTCTTCTTTCTGTTGTTTTAGATTTTGAAAGAAATGGTAATTGGGTTTCATTGAGCATTTGGAATTCGGCTTGATGGAAGTGACAGTGATATTTAGATTATTTTTCTGAGTGCTGTTTTCTTTCTGTACAAACGGAAGATTTAAATGTTTCGTGTGATCTCTGATTTTGCACTGTCAATCAAAAAAAAAAAAAAAAATGAACTCGACTTGAGTGATTCTTGTTGTGTTTGAAGAAAATGGATGTTTTCTTATGGAAATAGTTAAAGGTATGAATTTTCTCTTCTTGTTGTTTGAATTCTGGAAATAGCAATAATAGAGCTTTACTGTACAATACGGGTTGGACTTGCTGTAGGTTATAGCAAAGTGCAAATTATTATTTATGAACTGTGTGCGTTCATAGGTATAGAAAGTCATGTGAATATTTGTTAAAGCGACTGTATAACTGTTCATTTGGTTATAATACAGTGAATGAAGTATGAATTCTTCTAGTACAGTAAGAACATAGTATGCATTCTTTATATTGCTTGTTCTATGATGGATACGATGTTTTGCCAACTTGTTTTTGGTATTCATATGTGCCTGCTTGAAAGGAAGTATTGATATGGATGATAAATTCTTCCTTGTTTTTATTTAAAGCTGAATAGGAATGGATTTATTCCTTGCTGTTGGAAAGTGAATTCTGAATGGATTTTGTAAGTTTCACTCTGAACTGTTATCTTTGATTGATGTCTCGTTTGGATTTAACTTTCAGTACAGTCATGAGGAAAGGAATAGGAGTGAGGATGGATAACTTGGAATAATGGTCGTTTCTTCTCTTATACAGTTAGAAATCTGTAATCGTTATGGAACGAATTTTGTACTGCTTTGGTTTAAGCATCTACATTTTATTGTTGTTTGCTTTTCTCATCTGTATTTGATTACTTGAAATCAAATGAGTTGCATGGACTGAAAGGAAGGTAAATTGGTTTATGTTTTCAGTCAAATTTTATCCTTTGCATTTATTACTAATGTAAGGGAATGGAATGGATAGCAGTTATGTTATAACAGCAGTATGCTTACGTGTGTTCCTAGTTTTTACAGAGGTTGTAATCTGGAACTGTTTGAAGGAAATTACTTTGTGTAATGATCATTTGGGAAAAAGGACAGTAGTTCTTTGACTGATTGGGATGGTAATTAGATGTTTCAGTTGTTATGCTGATCATTCTTTTTGATACTTAATTCTTGATTGATGTTCATATTAACGTTTCATAAAAGCAGGGTTCTTTTATTGAGACAGTTAATTAGAAGCACCTCATTTTAATGACAAGTGCTTAATATGCTCAATTCAATGAACTGACCCGTGCAAGTAATTTTGCAAATGGAATTTGAGTAAAACGAAGACATGGTTGTTTTCTGATACTTCTTTTGATTGACTGAAGATGGATTGTATTTGATAGTTATTATTCCTCTACGAGGAATTGAGAAAAGAAGAAATTACATTCTTCTATCTTATGAGTTGTAATGTTGTTTTATATAAACAAAGTCCAGTCATTTGGACTGGCAAATGTATAGATTATGAAATGGATGGATGAATACAAATACAAGTGTGATATTTTAATGACTGTATCAGTTTGATATTGTTGATTAAGTTGGGAATATAACATTAATTCTTGATTTGGAATTATTCAAATGTTTTTGGATGAATGTAAAAGGAACTGATATCTATTCTTACCTAAATGCAACTTTTACGTTGATATGTGCAATTAGTTCATACTTGGGGTAAGATGAATTTTTAATTGACATTAAAAAGGATTAGGAAGAACATGATCTCATAACTAATAGGTATTCGGGATTAGCTTGAAAGCTAAGGAATATCAAATAACTTAGGAGCAACCGAACTTCGTATTCGGACTCCGTTAATAGCCTCGAATGTTAAATTCAGAAAGTAAGGATATGGGAAAAACATATCCATGATTAACAAACCTTAACTATGTAAGGTTAAGGAGAATAAATGAATATATTCATTGAGAATTAGACCTCGTTTTAATGACGTCTAATAAGCTGGAATTCTGAATTTGTTTTCAGTTGTGGAAAAACTTGGTTAAGTTTAATAGGTTAAACTTATTAAGTCTATCGGTAATGGGCTGCTTAATCCAAGGATTAAGAAAAGAACCAAGTAGAGAAAATGCAACCCTTCGGTACGAAGGAGAAGATGCATAGTAAGCTAGAAGATGGATTTAGTCTCTCTTAGCTACATACAACTGTAACAAGAACGAGGATAAAGGATCAGCATGGCTGCTGAAAGTTGATCATAAATATTAAGATCATAACCAAATCATTTGAGCTGGATGTGTACTCTCGATGGGAGGATTCCGTAGGACATTGACATACGCCAGTTACAGCATGGTGTCTTCATGAAGGCGGGGCCTTCATGATGACACAATGTTATAGCTGACATATTACAATGCCCTCCCGAATTAAATCATCAAGATTACATAAGCTGAATACTAAGATCTTGGCTGGGGATAGGAATGTGATCACGTATACGGAGTGACTCCGGAGGACTAAAGATAACTAGACACCCAGAGTCGTTTAGGGACGACACTGTATGTCTGTGTATCTTTAGTTACCATGAGTAACTTCCTATACTCGTTCATATTGCTAGTTGGAGTTAGAGTTGACCTTAAATTGGAAGGACTGGTAGGAACCAGGAAAGACCATTCTAGATAACAGACGAAGTGAGGTGAAGGACGTATTCCGTTGGTGTGTATCACATCCAGGAATATGATCATGCAAAGCATGTGAAAATATTTGGCCAAAGTATCGCAAGTGCTGGTTGCGTTGTCCTAATCACCTAATTTAAGATGCAGGATGTCAGATGAATATCAGTAATAGATATTCAGATAGGCCTCTTAAATGGATCACTTCGATAACCAGAAACGGTAAGAGAACCTTGTATATATATTATACTATGCATGATGAACATGAAGGATCGGTAAGTTGCCGAGTCATGAAATGAGAGATCGTTGAAACTCCGAGCCATGAAAATGGGAGATCGGTAGTTCTTCGAGTCATTTACAGCAGCATATGGAATCTGTTATATGATTGAATGGCACTGAATGTGTGTTCCATATTACAAATATGTGAACAGAGAACATTAGTTTTAAAGGGAAATTGTGTGATCCAAACTGCATTATTTGGACAGAGAACAATTATTAAAACTTGAACGTGTGTTTGAATTATATAATTCATAACAGGGAACGTTGTTAAAAAAAAAATTCCCTTGTTCTAGTATCTTCAAAACCTTTACATTAATTAATTTTCTTTGTGTGAACCATTCATCATCCTTGAACCATATGTGTTCTTATCAAACATTGAATCAATGATACATAATAACAAGATGCAAAAACATACACAAGAGCACAAGATGTAAGTGAGAAACCCTCAAGCAGAAGAAAACCCACTGAAACTATACTTATATTACTCAAAGAATATAAATTTAGTGAAGCACCAACTTCACAAGGAGCACTAACCCCTAGTTTAGTAGAACACCAACACTACAAGGAGCACCAACCCCTTATTTAGCGAGGAACTGACCCCACAAGGAGGCTACATTCCCATAAGGTGATAAAACACCAAATAAACCACATGTAAAAGGATGATCACTGATAATATTATGATCACACAGCTGATAGTGATCTAATTTTATCTCCAAACACACCAAACCCTCATCAAGACAAGTACTCTCCAAAATCACTCAATTTCTCTTCTTCATAGGATGAATATATCAATTTCTCTTGTACATATGATCCTAAAAATTTCTTAGGTATTCATACAACTTATAAGATTTTTCCATGACCCCTCAACACTCTTCTTTAATCCCCTATAGGTCACACTTAACCCCATATTCACAACTAATTCAAATGAACCACACACACTAGATTATATACACACAACTTGATCAAATCACCCCTAGGTCAGCCATGACCAAGTAGGTAGGTAATCCAAACTCAAAAATAGATCAAAAAAATCATATAAAGCAACAAAAAATACCCATGTAGGTTGGGAGGGGTCAATAATTATCCAACAAGATCAACAACGCACAAGCAAGCTCAAAACATGCTCTCTAAGCACCAATGAATGGATCGTGATCTCCAAAGGCCTAAAAAAAATGGCTTCATCATCATTAAGTAACATGATAATGACCCCCAATCATCACCAACAATCTCAGGAACAGCTAAAACATCTATATCCACCTTGAAACTCACCAAGAAGCATGTTATACCAGCTAGGTCTACAAGCACCTAGAATTCATTCCCAGAAAACAAATGAGTTCACATAGCTAAACTCATCATCATGAACCAATTCATACATCAATGGAAATTTATTTGAATCCTATTTCTATAACAACTCACATTTTCATCCAACTCATAGTGGAAGACCTTCAAATAGATCAAACTCTGCAACTCCACCAAACTAGCTTCAAGATCCCAAAACTAGGTCTTCAAAAATGAGCTGGTTCACATGGAAAAAAAACGTCATCAAGAAAAAATAGCAATGGAAATATATCTAAGTTTAACTTATGGAACAAATCACTTTATCTTCTAACTGATAGTGGAAGGATTTCAACCAATCCATTCTTTGAAACTGCTCATTCAGACTTTTAGGACTCAAGAACTATTCTTGAGAGAAACAAACACAAACACCTCCAAATCAAATTCAAAGCTCAACCATCTCTTAGAGCACTTCAAACAAGACATGAAAAACATATTCAAACATTAAGTCTATTTCACATGGAGAAATATAATCTAACACACATGTTCCTTCACACCTTCTTGAACAAGCCAACTAGGGATTTCTAGGCTATTAGGTCTTCAACTGATTTTTTTTTTTCATACCATTCCAAACACTTGAGAACATCATATCGGGTACTAATAAACTATCCATGAAAAAAAAAGCACTTAAATATGTAATATATGGTTAAACTCACTTCAAACCAGAAGATTAGCATTTTAACCCTTTACGCCAAAATCGGTAAAATGCTTATTTCACTAAATTTTGACTTATTCCAGTCCAAGTAGCAAAAAATACCACCATTATTGGAATATGAAATTACTAGTTTTGGAATAAAAAATGTTAAATATTGGAATTATTTATACTCTAAAGCCACACATATTGGAATCCAAAATTGCATATATCAGAATCTAAAATTGCATATATTAGAATCTAAAGCCCCATATATTGGAATACAAAATCACATATATTGGAATTTACTACACTCCAAAATCACATATATTAGACTCCCAAAATCAAAATGTTGGAATAAAAAAATCAAAATATTGGTAGTTGATATACCTCCTTTTGGAGTCCAATATGGCAGATTACGGATTAAATTAATGAATGTGAGAAAGATCATTTTATGATTTAAGTTAATCCAACATTGATCTACAAAACAATAAACAATACATGTTTCTATTTTATATGGTCTAGTGGCCTCTACGAATTTAATTTTTACATTGGAATAAAGGTGCTTGATTAAATTTAAAATGTATTTAAGATTAAACTATGCAGATTGTGGGAAAAATCATTTTATTATTTAAGGGAAGCCAACATTGAAATGACAAAACAATAAACAGAACATGTTTTTGTTTTATATGGGCTAGAAATGGAAAGGCTTTAATTTTTTCTTTGGAGTAATGTTATTATCATTTTCAAAATTTCATTAAGATTAAACTATGCAAATCTTGGGAATGTTTTTTTTATGATTTCAAAGAAGCTTAAATTTTGACTGTGAAAAAATAAACAAAACATGTTTCCTGTTTTATATGGGCTATCAACCACTAGGCCTAAATGACTTTAAAGATTTGTGAGATAAGGTTCAGGTATCATTTTCTAAAATGTCTTTAAGACTCAGTGTAGTTAATGCAAATAATGGGAAATATATTCTTATGAAACTAGTTCAGGGAATCCAACATCAATCTGACAAAATGAATAAACATTACATGTTTATGTTGTATATGGGTTTGCGGCCGCTATGGATTAATTTTTTCTTTAGAGTAATGTTATTATCAGCATCTAAAATCCTATGCTAAGATTAAACTTTACAGATATGGGAAAAATTGATCTTCATCCCATTTTAGGGATATTCGATGTTGATGTGAAAAACAATAAATAGATATGTGTCACTATCCTCCTATTAAGAGCTAGTGGCCGCTAAGCTTAATCTTTTACTTTGCCAATAATTTTCATCATCTAATTTTAGAAATAGTGATTAAGATTTGGGAACATCCTAAAGTGTCTGGGAGTAAATCCATTTAAGGATTTGCAGGGACATCACAACATGGATCCCTACGAATACAATTAAGCATAATATGTTTCTATTTCAGTGGACACCTATTGAACTTAATCAGGTGTTAGGTTTAATTTTTGATATGGAATAAGGTTCTTATCATTTTTACAAATGTATCATTATAGATTAAACTATGTATGCTCTAAGATAAAAGAGTTGTATGATTGCGTTAGCAAGTGAAATAAATCATTTTGTAAAATAATCAACACTATATGTTTCTATTTTATACGTGTTAGTGCCCACTAGGCTTAATAGCTTTATTTGAAAGAAGGAAAGGTTCTTATCATTTTCAAAATGTCTTCCTAAGATTAAACTATAAAAATCTAGAAAAAATCATTTTTATGATTTCAGGGAAGCCAACATTCGACTCTGTAAAATAAGTTAAACAATAACAAGTCGGCAATTCTATATGTATTTAGTGGCTATCTAACCGTTATCCTTGTTGAACAAATTGGAATAATGTTCTTATCATCTTCTAAAATGTCTTCTAATATTAAACTATGGCATATCGTAGGAAATGCATTGTTTTATGATTTCAGGGAATACAACATTGAGAATCTCACAAAACAATGAAATCAATACATGGTCCTCGGATTTTATATAGGCTAAGTGGACACATAGGCTTTTTATCCTCTTTGCGAATGCAGGTTGTTATCGGAGTGGTTCAAATTATCATTGACATTAGAAGGTGTCCAAGGAATAGAGGTAACCAGATCATACCAAGCCAGCGAAGCTTCTACAGAGTGCTGAGGCCCTCGAACACCATGATCAATAAGATCAAAGTGTTTGTGGCACTAAAGGGAATGAAATTCTACATAAGGGAACCTTTGCAAAAAAATGAGAAACAATGATCATATATTATTAATGGAACTCAATGCAATACATATGAGAATGGGCACTTGCTCTAAATGGAGTGAGAGAGGAATAACAATGCATCTCAAAACCAGACTTCAAGGTCGTAGATCAAGCCATAAATCAAGGAAATGGAACTAGTCACTCAAAGAACTAGGGTTCAAGACTATAGATTATAGTGATGTTGAACTTGTGACATCAAGTGATGCTTGAGTCAGATACCACTAGATCAAGGAAAGAACTATGGCCTAACTTTACTAGATAATATCATCCTAATAGTCTAAATAAGATAAAAGAAATATCTCGTTACACACATAAGTGGGTGAGGATAAATATAATAAAGGTCCAGACTCAAAGATACCTCAACGGTGGTAACATGAGCTAAGGTCCAAATACTTACATCTAAGACCCCCTTCAAGTCAAGCTAGGGGCTAAAATAGAAGTGGCACATCCACATCTATTGAGTCGCCGATCAACTAGGCCTGATGAGGTAACTCATGTACAATAATTAGGAAAAGTTGGGACATCCTGCAAGTGTACGGAAGTAAACTAGTAATGAACAAAGGAAAGAGAGTCAAATTTCCTTCTACAAATAGGCATAACCAAGAAGCTCGACCATAAGAAAAAAATTTCATACAATGAAATTAATAAGTTAAGGTGTACATTATGGTCTGAATCCACTACTCGATCACAAATCTCAAAAAAAATTGACATTGGGTACTTCACAAGGAATAACTCAGTATACAAGGATACTATCAACGCAGTGATGTTGATACAATTGATGCTATCAACACTAAGAAACACCTAAAGATAATTTGATTAACTTCTAAAAATAGGTGTGCCACGACTCCAATAGACAAAAACAAAAGCACACATGAGTCAAGGACACAAAATGCCTTGAGTGTCACGATTTCCAAGAAAAGCTAAGGTAACAAGGTAAGTCCAGCACATTTGACTCTGAAGAAGCAGGATCAACACCACACCCTAGGCATTGAGCTTGCTGAATAGCTCTTGGAGTGGCACTAAAAATCTGTATGAGTTGTCAATTAACAACTACTCGAATCCCCTGATAAACTAACACTGGGCTCCACTAGTCACGTAGCTCCCCCACAAGAGAGATGTGTCTAACATGACTTGAAAATGTCGAAAATGCAAATACAAAATATCTCATGGTCCTTGGAGAGATACACTACACCCGTTAAAGAAAAATGCTCAAAATAAGAAGCATCACAATGCATAAGTTTTCGCTAGAGCAGTGGACGCAAGCAGGCTAAAACTGGTGGAGGATCCTGTACGTACCCAAAATTGTAATGTAATGCACCACCAGAAAGATGTTACATAAGTGCCCCAATGATGATACAGGTCTCTTTGCAAGGTGTTCGGGATCCAGAAAAGCTTTACAGATATGAGTTAACATCCCACATGCCCCCGCTTAGCCCCCGCGTGCTTTGTTTTCCCTATTTTTCCCTCTTTTCTTGGCTTTTTGGTCTTTAGTGACGAAACCGCCGCCGTGAACAGGGCGGCGGTCCTGTGCGCATTTTCCAGAACGCTCTTTTAACGCGACCCCACATGAAATATCACGACTCACCAGCTTTTCTTGCCGACTTGAGCATGCATTAATGTTTTTGGTCCCCTGGAATAGTGTTTTTCTTTTGTTTAATGTTTAGGAGTTCAGTTTGGATTTGATTTTTGGGTGTTTGGATTCCTATAAATGCATGGTTTGTGCACATGCAAATGGCTCGGAATTTGGCCTCTGAATTTTGCTCCAAAGTTTGCTTTTAAATTTCTTATTACAGCAGTTTTAGTTTTCCTTTGCTTAGGATTCTTAGTTTTCTCATTGAGTGCTTTGGTTAGTATTGTGTTGCAGCTGGTAAGCCACATATCCAACTTGTGCAAGTGCAAACATTATTCGAGCCACCATTTTCACTCCAACTTTCATGTTTTCAGTGCTGTGTCCCTTTAGTTTGCTTAGGATTGGTAGTATAGTTTGTTGCAGGTTTGTTTTAGCTTTGTGTCACTATTGGTAAGCCACAGATCCAACTTGTGCAAACAGTATTATTGTTTTGGAGTAGAATAGTCTAGGTAGCCATTAAAGTTGCAGGTTTTGCTCTTCATACAGACTAGTTTCAGGTTCTGGACGCTTTTTGTTGCATGATTCGCAGTAGACCCCGCTAGGAATTGCATAGGCCAAGCTCTGTACTCTTGCGCTATCCCTCTCCTATCTGCATTCTATTCTATCTGCATTCTGAAGGCTGTCCATTGATCCAAATATCTATTCCTGTTGATGCAAGCATTCCATGCTTTTCTAGATTCACGTGAGCACAAAGAATGAAGAGATCATACTGAGGGGACAAGAACACACACACCGTCAGATTCACCACTGTTCTGTGAAATCCAGGTTCCATCTTTCAAAGTTTTAGTTAGAACTTATCAAATAAAGTAGTTAATCATTTTATTTCAGTTATTTCCATTCTCGATATTGCCAGGGAGGTTGTGGGGATTGATAGTTTCTGAGAAACTATGATTCATTCCTCACTTTTGAGGTAGGATCGAGAATCTTGCAGATAGATTAGTTATTTCGTTGTTTAGAATAGATATACATAATCGCACAGACAAATAGCTACACTCGGCTATTTTGTTTGTTTTACGTTTGTTAGTTTAGTTGTCAATTCTAAATATTTTAAATAGCTGCTTTCTTATAAATTGCCAAAAAATACAAAAAGAAATTATATATGCTAGAAGTGCACTTAGATTTTACTTTATTATAGTTTGTTTCATTACTGCTTTTGCATGACAATTACGGGACCTAGAGAGCCCAGGGAATACCATTTTCGAGCCAATTGTGCCCCATCCCAATACCGTAGTGGCAATAACTGACATTGACCAAAACCTTAGGATACAAGGCTTCCAAACAACAACAGACTTCCAACAGATCAGGACACAGTTGAGAGGGTTAAACATCGAAGACGACCAAGCATATCTGTTTTGGTCAAATCAGCCAAACTATAGATTACCCTAGAAAATACCCACATGACTATAGAAGGGCTCGAAAGAGAACAAACATTCAGGTGTGATCCTTTAGTTCCACAGCCAGACGCTAGAGACACCCTAGTAGATATAGATACCAGCTTAAGAATCCAAGTTGCGATAATGCCTGTAAGGTATTATGAGAAGATCGCACAACTGTTGGTTCTAAACATAGAAGCTGAAAAAGCTTACGACTACTGAATACTAGGAATCAAAACTTGATCTCCCGTATGACCATAACGGGACCGCAACAACCAAGAGTCTATGGTTGTGATCCACAGATCCCACAGCCTAACGAATCCATAAGAGAATTAGAGATAGACACTGGCCTACGTAAATTAGTATTTCAGTCTACTCCGATTCCACCTCTCATCATCCAACAGTTATCCCTACTAGACATAACAACTAACGAAGCTAGAGAATTTTTGACTAGGCCAGAGAATCATCCATAGAGTTGACTATATTCACCATATGACCCTATCAGGAGAAATACACGAAACCATCCCGGGTCATTTTCCACGCATCCCACAACCCATAGATCGAATCACGCCAGAGCTCGATATTGATTGGAGCCTTCGAGCAGTCATCCTCGCTGATTGATCTATCACACCAGTCCAAGTTAGAAGGGCCTTCTTTTCCTTAGATTCGCAAATACCATTAGTGCGTGTCGAAGAAATTAGACTGCCTAACTAGTTTTCCTGCACATTCTACCCACACCGGCTGTCTCGGCACGACCTCGGGAGGTCGGGTACGCAAAAGAGCTACTTGTTGATTCTCAAGTTCACCTGTCACTTTTCCGATGTACAGTTCCCAGTACCAAAATACACACTAGCGATGCTTTTGCCAGAGGTGAGGCCCTCAACGGCCTTATCCCTTGTTTAGGTGTTTGTGGCATGGGAGGGGGCGAGATCCTTGTAAAGGAATTTTGATGTGCAATGATTTCCATTCTTACTATAGATTCGAAAAACTATTAGCACCACACTGACCTTGGAGCGAGAGAGGTTGGACATCGCATTTCCACTGAACTTGGACTTGTCAGCCTTGGATCTCGATGGGTGAGGTTGTTCTAGTAGGCTTCCTAGTTGGAAGTGATGCCAAACTTACACAACTCATGCCGCTCAAGAATGCAATTACTAAGGCAAGCTTTGGCCACTTTGTGGATGTGCATAGTAGTGGTGCGAACCACCTTTTGGCCTTGCTCATTGAACTTGTATTCAAAAATCTTCTTCATCTAACTCGATGATATTCGGCGGTGGTAAAAGAAATTACATATCTTCATTATCCTCCTTAGTCAAGCTCCCCACATTTCACTCTGTTGGACGCCATCACTACCGTCCCTAACTCAAGAAGCAAGAAAAATTCAGGAAATCCTCATGCATCCGAAGTAAAGATCAAGGGTTTGCAGACACTCAAATTGAACCAAAAATAAAAATAAACAAATGTCACCATGAGAAAAAATGTCAAAATGAAATTAAAAAATTAACATTTGATATGTTTTCTATAGTGAAAACAAATAAATCATTATAATAAATGAGGCATGTCAAAATAAAAGGAGAATCTTTACGTTTAAGTGAAACACAACTGATCATGTCAACACTAAAACCCCTATAAAATCTAAATCTGAAATAAGTAAAAGACTCCATAGAAAGAAGGAAAGATACCTAAAATTTAAATCTTCCTTGCTTCAATTTTTTAAAAAAAATGTCCTTGTAGTTGCCCGTTTAACTCTAAGAATAAGAGTATCATAACCATATGCATTAAGCTTATTGATAGCTCACTGATCGTCCTCCCTATTGACAAAATTAAAAAACCAAATCCCCTTCTAATCCATCTTCTAATCCATGGCCACGTAGACACATGCGATGTATCCAAGCGACTTGAAAAGCTCATGAATATTGACATCCCTCATGATCCTTAGACAAATTGGTAACTTGAATAGAATATTCATCGTTTCTACGACACATGTTGTCATTGGAGCGGTCCATGCCATCCCTGAGAATGGGAAGTGCCCAACAGTGGAGATAAGGTCAGCGCCACAAACGATGCTTCTGTAAGAGGTGAGGCCATCGAAAACCTTATACCTTGTTAATGTTTCTATGGAATGGGCAAGGGCGATATCCTTGTAAGGGAATTTTGATGTGCAATGATCCCCCTTCTTACTATAGATATGACAAACTATGAGCACTGCACTGCCTTTGGACCAAGAGAGGCTGGATAACACATCTCTGATGGAATTAGAATTGTCAGCCTTGAATCCCAACATGCGGGGTTAATCTAGTAGGGTTCCTAGTTGGCAACGATGTCAAACTTACGTCACTCGCAATGCTCGAGAGTGCACTTATATGGGATAACGACCACAAGGCTTTAATTTTTCCTTTGGAATAAATGTTATTATTAGTTTTAAAATTTATTTAAGATTAAACTACACAGTTATTGGAAAATCATTTAATTATTTCAGGGAATCCAACATTGATCTACAAAACCATTAATATAACATGTTTCTGTTTTATACCAGTTAGCGACCACTAGGCTTGAATTTTTGCTTTGGAATAAGGCCTTTATCAGTTTTAAAATTTCATTAACATTAAACCATGCAAATCTTGGGAAAATATTTTAGTGATTTCATGGAAGTTGACATTTGTTCGTAAAATAATAAACCGACCATGTTTCCTTTTTATATGGGCTAGCGACCGCTAGGCTAATGACTTCAGAGAGATGTGAGACACTTATAGGTTCATTTACTATGATGTGATTGAACCTCTGTGTAACTAGAGAATTATTGAAGATATTTTGAAGAAACTACCAGAGGGTGACAATCCAGACTATGAGAATATAATAAAATGTAATGTCTTATGATGCACATGGTAGTGGTGCATACCACCATCTGGCCCTTATTGTTAAACTTCTATTCGACAATCTTCTTCGTCCATCCTGATGATATTCGACAGTGGAAAAAGAAATTATAGACCTTCATTATCCTCTTATTCAAGCTCCTCACATATCACTCTATCAGATGCCATCACTGTCATCCTTAACTTAAGAAATGTGCAAAGTCAGGAAATCCTCCTGTGCCCAGAGTAAAGATTAAGGGTTTGCAGACACTCAAATCACCCTAAAAATAAAAATAAACAAACGTCACCATGAGAGAAAAATGTCAAAATGAAATTAAAAAATTAATATTTGATAGGTTTTCTATAGTGAAAACAAATAAATCATTATATTAAATAAGACAAGTCAAAATTAAAGGAGAATCTTTGCATTCAAGTGAAACACAACTGATCTTATCAACATTAAAAACCCTACAAAACCTAAAGCAGAAATAAGTAAAAGAATTCATAAAAACAAGGAGAGACACATGATTTTAAGTCTTCCTTGCTTCAATTTAAAAAAAATAGTCTGCATTGTAGTGGCTCATTCAACTTTGAGAATAAGATTATCATAACTATAGGAATTGATCTTATTGATAGATCTCTTAGCTTCCTCCCTTTTGATTAAATTAACAAAACCAAATCCCCTTCTAATCCGTCTTCTGGTCCATGGTCGCGTAGACATGTGTGATGTGTATAATCCCTCATGATCCTCATACAAACTGGTAACTTGGACAAAATTTTCATTGTTCCATGGCATATGTTGTCGTCGGAGTGGTCCACACCACCCTTGAGACAGGGAGGTGCCTAGGAGTGGAGGTAACGATGGCCCCGCCAATGATGCTTTGACCGGAGGTGTGGCCCTCGATGACCTTATCCCTTGTTAATGTGTTTATGGCATGAGTAGGGGCGAGATCCTTGTAAGGGAATTTTGATGTGCAGTGATCGCCCTTCTTACTGCAGATATGATAAACTATGAGCACCGCACTACCTTTGGAGTGAGAGAGGTTGGACAACACATCTCTATCGAACTTGGAATTTTTGGCCTTGGATCTTGACATGTGGGGTTGCTCTAGTAGGCTTCCTAATTGACAGGGATGTCAAATGTACTTCTCTCGTGGCACTCGAGAGTGCATTTGTAGGGGCTAGTGGCCAAAAGGATTTAATTTTTCCTTTGGAATAAAGGTTCTTATCAGTTTTAAAATGTATTTAAGATTGAACTACACAGTTGTTAGAATTTTTGTTAATGATTTATGGGAATCCAAAACTGATATGAAAAACCATGAATATAACATGTTTATATTTTATACTGGCTAGTGACCACTAGGCTTTAATTTTTCTTTGGAATAAGGTCTTTATCAGTTTTAAAATGTCATTAACATTAAACCATGCAGATCTTGGGAAAATATTTTAATGATTTCACGGAAGTCAACATTTGTCCATACAACAATAAACGGACCATGTTTCCTTTTTATACGGGCTAGCAACCGCTAGGCTAATGACTTTTAAGAGATGTGAGACACTTCCAGGTTCATTTACTACGATGTGATTGAACCTAAGTGTAACTAGAGAATTATTGAAGATATTATGAAGAAACTAGAGTAGAGGGAGACGATCCAGACTATGAGAATATAATTAAATGTAATCCATCTTTTGATGCACATGGTAGTGGTGCAAACCACCATTTAGCCCTTATCGTTAAACTTCTGTTTGAATATATTCTTTGTCCATCCCGATGATATTTGACAGTGGAAAATTAAATTATAGACCTTCATTATCTTCCTATTCAAGCTCCCTGCATATCAATCTGTCAGATGCCATCACTTTCACCCTTAACTCAAGAAACGTGTAAAGTCGGGAAATCATCATGTGTCCAGAGTAAAGATTAAGGGTTTGCAGACACTCAAATCGCCCTACAAATAAAAAAAAATGTCACCGTGAGAAAAAATGTCAAAATGAAATTAAAAAATTAAGATTTGATAGGTTTTCTATAGTGAAAACAAATAAATCATTATACTAAATCAGGCAAGTCAAAATAAAAGGAGAATTGTATCGTTCAAGTGAAACACAACTGATCCTATCAACACTAAAAATCCTACAAAACCTAAAGCGAAAATAAGTAAAAGAATTCATAAAAACAAGGAAAGACGCCTAATTTTAAGTCTGCCTTGCTTCAATTTAAATTTTTTTTGGCTTGGAGTGGCTCATTCGAATTTGAGAATAATATTATCATAATCATATGCATTAAGCTTATTGATAGCTTTCTGATCATCCTCCCTGTTGACAAAATCAACAAAACCAAATCCCCTTTTAATTTGTCTTCTGATCCATGGCCACGTAGACACACGTGACGTGTCCAAGTGACTTAAAAAGCTCATGCAGATTGACATTTCTCATGGTCCTCAAACAAACTGGTAACTTGAAATGAATTTTCATCGTTTCTGCGGTGCATGCTATCGCTAGAGCGGTTCATGTCACCCCTAAGACTGGGAGGTGCCCAGCAATGGAGATAACGACAGCCCTGCCAATGATGCTTCCGTTGGAGGTGAGGCCCTCGAAGAACTTATCCCTTGTTAATGTATTTGTTACATGGGCAAGGACGAGATCCTTATAAGGGAATTTTTATGTGCAGTGATCGTCATTCTTACTGCATATATGACAAATTATGAGCACTGCACTACCTTTGGAGTGAGAGAGATTGGACAACACATCTCCATTGGACTTGGAATTTTTGGCCTTGGATCTCGACATGCGGGGTCGCTCTAGTAGGGTTCTTAGTTGGCAGCAATGAAAAACTTGTGTCACTCACGACGCTCGAGACTGCATTTGTAAGGGCTACTAGCCACAAGGCTTTAATTTTTCCTTTGGAATAAAGGTTTTTATTGGTTTTAAAATTTATTTAAGATTAAACTACACAGTTGTCAAAAAATCATTTATTGATTTCAGGGAATCCAACATTAATTTGTAAAACCATAAATATAACATGTTTCTGTTTTATACCAGTTAGCAGCCACTAGGCTTTAATTTTTTCTTTGGAATTAGGTCTTCATCAGTTTTAAAATGTCATTAACCTTACACCATGCAAATCTTGGGAAAATATTTTAGTGATTTCACGGAAGTCGATATTTGTCCGTACAACAATAAACCGACCATGTTTCCTTTTTATAAGGGCTAGCAATAGCTAGGCTAATGAATTTCAAGATATGTGAGACACTTCCAGGTTCATTTACTATGATGTGATTAAACCTCAGTGTAACTAGAGAATTACTGAAGATATTATGAAGAAACTAGCACAGGGTGATGATCCAAACTATGAGAATATAATTAAATGTAATACACCTTTTGATTTATATTGTAGAGGTGCGAACCTCCATCTGACCCTTATCGTTAAAATTCTATTCGATGATCTTCTTCGTCCATCCCAATGATATTTGGTGGTGGTAGAAGAAATTTTAGATCTTCATTATCCTCCTATTCAAGCTCCCCGCATATCACTCTGTTAGACGCCATCACTATCGTCCCTAACTCAAGAAATGTGCAAAGCCAGGAAATCCTCTTACGTCTGGAGTAAATATTAAGGGTTTTCAGACAATCAAATCACCCTATAAATAAAATTAAACAAACGTGTTTGTTAAAGTGGATAGGTTAGTTGAACGTAATTAATGACGGATAATATTGTTTGTGATCGATGATGTATGACATTGCAGGGGTAGTCGATCTCTGCGTGCATGTCAGCAAGAAACTCTTATGAGAACATGTTTCTTAGAAAAAAGAAAGAATCCAACTCAGTTCCTTTATCGTGCATCTATGTATTTGTTGCATATTTCAGTACAACTTAATTTTAAAAGCCAATCCTTTTATTGTGGCATCATTATTGTTGGGGGAACCATATTATAACTCATAGAATAGGTAAATATTATTCCATGTCACAGTCCTTCAAGAATAATCTATCTAAAATATGCATTGCTCATCATAGAGAGAAAATCAAATAATAATTGACTTTACAATACTTGTTACTTTCACATGATTTCATAAGAAGCATGTTAGAGCCAAAGAGAGTTTGGTCTACATTGAAGTAATATTGAACTAAATGTGAGATAAGCTCTTTATTTTCAAGTACTATGTTAAGAAATTTTTCTCAAGATATAAAATATTACTTGATAGTAAACAAACACAGATTTGTTGTGAGTACACAAATGATTTCTCAACAGTAAAAGGTAAAATTAAAATTTTAACTTTCAATTTTCTAAAATATATCATGATGATTTTTAAAAATTATTATTTGATATGTTTTCTTTAGTGAAAAAAAAAATCATTATACTAAATGAGGTAAGTCAACACAAAAGGAGAATTGTTGCGTTCAAGAGAAACACAACTGATCCTATCAACACTAACCTAAAGCGGAAATATGTAAAATACTCCATAGAAAGAAGGAAAGATGCCTGCTTTTAAGTTTGACTTGCATAAAAATTTTTTAAAAAATATTTCCTTGGAATGGACCATTCGACTCTGAGAGTAAGATTATCATAACCATAGGCATTGAGCTTATTGATAGCTCTTTGGGTGTCCTTCCCTGTTAAATAAATTAACAAAACCAAATCCACTTCTAATCCATCTTCCGATCCATGGGCACGTAGACATGTGTGATGTGTAAAAATGACTTGAAAAGCTCGTGTAGATTGAAATCCCTCGTGGTCCTCGAAAATACTGGTAACTCGAATAGAATACTCATCATTTCTACGGTGCATGCAGTCGTCAGAGCGGTCCACACCACCCTTGAGACTAGGAGGCCCCTAGTAGTAGAGGAAGCGACATTCCCACCAGCGATGCTCCCGCCAATCGAAAATCACCAAATCATCAAAGCAGGTGCATGTATTGGTTTGATTTTTTCCGTATGTTCACACTAAGAGGGGAATGTTAGGAAAACTATGGTTAGTGATTCATGCTATGTTTTATATTTACTTATGGTAAATATATGTGAATGTTAGTAAGTTAGTAAAATGTTAAAAGGTAAATGTAATTAGTTGTTTATGAAGTTGTTACATAAAAATCTTAGGTTTTTTTTTTTATTGTTTATCATTTGAGGGGCGATTGAAACCATTTGTATGGTTTCAACATAAAGACAAATATTTGTTGTACACCTATTTTGGTGTGTTTTCTTCTTATATATATGGGAGCTTTTTTGTAATCAAACAATGATAAATTAATAGAAGACCACTCTCTCTTTGAATTTTGGTGTTGCTCTTACTCTGCTTTTCATCCGCAAAACTCGTATGTCCATTTCATTTAATGGTTGTTCTTCTATGTGATGTTATTAGCTACTCAATTGAATTGATTTCACGTTACTAAATTGTTGATTATAAAACATTTTCTGTTTTTTTTTAAAAATGTACATTGTTGTTATTTGAATATGATATCATGACATTAATTGTATTAGATCCCAAATAATACATTTGGTTCCAATAGGCTTGCCTATGCTAACTATTCTACGTAATTGTAACAAAAATATATGATTGCATGCACTCAAGGTAATGTGAACCTTATGTTGTCACCTAAGATTTCACCCCTTGTTGAGGCTAGATTTAATACCTCAATGAACATGTGACTCTCCCCAAGGTGTAATACCTTGTCCCCTTCAGAAACACCTTTAGAGAAGGTTGGCTTCCTTAACTAACTACTATAATACTAGCACTACTCATAACTAAGATATTAATTGGAGGAGAAAAGGGATGAGGGAGAAACATGAACTACATTGAAAGGGGTGGTGATTACACAAAAACAAAAGTTAGACCTTTCTCGTTAATATGGAAACAAATAGAGAGATGCATGGAAAAGAGAGAAGAAACAAGCCACATTTCAACTCTACACTTCATTAATCCTGATTCCCTGCATGAATGATATAGTGAATTGGAACCATGCAAATATAACTCACACACAACATGAAAAGGAAGAAAATAGAAGGAGACAATCATAGGAGTCAAAGGGTAGAAGAGAGCAACAATAAATATCATATTATTGTCCCTGAATACACACAATCTATTTTCAACGATTTAAAAGGCACTGAGTGTAATGCACAAGTATAGATTAGAGGTTTACAACTCAGAATGTTCAGCCAACATTTAGGCATGGTAACTTTACATTCGAGAGAGTATCCTTTACAATGAAATTTGAGTTGCATTATATAGATAAAGATGAGAAGATCTCCATAAATCAATAAGATCACCCACCTCTCAACCACCAAAGTAACAATCAACATTAATATGTGCAGACCAAGTGTGGGTGTCATGGCATGTCTTGGATAATTAAAATCATGTCAAATCATACTACAAAGTTGATGTCCTTGTGACTGTAATCTAATTATTATTGTTTGGTTAATTTGAGAAGTCAATCAAAATATAGTAATATGTTGACCATAGGGTAGAATTTTGGACCATTTAGTTTGGAATTGTTTTTTATTAAGAAGCATAAAATATTAAAAAAATATATAAAGAAATTAATAATCGTGTAATATATGTAAAATCCAAGATAAAAATCTTAAGTTTGATATCTATTGACATTTATCAAATACATATAATTAAGATATTTGTACTCGCATAATATTTATCAATAAGTAACCACATATTTACGCTATTATTCTTGAATATACTTACAATTCACACATTTTATCCAAAAACGTTTTTTGGCAACCTAATAAATTTTGAAAATAGCATCACTTAGGTCATATTATATTTAATTTAGACGACCAACCAATTGATCCAAAAGATCTTTGTAATCCCGATTCCCAACTATTTCACGTGAGAATAGTTTGAATCAGTTGGTTGGTGTCATGTAACCATTTCACTTGTGATTTTTTTTTTATCAATAAACCCAGTGCAGACGGCAGTTTGAATCGCAAACCTTTCACAACTACTCAAGTTTGGTGCGTATTTAAAGAAGATTCCACCAAATCTTCGACTGTAGTCTGGTGACGCGACCAAAAGGCGTCATTAAAGCTCGCTTGGGAGTAGGTAGGCCGCTTCTTCACATACCAAACCAGTATTTTAAGTTCACGCTTATTAACAGGACACTCTGGATCGCATCATCCCACGTCGCTTTCCTCACACAAAAAAGACGACTTAAACCACAAAGTTGATGGAAATTTCTCACATTTACTTAATACGATTATGGTGCATACGTGCATTAAAGTGGGAGGCGTAAATTCGAGACCTACTGGCCATACAACAATGAAATGCTCACAGACCTGTCTCAGACTCACTAATTTATGTATAGGTACATTTATACCATCCCAGGAGGGGAAATGGAATCCTAGTTACACTCGAGGAGGATTATCATAAATTCCAAATGGCTGGCCATCCCTTATAATAAGCCCAAATGCTCCCAACATTTTCTACATTAAAAAACATGGGGCTTATGGAATAGTGAACCTTGAATCTCATTCCTGATTCAAAAACATATGCAATCCATGGAGAAATCCTCAAAGACAGATTTTGGAGTGGTTGATTTGAATTACGTAAAGCAGGGGTATGCTTATGTTATGTGGGGTGCGTCGCTGTTTTGGATCCCTTTTGTTTCGGCTGTGTTGGGTTCGCTTTTACTTCGGCGTATCTTTGTTGGGTGGACTTCCAAAATGGATCCGCTGGATATGAGCATCGTGTGGATATTGACTTGCTTTATATTGGGCACGGCTATTCATTTTTTCCGGTTGTCGAAACAAATCTACATGGTGGATTTGTCTTGCTACAAGCCTCCCCAGGCCTGGAGAATCCCCTTCCACCATTTCATCGAGCACGCCATTCTTTCAGGTGATCACACATTCTTATCGTTTTACAGCTCTTTTTATGGAAGAGTTATAATTATAGATCCCTGCTTCCTGCTTCCTATATATACGTAACTAAACTAATTTGGGTGGGTGCAATTAACACATAGCTTTGCTGAACAAATTTGGGTTTGCATACGGCTAACGTATCAATTATACATGTTTGAGTTCAAAGGAAAACTAGTTTTTTCCATTATAAAAAAAATTATGTCACAAAAAGGTGACTCTTCCAGAAATCTGGCCCTAAAATTGCTTAAAAGAGACTATTTTCTTTCCTGGTTTATGATAAATTATACAAGCATTCTTCCCATACTCTTTATGTGTTTATTTATATAACTTATTTCACAGGTTGATTAATTTAAGATTTTCCTTTCTATTATCGAAACGAAAATAGAAATATATAGAAATGTTTTTATATCAAAATTTAAAGTCTAGATCTGTCACTTGCTAGTCACACATCTTACTACTACTAAGTGTAACAATTTTAAAGAAAAATTATTAGAATTTTAAGTTTTTAGTAAAAGAATGACCCCTCTACTCGCCAAATAAAATCAATATATAAAGGCTAGGGCGTGCAAACATATGTAATGTTTAGAGACGGCTGAAATGAATGATAATACTATGGATGAATGTGTTTGAAGAAATTAGGGTAAATGCATTATATTTGTTCTGAACCATGTTTACAATGGCAACGCTGCCAGTTATTTCCCACAAAATCTAGGTGATTTACGCATATGATGTCTTATGTGTGTTCAGGCAAGTTTACAGAGAAGAGCATAGAGTTTCAAAAGCGAATCCTGGAACGAGCGGCGGTTAGCGAGCAGGTAGCGGTTCCGCCACATTTACACTACCTGCCGCCCATACTGACCACCGATTCGGCCCGCCACGAAGGAGAACTGGTGATGTTCGAGTGCGTGGAGGATCTGTTGAAGAAGACGGGCATCCATGCATCCCAAATCGGCATTCTAGTTGTGAATTGCAGTGTTTTCAATCCCATTCCGTCGCTGTCGTCGATGATTGTAAGAAGATTTGGAATGAGGGATGACATAAAGACGTTCAATCTGGGTGGCATGGGATGCAGCGCCAACCTCATCGCTGTGGATCTCGCAAAGGACTGTCTCCTCGCCAGCAACAAAGGCGCCTACGCAATCGTCCTCAGTATGGAGAACATTACGCAGAACTGGTATTTTGGAAACTACGAGCCCATGCTGGTTTCCAACATTCTCTTCAGAATGGGCTGCGGCGCCGTGCTCCTTACCAACAGGAGAGCCGAAAGGCACCGCGCCAAATACAGGTACTTGTTAATCATAATCATAATAATTGTACTTGCATATAAAAGCGTTATTTACCTATGATGTATGCACTCAAAGCTTTTTAATGCTATTTATAGTCATTCAGGGGTACTACATTCCTCATCTGTGTTTGTGCATTAATTTATTCTAAATATAAATAACTTATCTATCAGTGTAGGTATATTGTATTTAGACTCTTTTCTACTGTTATAATCCCCACCTTTTACCCACAACTTGCACGTCAAAGTTTTACACATATATGTAGTGAAAACTTTGCATATTAGAGTTGTCCTATCAATTTTTTAATGTCTACGGTCTACTATCTCTTTATTTTGTCTAATACAATTTTAATGGTAAGTTATTTAGCACACTCGACACCTATGAGTATAGTGGAATGGATATCCTCTAGTCTTTAATTATAAAGATAAGAAGTTAGATTCTTCTATTTATTTGATATTTGTAAGTACAATTGTTATTCTAAAGATTTTTTTGTTAATTTTTTTAAGTTTTCATAATTTGTTTATCTAAATTTTATTTACAATTTTTATGTTTTTCATAATTTTTTTTAAAATTATTTATATTTGGATATATATTTTTTATTCGGAGAGGCATTCTACAATGGTATGTAAGGCTGGAGTGTGTTGTTCACTTTTATTCTTGACATTAAATTTCCTTTATGTGATAATTCATTCATAAATTTGACATCTATTGCACTGTCATGTCAATAAATTTTATTTATTTTTCTTGGTGAAGTCAATAAAAATTAGTAATATCTTAGTTATGTAATAATATTTAGGTCCCTTTTTTTTAAATACATATTTTTGAGATAGACATAATCACATAGTTAAACGATTCCATTTACCATAAAACAATGAGAAATTGATAGAGAATTTAATGAAATTGTTGACTAAAGAGGTATGTAAAAATCAAACCCAAGAACCTTGAAATTGACATATGTACTTCATATAAATTCATTTATTATGATATACTTATTATATTATATTTGTTTTAACTTGTTATTTTTTGGGTATATTTATAATACATTTGTATAATTAAATAGGTGCCTCGTGATTAATATCTCTTGACATATGCTACATAAATGTATTTAAGATATCTATACTAGTTAGGTGTCATTTAAATATATATCTTTATTAGTACCTTTAAAATGTTGCCACTTCTTAGATTTCACACTTTACATGTCAATTTATATTTAGAGAGGATAAGACATTTCCTTTTCTGTGATTTAATATAATTTGAATTGGCTTTGGACTTGTGATTTCATTCCACTGACCTTCTTAATTATATTTATATTTGGAATTTGAATTTGAATTTTTTCACACGAAAAAGTAATTTTTTTTTGTTTTCTTACTTTTGCAACATTAGTAGAATTTTATTGAACCTTGAAATTAAAAGGTTGATATTTATTTGTTTGGGCTGCTTTCACATTTTTAATTGTAAGAATATTTAGTTGGTAGGTGTCTACCTTTGAAATTGTTTTTTAAAAGTGTCAAAATCTGGTAATGTTTTCAAAAGAGTGTTTTTAAGACAACATTATTTTTTTCCTGTGTCAAAATAAATATATAAATATTGGTATTCTCTCTGGCATAATTACAACTCTTATGCAATAAATGTGCAGGCTGATGCACGTAGTCCGAACGCACAAGGCAGGCAGTGGTGACATGGCCTACCATGCAGCGTTCCAAGAAGAAGATCCAACAGGAACTGTGGGAGTGTGCCTGAGCAAACACATTATGGAGATCGCCGCAGAGGCCCTGAAGACCAACATGCGAGACCTTGGCCCGCTGGTGCTTCCCTACCATGTCCAAGCTCTCTATCTCTTCTCTAATTTTCTCTCCAAAATCTTAAAGACCAGTGGCACCAAGTCATGGATTAACAGACAGTATGTGCCGGACTTCAGGCGCCCGTTTCAGCACATCTGCATCCATTCAGGTGGCAAAGCAGTGATCCGCGCTGTGGAAAAGGGGCTGAATCTCAGCGCCGCTATCTCAGAGCCTTCGAAAATGGTGCTGCACAGATTCGGCAATACCTCCTCTTCTTCCACATGGTATCAGTTTCAGTATCTGGAATCCAAAGGCCGGATGAAAAAGGGAAACAAAATCTGGCAGATTTGTCTTGGCAGTGGGTTTAAATGCAACAGTGGAGTGTGGATTGTGAACAGAGATATTGCACCGTCTGGTGATAATGCCTGGTCTGATTCAATCATTGACTACCCCCTTCAAATTCCAGATTTCTGCCCAATCTAAGTGGCTAATTTGCTATTATTATTGAGGTCCACCGCCAAGCGAAACATGTGACAGTGGGCAGTGGGCTTACTAATTATCCTCAACGGGATATAATGAGGTTGGTCGGAATAAATTTGTTATAAAAACTTATATACATAGATTTCATTGCCATACTTATCGGGATGAGCAGACATAAAGACGCTGTCTCATTGCATGAAATTGTTATCAGTAACTAATTATTTTATGTTTTTTTTTTTTGGCTATGTTAAAATTATTAATTGCCGCCTCCTTCAATATTTATAACAATTATGATGGTTTCATTAATATGATTTTCTGATTTTTCCAAATCATGGTGCATTTTGCATCGTCCTATGGATGTGGATGTGTTTTCATGTTCTTGTAAATAGCTTTGGCACGATTTAAGAAATTTATAAATAGTTGTGAATGTAAACTAGGTGATATTAAATCTACTTATATATTTCATTTATATATTTCATCTATCAACTTTAGTCTTTGCAAATATCAACATTGCAATTTTTTCTTTTGAATTTATAGTTTCTCAAATGACAACTTATACAAAAAGCTATATTCTATCACACTGATTTTAAATTCACAACCCCACTTCTTTTAAAATTTAAGATGACATAATTTAGTCTTCAATGATAAAGTAAATTGTTCAAAATAATGTGCACCAAAGGATGTTCTCTACCGAAGAATGCCACTAAAATAAGTTCCAAAAAGAATTGCAAGGTTTATTTAAAAGTGTAAAGATAAATCTCAAGTTTCATTTAAAATGTAAAGCTAATTTCTAACCAGGGAGACAATTGTTGGAAATAGATAATTTCTCTTCACATGATTTTTGTTATTTTTAGGAAAAGTAAAAAACAAGTTGCTTTTCTATTTTATAGATTAGTTTTAATTAGATGTCACTGTTTTTAGGATAAAAGTAAATAAAACAAATAGTTGTTGGAAATATGCATGCCCATGCATAGTGAATTCCAACCATAGCTTTTTTAGGAATATTAATAATAGATTTAGTTTTGCTTTAATTTGCTTTAGTTAACTCAGCTTTATCTTATTTTTAGGATTATATTTAATTCATGCACAATATGCAACTATTTTAAAGCATGCAGTTTAGATTTAGAATGCTCAGTTGAAGAGTTGTTAGTGGGTGAGTTATTTTATTTAAATAGCAACAATTGTAATTGCTTTGTATAGACACACAAATGTGTGAAATATGCACAAGCAAGGAAGGATGTGCATTGAAAGCACATAACTGTACGCACAACTTGATTGTAAAGAGCTGAAACTCTGAGTATGATGAAGTTTTTATTAATGGAGATTACACACAACAGTGCTGGTTTGAATATTCATCTGTTTATGCAAGTTATTTAAGTATCCTGTTTATTTATTTTATGTTGTTTGTTGTATAAGACTGCAGATTTTCCACAAATTGGTATCAGAGTGAGGTTATTCCAGCAACTTATTAAATTGGTAGCAAGCTATGGCTTCTACATCCAACATGCAGACACCGCAATTTAATGGAAAGAATTACGAATATTGGTTGTTGACCATGAAGGCGCTATTCAGATCTCAAGGCGTGTGGGAGATCGTCGAAGATGGGTACACAGAGCCCACAAATGCAACAACGTATACTACACTTTCTTAAGGAGAGAAAGATACTTTGAAGGAGTTACGAAAGAAGGATGGCAAAGCTGTTTTATATATTCATCAGGCAATGCATGAAATCATTCTTCCAAGAGTGGACAGCAGCCAGTCAAGCAAAGATCACATGGGATACACTACAAGTTGCATATCAAGGTAAGGAGAAAGTAAAAACCGCCAAGCTACAATTACTTCATAGAGATTTTGAGAATTTATCAATGAAAGATTCAGATTCCGTAGAATCATTTTTTACTTATGTAGTTGGCTTAGTCAATCAAATTCAAATCCCATGGTGAGACTCTTGAAGACAGAAGGATTATTGAAAAATTGTTTAGAAGTTTGCCTACGAAATTTGATCCTTTAGTTGTTGTTATTGAAGAAACTAAGGATTTGAGTCAGTTTTCTATTGATGAGTTGCATGCATCACTAATCAATCATGAACAGAGGATGAATAGATCACATGCAAGTGTAGATCAGGATTTTGCATCTCAGACAGTAGGTAGTCGTGGCAAAAGAAGAGGAAGTTTCAGTCTAAGAGGCAGAGGAAGAAGTCCATCTAGAGGACGCAACAGTGGTTCATCAAACTCAGGTGGAAGAGGACAAAATCAAGAACAAATTTATGGTCAGAGACAAGATAAGTCTCATGTTTAGTGTAATTATTACAAGAAGTATGGGCACTATGCTTATGATTGAAATAAAAAGTAATATGATCAGGAGAGGCAAAATCAAAATCAGGTTGGAAGTTCTATTTCTAAACCTATGTTTATTGCATGCACAAGGATTGCCGAAGCAATACCTTCTTTATCCCCTATTGAATGTAATTTGTCAAAAGAGATTCCATGTGATGTATGGTATTTGGATTCAAGTTGCAGTAATCAAATGAAAGGTAATTTAGATTTGTTTTCTAGATTGGATGATTTAATTAAGAGTGATGTAACTCTCAGAAATAACGATGTTGTGTCTGTAAAAGGAAAAGACACGGTTAGTATTCTAACTAGACAGGAGGAGTAAACAAGTATGAAATATGTTTACTATGTTGTAGGTTTGAAACATAATCTTATGAGTATTGCACAACTGGTACAAAAAGTATACATAGTTTAATATGAAGACGATGAGTGCGTGATTGTGGAAAAGGCTCCTAGCACTCAGTTGATTGAAAAAGTGAAGATGAGCAGCAATAGGATGTTTCCATTGATTTTGAAACCTAGTAAAAAAGAAGAAATCAAATCTGTTTACAGCAAAATCAGTAGCTCAGTTTGCAACAAAGTCCTGCGCTAAGCCAAATCAGTCTTTTGTTGAGTCTTGCGCTCAAACATATGAGTCTTGTGCCAATGAAAATCAAGTCCTCGCTACAGCAAGCAAGTCCTGCGTTGATTCCTGCATAAATATAGTTGAGTCCTGCGCTGAAGGAACACAATCAACTTTTCATTCAGTCATGAAGGATGAATCATGGCTTTGGCATCTAAGGTATGGACATTTGAATTTTGGAGTTTTGAATTTATTATATAGAAAAAATATGGTTAAAGGTTTGCTATTGATTCAGAAACTGGAAAGGGTATGTGAAGGTTGTATTTTGGGGAAGTAACATAGAGATTCATTCCTAGTTCGCAAAACAGCAAGAGCAAGTGCACCACTTGAGATTGTACATTCAGATTTATGTGGACCTATGCAGACAGCTTCTATTAGAGGTTGTATTTATTTTATGACATTCATTGATGATTACAAAAGGAAGACATGGGTTTATTTTCTAAGAAATAAATCAGATGCCTTTGATACATTTCAGTAGTTCAAGGCATTAGTGGAGAAGCAAAGTGGATACTACATCAAAGTTCTCAGAATGGACAGAGGAGGTGAGTATGTTTCTAATGAGTTTATGAATTTTTGCAGATATCATGGTATACACAAACAATTTACTACCAGGTATACACCACAACAAAATGGTGTGGCAGAGAGAGGAAAAATAGAACCATCATGGAGATGGCGAGAAACATGTTGAAAGCAAAACATCTTCCAAATGAGTATTGGGCAGAAGCAATAGCAACTTCTGTTTATTTTTAATAGGTGTCCAAAAACTTGTTAGGAACATGGTTCCTCAACAAGCATGGACTAATAGGAAACACAGTGTTTCACATTTCAGAGTTTTTGGGTTTGTAGCGTATTCACATGTACCTAATGAGCTAAGGAAGAAGTTAAACAACAAAGGAGAAAAGTGTATTTTTGCTGGGTATTAAGAGAATACAAAAGCGTACAAGTTGTACAATCCAGTCATTGGAAAGGTTGTGATCAGCAGGGATGTACATTTTATTGAGAATGAAGCATGGGATGGAAGTATAGAGAAAACAGTGAGTATAGCGAACCGGCTATTCCGCATGATGATATTGAGATGATAACTTTAGAATAACATACAGTTTGGGATTTTAGTTACAAAAGTAACCGAATCTATCAGAACAAGTGGTGATCTCAGGAAAATTTGTATTAATACAGACGGTCATTGTGAAAAAATCATGGGACATCTGGGCATTCGAGTACTGCGAACAGCCGGTTCGGCCAACAGGGAACTTCAGCTTTGGGAAAAATAGACAAAGGGAATATGGGACTGCGAAAAGCCAAAGCGGCCGAGGGCAGAGTGAGAAAAGTCAACATTTGACCAAATTGGAAGTTCAAAAACCATAACTTTTGACTCCGAGCTCCGATTTTGCAAAAATTGGACTTTCTGGAACGAGCACGAATCCTCTACATCACAAAAACTGAATTTCTATTTTACATGAGGATAGATATATTAAAGAGACAACGTCTTTCTGCTACCTTTCCACAATGGATAAGTGTCCCGTTGCTAATGTCAAGAAAACGCCTGTGAGCCATTGAAGAAACTCAAAGACAATGTCTATTATGACTATTCAACGAAATCTAGCTTGGAGGAAGAAATATGTAGCGGGAATTGTGGAGATCTGCTTAGCAAAGGATCAATCTTAATAGCGAGATGTCTTATTATGGTCACCATCGAATCTGATTTTCAATAAAACGTGAGGAAACACCGCCAATGTTTTAAGGTAGCGTGGGAGTGAATTAAGACTGCAGGAGGAAGCAGTTAGTTGTGAAACATGGGACTATTCATCCTTGTCCAATGTTGTGTAACCCTTTCTTGCTCAATTTCATATCTGCAGCTGTCTGAAAGGGGAAATATCCAATTACGCATTTTCTTCAGGTTCCTTATCATTGTGAATGAGTAGTGATTGATGAGTCTGTCTTGGGTTTCATTGTATAAAGTATTGACTGGTGAGATTATGCGGGTGATTTTCTCATACATTATGTTATCTTGCCCATTAAATTAAGATCGTGAAGAATGGCTGTTGGGCCCTTGTACATGTGGAGTCCAAAAGCATGGGATCCAGAGAGCATGTGGTAATGACTGAACTGTGCAACCATAAGCACAATGGAGTTTGACATTTGTGGCATGACCATCGAAAGCCCAGGTGTGTTTGGTAGCACTCCTTCCCCAACATCTTTCTCAATATGTTGTTCACAGACCATGTCCATTGCAAGTGCATCATACAATTGATCAAGAGACATGTGGAATTTGTTTGAATCATTTCGGAAGAAATGGAGATTGAGCCCCTTCTATTTCATTCCTCAAATTTGCTATCAAATTTGGATGCGAACAACCAGCCTAGTGTTCCCATTTAGTGTAATCATGAGAGCATGAAAGTCGTGGCCCCAAGATATTAGCAACAGTTAGCAAGCCCATAGAGACGATTCCGCATTTGAGAGAGCCGAAGAGCATCTGGAGGTATATACTCTAAGTCAGTCTCTAAAACTTGGAATTCAAGGACATCCAATGGACCGAGTCTTAGAGTGACATATAGAATCTGAAAGTCCAGAGTTGCTGTGATCCAGATGACAAACATGAGTATTGGGAAAAAAGTGCCCTCTATTTATATTCTGTGGTCACAACACGAGCTTTCGAGGCTCACTGGTTCCAACTATTTTTCTACAAACGAAGCACATCTATCGTTTCAAGAAAATTTAGACTTTTTCCTTGTGTGCAAGAAGCAGATAGGCCATGTTGCTAAGGAACAAGATTATGCAACTGGGGCAGATTTGTAAAAACTGTATTAAGGGTTGGAATTTGGCAGAATTAACACATAGTTTATCTTAGTTGTATAATCTGATCTATCAGTTAAAGGTGGTTGACCTCCTAACTGAATGTTCAATTTATTAATAAATTCATTGATGAATAAGACTCATTCAAATATTTCTACAATAGTTCTCTGCTATGAGATATGACAGGATGAAACTTTAGAGCAACAAGGTACTGTATCTACAAATCTTGGACATGCACCACAAGTTGTAGCACAAGCTACACCCTTCTACTATAGTCAGGAGGTCTCCAAGATTTCAGCCATCTTCAGCCATGCAAGAGACACCACAAAGAACACCAGAAGCTACTCCATCACCACAAAGTAGTCCCGCATCGAATACTCCTGTGCAACAGAAAACAAGAAGTCTAAGTGAGATTTATAATGTCGATACAACTAATTCATTTTCAGTTTTTGCATTATTTTCTCAAGCTGCAGATCCAATATATTACGAAGAGGCTATAAAGAATGAAGTTTGGGAAAAATACATGAATAATGAGATCGATGCTATAGAGAAGAATAAAAAATGGGAGATGATGGATCTTCCAAAATGAAAGGACGTGATAGGATTCAAGTGAGTCTACAAAACTAAATACAATGCTGATGGAAAAGTACAGAAACACAAAGCAAGGATGGTTGCAAGAGGTTTTACACAACAATATGGAGTTGATTACAACAAAACATTTGCACCAGTAACACATTTGGACACGGTAAGAATGGTTTTAGCAATTGTAGCTCAAAACAAATGGCCTATTTATCAGATGGATGTTAAATCAACATTCTTAAATGGATTCCTTGAAGAGGAATTTTATGTGAATCAGCTAGAAGGTTATGAGATTGAAGGTCATGAAGGAAAAGTATACAAATTGAAGAAAGTGCTCTATGGTCTCAAGCAAGCACCTAGAGCTTGGTACAACAGAATAGATTCTTATTTGATTAAGAATGGTTTCAGTAGGAGCAGCAGTGAGCCTACCTTATACACAAAGATAAATGAGCAAGGTAAAATTTTAATTGTTTGTTTATATGTAGATGATTTGATCATTACTGGAAATCTATCTACAGAGTCATTCAAATCAGCCATGAAGAAGGAGTTTGATATGAAAGATCTTGGTCTTATGCATTATTTTTTGGGCATTCAAGTTCAATAATCAGAAGGTGAATTTTTTATCTCACAAGAAAAGTATGAAAATGATGTTCTAAAAAGGTTTAACATGATGAATTGTAAGCCAGCGCAAACACCAGTTGTAGTAGGTTTGAAGTTGAGAAAGAGGATGAAGGATCATTGTGGATCCAAATTGTTTAAAAAGATTAGTTGGAAGTCTTATGTATTTGACGGCCATAAGGCCTGATATTATGTATGGTGTAAGCCTCATATCAAGGTTCATGGAATCTCCAAAAGATTCACATTGGCAAGATGGAAAAATAATTTTGAGGTATGTACGTGGAACAAGAAATCATGGAATTCTTTATTCAAGTTCAAATGAGCTCAAACTCATTGGTTATATAGATAGTGATCTTGTTGGAAGTATAGATGATCAGAAAAACACATCCAACTATAATTTTCACTTTGGAACAAGAGTGGTTTCATTGGAATCAAAGAAGCAACCCATTGTCATGCTATCTTCAGCAGAAGCAAATTATGTAGTAGCAATAGGAGCAGCATGTCAAGCTGTTTGGATGAGAAGAGTGTTGAGAGATTTACAACAGAAGCAAGAGGAAGCTACGTAAATTTTTTGTGACAATAACTCAGCCATAGCATTGTCCAAAAATCATGTTTTTCATAAGAGGAGCAAGCATATCGATATGGGGTATCATTTCATCAGGGAGCTGGTAAACAACAAGGAAATTGTCTTGAATTTTGCAGATCCAAATATTTTGTAGAAATTTTTACAAAGGACTTTGGCAAAAGAAGTTTTTGAATATTTGAGAGATTGTTTGGGAGTTTGTGATCCCGCACATGGAAATATGAAAACTCAAATGAAGCTCCAAAGAGTGAAAGCTACAAGTTTGAAATTAAGGGGAAGTGTTGGAAATATGCATGCCCATGCATAGTAGGAATTCCAACTATAGCTATTTTTAGGAATGGATTAAAAATAGATTTAGTTTTACTTTAGTTTGCTTTAGTTAAATCAAATTTATAAGTTTTTTTAATTAGCATTTAATTCATGGGTCAATATTTTAAAGCATGAGTTTAGATGTTAGATTGTGCTCAGTTGAAGAGCTGTTAGTGGGTGAGTTATTCTATTTAAATAACAACAATTGTAATTGTTTTGTATACACACACAAAGTTGTGAAATTTACACAAGCAAGGAAGGATGTGCATTGAAAGCACATAGCTGCACATACAGCTTGATTGTAAAGAGTTGAAGCTCTGAGTATGATGAAGCTTTTATTAATGGAGATTACGCACAACAGTTCTGGTTCGAATATTCATTGTTTTATGGAAGTTATTTAAGTATTCTGTTTATTTCTTTTATGTTGTTTGTTGTATAAGACTACAGATTTTCTACTATAGTTTTGTTTGCTTGAACAAAAGTATGCACTATTTGTAGATGATAGTTCTATTTTTAAGATGTTTTATTTTTAGAGTTGAGTGTTATATTGTTAGATGGAAGCCCTCTATATAATGGAGGAAATTGTTAGTGTTTACACACAGATTGTATTGAGATGAAGCTCTGACAAGGAAGAAGATATATATGTACAAAAGTGGTGATTTGAGTTTAAAATGATCTGCTTTATTTGCAATATTTTTTATTTTATTTTTCTTTTGTTTGATATTTTATTTTCCTAATTTCTACGAATTGGTATCAGAGCAAGGTTTTTCAACAGGGTTCTAAATTGAAATCTAACTATGGCTTCTATATCCAGGTTGCAGACATTGCAATTTACAAGAAAGAATTCAAGATGATAGATCTAGGTCTCATGTACTGTTTTTTGGGCATTGAAGTTGCCACAGAGGCCCTGAAGACCAACATGTGAGACCTTGGCCCGTTGGTGCTTCCCTACCATGTCCAAGCTCTCTGTCTCTTCTCTAATTTTCTCTCCAAAATCTTAAAGACCAGTGGCACCAAGTCATGGATTAATAGACAGTATGTGCTGAAATTCAAGCGCCCGTTTCGGCACATCTGCATCCATTTAGGTGGAAAATCCGTGATCCGCGCGGTGGAAAAGGGACTGAATCTCAGCACTGCTATCTCAGAGCCTTTGAAAATGGTGCTGCACAGATTCGGTATTACCTCCTCTTCTTCCACATGGTATTAGTTTCAGTATCTCAAATCCAAAGGCCGAATGAAAAAGGGAAATAAAATCTGGCAGATTTGTCTTGGCAGTGGGTTTAAATGCAACAATGGAGTGTGGATTGTGAACAGAGATATTGCACTGTCTGGTGATAATGCCTGGTCTGATTCTATCATTGACTACCCCCTTCAAATTCCAGATTTTTGCCCAATCTAAGTGGCTACTTTGCTATTATTATTGAGGTCCACCGCTAAGTGAAACATGTGATAGTGGGCAGTGGGCTTACTAATTATCCTCAACGGGATATAATGAGGTTGGTCGGAATAAATTTGTTCTAAAAACTTATATACATAGATTTCATTGCCATACTTATCGGGATGAGCAGACATAAAGACGTTGTTTAATTGCATGAAATTGTTATCAGTAACTAATTATTTTATGTTTATTTTTTTGGCTATGTTAAAATTATTAATTGTCGCCTCCTTCAATATTTATAACAATTCTGATGGTTTCATTAATATGATTTTCTGATTTTTCCAAAATATGGTGCATTTTGCATCGTTCTAAGGATGTGGATGTGTTTTCTTGTTCTTATTAAATAGCTTTGGCACGATTTAGGAAATTTATAAATAGTTGTGAATGTAAACCAAGTGATGTTAAATCTACTTATATATTTCATCTATCAACTTTAGTCTTTGCAAATAGCAACATTGCAATTTTTTCTTTTTAATTTATAGTTTCTTAAATGACAACTTATACAAAAAGTTAAATTCTATCACACTGTTGTTAAATTCACAACCCCACTTCTTTTAAAATTTAAGATGACATAATTTAGTCTTTGATGATAAATTAAATTGTTCAAAATAATGTTCACTAAAGGATGTTCTCTACCGAAGAATGCCACTAAAATAAGTTCCAAAAAGAATTGCAAGGTTTATTTGAAGTGTAAAGATAAATCCCAAGTTTCATTTAAAATGTAAAGCTAATTTCTAACCAGGGAGACAACTATTGGAAATAGATAATTTCTCTTCACATGTTTTTTGTTATTTTTAGGAAAAGTAAAAAACAAGTTGCTTTTCTATTTTATAGATTAGTTTTAATTAGATGTCACTATTTTAAGGATAAAAGTAAATAAAACAAATAGTTTTGTTTGCCTGAACAAAAGTATGCACTATTTGTAGATGATAGTTCTATTTTTAAGATGTTTTATTTTCAGAGTTGAGTGTTCTATTGTTAGATGGAAGCCCTCTATATAATGGAGGTAATTGTTAGTGTTTACACACATATTGTATTGAGATGAAGCTCTGACAAGGAAGAAGATATATATGTATAGAAATGGTGATTTGAGTTTAAAATAATCTGCTTTATTTGTAATATTCTTTATTTTATTTTTCTGTTTGATATTTTATTTGCCTAATTTCTACGAATTGGTATCAGAATAAGGTTTTTCAACAGGGTTCTAAATTGAAAGCTAACTATGGCTTCTATATCCAGGCTGCAGACACCACAATTTACAAGAAAGAATTCAAGATGGTAGATCTAGGTCTCATGCACTGTTTTTTGGGCATTGAATTCAAACAATCAGAAGATGGAGTTTTTATTTCACAAGAAACATATGCTAATGATGTTTTGAAGATATTTAACCTGTTGAATTGCAATCCAGTGCCAACACCAGTTGTAGTAGGTTTGAAGTTAAGCAAAGATGACAACAAATCATTTGTGGATCCAACATTGTTCAAAAGGTTAGTTAGAAGTCTCATGTATTTGACTCTCACAAGGCCTGATATTATGTATAGTGTGAGCCTCATCTCAAGGTTTATGAAATCTCCAAAAGATTTACATTGGAAAGATGGAAAAATATTTTTTAGGTATGTATGTGGAACTAAGAATCATGAAATTTTATATTCAACATCAGATGTGTTTAAACTCATAGGTTATACAGATAGTGATAGTGCCAGAAGTATAGATGATAGAAAAAGCACATTCGTCTATGCTTTTTAGTTTGGAACAATATTGGTTTCGTGGGCATCAAAGAAGCAATCCATAAACACACTATTTTTATCAGAAGTAGAGTATGTATTAGTAACATGAGCAACATGTCAGGCTGTTTGGATGAGAAGAGTGTTGAAAGATTTGAGGAAAAATAAAGAAGATACTACACATATTTTTTGTGACAACAGTTCAACAATAACATTGTCTAAAAATCATGTTTTTCACAAGAGGAGCAAGCATATTGACACGAGTTATCTTTTAATCAGAGAGGTGGTTTAAAAAAAATGAAATTTGTCTTGAATTTTGTAGATACGAAGATCAATTTGCTGATATTTTCATGAAGGATTTGGGAAATGAAGTTTTTGAGTATTTGAGAAATTGTTTGGGAGTTTGTGAACAGGAATATGTCAGATCTAGAAGTGCACACTCAGCTCTAGAATAATAAAAGTTTGAATGTTGAAATTAAGGGGGAGTGTTGGAAATAGATAATTTCTCCCCATATACTTTTGCTATTTTTTAGGAAAAGTAAAAAGCACTAGTTGCTTTTCCATGCATAGGTTAGTTTTAATTAGATGTCACTATTTTTAGAATAAAAATAAATAAAACAAATAACTTTGTTTGCATGAACAAAAGCATGCGCTATTTATAGATGATAGTTCTATTTTAAAGATGTTCTATTTTCAGAGTTGAGTGTTCTATTGTTAGATGAAATCTTTCTATAGAATGGAGACAATTGTAAGTGTTTACACATAGAGATTGCATTGAACTAAAGCTCTGACAAGGAAGAAGATATATATGCATAGAAGTGGTGATTTGGGTTTGGAATAATCTTCTTTATTTTTAATATTATTTATTTTATTTTTGTTGTTCGTTGTTTTATTTGCCTAATTTCTACAACAACATCGTGGTGCAAGGTGATTTAACACTAATGAAATTTTATTAGTGTTAAATTTTTTTTAATAGAGTTAGAATCTAGAATGGGTGTATATTTAAATTAATAAAGTAATTATTTGAATATAAATATGTAGTGCCCACAAAAGATTAATATTAAAATAAATAACAAATAAATAAATATATGGTGAAGTGACGTGGAAGATAAGTGAAGGAGGTTGGTGGGTGAGTAAGAGGGGAGGTAGCATGTGGCAGGAAGTGGCGTGTGGGAGGATCCCTGGCAAAGCACATGGCCATCTGAAACAACCTTTCAGATATGTCATTTCTTTGCAAATAATACCAATGCTTTATTTGAAATTCAGAGGAATTTAATGTGTTGAAAACAAGTTAACATTGTAAATCTAGTAGTATTTGGAAAGCTGCAGCGATGACAGAAGACACGGGTTTCCTCGTTGGCAGTCACTCTATTTCGCTTATGTAAAAAACAGGTCTCTAACCTGACCAGTTTACTTTTCCTACATACTCCTTGCATGGGCTAAGATGCGAACTAGTCTAGAGAAGGGTAGGACACCCATCAAAGCATGAGCCTTTGTACATGGCATGGATTTCCACTGCAACATAATGGAAAGGTGTTTTGTCAGATGTTGCAGTTGCAAATGTTCTGGTACATATGTATGTAAAATATGGAAGCATGCACTTGGCATATGATTTTTTTGGACTAAATGCCTGAAATAAATGTGGCATGAACTGCAATGATTGTAGGAAACCAAAGCATAATGAAGAAGGGATAGGATTTTTTTAGATAATGTAGTTGTAAGTGCTATAGTAGGTATGTATGTAGAATGTGGAAGCATGCGCTTAACATGTGAACTTTTCAACTAAATGCCTGAAATGTGGCCTCATGGAATGCAATGATAGAAGGATATGTACAAAATGGGTTTATTGAAAAGGCCTTAGAATCTCTCAAGAAAATTCTTCCTACAAGTGTCCAAACAAATCCATTACTTTGTCTAGCATCCTCTTTGGTTGTGCCAAAATAGATGCCTTGGGAAACAAAATGCACAAAATGGATTTTGTTGAATGCATTAATGGAAGGGTTTAAAATTTGAATAAACAAGTGGTTTGTGCCAGGTTTGATCTTGTTTGAGTGAAGAATTTTAGGAAGGCTTATTAAGAGAAAAATAATCTCTTGGTCACTAAGTAAGTAAATGAAAATGAAATGGGAGCTGCTGAATGATGTGAGCTTTCCACATTGCAAGATTCCTTCTGATATGCATTACACAAGCTACAATGATGGTACATTTCTTATCATAATTTGTAGTGCAATGGCTAGTGCTGCAAAATTTGTGTGTTTTGCTACGAAGGGTGTGAATGTGCCTTGGGAATGTGTGAACATAATACAAACATGTTTTCATGGTGTGAATATTGTGTGTGACAAAAAAATGGGAAGAAAGATAAGGGTATGTGAAAGGAGTGTGTTGAGGTGCAAAAAAATGTAAAAATAAGAGGTTTGTAATGAGATATGTGTACTAAATGTGGCAACATAGATTAACACAACAAGTGTTGGTCAGGGCAGCTTGAAGGATTGAATTATCCTAGACAAGGACATGTCTTGAATGGATCAAAATGCAGGATTTTTTGATGCACATGAACTGTTTGGTAGATTTCCAAAAGAGAGTTAGAGCCTTGTAGAATGCAGATAAACCCACCTGGAGCACCACTTGCACTACGGACATTGGTTTTTCTAGGAATGGTCTCCTTACCTTTATCTCTTATAATTTTTGTATAATTTGGTTATTCATTTACAATAAAATAAAAATATTAAACTATTAGATACTCAAACAATTGGATATTTTAACCAAGCGGCTAGTACAAATCAATAAAACAACACCTCGTGATTTTGCTACCTACTTACAATTTAACCCTCAACCGTTTCGCAACCACAACCTCATGCATGGCTAAACCCAGAGTGTCAAAACTTGGTTCTCGTGTCCATTGGTTTTGGAGAGATCTAGTTGAGTTAACCTAAACAACCATTTTTGTCTACTTTGCAAAGTTTTTTAAAAATGAAATTTTTAGAGTGATGCAAAATAACACTCTGAGCCTTGTAAAAGAGATGTCAAGCATCGTATGGGTTCCTTGTTATGTAGATATTTGTGACAAGCATTAGCTCGACCTCGTTTGACTGTTTGCACTCTCTTCGCCGTTCCTCTAGGAGCCTTGTTACTCCATTTTATAGTTTTACTAAAACTGAAAAGTTGGGTTTCATTTCGGCTCACCTTTTGGACCCTAAGCAATGAAATGCTTGCCCGCCTTTGTAACCCTCTAGTATTTTTACTAGAAAATTTCCTGAAACCTTCGGTTTAGGAAAATCACATTCCTAGTTAGTTTGGCGGAGGGGTTTTGTAGGCCTCTGATCGCTATTTGACTAGGTCAAACTTGGCTGATTACGACCGGTGGCTCTGGAAAACCATTCGCCAATTGTGCATTGTTTTCTAGTTCTTAATTCTGTTAGTCCTTATGGATTCTTTGTATATATGTGGACATGTAAGAATTTTCCCATCATGAATTTTCTTATCGGAAGATAGTTTTTGAACGCACTTTCTTAGCCTTCGAGCCAAAATTGGGATTTTTTGCAACTAGAAGGAAAAATACAAAAAGGAAGTTGTAGGACCCCAGTCAAGTTAGAAAACCATCGTGGAAACTTATTAACACTTGTAAATAACTATTTAGAACTCTATCTTGTGACTTGTTTGTGAAATTAGACTTTTGGCAAAATAGTGTTCTCTCTCTTCTCTATCTCTTTCTCTCTCCTTGGTTAAGAAATGAAGTGAAATGAAATGGAATGAATGTGTGTCTCTAACCCTCTCCCTTAGAATGCAAATTATTATTATGTAAATGGGAAACCAAAAAATGTTAATTATACTAGATCTAGGTGGATGCGATGCCAACGCTTTATCGTTGATTTCATGCTCACATGGTTTCGCAGGATGTAAGTAAGATGGCGAAATATCATGGATGTGATTCTTTGTACATTGTTAGAATTTATGTATGTTAATGGAAAGGAATTTTTAATGTATTGTTATGTTACAGTAAAGTTATTTATTGAAATTTGGCAATATGAATGAGATGTTAGTTTTAGGGATACTTCAGGAAATGCGCATTTAACTATAGGTGTTATTTTGATTCAAATTGACATATGGTAAAAGGGTGTTGAATGTGTGTGTGTGTGTGTGTAAATGTAATTGTAGAGGATAATTCAGCATCTTGCAAAGTATTAGAAGGGTTTACTATTGAATTTTTGTAATAATTTTAAGATGCTAGCATTTAAAGGAATGTTCATCTAACCATGGGTGTTATTTTGATCCCCAAGTTTTGCATTGTAAAAGTTGGATATTGGGTTAAGTGAAATTGAACTTAATAGCTTATAGTACAATTCCAGTGTGTAATTGATGATCAAATAATTGGTGTGTTTTTTTTCTTACCTCAATAATGTAATAAATAGATCTAAACAAAACAATCCATCCTAGTATAAACTTTGTGTATAACTACCCTTTTTGTGTGACTCTTGTAGCATAGAAAACTAAAACCTTAGAATGAACTTAAAATATTTACACTCTATGACACCTTCTAGTTGAGTAAATAAGAGCCCAAGGTTGAGTCTATTGTCATAGCCTGTATTCTTAACGATGTCATTATGAACCCAACACTTAGGAACGACTTGGTTCAACTTTATCTTGAGTATGTTGCCCCCTACTAGGTTTAGTAATCATGTGTATAGTAAGGAAAATGTGTTCTGTTAAGTAGTACTCCTTGGGAAGCCAACAATAAACATAGTGTAAAATCCTCTTAGACCGACATACATGTTGAGTGGAAAAGATCACCAACTAACCTTGGAAGTCACCCTTAGGAGTTGAGATCATAATTGAATTCAATACCCAATCTCGATTATTGTTTGGGTTCTATGATGCAGTATTAGAGTTAATTTCAAAACTTAACAACATTTTAGTGAATGATTAGTTTGTGAAAATGTAGCCATTAGATGATGTCTTTAGAGAAAGGTGAAATTTAGGTCATTCTCATATAAATTTTAAACCATCTTGTGGTGAGAAGCAAGACCCACATTGTGCAAACTCTAGTGTGAACCGTAACCCCTTAAAACGATGATCTACTCCATCTTTCTCTCCCACTTGTCCTATTATGTAATGGGTGTATGATGTGAACTGTGATAATGTTTTTAGTGATAAACCCCCTAAGGATAGGACTAGTAGTCTCATGAGCATACCAATGTCCCTACTAATAAATGGGTTACAAAAAAATAATTAAAAAGGTAATTTAATCAAAATGGATGAAACCATTTTAAGCTGAATAAAATGATGTGAGTGGATGTGATTTTTTGGTTACTTATGCATGAGATTATTGAGTGTGAACCTCTTTAACCCCTCTCAAGCAAGAGTGTCAGCTTGGCAAGAAGTATTGATTGTACCTAGAGTCACATGATGATTTTTGGAGATAAAGGTTTTCAATCACCCTAGTTGTGACCTTAGTAAGGTGTGTAAAAATTATAATTGAATGTCTCCTTGTAATATGCATCTAATACTTATTTTCCTAGGAATCCAAACTTGGACGAGTATGAAATCATACTCCTTGGATCTTGATGACACAATGATCTGTAAACTCTTCAACTTTGGAATTATCCACAGAAACACAAAATAAAACATTGTTGTTCTACTTTCTACTAGAAAATGACAAAGATAGTGAATGAATTATGATTATTCTTAGAATCCACAATTACAGGAAAGGAAAGAAGTTAAGCTGATAAACACCAAAAAATTTTATCCTGGAAACCTCCATTGGAGGAAAAACCAGTCGGGAAGGGAAATTGCTCTTTCTTCCCACTTTTATTGTCCAATTAAAAATAAAAAGTACAAAATTTACAATAAGTATGAAAGAGAAGTAGATAATATCTCACACTTCCTCCCAAATACTTGTTTGCTCTGTCTCAACACTCCTTTCTTCTACAAAACACAATCCCAACACTAAGAACTTCTTGTTCACTTCCTTTCATGCTTTGATGATCCTATTCTCTTATACAAACAAGTATTTATAGCCTTTCCATGTCCTCCCATGCACTGGAGAATGGGAAAGGTCATGGAGGAGAAGAGACACGAACAACCTTCCAAATTTTCGGCTGTTCATTTTATATTTTTGTTTTCAGTCCAAAAGAGCCAAGACCGCCACCCAATGCAAACTGGCGGTCCCAGGACCACCACCCTGGTTGGGTGGTGGTTTTGTAACTGCCACTCTGCACAGAGCGGAGGTCATGTTACTAAAAGGATAGAACCTCTGTGTATCATTTTTCTTTCTTTGTGCTAACTTTTTTGATGAAGTAGATTCATTTTGGATTGCTATGGATCACACCTCCCCAGCTTAGGAGTATTTTTGTCCCAAAAAAGTTTAGTGCGGGAGCACATGAGGAAATAATTCCCTCACTTACTCCTTTGAGTACCACTGGACCTGCCTTGGTGTTTTTCCTTTCAGTCTAATCTGCCAAGACTCCTATGGTCCTCTCCTAGTCTCTCTGACCTTCTGCTACAACACTACATCCTCCTCAAATTCACCTCGTGAGTCCAAGATGCAATCCTCAATGGAAGGTAGAAAATGTAGACCTTCATCTTCGTCTAGCATGGATGGCTCATATAGGTGCAAGTTCTCACAGTTTATTACAGAGTACATCCTCATAAATGGTGGCAAGTCAAGTCAAAAAGCATTTTCTCCCACCTGCTCCAATATGGTGAAGGGTCCATATCATAGTGGCTTGAACTTCCTTGCTTGACCTTGTAGTCTCTCCTTACTCAAGTAAAGACAAACTCTATCTCCAACATGAAGCTTATGTTCCCTCCTATGCTGGTCATGCCTGGCTTTGTACTTAGCTTGAGATTTCTCTAGCTGTTCTTTGACTTGGAGATGTATTTTCTGGATCCTCTCAATGATTTTTTTTTCTCTAGTCACCTTTGTGTCTCATGTCTCCTCCTCATCCTGCTGCCCAAATGCTATGTCCAATATATTTGTAGGTAGATATCCCAAGCATGCTTCAAATAGTGACTTCATAGTGGATGTGTGTACTGCCCAGTTATAAGAATGTTGAATGTAGGCTAAGGATTCATCCAAAGTCCTTAGATATTTGTTGTTATACCCTCTGCTCAACTGTACCAAAGTCCTATTTACCACCTTTGTCTATCCATCTGTCTGTGGATGGAAAGTTGTGCTCCTCTGTAACCTAGTATCCATCTTGTCCCACAAAGTATTCCAAAGCTTCCCCAAGAACCTGGAATCCCTGTTAGAAACAATAGACTTTGGTAAATCAAAATGTACCCATACATTAGCAAAGAAAAGATCTACTACGTCATGTGCTTTTACTATATTTTTATATGCCATAAGAATACAGATCTTACTGAATCTATCAACAACAACATATAGATAGTCATGGCCATGTTTAGACATAGGTAATCCTCATACAAAATCCATAGAAATGTCCTCCAATGGATGAGTAGGTACTGGAAAAGGCATATAAAAACTCTCCTTCCTAGTCTTAGGCTTGCTAGTACAACAAAGTTTACATCCACGTATAAATTTTGATACTTCTTCTTGCATATTGGGCCAATACACGTACCTTTGCAAGTGGGCTAGGGTCTTACCAACACCAAAACGTCCCACTAGTTTCGAGGAATGTGCTTCCCTCATCAATAGAATTATTTATTCTTTTGGCACGCAAAGCTTCCCCCATCGATAGAGCAGCCTGTCCTTGAGATAAAAATCTTCAATCCCTATTCTTTCAGTCTCTTGGGACTGTAACTGCTGAAATGTCACCCCAAAGTCTATGTCCTAGGCATATGCCTCTCTGTAAGCTTCCTTCGTAAAGGGCTTGATCTGAGAGATAGTGACTAAACATGAAAATGTTTCCTATGTGGGTTGCCTAGACAACATGTTGGCCACCAAGTTTGTACTATCCTTATTGTATTTGATCACCAGATGGAACTGCTGAAGGAATCCCATCCATTTGTTGTGCCTTGCCCTCTGCAATTTAGACTGTGCTTGCAAATGTTGGAGAGGTTTGTGGTCAGTGTTAGAGTAGGTATTTACCTTAGCTCATGTTCACCTAGGTACTTTATTTACATTTATTGTATTTATCCTCACCCACTTATGTGTGTGGATAGTTCTTTTATCTTATTTAGATATTAGGAGATATTATCTAGTTGTTAGGTATAGTTCTTTCCTTTGTCTATGGTATTGACTAGATTCTTGATGTCTAGTTCTCTCCTAAATCTATGGTCTTGACTAGTTCTTTGATGACTAGTTATTTCCTTGATTTATGGCTTGATCTACGACCTTGATTGGTTCTTAGATTGTTATTCCTTGCCTATTTAAGCAAGGCCCATTCTCAATGTATTTACTTTGAGTTCCATAATAATATATGATATTGTTGCTCATTTGTTTGCAAAGGTTTATGTAAAGTTATTCTGGCGAATTACTTTCATCTTATTGATCGTGATGTTTGATTAGCATCTGTGTTCTTGGCTTGGCACGATCTAGTTATTGTTCCTTTCAAATACAAGAGGAAAGATCTACTTAGTTTTGTGACATTTTGCAAATTAATTTGGATTTGAAACAAGGTGTGTAGACACTCCAAATTCATTGCACTAAAATCACTCTCAGATATCTCTTCAATCATATCTAACATCAAATTAAGTCCTATTAATTAGGCTGATAGGCCTATATATAACTCCACACATACTTCTTTTTCCATAGATTGCTTGACAGGTGGGTTGTAGCTCTTTTCCATACACCATATGACATTTGACAAAATTACATAAATTATGTGATTTAAAATTGGAAAAACAAAAAATAGTTATACCATTCGAAATTTCCTAATGGAAAACCTAAAAAACAAGGCCATGATATGGCAAATCTTGCCAAAGGTAATGGTTTTTTTGTTGTTGTGATGGGTACATTTGGTCTATAGTTTTTGCGCGGGAATTGTATGTTGGAAAGGGAAACTTTGTTTGGGCATTGCTTTTGAAATGTAATAAATCCGTATGGTGATAAAAAGCATATATTCGAGAAGCTTGAAACAAATATTACAATCATAAAATTGGTAGTATATTTGTGAATGTCTATTTAGCGTATGACTTGTTTCCTTGTTGTGATGTTTGAGGAAGTAGACAAACGGGATGCAAATATGCAGCGAATTTTTGTTTGACTGGAGCTTGCTATGGGTGTGTTTTTGTCAACAATTGAAGGAAAGATGTTGAAATTTTGAGGCGAGGGGTAGGTAGCAATTTTTATGTATATTTCGTGTGCGAAGATATAGACCCGAAACTTGATGAACCATTGCAATTGTTTTTGGCGTTACGTGAATGCACTTTGTAGGAAGAGGGAAGTATCAACATCTTGTTCAACTTTGTATGATGGAAAGGCATAAGAGTTATCGTTTGGTGGTAGTTGAAAAAATCTTTCACGAAACTTGTCGCGAACGTGCAGATAAAATTGTATTAATTCGTATTCTTTGCGTAGTGTGATTGAAGTATTAGATTGTAAAAATGGAAAGAGACAACATAGAAAATTATGAGAATACCAATAAAATTATTTTGATTGCGGTGTGGTGAATATGAAAACAAGGCTAATGAAAAGGCTAGTGAAAGTGTAATACAAATACATTTCAGAAATGCATGGCAACGTGGCGTGGTGTGTGGAGGTTGGCAATTGTGTAAAGTTACATGTGGTATGCATTGCTGTGTATTGAAATTCCATTTTTTTTGGAAGATAAAGTTGAACACATTATCCAGACACAATTGGCCCACTGTGACTGTCCTCAAATGCAAAACACAAAGATTATGGTGGATGCGTAAATGATGTACCCAGCGTGTGATGAAGAATATGTTTTTGTTAAGTTAAGATAAGTTATTTTTTTTAATGTATTTGAATAACATTGAATGAAAGTAGCGCTATGTTTGTGCCTGCGTTGTGTTTCAATTTCTGAAACTAAATTCGTAAGGGGAGAGTAGAAGTGTTTTTTTTTTATTTGCAATTTTTAGGATGTTGCAATTTTTAAGCTGCAAATAGTTTTGAAATAATCTATTAAGAATACATTAGAGTAACAAAAATTTCTTGTCTCTGTTGTCGTAGTATAGAGACAGTTGTAAACAGGCTTAAATTTTTAATTAAAACATGGCATATAAAAGTAAAAATCCAGAAAAACAGACCAAACCTGAAATGTACACACTGTAATTTTTGAACCCTGTAGATTGATAGGCCACGCATACCATGTGAATTAATAAAGGAATTGGATAATAGTAATCAGACCATCCACTATTGACATATCAAATATTGTGTAATGTAATGGAAAAAATTTCCAATTGAAAATGCATTTTGACAGAAGGATATAAACCAATGGTGACATATACATCGCAAAATTACATTCTGCCATCACCAGGGCGGCACCTAACTATTGAAGAACAATGAGAGAGGAGATTGAAAAAAATGAGTTAATAAATAACAGAGACAAAAAACCAAAAAATATATGTTTAACAGAGGTAATGCATGAAATGTCAAGGCCAAGGAAGACTCCAGCTGGGATATGCACTGTCTGGTTTAGACGTACGCTTGACTGATCCCTAAAAAAAAAAAATCCATAACCCCTCCACAGATAACCCATGCAACAGTTTCCCATGACTTGCACAACTATAAGCGAAGACGAGACATTTTGAGCAGGAGGTAGTGGAGAAGAAGGAACCAGACCATTGTCACCATTCGAAGAGGTCCCCAGACAACATCTGCAACAATTCCGCATGACTTCCACAATAAAAGGCCAAAAAAGGGAAGAGTAAAGGGTTTATAAAAGATAAAGCGGTTCGAATGTAGTTCTTTTTAATCTATTTCTTACAGCCCGATGTACCAAAAAAAAATGGAGCTAGGGTGTTCTTCGGTTACAGTGTAAAAAATATTGTGATAATGGTGTTGTTGCTCAAATACAAAGAACAAAATGTATATGCAACATGCAATGAACAATAAAAAGTGCTATCATGTTATTGTTGTGGAAATACAATGAAAGATGTCTAGGTCCAATAGTAATTTAAAAAATTAAAATATTCATTGCCTTGTATATATTTGCTTCCCTCAGTGTTGTTACTGTACTTGCTTCTGATAATTTGTAAGTGCAAGATGCAATCTGGAGTGAGGTAAATAGTCGGCTATGCAAAAAAATTCTAGAAAAGAAAATAGTCATTTACGCAACAAATTCCAAAATTTGCATGATTAAAAAAAGTCAATTTTGTTTAGCTGAAAATGCTTCGCATCAACAGAGTATCGCAACCTGAAATATTTATCATCCCAAAGGAATCTTAGTAAACTAGATGCGAAATGGGTAAGCAAATTACAAGGCCATGATTATGAGGAAGCAAGTAAGGCAACATGTGATATGCAGTAACCTCTAAAGAAGGAAGAAAATTGCTGGAAAAGCTTGAAGCAATGAGACAACAACATATAAAAACCATATCCTTAGTTGTTAATTTCCCAAACATGCATAATATATTGTAAAGGCAAAAACTTGCAGGGGAAAACACTGTTGCAATTCAAGTAGACAAAAGAAGAGAATAAATATTTTTGGATTATAATTTCATTGCATGGGAAGTAGTCTAAGAATAACACGATTACAAAAATGTTTTAAGGAAAGCAAGGAAAAAACTATGTAACAACTAGCATGCTGTGAAGCAGAGTTGTATGTAGTCATAGTGATTAGTGTGTAACATAGACAAATGTTTCTTTTCTTTGCGGTTGATATCATTTGCAGGAACAAACAATTTTGTTTTGTTTTTTTATCTTTCCAAAAACATAGAGTATAATGTTGGATTGTTCCTCGTCTTACGGTGAGCCAGTCATGAAATTTGTTCATGTAGGCACATGGGGTGAAAATCGTTCCAAGAACCTGAAAGAACATGATGGATATGTTAGACATAAAATAAATAATTAAACTTAAATGTAATGAGTAGAGTTGGTGGACATAGATGCTCACCAGAAAAGGGAGAAAGCTAGGTTTGTTTGATTCTGGAAATCGAGTTGCCAACTGCCAAAGTGAATGTACCCTTGATTTGGAATTGACGGAGAAGAAATACAGTCTTCAAGATGTCCTGTTGATATTCTTCATATTGTGTTTGAGAAAGTTGAGGGAAGACTTTTCCCAATAATGGCTCTCGCAGGGTGCAGTGAAGGGAGTCATCTTTTGTGTGCAAAGTGCAATGGAGCATGTGCTTATATGTGTATGGTTTTGATGAATTGCAAGTTACACAAAAGGAAATTTGTTTCATTTTAGCTAGATCTGGTTTCGTGAGATGGTCACATTCTACACATAAGGCTTGGAAAGGAGAAAGGATATGTTCTTCGCACAAAGTACGCCAATGATCTGCACAAGGGAGATGAAGTTGTTAGAGGGATATATTCTTAACAAGCACATTTGATGGGTGAGAAAAATGTTGAAGTGAGATAACTTAAAAAAGTGAAAGTACAAAGCACTTGCCTCTATGTTTGTGTTTATGTGAGATTGTAAAAGTGTTTTCGAAGGTTCATCATTTAAAGGGTCGATGAAGGATGAATGTCCTACACGTACAACACATGAACCCTTTGTTCCTTTTCTGATGAAGCTTTTGAAAAGAAATAGTGGCATGTTCCCTGCTGCAATATTGTCTCTTATTGTATGACATAGTGAAACATGAAAGTTTCCCAAATGTACCTGATAGGAGAAAGAAACATGTTCGGTTAAAAATGAAGGTAATAATATGGGGCATTGTATATTCAAATGAAATAAGGGAGAGTTTCTATACTATTTCTTTTGCATTGTCAACGTCAGAGTCTTTAACGTAGAGGGTGAACATGTCGTTAGTGTGATGGATTCTTGTTACAATTCCAGCAAATAACCCTACGGAGAATGTTGCATTTGATTCAACAAGCTCTTGAATTGTCATGGCTAGTGTCAATTTTTAAGATTCACAAGCTATTGGTATGTTCTCCATAGTGGTTGTTGCAATTGTGAAAAGAGAGCAGATGACATCCCCTCTTTCGTACTTTGTTTTTTCTTTGACAGTGAATCCAGTAACATGCAGACCACAACCAGCAACAACAATCGATGTAAATTTGTTGACAAAGGTGTTTCTCATGTTCAAAGTAATGGTCATTTGACCTTTTTTGTCAATCAAATCAGCGTGGAGGATTTCAAATTTTTAAGGGGAAATATTGCTTGAATGCACTGGTCCATAGACGACCAAGATGTCACCCCTAAACATAGTTGCAACTTTTCCTACAAAAATGTCAAGTATCGAGGATGGTCATTGTGATCCTTGTTTTGGGCTGCAATTTCAATGGTATTAGAAGGCTTTAATCAAAAGGTTGAGTAAGATAATAAATGAATCATGATAAGAAATTATAGAAATGTTAGAAAGATATTACTGTTTAGAGGGTTCTTGTAAAGGATCACTGCTACCAATGCCTTTGTTCTTGGGTGGCTATTCCATGTCTTTCTTGCTGTGACTATTTGTAAAGCATTGAAATATGTACATGCTTGTTATAGAATGTCAATTGAAAAGGAAATAAAAGAATCAACTAAATAGATGTTATTTGTGCTGAATCAATAAAACGAGGTATGTGCACTTATAATTACGCAATGTTGTTGTTGGTGTTTTCGAGGAGGGAAAAAATTGCTAGGTGGGAACTCTAATATGAAAATATTTCAAATGATTTACAGGTTTTTTGTTTTGCATTCGACCATAAATGGTCATTGATGTTTTTGATGAAGAAACTCGGTTGCTGATTGTAGAAGGTGAAATTGTTTTTTGCATAATTGTTGAAAGCAACATTTTTTTTTCTGTTTTACTTGTGCATGTCGATGTTGAAATCTCCAAAAATGTAGCTGGGGATGGTCACATCAATGGAATGGAAGACATTTTTTAGAACAATGAAGATGTTTTCGAGATTTACATTTGGTGCAGTGTAGACATTTACAATTGTTATTCATTGCCCTTACAATACTATGTTTGTGAATATGGACTCTACGTTTGTTCTTTGAAAGTAATTATTTTGTAGGAAAGATATATTGTTCTCAATAAAAATTTCAAGACCATGTACATGGTGCGCATAAAAGAATTGGTATCTGTCAAGGTAGTCAACTACAATCGGACAAGGCATGTGAGTTTCTTGTAAACAAATAAAGTGAGATTACATTAATTCATGGTCGCGGAGAATGGATTCTCTATGAGCATGGAGACTTCGGATATTTAGCGAAGCAACTATAATAGAGGAAGAAAAATCATTTGGAGAAAAGTCATGTTGAATATCCCATTTAGCTTTGTTTTGGAGTAGTGCCATTTTTGTACTGATAGTTTGTTTGACGTTGAATTTATTTTTCATAAGTGGGGATAATAAGTAAAGGTTGGAAATGGTTTTGACTCGTGACAGAATTGTATATGCCAAGCCATGTGTAGACACACCAAAAGGACTGAAAGAAATTCATTCAAGGGCGAGACCTTGTTCTCTGTGTATTGTGTGAGAAGAACAAAGTTGTATAAGAAATTGTTTTTGTATTGTAAATGGTCTCTTGTATGATGTTCTACACAAGGGTATAGCTACACAAAGAATAGGGACCCAATCAAGTTCTGTTTGGGCTGCAGACAATTGCGGGTGTTTAGATCTTTGTTGTTTTCCAATACAGGGGTCATTGAATTTTATCCATATGGCGTGAAAGATAGTTTTCATTGTGTATTCTTTGAAAACGCTGTCAGAGCCATTAACCAACCCATCTTGTATGTCATAGTTCCCAGTGAAAAGTTCAAGCAACATGTTTAGTTTGAGCTCTATATGTTGCTGAAATTCTATAGTTTTAGAGTAGGCTTCCATTTGTTCAATCAAAGTATCTTGTTCATCAATAAAGTTGATAACTATTTTGTCACCAGGAGCAAGAGCAAGCATTTTTTTATTGTGTCTAAGAAAATTTGTGTTTTTTTAGTATAGGAATGGGAATGTTGGATTAGTGGGCAATGGCCGAATACATGTATCATTGAGGAATGAAAGATTGGATTCAGAATGTTCTCCAATTCGAATTATATTCAGGATAGAGACAAATGCAGGGTCTTTTTGATGCATTGTTTCAGTCAACTCAAATATTTTCACATGTGTATTCCAGAATTCATAGCCAATCAAATCTCTAGAAATTTTGGGGTTGTTAAATACAAGGTAGTCAATGAATGGTTGTGCTTGGTAGAATTCTCCGCAGAAGATCATGTCAATTCCTCTAAAGCAAGTTTTGGGCATGTGTTTTATTCGACGAAGTCGTTGGTCTTTGAAATATAGAAGTTGACATCCAACCAAGGAAATCTCGTCTGTTAGAGAAAGTTGTAATTGTTCATAGTGCTTTGACAAGGAATCCAATAGTCCATTGTTCAATGGGTGTAGTTCAAATCGATTGAAAGGAAAGAGGAAAGCGGAATGGAGTGTTATTCCACTAGCATTGTAAGTAGATCTTCCCGTGAAATCCAAGATCAAGCCTTTTATTTTCAAGGAGTCATTGTGTATGGAAGTGTCATAAATATGGGCCAATGTTTGGAATATCAATTTTGCAACAATTTTTTTTCCTGTGCCAGCACCTCCAGTTAGGAAAAGGTAAATATGAGTTGATGGATATTTTTTTTTCTTAAAGGATATGTCTTTCAAAATGGCTAGTTGTTTCTTGTTGAGAAGTTGATTTTTTTTGAAATACGTTGTGTTCTCCTCAATGCTTGGGTGTATTCCTAGTTCAAAATGTTTTTTTGCAATGACAGAATATTGTTGTGGATTTTGGAAAGGAAAATAACACTCTATGTCATAGTCTTTGAAGGGGAGTTGTTCCTGTCTACTCAATGTTGTCGTTTTCTCATAGGTTTGAAGAGACAACTACACATCCTAAATTGTTATGTCCATGTCACCCCATTTTGTGTTGGTAGTGTAGTAGAATTTGGATTCGTTGGCACGTATGGTGTATTCGTGAAATGCATATGCATCTGTCCAAGTTGCAAATCATGTTTTGAGGGCATGTTCGTTGTCTATAAATACAACATAAAGCAAAATCCTTTCACGGAAGTAGTTTTATATGTCAAGATGTTTTCTATAGTTGACAAACCACACGATGATTGGCTTATTTCGAGGGTTTTTTTACCAGCATTGTGAATGGAAACAAAATCAGCCAAGCAAATGGAATGCAAAGAATGAGGTTGTGTTATGCAGTGATCCATAATAGATTGACACATGATGTTTGTCAATTCATCGGGTTCCTATTGAATTATACTTGAAGGTTTTAGAATGAATGTATGGTCTTTTGGTTTATGAAAACACATTTTCGCGATGTATTTTTTAGAGGTATGGAAAGGACTATGTGGACTACATGTTGTGCAGACATTTGATGGGTATTCAACATCATATATCCTAGGATCTAAATCATCTGAACAACATCAAGATGCATTGTTTGGTGTTCAATCCATATTATAGTGAATGCTTTCATCATTGTTCTGTCAATTTTAGTCATGTACGAGCAGCAATAGGTTGCTACTGCGTAAGCATTCATCACATATTGAGCATTGGTATTCGCTTGCTAGACCATGGATTTTTTTGGAAAAGCTATTATTCCATGTGTGAGCTAGTTTTATTTTCAAGAGCAATGTCGGTTGTTTTAGTGTTGATAGTATTGCTTCTAAGTAGGTGAATTCATCAATTCCTATTTCTTGAAGGAACATATAATGTGTAACGCAAGTATTGTACTATCTACTTTCTAGAACAAAGAAAATGGAATGTGCATGTGTAATAGCAGATTGTTTTGGCTCTTCTACAGGTTTAGGTATTTTTGTATACTTAATCAGAGTCTGGGGGAAATTGTACCTACACTTGGGATGTTTTGTTTTTTGCAGCTTTACGTGTGGTGATGGCATTGCAGTTTAACGACATTCTGAGGTAATAAACTAGTATCACATGTTATGTACTCATTAACGTAGGACTCTATAGTGTCATTGGCTGTGTTTCCAAAGATGGGTGCATTTTTTTTCCAAATATGCCATTGGATATGAGAATTTCCTATGTTTTGGAATTCCGTGACCCAAAATTAATCATGTATCTATCCAAAGAATGACTTGTCCTAGAAAAAAATTGCTTCAAAGCATTGAGTCTATGCTTGTACTATCGAGTGCACGTAACGGGACCATTTTTAATGAAAAATTTAGAGTCATTATAATATGAAGGTGTCAGCTTGCCTGAAGGAATAACATTGCGATAGTGACTGTATAAATTTGTGAGGGTTTCAGTTAGTGGCAACCAACAATGTTCAGTGCTTGAGAATGTGGCAAAAAAGGTTGGTGTGCCTAGCTGACAGATCATGGAAAATAGGTTTTTCCTTGTTTGTTGCATATAATATAGGAAAATGCAAATGTTTTTGAAATCAATGCACCCGATATCATATTTCAAAATTTTCTCAAGATTTGGTATGAATTCGACATATTTTGTAGTTAGTATTCGACCTTTTAATTGTCCCTTTCTAATTCTAACCCATATTAAATGGCCAACTTGGTGAATTAGTATTTGTATTGCTTTGAAAAATATATTGGTTATGTGATAAAAAAATCTACGATTTGAATGCATAAACTCCCAATGCACTATTTTTTGATACGATATTGTTTTTGTAGTGGTTTCATTACGAGCCTGGCTAAATGAAGAATTTGAGAAATTCATCTCTTCTGAAAATTTATCTTGAAAAATTCCCAATGGTGTAAAGCCCTCCGAAGGAGCGATATGTATCATCTTGTCTTTAAGATAGTGGATAGCCAAGGAGTCTCCGTGAATTAGTGTGTCGTGTACATCCTCACTATCGATGTCGTCATCAGAAGAGTTGTTTCCAGAGGGGATATGCTCATGTTCTTCATAGTTTCTTGTTTCAAAGTTCGTGCCCATAGAAAGTGTTTGATCCCATTTATGGTTTAGTTTGATGTCATGCATGCAATATAATGTTGTCATGCATAATTGTTTGAGAGCCGCCATAGGGATTGTAGGGTGAAAATTTCCTGAATGGTATGGTTTTTTGTATTCAAGACGACATTTAAGTGCCACAGAAATTGTTTTTGTTTCTTCTGGGTATCTTGGCAATTCTTGTTGGATTATATTAGTATTTGTTGGGATATTTATAATTTTCCTCTTTAATGTGTATTGAGGGTTTTTATGGATCTGGTGCTTTATTTGACCAAATGAAATTTGAAGAGACACAAGTCTTTCTTTAAGATTAGAAAACATTGTAACTGTCAGAAGCATTAGAATTAATTGGATTCGTTGAGGGCATGCTAATCTTGGAAACTTTCCATTTAATAAGTTTTTTGAGCACGGACGACAAATTTTCTTGCGTTCAGGCATTATTTTCTTCGATGTCAGTTAAGATATGTTTTCTTTGTTGCATCTATAAAAGATGCCATGTTGAACTTGAAATGGAGCTGCTTACAAATTTGGCATGTATGGATCGGTGTGTCATTTGTCCAGGCATGGAATAAGGCAATAGAACGCGTAGAGTTGGGTGTTTGCTATGTATGTTTACGTATAGTTATCTTTATCTTTTGAAGAGACAACTGGGACAAGTTGCTGGTTTTGTATTGCTTTATGGTGGTTGATGTTTGTGTTTGCAAAGGTTTCTTTCCTTGTTGCTTAAGTGTTTCAGTGGAGAGAAGGTCATATGTTTGAGTTACAACAACTGCAAACATGAAATTTGTTTTCTCAGTAAAGAAATTGGTACGGGAATGTCTTTTGAGCTGTAGGGAATGTATACACTGCAAGTTGTTTTAGTTGTTTGTTGTGCTTCTTTTCATATATGTTTTTTGATTGACTGAAGAGAAAATGTCAAGAGTTTTGGGTTGTAATGTTGTACGATGTTTTTTGTGGTTTTTTGCAAAGATATGTTTTTAATTTTTATATCCATTTGAGTACATGAATTTTTGCATGTATACGCATCAAACATTGCTAGTATGTAGTCAATATTCACAACCAAGAGTTCATAATAAAAATTTCCTTTGGGAAGTGAAAATCATATAAGATTGTATGTTTTTTCAAGTGGTGCATCACTAGAAAAAACCTTAAAAACTTGGTAAGGATGTGAATGCCATAAATTAATTTTTATTTGGAAAAGTAGGCATAACTAATGGAGATTGAAGTTGTCTTCCTCTATATTTTTTGGCTCATGGAACATGGCCATGCTCACCACAAGGCCTTGCCATGTGGAAATACGCCGTATGTTTTTTATTGGTTTTTGGGAAAGCTAGCTATGGAGAAAGTGAAGAGTTGTATGGTCTTCTTGAAGGATTGAACCAAAAAAATCCTAAGCAGCATACCTGCGTAGGCAACGAGGGTCGAATTCATGGTTGCGAAGGAGACAAATAGAATTGAAAACGCTATTGATGCAAATGGTGTCACTTGTTGGCAGTCGAGCAAGGTCTACTTGCTAAAGTTGATCACATAAGCCACTCCAAAATGTCTCAATAGAACATCGAAGGGATAAAATACAAGCATTGTGTGTTGGCTCGGGGCACTCCATATTTGTTTTCTAGAACAAGGGTTCATAATGACCACTAAGAGGGTTGACATCATGGAAAGGAATACAATAGGGCATATTTTGACTATCTTCACTAAAACAAAGATAATTTTTGCCTCTAATTGCAGACCAAACCCTTATTGGAAAATCAAGCCACTTCAAAAGCCATTTTATGCAAAATATGTCCCCCTATAGGCCTTGTTCGGTTGCTTCGTGTGAGTACACTATAGATATTTTCATTTGATGTAAATATGTTGCTGAGCTATGAGCACCATGCAAAAGTGAAAGAGTTTTAGGATCTAGTTCTAATTCAAAAGATGCTAATGCTGTAGGATTAGATAGAGAGAGAAAAGTCTCGAAGTGCTCAATGATACCAGTTATAAGTTTGAGAAATGTGTATCGGAAATAAGGCAGCACAACAAGGGAATCAAACAAACAATCTCTGACCCTGTATTTGAAAGCATAGTCCCTGAAAAGGTCAAATCTACTCAGCACAATGTCTATGCATTCTACGACATGGTTCGATAATGTATATTGCTCTACATCCATAGGTGTGTTTGACATGGTTTTGTTTCTTGCCTTTAATTTATTAATTTTTGTGTTAGAAAAAAAGGTTTCCTGAGCACAACATAGAAGAAAATACTAATGTTTATACCTTATCTAAGGGAACCCAAGTAATCCAAACAAACAACAATGGAATCTCTTTCATTCTCTGATTTTTCTTTTGTCAGAAACTTGCAATGTATATAAAATACATTATGTATTTAGTGAATATTGCAATAGGAATTAGTCAGGAAAAGAAATTTTTTCTATACAATAAAGAAAATAGCACAAAAAAATATGAAACAAAGAGAAAACTGTATAAAAAACCATTCTACAACATAAACCAGTGGAGGAGTTCCACAGTTGCAAAAACCATATGAATTCAGGAAATTATGATTTCAACCAAAGGAAAATTTAGTCAAAAATATTACTGTTTTCTATCACATTGTCGTGCAAATGCGCAATCCATTCTCACGACATGAGACAAGTATAGAATGTTAAACTATGAGAGCTATGAGAAGTCTAGAATCTTCATAGACCAAAGTCATTGATGCCAAATAAAGTACAACCCATGAACAAAACTGAAAACAATGTCCATGTGCTACCAGCTATATAGTTTGAAGGATAAAAGATCTTATCAATACACTTAGTTGTGAGCTGTAACTTTCCACGCAAGGTTAGTCAACTTGATTCCACAGTTCCATTCATGTATGATTCCACAGTTCCAATCATGTATGCGGAAATTGTGATTGCTTTTTTCAATCTTATACAAAAAACTTAAAGCTGTTGTGTGGCTACTTCCAAGGCTAAAAGAATATGAACGCTACACACTCAGAAACATGGGACACAAATTAAGTAAGATGTAGCTTCTATGTTTTGCATAAAAGATCGAGGAAATGTAAATTATCTCATTAGATTTTTTTAAATATAACAAAATCAAACAATTTGTGTTTAGATTTGATAGTGAATTTGTTAAAATGACAAGGAAAATGGATATTATAGGGTAGGGTGAATCTTGTAGGTTTTTAGGCTTGAATTTCTTGACACAACGGATGCTTAAAATTTAGATGAGACTAGTTAGATGTGACAAATTGGGACAAATTGGGACACCAAGAGGGTGAGAGGCCCTATCAATTATGTAGGTGATAACATTCAAATATCTAATGTACGTCCAGAAAAAATTGTTAGTCATAAGAGTAATAGACGACAAGCTTGTCACTAGGATACATGCAATACCTTGTTAGTTTCTTATACCTGAGTGAATTTGAGGTGATTAGAAATATATAACTTAAGGTAGCTATAATATTTATATTAGAGTCCTTGGTCTTTCTAAGAAACCATATTATTTTGGGGACTAGGCACATGGCATGCATGACAAGTCTCCAATATTTTAGTACATGATGAGAAATATTGTACATGAGAGATTATCTCAGAGGAACATAGGGAAATGTAGGCATAATAGTAACATGTCTGTTTGCATCTAGGTATGTAATGTAGGGAGTATAAAATCAGATATATCTGTTGGATTCTTGAGATGCTGGATTGTGCTTTTTTCTATTATACAATTTAACAACATTGCTCACAATTTATGCTTTTTTAAATCTCCAAGTGTTGTCCTTGGCTACATATCATGCTATGGTAGAACATAGTAGGCCCATATGAAGCTAAGTTGTTTCTCATGAGACATATACATTGCAGTATTCCCCAAAAATGAATCTACAGGATATTGTAGCTGGCACATTTCCGTTAAACACTGCAAAATGTGTATTGGTATAGGTAATGCACTTGAAATTCATTCATTGGAATAATCTACCGGAGCATATTTTGTTGGAAATATGCATGTAATTCCAATTGTATATTTTTAGGAATATTAAAAATAGATTTAGTTTTGTTTTAGTTTGCTTTAGTTAACTCAACTTTATCCTATTTTAGAATTAGATTTAATTCAAATAAATCTACTTTAATTCATGCACAACATGCAACTTTTTTAAAGCATGGGTTTAAATTTAGAATGCTCAGTTGAAAAGTTGTTACTGGATGAGTTGTTCTATTTAAATAATAAGAGTTATAATTGTTTTTTATGCACACACAGAAGTGTGAAATCTGTACATGCAGAATTAGAGAATTGATGCACGCACATACTTCATTGTAATTTGAGCCGAAACTTTGGGTATGAGTTAATTAATGGAGATTACACACAACAATTTTGGTTTGAATATTCTTCTATTCATGTAAGTTATTAAATTGTTCTGTTTATTTATTTTATGTTGTTCACTATATAAGACTGCAAATTTTCTACAAATTATATCAGAGCGAGGTTATTCCAGCATCTTATTGAATTGCTAAGAAGCTATTTTATATTCGGCATGCAGACACCGCAATTTAATGGAAAGAATTACGAATACTCGTTGCTGACCATGAAGGCGTTATTTAGATCTCAAGATGTGTGGGAGATTGTTGAAGATGGGTACACAGAGCCCGCAGATGCAACATCATATACTACACTTTCTTAGGTAGAGAAAGATACTTTGAAGGAGTTACAAAAGAAGGATGAAAAATCTTTTTTCTATATTCATCAGATGATGCACGAAAGCATTCTTCTAAGAGTGGTAGCATCCAATCAAGAAAAGACCACATGGGATACTTTACAAGTTACATATCAAGGTAAGGAGAAAGTAAAAACCACCAAGCTACAGTTACTTCATAGAGATTTCAATAATTTTGCAATGAAAGATTCAGATTCCATAGAATCATGTTTTACTTATGTAGTTGGCTTAGTCAATCAAATCAAATCCCATGGTGAGACTCTTGAAGATAGAAGGATTATCAAAAAATTGCTTAGGAGTTTGCCTATGAAATTTGATCCTTTGGTTGTTGTTATTGAAGAAACTAAGGATCTGAGTCATTTTTCTATTGATGAGTTGCATGCATCACTAATCAATCATGAACAGAGGTTGAATAGATCACATCCAAGTGTAGATCAGGATTTTACATCTCAGACATTAGGTAGTTGTGGTAAAAGAAGAGGTAGTTTCAACCTAAGAGGCAGAGGAATAAGTCCATCTAGAGGATGCGGCAGTGGTTCATCAAGCTTAGGTGGAAGAGGACAAAATGAAGAACAAAGTTATGGTCAAAGACAAGATATGTCTCATGTTCAGTGCCATTATTGCAATAAGTATGGGCATTATGCTTATGATTGCAAGAAAAAGCAATATGATCAGGAGAGGCAAAATCAAAATCAGGTTGGAAGTTTTATTTCTAAACCTATGTTTATTGCATGCACAAGGATTGTCGAAGAAATACCTTCTTTATCCCCTATTGAATGTAATTTTTCAAAAGAGATTCCATGTGATGTATGGTATTTGGATTCAAGTTGTAGTAATCACAAGACAGGTAATCTAGATTTGTTTTCTAGTTTGGATGATTCAGTTAAGAGTGATGTAACTCTTGGAAATAACAATATTGTATTTGTGAAAGGAAAAGGAATGGTTAGTATTCTAACAAGACATGGGGAGAAAACAAGTTTGCAAGATGTTTACTATGTTGCAGGTTTGAAGCATAACCTTATGAGTATTGGACAACTGGTATAAAAAGGATACTGAGTCTATATGGAAGACAATGAGTGCGTGGTTATGGAAAAATCTCCTAACACTCAGTTGATTGCAAAAGTGAAGATGAGTAGAAATAGGATGTTTCCATTGATTTTAAAACTTGGAAAAAAAAGAAATTAGATTTGTTTGTAGCAAAATCAGTAGCTAAATTTGAAGCAAAGTCCTGTGCTAAGCCAAATCAGCCATTTACTGAGTCCTGCACTCAAACAGATGAGTCCTGTGCCAAGGTAAAAGAGTCCTGCACTAGTGTAATAGAGTCATGCGCCAATGCAAATTAGGTATGCGCTATAACAAGTGAGTCCTGCACTGATTCCTACATAAATACAGTTGAGTCCTGCGTTAAAGGAACACAATAATCTTTTCATTCAGTCATTAAAGATGAATCATGGCTTTTGCATCTAAGGTACAGACATTTGAATTTTGGAGGTTTGAATTTATTACAAAGAAATAATATGGTTAAAGGTTTTCCATTGATTCAGAAACAAGAAAGGGTATGTGAAGGTTGTATTTTGGGGAAGCAACACAGAGATTCATTCCCGATTGGAAAAACAACAAGAGTAAGTGCACCACTTGAGATTGTACACTCAGATTCTTGTGGACCTATGCTGACAAATTCTATTGGAGGTTGTATTTATTTTATGACATTCATTGATGATTACAAAAGGAAGACATGGGTTTATTTTTTGAGAAATAAATTAGATGCCTTTGATACATTTCAGCAGTTCAACGCATTAGTGGAGAAGCAAAGTGGATACTACATCAAAGTTCTTAGAACAGACAGAGGAGGTGAGTATGTTTCTAATGAGTATATGAATTTTTATAGATATCATGGTATACAAAAGTATTTTACTACCAGGTATACACCACAACAGAATGGTGTGACAAAGAGGAAAAATAGAACCATCATGGAGATGGTGAGAAGCATGTTAAAGGTAAAACATCTTCCAAATGATTATTGGGCAGAAGTAGTAACAACTTCTATTTATATTTTGAATAGGTGTCTAACGAAAATTGTTAGGAACATGGTTCCTTAACAAGCATGGACTAACAGGAAACACAATGTTTCACATTTCAGAGTTTTTGATTGTGTAGTGTATACATATGTACCTGATGAGCTAAGGAAGAAGTTAGACAAAAAGGATATAAGTGTTTATTTGTTGGGTATTCAGAGAATACAAAAGCGTACAAGTTGTACAATCCAGTCACTAGAAAGGTTGTGATCAGTAGGGATGTATAGTTTATTGAGAATGAAGCATGTGATGGAAGTATAGAGAAAACAATGAGTATAGCAATAGCTATTATGCATGATGATATGGTAGATGAAACTTTAGAGTAGTAAGGTACTGTATCTACAAATCTTGGACATACACCACAAGTTGTAGCACAAGCTGCACCTCCATCTACATTCAAGAGGTCACCAAGATTTCAGCCATGAAAGAGACACCACAGAGAACCCAAGAAGCTCCTCCATCACCACAAAGCAGTCCTGCATTGAATAGTCACGTGCAACGAAAAATAAGAAGTCTAAGTGAGATTTATAATTTTGATACAAATAATTCATTTTCACTTTTTGCATTATTTTCTCAGGCTGCATATCCAGTATATTATGAAGAGGCTATAAAGAATGAAGTTTGGGAAAAAGCCATGGATGATGAGATCGATGCTATAGAGAAGAATTAGACATGGGAGTTGATGGATCTTCCAAAAGGAAAGGACATGATAGGAGTCAAGTGGGTCTACAAGACAAAATAAAATACTGATGGAAAAACAAAAAAACAAAAAGCAAGGCTGGTTGCAAGAGGTTTTAAGCAACAATATGGAGTTGACTACAACGAAACATTTGCACCAATAGCACGTTTGGACACGGTAATAATGGTTTTAGCAATTACAACTCAAAACAAATGGCCTATTTATCACATGGATGTTAAATCAGCATTCTTAAATGGATTCCTTGAAGAGGAAGTTTATGTAAATCAACCAGAAGGTTATGAGTTTGAAGGTCATGAAGGAAAAATATACAGATTGAAGAAAGTGCTCTATGGTCTCAAGCAAGCACCTAGAGCTTGTTACAACAGAATAGATTCTTATTTGATTGAGAATGGTTTTAGTAGGAGCAACAGTGAGCATACCTTATACACTAAGATAAATGAGCAAGGTAAAATTTTAATTATTTGTTTATACGTAGATGATTTAATCATTACTGTAAATCTATCTACAGAGTCATTCAAATCAGCCATGAAGAAGGAGTTTGAGATGACAAATCTTGGTCTTATGCATTATTTTTTGGGCATTCAAGTTCAACAATCAGAAGGTGAATTTTTTATCTCACAAGAAAAGTATGCAAATGATGTTTTAAAAAGGTTTAACATGATGAATTGTAAGCCAGCGCCAACACCAGTTGTAGTAGGTTTGAAGTTGAGAAAAGAGGATGAAGGATCGTTTGTGGATTCAACATCGGTTAAAAAGTTGGTTGGAAGTCTTATGTATTTGACGGCCACAAGGCCTAATATCATGTATAATGTGAGCCTCATATCAAGGTTCATGGAATCTTCAAAAGATTCACATTGGAAAGCTAGAAAAAGAATTTTGAGATATGTATGTGGAACAAGGAATCATTGAATTCTTTATTCAAGTTCAGATGATTTCAAATTAATTGGGTATACAGATAGTGACAATGTTGGAAGTATAAATGATCAGAAAAGCACATACGACTATGCTTTTCACTTTGGAACAAGAGTGGTTTCATGGGCATCAAAGAATTATCCCATTGTCATGTTATCTTTAGCAGAAGTAGAGTATGTAGCAGCAACAGGAGCAACATGTCAAGCTATTTGGATGAGAAGAGTGTTGACAGATTTACAACACAAACAAGAGGAAGCTACGTAGATTTTTTGTGACAACAACTTAGCCATAGAGTTGTCCAAAAATCATGTTTTTCATAAGAGGAGAAAGCATAATGATACGAGGTATCATTTCATTAGGGAGCTGGTAAACAACAAGGAAATTCATCTTGAATTTTTCATATTTGAAGATGAGTTTGTAGACATTTTTACAAAGGCTTTGAAAAAATAATTTTTTGAATATTTGAGAGATTTTTTGGGAGTTTGTGATCCTACACATGGCAGATCGGACAAAGAAAACAACACTCTAGAAGAGTGAAAGATACAAGCTTGAAATTAAGGGGGAGTATTGGAAATATGCATGTAATTCCAACCATAGCTTTATAGGAATATTAAAAATAGATTTAGTTTTGTTTTAGTTTTCTTTAGTTAACTCAACTTTATCCTATTTTCAGGATTAGATTTAATTCAAATAAATATGCTTGAATTCATACACAACATGAAGTTGTTTTAAAGCATGAGTTTAAATTTAGAGTGCTCAGTTGAAGAGCTGTTAGTGGGTGAGTTGTTCTATTTAGATAACAATAGTTGTAATTGCTTTGTATGCACACATAGAAGTGTGAAATATGCATAGGAAGAATTAGAGAAGTGTTGCACGCACAGACTTCATTGTAATTTGAGACGAAGATCTGAGTATGAGTTAATTAATGGAGATTACGCACAAAAATGCTGGTTTGAATATTCTTCTATTTATGCAAGTTATTTAATTGTTCTGTTTATTTCTTTTATGTTGTTTATTGTATAAGATTGCAGATTTTCTACAGATTCACACATGCAAAAAATGCTACGAGTTCAGGGAATTACAATACGAACCAAACGAAAAGGTTTATATAGTTTGAGACATAACACATTGTATAAATAGATTTAGTTATGACTAGTTACTTTCTAGTCACTTTAATGAACGCGATTCCAGATTTTTATTGTGCTGATTTTTGAATGCAAGTAGTTTATGATTGCATTTTTTAGTGTTGTATAAAAAATTAGAGTTGTTTTATGTGTACTTCCTAGGATAGTTTCACAAATATCTATTGGCCCAAGAAAATGGCACGATTATGCTCATAGACTAAGTATTTGTGACAATACTGTCAAGTTCCAAAATAATGATTGAATGTAAGATTTGTTGTGTAATCATTCCTATTCAACAACTAGAAAACGTATTGTTACTTCTTATTTCCCCGAAGCTTGTCTCTAAGTTGAAAATAACATTTTCAAGGAAATTATTGAGAGTTTCAGCGATACAAATTTTTGGTATTTGAAATGAGGATTTTTGATTGCATCTTGAGTAGTAAATGAGGAATGTACGAATGAAATCCCCAACACAACTATGAAAATCAAAAATCAGGTCTTGTCAGAGATGGAGGTTCCCAATAATTATTTAGAAACTCTCTTGTAGGCATGTTCTATTAGAGCTTGTTTTCAGGAGCAGGTTCGATAGCCTTCGTCCAAGGCATATTTTTTTTCCTCAAGACATATAGTAAAACTAGAAAGCCTTTTTATTAAATCTTTTAGAATGGGGATGTTTTCCTTAGTGATATCATTTATTGATAAAAAAACAATAGCAAGTCCTAGGAAAATAGGAAACGCACCTTTTATTAGTAGCAGATCAAACACTATACCTAGCTAGGGTCCTCAATTTGTCAGTGCAAATGAAAGCCGCGTATTAGCTACATTGTCAAAGGTACAATAAAGTTTTATTGTGGATTAGTATGGCCAGGTTTTACAATTGACAAGTATAAAAGCATAAAGGACTTCATAACAATGGATAGATAACATGGGTCTCTTAAAACATCTCCCAATTTTTATTACTAAAAATGTTAATATAGAACAATGGTAGATGGAATTTGGGGCTAGTTAACCATAGTTCATCATTTTGGACAATTTGAGTTGTCTTAAACAAAACTCAAGAGGCTTCAAGAGTGGTTGACAGAGCCTAAAAGGCACTATGTAAAAAGAATCCATCTACTTATACATTGACAAGGTTTTGTAGGTAGAGTCCCCACAAAATCTTCCACACAAAGAAAGTATCAAGCCCAAAGGAACTCTTGCATCTGTTTACAACTAGGAAAATAATTGTCTCAGAAGTAATGAAAGATTATGGAATTAAAATTTGTAAAAATTACCCCTGGGAGTCTGTTTCTCTTGAAGTAGACACATAAAGGGATGCAAACTCTATATTGCAAAATTGAACACAGGTCATGTAGATGGCACAAATATGTACATGTTGTCCTTTATTCTTGGAAGTGATTGGAGACCACATTTGTAAACGAGAAAACAAAGTTGAAGCTTATGAAAAAGTATTTGATTGGCTACAGAAAGAAGGGCCCTTCCGCAGTGACATTCAATTCATTGAAGGAAAGTTCATTCTATGTGTTGCTGACAACAAGTTCTATCTATGACAACTAAACCATCATTATGTAGGCGATGATTCAAACATTATTATTAATTTATTTAATTTTGATTTTTGATTTTTATTAATTTTTAAATTTTTTTATTAAATTATAGTTTGAATTTTTAACTATTTTTTAATATATTACTTTTAATTTTTAATAATTTTTTAATTGTTAATTTTTTTTTATGTTTAATTTTTTATTAATTTTAATTTTTGTTTTTTTTCTTAATTTTTTTATTGTTAATTTTTCAAATTTTTAATAATTTTTTAGTTTTTGTTTATTTTTAATTTTATTCATTTTTAATTAATTTTTAATTACTTTTTATTTTTTAATTAATATTTAATATTTAATTTTTATTTTTTAATTATTTTAATTATGAATTTTAATTTATTTGTAAATAGTGATACTTTTTTTTATTAATTATCATTTTTTATTAAAATTTTAAAGGTTTTTTTTACGATGTTTCTCGAAAGCTTTCCCAAAATCTCCTTGCGCCCTAACTCTAAATGTTCTGGTGGTGATGGCCCTGTTTTTGTCCATGGCGGTGAATTTGTCTCTTCGCTCAGCCTTAACAGTGGTTCTCCCTCTAACCTGCTTGGTGGCAGGGATGGTCGTTTTGGTGGTATTAGGTGTTGTGGCCACGGATCTGTGACGACTATTCCTGTCTTGAACCCTAAGGGGGTGGTGCTTCTGGCTCTGGTGGTGGTACGTTTGGGTCTGTCCTGGGTAGCGACTGAGCTTGGAGTGGGCTTAATCCCCTGCTTCACCTCCCCTCTGCATTGTTGGAGGTGGGCTCTTCCCTGGGTTGAAGTGTGGGCTCGACTTTGGTTTGGTGCTCGACGACGTCGACCTTCCCTCCCTTGCTCTTGCATTTCCTTCCCTAGATGTTAAGGGAGTGGTCGGCAGATCCTCTGTTTTGGCAGGTGGATCTCTCAAAACCTCCCTTGCTAAGTCTGTTTCACTGAAACATTTGTATACTGTTGTAACCAAGCATTATCAGGGTGCTAAACCCCTGCAACTAGCCAAAAAATCTCCTTTGCTCACCTTCGGAATGTAATTTATTGAAGCAGAACAATTATATAAACTGTGGAGTGATTTTCTGTTTCAATGGACTGTGGCCAAGTCTTTTGCAATTGCATTCCTGGATATCATCGGAATGACATCTATTGATGCAAGGTAGAGTGGAATTTTACCTTTGTGCTCGAGGGTTTTTTATTGTGGTTTTCAAATGTCTTACAGATAGAGATACTATTTTTTCTAAGCTTTGGGACCTTGAGGGTCACTTCCTACTTATGAAACCGTGGCATCCTTCCTTCAATCCCACCTCTGAATCTTTTTATGTGAAGCCTATTTGGGTTTTCTTGCCTCACTTGCTGCTGCAATTTTGGGGGGAGGAAAGCCTTATTTCCATTGGTAATGCCTTAGGGAAATGACTTGAAATTGATTATGAAACAAAATTGTACACTCACACGACCTCATGTATGTATCCTTGTTGATATTGATACCATGATGGATCTACCAATGGTTAGTGCGGAATCACAACACCCCCGAATGGCCCGTGTGTGAAGTGGAGCATTCCATGTGATTGTAAAACATTGGACCATCTCTCAAGCTATGGGACTTGTAAAACTTGAGATGGACCTCCGGAGAAAGCTAGTTCTTACTTCCAAATCTACCTGCCACAAGCTACTACAGTGTAGGTGAAACCTATTCTATCCCAATCTAACCATTCCAAGGGGATAGAGAGAGAGAGAGGGTGAAAGAGCCTACACTAAGCAGTGATACACCAGAAAAGGAAGTGGGTGAATCACATACCTGACCACCTGAAGTGGAGAGAGGTGAGTAGAGGAGAGGGTGGACAGAATTCACCATGGACCATAGATAGATTTCACATAGACACCACTTTGAAACCCATTAAATACATCTCCCAGGACTTGCAACAAACATCAGAATATGCACAGTATACCCTGCAACGATGAGAGGTAAGAAGAGACAACAAAATAATCCAAGGATGGATAGATGCATCATGAAACATATTTTACTGCTCCAAAATTTTACATAGTACATCATCAATGGGAAAGAGGCATGAAAACTCCATTACAGAGCTATGGGAGGAGGCTTAGACTCCTCATTCTACCTTAAGGAAGAAAGAGAGAGGGAGGGGGCAGAGGAGAAATAATGACCAACCCTTTGAATATTCCCCTTCATTACAATATATAGGAAGAATAAGAGAGAGAAGAGGGAAGAATTAGAATCCTTCTTCAACCACCTAGAGATACGCTTTGAATCCTTCTTTGAAAGATCAACCACTATCAATCAATACCTTTCTCAAATCTGCCCCAAATCTGTCATGTCTAGTTCCCTGGCATATCAAATCGAATCAAATTTGGTAGTTGGAGAAATCAAGCTTTATATTAATGTCTTGTAAGAATTTTTCCCATTTTTCACCCACCAAAGCTTATTAAGAATGATATTTTATGTTTTCATGGCATAGAGGGTGTTGAGAGGTTTCTAAAAAGTCTTTTCCCACCCAAATCTGACTCTTCAGTCAAAAGATATGGCCATTTGAATTTTTAGATCGCAAGCATGCAATATTCTAAAGAGTTCATCCATATAGGGTCCACGTGGTGGTCTCTGCATGCTCCTTAGGCTTCTTTGTATTTTTCCTGAGTCTCTTTGCTTGGCAGGGCCAAAAGTTTGACCCTGGACACATGGCATCTTGACGCTTGTTTGGAAACCCGCCCCAAATTTTACCTATGAAATAACGTCATGTTGACAATTGGCTCCCTCCGCTAGCTTGCCTCTGCCTTGACTATTCAACCCTTGAATCTATCCCTTTCTGGACTCTGAGACACGTGGAAGGCCCGCGCTCATTTGAAAACCCGCTTAGGATTTTACCTTTGAGGGAGTGTCATGTTGATACTTGGCGCCTTCAGCTTGCACTCTATACTTAGTCATTTTTGGGCCTGTTTTAAACCATTTACGAAGCCCGAAGACTTCAAATCTTTGCCATTTCTTTTCCTTTGAGCCTTAGGTTCTTTTGACACCACTTGGTCTCCTACCCCAACCCTCCTATTCCATTTCCGAGCCTTCCTATAATCTGTTTGTTGGATTTGAAGCACGAGTTTGCTCAACAGAGCCGTTTCTTGAATTTCTTCTTGCATGGGGTCATTTGATCTTTCGCAGGCCTTGCCACTCCATTGTAGAGTTCCTATATTTTATGATTTAAGTATTTGAATGTGAATTCTCTAGCTTCTTCTTGTGTGAGGTCGTGGTTGATCAATTTTTTCGGGGGGGAAAATATGGATAACAATTTGGTGACTCGCAGGGGTATCTACTTGCTAGATAAGAGGACCAGTTGCCTTGAAGCATCCATTAGGCATTGAGTCATAATTAATGGCCTGGTACTGACCCTTATTTCAAAATAGACTCTCCGATTACCCACTTTTTACTTTTTCCTGACCCTGAGCCTACCCGCATGTCCACACTCTCAATTTTCATAAGAGATCTTGAAACAAGGCTTCTGAGAGTATAAAATTGTTTTGACCTGGGGATTTCGTCTATCCCTAAATGGGCTGTCTTGAAAACATTCTTTAGTTTCTCTGCATTTGTTTTATTTTGAAATTTACAACTATTACAGGAAACTATGATTCTTCTGCCATGAATAGTGAAGGGCATGGCCTCAGTAGCTCTGGAGAAATACAAACAAAACTTATGTACAAAGACAAAATCATACATGCCTCAAATGAGACATGTAGAGTGTGCACAAGCACTTCTTCTACTGGAAACAAAGTCTGCTCCTACTCCTAAACTAACTAGAGAAAAAAGGGGCTAAACAAATCCTGCTATAGGTAGGGAGAAGTAGCTTCCCTTTCTTAAGAGAGGCATCCGTGCAAATGATTTGACACTAAATATGGCTTCCTGTAGGAGTGAAAAAATGAATTTAAGTCGATCCTCCACCCATATCAGCAAGGTATCAACATTAATCAAAAATACCTCCGCAAGATAATTTGCATTAAACTCCTAGAGGTGTTGATGGTGACCCTTGGTACTTTGATACTCATCCTCATGCCTTGAGGTAGGCATGACTAGTTTTGAATTCTCCTTTGGATCTAATGAAGCCAAATATCTAATTGGGAAAAGTATGGTCCTTTGGATCTGCCCATGGTTCTGAACTCTAACTCTAAGAATGGAGCCTTCTTGCTGACCCTCATGGATGGATGGTGTGGGAGGAATGATAGCCTCATACTCTTTCGCTTCCTCTGCAGTAGGTGTGACTTTTGGAAGATCAAAATCTTCCAACTTTGATTCAGGAGGCATGTTATAAACTTCAGGTTGTTCTTGCATGCTCTCTTCCATGGCAACATGCTCTTATGATTGAAGAATCAATGATGGGGGAGAAAAGATTGCAATTTCAACTGGCTCCCTCTTATCAAAACATTCTTTTGAGTCTCGTAGGAAATCAAACTCTTTACTCTCCTGCTGTAACAAGGTCTCTCCCTTTTGCATGGTGATCTTAAAATCTTTGTTATCTTCACCATATGAAGCTTCATCTTCAAACATGAAGCTAATGAGTTTAGGATCCTCCAAAAGAACAAAATTTTAGAGAGGTTGAATGGGAGAGGGGGCTGTATTTTCTTGTGCAACTGGCTCATGATTCAATTCCTATGAATTTGTCTTAGTCACCTCCATATGCTCCTTTTTAACTGGGCTTGAAGCTGGCTATTCTTTTTCCTTCTCTTGTGAAGAACATGGAAGACTCATATCTTCTAACCTTGGTTCCAAAGATACATTTTGAGACATAGATTGTTGTTATGAAATTCCCTCCTTCATGGCAACATGCTCTTATGCTTGGAAGATGGATGATGGAAGATAAAATTATGTGATCTCCATGGGCTTTTCTCCATCAAATCAATCCTCCAAGTCACACAGATCATTTGCCTCATTGTTGTCTTGTTGCATGTGCTCAATCTCCTCCATGGTGTCCTCCTGATTTGAAACTTGCTCACCATGGTTTCCCTCTTCCTCAAACATGAAGTTTGAAATATCAAACTCTTCTTCAACATCAAATCTCGAAGGGGATGAAGTGGAAGGAATAGCTGAAGGTTCTTCTATAGCTTGTTCCACACTTGGGGCCTCTGAAACTGTATGGTCCTCCTCCTCTGCTACAAATTCAACCTCATCCACCACTAGCTCTTAAACCTTGACCTCCTCTATTGGCTTGACCATCAAGGGGATCTTTTTAAACCCAAATTTTGTAGCCCAACTCATCAGATTGTCTGTTATTTATTTTCTTTTGGGCTCCTCTTCTTGTTGTCCTTGACTGGACTCTTGAGTATCTTCCTAACATGGACTTGGGAAAGCAAGAGGAGTTGCAGGTTGGGGTTCAACCAGCTTTGCAATTGTTTGTGGGGGGGGGGGGGGGGAGGTGGAACTTCTTGTTTGTTTAGAGGTGTAGTCACCCTTCATTACATCCGAGCAATTTAAATACTTGAATTACATTAATCATCCCCTTTCTTGCAAATTAGCGACATATCACCAAAAGGGCTCATCTTCTCTCCTATCATTGTTAATTAATTACACTGCACTAATTAATTAAATCACCTATCCAACAAATATCCTAATTAATGACCTTCTGTTAATTAACCTCCCCTACTATCTAGACTAATTAATTATTATTAATTAATTAGCATCCCCTTTCATTTAACCAATAAATCAATATTCAATTGATTTAATCCCCTTCTATAGTCTAATACATGCTAATATTCCTCTAAAATATTTTATAAGCTTACAAATCTATTAATTAAATCACATTGATTAATTAAGAGGCCCCCTTTATCCACATGAGTCACTAAAGGAAAAACAAACCTTCCTAAAGTTAACTCAACCCTATCTAAACCCTCCTTATCCACAACTAACTTAACATCCCTATTATCCCACATGTAAAGGGATGTACTGAGTCCTTTATCGATTGGGCTATATAAAGAGCCCTCCTCTTACCTTTACACTTACACCTAAATTCCTTGAGAAGACAAAAGCAAAGCACATAGCAAAGAGACTAAAAGATTTCCTTTGTTATTCTTGAGAATTCACCGCTTGAAGAGTTAAGCCTATTTTTCTAGCCAAAGTGCTTGGGTCATATAGGAGGTGTCAAAAGGGTCTTGTAGCCCAACTTTGATAAGCTCTCATTTCTAGGTCCTTGGATATCAAAAACAACCATTTTGATTTCCATGGAGCCTACATAGGTCCATTTAATTTTGTTTTTAATCAAAAGAGTAGAGGTTCTTGACAAATTTTCATGCTTAGTTTGATTTAAGCTTTTAAGTTTTAAATGTAAATAATGTTATTTTCTAACCTTGTTTAGCTCTTATCTTGATGGTGCTTTAAACTTTTCTTTAAATTTTTTAATTAAATACTACTAGGTGTTAGTTTTTATTTTCATTAACTTTGTTGAACAAACTATGCACACATTTGGCATGCTTGGTGGGACCTAGTCCCTTGGCATTTTAGTTTAATTCTATTGTTTTTGGCTAACTTTTGATATGCACATGTAGTAATTAATGTCCATTTTCTTAGAATTTTTGCTAATATTATATGTGTAGGTTCTTGTACATAGCCATCATTTTAATGGGTTGTTTCCATTTTATAACTAACTTGCTAAAATTTGAAGTATTGTGAGATTTTTTGTGTTTTTTTATCGTGTTTTGGTTGCAGGAGTGGCGCAGGTGCACTAACAACAGTGCGTGCACATTTATGGTGGCACAAGCACCTCTCGGGTGGCATAGGTGCACTGTCAGAGACTGCCTTGGTGTAGGCACATTAACCCTGATGCATGTACCCTAACCAGGGCTCAGGCACGTTAACCTGAGCACAGATGTCATTTTGTACTGTACCTTCAATGTAATGCAAAAACTTTCAGACCAGTGCATTCACCTTAACCTAGGTGCACACACTTTTCTGGTGGTGCAGACATGTTTCTAGTGGTGCAAGCATTCTGTCAGAATCTGATACTATTTTAATTAGCGGTGGTGCACACGCTTTTCTAGTGGCGCACATGCTTTTATGGTAATGCAAGTGCTCTGTACGAATCTAATCCTATTTTTATCTGAAGTGGCGCATACGTATTTCTGGTGGCACACATGCCTCTTAGGTGGCACAGGTACTTTATGAGCTAGAAAAACACAGAGTAGCGCATCCACCCTAACCCATGCGCAGACGCCAAAACAAGGGCGCAGGTGTCTTTTTGTTTTCTTGAGATTAATGTGTTAGGGTGCTAACTTTCTTGTAGGTTTTATCTAATTAAATACTCATTTTTGCAGGGTGTTTTTTACATGCTTTTACTTGATTAGATAAACTTTTCATGCTTGCTTATAAGATTAAGATCATGTATGCTCTTCCCTCACATCCCTTGGGGTAATCTTGGGAATCAAAAATGATTTTTAAGTCTTTTCAATGCTTTGAAATTGTTAGGAACATTTAAATTGGAATGGGTTAACTTGGTGAGTTTGAATTAAAGTGTTTTTCCATTTGATATCTTATTGAATTTTGGAAACATCATGTATGCTCTTCTCTTGCGTCCTTGGACGATCTTGAGAATCAGAAATGATGTTTACTCTTTTGATGGAAAACTACCTAACCCATTGTATAGGACCAAAACACCATGCTTCTAAAAGAAAGAAGGAATCGAAACGAAGTCAAAAACTACTAATACAGTTGTCATACAAGTTTCCAAAAGGTGTTCAAGCAAGCCACACCTAATTAAAAAAGATAAAAAGAGCAACATATTTAAAAAACTGTATTGCAGATTTCAGAAAAGGGTACGTCCCTATCCACTCATTTGTAACATAACCCCTTTGGCATAATGCCTTAAGCTACAATAATGGGGGTGGTTGCAGGAACCCCAAAGTAGTCCACGCAAGAGGGAACCTTGTGGATGAAATGGGAAGTGCTCCGCACTACCTACTTGACTAGTGATTCCTTTGTTAGATAGCATTACTAGTTGTCTGTATGATGACCCCAGTGATAGTACACATAGACACACTAGTTGCTTACTGTTCTTGAAGGGGGTAAAGTAAATCCAAGATACTCCCAAGATAGTTGGGACTGTTTGGGTAAATCGCGCTCGCTTAAGACAACTTTGTAACACCTAGGAAGATATTATTTGGCCAGGAGCCCACTTTGACCACTCTAAAAACAAGTGTTGAGTTGTGAGCCATCTTTTCATCAAAAAAATGTGTGATGTGTTACTTTCTCTTAGTTTTTTAACTTACGTTAGGGAGAGACGAAACTTTTCCGAAGTGAAGCTAGAATTTTTCATCCCCATTTTCGATCTACTTCCTTCACATTCTTTTGACACTTTGTTGATCAAAAGAAAGGTGATTACCTTTGTGTTACCAATCAATTGTTTTTGCCACTTTTTTTGTCTATTTACACCCATCCATGTTTACGGCTAGGTAAGTTAAATGTCTAAAGTGTGTGGAGGTGTATTCATATCATTGGTGGCCTTTGTGATCTTAATACCCATGTCAGGATCGTCATTGTAGTTAGGAGTGGTTATTCATCTTGAACTTCCTTAGAAAGGTTACCTTATTTGTATCTTATCACTACAATTTTTGTATTTACATCTTGTTTCTTGTGAACTTGACCTAAATATCTATATTGTAAGGTTACACTACACACATTTTAACAATTCCTAGTTATACTCTAAGCTTTTAGTTTGACTCTATTATTACCTCGATTTTGAAGAGTGCTATGTGTTACCACTTGTGCATGTTATATCAATATCATCTTGATATCAATACCTTACTTTCTTGCAAAGTTTGGTTAACATATCTTGGTGACATTGTTGTGTCATTCAAAAATTGTAACTAGCACTTTTTGAGATATAGATCCTAATCAAATTTGAGTTCACTTCTAGTATACCTTGTTAGGAGGTCACATTAACTTCTTGTAGTTATGTCTTGTTCATTCTTTTGAACTTGGCATAAGTGAGAACATCTTGTTAATTGTCTTGTGATACCAAACTACTTTATTGAAACACAGTCTAGGAAGTATTTCATTCATTTGATGGGCTTAGATACCAAATATTTGTGTCACTATTATCACTCTATCACATTGGTATTCTCACATTGTTTTTTTATTAAGGGAAAATATTTTTGAAGGGACTATACCCTGTATACAAAAGGGCTGAAAAGCCAGATAGCATAGGTGAGAGAAAAAACCCAGAGAAGGGCAAAACGACCAAGCTAAGAGGGCTCAACAACCAGATATGACAACATATGAGAAGAAAGGATCCAGACATACAATGATCCAAAAAGTAGCAGAAAAGATCAAAAAGAAAACAAAAGATATTCATCATATAATAACTCCACCAAAAAGTAGCTCTAGAACCACCAGATAACAACAACTTCGCAGCCAACAAACAACATCATAGCAACCCGTTACTTGATAGCCCTGTCAATCTTGGTTTTGATAGCCTGCAGCGACATGAAGAAGGCAATGGAAGTGACCTGAGAGGAGTATTTCATATCTTCCTAAGCAATTGCAATATCCCTTTTCTCTTTGGGGCCCCAAATGTCTTCATTAATCCCACTTAAACTGCAAACACTATGAACATGTTGTTCAATGAAATTATAAATACTTTTAAGGGAAGATAGTATGCAGTCATTGCGACTTTTTTCATTTCCCATTCTACCATCCAAAGATTGTATCTTCTTGAAAACTTAAGCAATAATCCCCTCTTCATCATCACTTTGAAGTATTCCTTTTCCCTTAGCTTTTTCCATATTTTTTATAGTCCCTTTGAGGTCTTGTATTTCCTTTTCCATCCTGTCAACTCTTCCCATCAAGTCCTCCTCCTTGGCTTACTCCAATGGTTGGCTGATATGTAGGAGGTTCTCAGCAAGCTCAAGGTCTTTGTGACTTCTGAGGACCCATTGAGAAGTAGTGATTTTAGTTTTTATGCTCTTTCTTTTCTTGCTAGAAGTAGCAGCTTCAATCTTCCTTTTCAGCAAGGGGGAGTGAAGATGGTGTGAGCAGGTGGAGGTATGGAGGAAGAGGGTGGGGTAGGATTCATGCGGGGGCCATTTGAACAGTGGCGGTGGATGAGCAGGATTAGCCCTTGGTGTAGAGGGACAGCCCTAGAATGGCTCTGAACTTCACTAATTGATTTCTCTAGTGAGTTTATCAAGTAGTGAGGGAAGCTGATGATAATATTTCTACGAAAGTGATTAAGGAATATCAAATGTTTTTGAGGTATATTCACAAATCTTCCTTCAAGAGTTACATACCTAACAACCATCCTGGCAAGCTCAGCAAAAGGCTCAAGAATTGACGCCACCTTGATGCCAGCAGTCACAAATTCAAGTTTCTCCCCATCGTCCAGGAACTTCTTAGTATCCACCTCCCTGTCAACCTTCTTATTGAAGAATTTGGTGCCCTCAAGGCTGAGCCCCATGATTTGGGTGATGAGCTCCTCTGTGATCTCAATCTCCATGTTGTTGTATTTGACAACCCGATTCTTCCATCCCTGGGTGAATCTAATGATCAAACCCTTGAATCCTTTCAATTAAATTTGACAGACCCCCCTATTTGAAGGTAGTTCCAAAGCACTGTATCCTCTTTCCATGCCGGATTGTGGGTGGGTTTATTTTTGCATGGCGGACCCCCCATTTTTCCACTGTTTCTGTTCCTATTCTCAACGGTAAAAATGTTATCACTATGCGGGGCAGGCTGAACTTTGTTGTTGGTTTTTGAATCTTTCCCTTTCATGAAAGCATATTTAATTATTATACCATACTTGTAATTAGTGCCCCGCTCCTCAGATTTCTTTCTATGCCAAGAAATGATGACAGTCCAGTTCACACATATCACATCAATCATACATATCTTATGTGATGTCATCATACTGTACTTGAGGATCCGCACATTAGCATCCACATTACAGCCATTAGAGTTGATTTTCTTGGCCATGTAGATCATTGATTATGTCTTTATTGATTTGAGTGGGAAGAACATCCCCCCTAAGCCAAGTTTGAAAAGTATTAGTAACACCAAGGTTTACCAAACTATCTGCGACCCTATTTCCTTCTCGATAGGTGTGGGTGATTTTAACATTTTCAAAGCTCTTGCATATATCAATAGCTTCACCAATGAAATCTCTAATTGACCAGCTGGGGTGTTGCTTTTTATTTAAGAGATTGATGATATTAAGAGAATCACCCTCAATTATAATATTTAGAATATTACAATATCTGGTAAGTCTTATACCCTAAAGAGCCACTAGGGCTTCAGAGTAATGGTTAGTTTGCCTACCCATTCTCCCAGAAAAACCAACAACAAAAAAACCTCTTTGATCTCTGATGACTCCTCCTCCTCCAGAGTCTTCCGGATTGCCTTTTGAGGCCCCATCAAAATTTAACTTGTACCAATCAGTGGGAGGCTTAATCCATCGGATGGTGTTTCTATCCATACCATTGTTATTCTTATTGAAGGAAGTGCCAATATTCCAATCAGTCAGGATGTATTCTTCCTTCTCAGGGTAAAGTCTATTTTTAGGAGGTTTAAATCTAGCAATATTATCCTGCACAACAATGATAATTTCCTTGTAGACTTTGTTACATGCCTTTCTAGTGTTTCTGAAAATGCCATCATTATGAGCCTTCCAAACTCTCCACATAGTGTGGGGTAAAATGAGTTGCCACAATCTCTTCACCACACAATGCTTATACAAAGATTCCCATTGTTCCTAGGCCTGAAGACAGGTAAGGGGAAAAATCCATCTCTGATTAAATTTTGTAAAAGCAAGCTGCCAAATTTTGGAAGCATACTCACAATGGAGGAATAAATGTTTTATATCTTCTGCCTATTTCTGAAACATGCAACATCTATTCGGCATGATGAATCCCTTCTTGATGAGGTTGTCATTAGTCAAGATCTTGCCATTAATGATGAGCCACCAAAATAATTTCACTCTAGGGGTTAACTCAGTCATCCACAACTTGTGCCACTTAATTTCACTTTCAATAGATACAAAGAAATATTTATATCCTGATTTAACAGAGTATTCCCCATCAAAAGAATCTTTCTAGATGAGTTCATCCTTAAGCTTTTGATTACTAATATGGATTAGAGAAAGTTGATTTTGTAAAGATGAAACATCAACCTATACATTATCATTCTCCACTTTTAGTTGTTTCCATTTTCTTTTGTTTCCATCCCTCTCAATGTATCCCTGAATTTTGTGTCCATACTTTTTAATTAAGTTGTCTTTAATGTGATCATAAGAAGAAATCCAGTTAGAATCAGTCCATTTATCAGTCCAGAAGTTGATGTTTTTTCCATCCCCAAGCTTCCAGCTACATCCCTGAGAAAGGATGTGTCTACTGTGAAGAAGGTTGTTCCAGAAAATAGAACCATTCGGAAGAGACTGATCATAAATGAAGGAAATCTTGTTTTGGTTTGAAAGATATTTGATCTTAACCAACTCTGTCCAAGGCTTGTGCTCTTTTATAATTCTCCAACCTAACTTTGCAATAAGGGCAACACTCATATGTTTGATATCTTTAATGCCTAACCCCCCAAGCCTCTTTGGTTTACATACCTACTCCCAAGCCATAAGATGATATCTGAACCTGTCCTCAGTACCGTGCCATAAAAATTGCTTTTGAATCTTTTCAATACTGTTCATCATTGCTGCTGGTATGTTGAACATTGACATGATGTAAATAGGCAAGTTTTGGAGCGTGCTTTTTATCAATAGGCACTTTCCTGCACTTGAAAGTATAGCTCCTTTCCAGCCAGCCAATTTTCTTTGAAATCTCTTAATAAGATCATTCCAGACTTCAACAGAAATCTTTCCAGTACTTAAAGGTAAACCTAAGTAAGTAGCGTGAAGAGAATTAATAGTGCATCCTAGAATATTAGCAATCTTTATTTTCCTTTCCATAGGAGTATTGAAGAAATATATAGAGCTTTTGTCAAAATTAACTTTTTGTCCCGAGGTTTCCTCATAGAACCTAAGGACAGTTTTGATAGCCTTTGCCTCAATGATTGAGGCCATCAGGAGAAACAGAGTGTCATCAGCAAACTGTTGGTGGGAGGAGATCTGATTGCCAGAAGTTGGAGGAAAGCATTTTATCATGCCAATGCAAATAGCTTTGGAAATAGATCTGCTTAAACTGTCAGCCATTATAATGAATAATAGAGGGGAAATTGGGTCCCCTTGCCAGATTCCTCTACTACTGGCAAAAAAACCCACCGGTTCCCCATTAACGACCACTAAGAATCTAGAGGTAGAGATACAAGAGTGAATGATTTTTCTGAATTTGATTTGAAATTTTTTTTTGGATAAGACCTCATCCATGAATCTCTAGGAGACTCTGTCGAATGCTTTATGCATTTCTAGCTTGATAGCCATCCCCACATTTTTACTTTTATCCATAGAATGTATAGTTTCATGAACCATGATAATCCCATCTTGAATAATTCTTCCCTGAATGAATCCGCTCTGCTGTTGTGAAATGATCTCCATAAGAATAGGTTGCATTCTAGTGGTGAGAATCTTTGTGAAGATCCTAGATATAACATTAACTAAACTGATAGGCCTGAAATCTTTGAAGTCCATTACATCTAACTTTTTCGGGGCAAGCACAATGTGTCTATTATTTAGTTCTTTAATAAGATTTCTAGTTCTATAAAACTCATTAACATCTTTCAAGAGATCTTCAGAGCATATTTCCCAACATCTTTGGTAGAAGTTAGCTGAAAAACCATCTGGACCTAGATCCTTATCCCCCTTTAAAGCAAAAACATCCTTTTTTAATTCCTCGATGGTGACAGTTTTGGAAAGACTCTTAAATCTCTCAGCAGGTATTAGATTATTAGGAATGGAGTCTAAGAGAAAAGAGGCCGCTTGTTCATTGTAGGAGTTATTCGCAGTGAGTAGGTTCTTGTAAAATTTGAGGGCTTCTGCTTTGATGTCCTTAGAATCCTTAGTAATGTTTCCATCTTCTTTAGCAACCTCAGAAATTATGGTACAAGCTCTATGCTTGAGGGTTGTCAAATGAAAAAAATTTGTATTCCTGTCTCCTGCTTTAAGCCAAAGGGATCTAGACTTCATTCTCCAAAAGGATTCTTCATGGATGTTTATATTATGCAGATCCGAGAGAAGTTTTTTTTCCCGCTGATGATCCTCTAGAGACATACCTTTCACGGAAACATTGAGTTCAAGCTCTTCTAGTTGTTTCTTAAGTTCTTTCTTCTTTTCAAAAATGTTTCCAAAAACCTCTTTATTCCATATTCTAATCTTTTGTTTCACATTTTTCAACTTCTGCAGAAGCCTGAATTGGGCCATCCCTATGCCTTCCCAATACCACCACTCTTTAATTCTGTCCAGTATATCTTCATGCTCGAGCCACATTTTCTCAAATTTGAAATTGCCATGAAAAGGTTTTGTCCAATTGAAGAAATTTAGGATAATTGGATTATGATCAGAGCCTGTTCTGGGGAGAGAAGAAAGATGAAAATTCTGATCCAAGATCTAATTAGCAGAAATAAGAGCTTTCTCTAGTTTAACCTGGATTAAGTTCTCCCCAAATCTTCTGTTAGACCAGGTAAATTAATTGCCATGAAGCTCTATGTCCATAAGATTAAGAGTCGAAATGAAGCCAACAAACTCTTCCATACCAAGAGAGAATTCAGAGCTTCCCCCAAAATTTTCTCCCAAATTTAAAGGAGTATTGAAGTCTACCATAACCAACCAGCTCATGTTCTCAACATTGCTTCAGAACAAGGTTAACTCTTTCCATAGATTTCTTTTACCAGTAGCAGTATTGGGTGCATAAATATTAGACAGAATCCAGCTATGATTATTCTCAAGACTTTTAAAGATTATAGCTAAATGGTTATAGGAGGAGGGGATTACCTTACCGTTAACAATCTTGGTATCCCAAAAGATTTCTAAGCCTCCAGAAGCCCCTTGAGAATCAACAGCAGCAAAGGCAGTGTTCTCCCAGAAATATCTTTTGCAATCTTCAACTGCTTTACTTTTCATTTTAGTTTCCTAAATAAGAAGGATGCTGGGTTTGTTTGATCTTTTAATTTCCTTGAGCATTCTTTTCTTAGGCCCCCCATTGAGGCCTCTGACATTCCAAGAAATAACCTTCATTACAAAAGTTTTGGAGATGCAGTTGCCGGATGGTTCAAAATTATTTGTGTACCATCTACAATTTCTTTTTCAGTCTCTTTTTCTCTTGCTTCTCTCTTTGATAGTCTACCTTTTCTATATGTGACTCCAATATTTGTAGTTCTTCTAGTAGTGGCCCTTGTGATTCTTGAGGTGGAAGCTTTCCAACTTCCAATTTTCTTCTTTTTATCACTATAGAGTGATTCCAGAATTTCTTCCAGATTTTTTAGTCCTCTTTTCTTGCTTCTCACTATGATGAATCCATCATTATCACAATTTGGTATATTTTCCTTTCTAGTAGGGGTAATTTCCCCTTCCTCTTTGCATGTGACAATATCAGTCTGTTTATCCATTTTAGAAGCTAGCTCCTCCATATCAGTAAACTCTTTATCTTGGTTTAGATCTCGTGTAATAGATTCCAGAGCCTCTTTGAGTTTTCCTTGTCTCATTTTGAGTTTCTCTAGAGAGCTTTTTCTATTTAACAACTCTTGATGAGCAGTAGTTTTTTCCAGCTCTTTTTCCATAGTGGTAAGAGAAATGACAACTTTTTCATTTTCTTCATCAACCTCAATACTCAACTTTACCGGATTTGGTGTCAAAGTGTTCATTGCTGAATCCACTGACATATCCCTTTTTCTTTCTTCCTCTTTTGTCGATTCCAGATTGATTTCCTGTTGAGTCTCAACCAGTTTCTTAGGTCTCCACAATTTTCTATAAACTGGTGGCCTCTTCACCTTAAAACCTTTTTTCCGTTCTTTTAGTCTGGAATGTCTCTGCAAGTGTCTACTTCCAGTAGCTAGATCAGTTAGCGGCTCTTTATCAGCCTTATCCATCTGTTTCTATCTTTGAGCCTCATATATATCTGAGGGTATTTCCAGCTTTTGCATTGTTTGTTCAGGGCATTTGCTGGCAAAGTGACCTAATTTATGACATTTTCTACATCTTAGTTGGAAAGATTCATATTCTATTTGTTGTTTCCATGCTCCAAATTTGGATTGCAGAATGATGTGATCAGGAAGCTCTTGATCCATTTCAGTAGAGACACAGAACCTAGCAAATTCCAGTCTTGACCTATTTCTCGTGGGCCCATCTAGCCCAATAGGTGAACCAATCGATTTGGCTACATGAAGGAGGATTTCATCATCCCATAAATGAAGGGGTAGCCCTGGGAGTCTACACCAGATGGGTATGACATGAATATTCTCAACATATGGATTGAACCCAGGATACCATTTTTTTAGAAACAGTCCCATATTGCCCAGACACCAGGGACCTCCCAACAAGATAGAGTCAACATCAGATTGGAGATTAAAATGGGCCAGAAAAAAACCCTTTGCCATGGTGGTGATGATCAAATCCCCTTTTGGTTTCCATCTGCGAATGGCCCATTTTCTGATAATGTCCACATTGGGTCTTGCTCCCAAAAATTTACCGACTAGGGCTAGATTGGTTTTCTCCAGTGCTCTATGCAAACATCCGTCAGGCACTTGTATGTGGGTCACTCCCTCAACATCTTTTGTACTTTTAAAAATCAGATCACATGCAGGTTGAGGACCCACATTTTTGTTAGGAGGAATCTTTACAACATCCGCCCAGGCTCTAGATCCAAAACTACCCCCTTTAGCCGATTCTCTCTCTTTTGCCAGTGCTTTAACAACTATTACACAGTCCTTTGAAAGACATTAAGCAACCAGAGCTGCTGAAACTACACTCTTAAAACCCTCATGCAGTCCTCCCGCATTTTCAAACACGTAGTCCTCCCGCATTTTTCAAACAGTCCTCCCGTAGGGCACCGATTTTAAAATTCAACCATGACCTAAATTCAACCATGCCTATGTATTCTCACATTGTTATTCATTCATATTCTTGGCATTCATCTTGCATTTCACTTAGGTGTGAATACAAATTTTTGAAGACATTTATAACTTACTCTAGTGAAACTACTACAAAATCATGGCTCCCAAAACATGATTAGGACTCAAGAAACAAACATACGAGGAACAAAAAGCGCAAGGTTGGGAAGCCTCAAATAGCAAAGGGTCAAACCATTTCATTGGACATGATCTAGGGCCTCTGTTTTCCGCGGAAAAAGAGATAGAAGATATGGTCGATCATAGTGGTGATGAATTGGAATCCCCACAAGAGGATTTTGACTTTGACCCTACTTTATTAGATGATTTTCTTTTTATAAATAAGGATAGAGTGCTAGCGTGGGTTGTAGAATTAGGGGCCAAAATGCCCACTGAAAATGAGACAATCCCACCTGCGAACAACGCTAATGAAGAAGAGCAACCCCTTATCAACATGGATGATATTTTGACGCATGGACATGCTTCTACCTCCAATGTAGGAAATGATAGAGTAGTGGGACATAGGATACCCTTTATCAAAGTGCCACATAAAAACATGTTAGGACATGAGAATGTTGAAGAACCTCCATAATATGAGAAAGAAGAGGAAACTTTCAAAGAAGAAACCACCATTCAATAACAAATTAGTAACCTAGGTTGACAAATAGCTTTGATAACCTCTCATGTACAAAATGAAGCAAGCAAAAATGTTCAAAAGTCGAGGCCTAAGGTCAAAATCAGTGAACTCTATAGAGAAAATCAAGGAGAAGATGATACAGAGTATCATCGAGTATATATCCCTACTTCTCCCACTAAAGAACAATTACTTACACAAAAGGTACAGTCTATGAAAGCAACACTCACAAGCATTCAAGAGAGAAATATGGGGAGCATTAGAAAGTATCAATATGAAGAATTATGTCCCTATCCTTTTGACAAGACTATGACCCTTCAACCTTTTCCTAAGAAATTTGACATGCCAAAATTCGACAAATATAAAGGGAAGGGAGATCCACGGGATCATGTAACATATTTCTATATGACATGTCAAGAGGTGTCCTATAGTGATAATTATCTCATACGACTATTTCCCAAGAGTCTAGGAGGTTAAGCCTTGGAGTGGTTTACACGTTTACCTCAGGGATCAATTTTCACTTGGCTAGAATTGGCAGAAAGGTTTGTGTGTCACTTCTCATACAATATAGAGACTAATGTCACCATGGCAGATTTATATGGCACCAAACAATGCCCTAATGAGACTTTCACCAGCTTCCTACAATGGTGGAGAGGGATAGCTAGCCGCTTCCCTTGTGCTTTCCTTGAAAAATAGCTGGTAAGTATTTTTGTGCCCAACCTAAATTTGGACATAACCTTTCACCTCCAAATGCATTGTGTTCACACTTTTGAGGATTTCATTGAAAAAGGGGTTCAAATAGAGAAATATCTCATTTCCAAAGGAACTATCAAGTCCCAATCTAGAGATAATCAAAATTTTAAACCCATAGAGAAGCCAAAGGTATTTAACAAAAACAAAAAATGTGGTAGGAGACAGGATCACTGATTCTAAATGTGTACAAGTGGTTCAGACTGGTCAACATTTTAAACTAACCAAAGGACCCATTCAACCACCACCCAAGTTGAGAATGTTCAAACCCCTTAACAAACCTTTTTTGGTTATATTAAAACAATTAGATGTGGCTCACATGGTGACATATCCTATGACACAACCATTTGATGACAATGCTCCAAAACCATCATGGTACAAGGAGCATGAATATTGTGAAATGCATCGTGTCAAGGGACATAAGACAAAAAAATGTTTGTGACTTCGTCACTATATCCAAGACCTCATCAACAATGGGGAGATAGAGGTGGACAACCCAGAGAAAAATCAGACACCCAACGAAAAGATGGGGATATATAAAGAGCCATTTCCCAAACATGATAAATCAGAAAAGTCAAAGCTGGATCAGGGAGAGCCATCCCAAGGCTATAAAACAGTGAATTACTTATACACTAAGAAAGACAAAAATCATTATGATTCACTTATTAGATGCATTCGCTCTCCTACTGACCATGTCAAAACCATCCAAATCAAGGGAAAGGATTGCGCCACGGTAACAAGGTTTGCCCACCTCGTGATTTTGGAACCTTCTCCATTGACCCCACAAAATGGTAAGTACAACCTCTTGGAGCAACTTGAGAAAATGTCTGCTAAGTTTTCAATCTTAGATCTTCTTAAGATATTGAATGTACACAAAGACATTTTATACCAAACTCTTCAGGGGTCAGGAGTGCCATTAAAAGGTAGATCCTACACATCTTCAAGCCGCAGTAGAAAACATCATACCAAATGAACACATTACCTTCAATCATAGGGAGATACCTACTGAAAATCCAACGCATAATATTCCTTTGTATATCGAGGTAGTAGTTACCCGCAGGAAGATCAAACGAGTGCTTGTGGATAGTGGATCAGGGTTGAACATATGCACGCTAAATTTGGTTAAGTAGCTAGGGTATACTAAGGTAGATCTTGAGTCAAATATCATCACTATCACCACTTATGAAAACATAGAAAGGGAGTCAGTGGGCACAATCATGTTGCCCAAAGAGGTGGGTCCCACTTGCCATCAAACAAAGTTTCATGTCTTGGACTTGGAAGTTTTGTATAATATGCTTCTAGGCTGACCATGGATTCATACCATGCAGGATGTGCCATTGACGTTCCATCAGTGCATTAAATTGAAGCATGAGGGACACACCATTATAATACAAGGATATTCAAATCCCTTTGCTCACTGCAGAGCTCTCAATAGTTTTACACGTAAGGACACATATTCATGTCCCTCCACCGATATAGCTATCCATCTCCAATCTGAACACATGGAATTTCATATAGATTAAGATTCTCTCAGTTCTTGCACCCGTGGTGCATCTACATCAACCTCTCCTTTTGATTCATGGGAGATGAAGGTTCTAGAATACAGCTATGGAGAATATAATGTGTAAAAACCCCTCTTGGTTTTGGACCTCTCATTGTCACCCAAGACTAGAGGTTGACCCAACTATTGCTTTAGAAGACCTAAAAATGAATGGAATATTGGGTCATTCTTACCTGAAGGCTTGTTGGCTGAAAAAAAATTGTTGGACCCACTTACAACTTGGGTCCTAGAGGATACTCAGCCAACCTATTATCAAACCCTTGAATACGATAAATCCAATAAAATGATGTACTCCATGGGCTACATGGGCCTAAGATGCAGAAGAAATAAGCAAGGAAAATGAGAATCAGTACCTCTCCCACATTTTAAAATAGAAATATATGGCATTGGAATTTGCCCTTATAGGGCACACCCTAAAGATCAAGATGCTACTTTCTTTGAACATGAGGATAGCTCTAACTATCTTGACAATGATACAAATTCCCATTGTAGCCAATATGAGGATCTTGCCTCCACAAACCTATTCATGAATACCATTGTCCTAGCCATAACCCCCATGGAACAAACCCTTGACCTTGTTTACCCTTCCCTTGTTGAATGGGACCAACAACATCGTATGTCACTAGATCTATTTGAGAATGATGAAGCTATTGCAGATTTCATGGAAATTTGGGATACAAATCCCATTAGAGACCATAAAAAGGGCTTCTATATTGACTTGGATACCTGCACCTACTTCGGTGAGGAGGTTGAGCTTCGTGGTTAACAAAACTTAAGAAAAATTGAGGGAAAAAGTTCCAACGTAAAGCCTTGGTAAAAATCAAAATCCAAGTCGCACAGTGAAAACCTCTTTGAGTTGTTGGCTAACAAACAAGTGTGAAAATCAAAGGATAGTAAAAGTGACCACGCCAAGGATGAAAATCTTGTGGAGACATCCTTGGATGAAGATCTCAACCTTCCTCCTGATCCTATGCGTATGGAGGACTTGTCAAAATTGCTAGTATTGGAAACTATCGATGTCAACATTGGTATAGAAGAGGACCCAAAAATAGTCAAATTGGGAGCATCAATGTCAGCACGGGAACATAAAACATTCAGTATGCTACTATGAGAGTTTATAGATGTATTCACATGGTCCTATAAGGACATGCCAGGCTTAGATCCAACTTTGGTCATGCACAACTTAGTTGTACATGCAGATGCAAAGCCTATTAAACAAAACCTTAGAAAGATGCATGCAAGGGTGGCCCTACTGGTTAAAGAATAATTAGAAAGATTGCTTGTATTAGGATTCATTCAGCTTATTTATTATTCTAAGTGGATATCTAACATCATCCTTGTCCAAAAGAATCCCGTCGGGATCAGAATCTACATGGATTTTAGAGACATTAATAAGGCTTTCCCTAAGGATGATTTTCCACTACCAAATATTGATATGATTGTGGATTCAACAGTAGGATATGAGATGTTATCTCTTATGGATGGATTTTCAGGATACAACCAAATCAATATAGTTGATGAAGATCAACACAAGATGGCTTTTACAACTCCTTGGGGTACCTTCTGTTATCAGGTAATGTCATTTGGGCTTTAAAATGCAGGATCTACTTATAAAAGGGAAATAACAGTAATTTTCCATGATATCATGGAAGACTATGTAGATGACATCCTCAGAAAATATAAGACAAGAGAGGATCACCCTGTTATTTTGCGGAGTATCTTTGAGCACCTACGAGAGTACAAAGTCTGGCTGAACCCAAATAAATGCGTTTTTGGCATGATATCAGGAAAATTGTTGGGTTTCATTGTATCAAGAAGGGGAATTGAGGTAGACCCTGTTAAAGTATCTACTATTACTAAGATTCTTCCTCCTAAGAACATTAAGCAACTATGTAGCTTACAAGGAAAAATACAGGCTATTCACCGCTTCATCTCCCAGCTTGTAGATAAGTGTCATTCATTCACCCACTTGATTAAAAAGGATGTCACCTTCATTTGGGGACTAGAGTAGAAGTAGGCCTTTGCCTTACTTAAACAATACTTGGCCAATCCACCTGTCCTCATGCCTCCAACTCCTAGTGAGCCACTCCTGCTTTATATCTCTACTACGTAATTTTCTATTGGTGTGTTGCTCGCCCAATACGACCTTGGTCACAAAGAAAAAGAGGTGTACTACCTCAGTCACACTCTTATCGCTTATGAGCTCAACTATCCCCAAATTGAAAAGGCTTATTTGGCTGTAGTTTTTACCTTTAAAAAACTTCACCATTATCTATTGAATACCAAAACTAAGCTTATATCCAAAGTTGACCTGCTCAAGTATTTGCTATCTAAACCTGCCCTCACAGGTAGAATGGCTAATTGGATCATTCTACTAAGTGAATTTGACATACAATTTGTGCATCAAAAGTCAGTTAAGGGACAAGTACTTGCAGATCAATTAGCAAAAGCACCTTTGCAAGGCACTGAACCTTTGAATCTGGATCTACCAGATGCCTCATTACTATACATTGAAGAATCTATCGTATGGCAGATACACTTTTATGGGTCCTTTACTTTTCATGGTTTAGGAGTAGGTGTGGTCCTCATTACTCCTTCTAGCGACCCTATACTGCAAGATTTTTTCCTGGGTTTTCCTTTCACAAACAATATCACAGATTATGAGGCACTTATTGTAGGGATGAAGCTCACTATCAAATGGGACATCCATCATGCCAAGGTTATGGGTGATTCTCAGTTAATTATCAAGCAAGTTAATGATTAATACAAGGTTAAGGATGAAAAGTTCATACCTTACAAGAATCTGGTAGAAACTCTAAAGGAGTACTTTGTGCGCATCACATTTGAGCAGATCCCAAGAGCGTAAAATAGATCGGCAGATGATGTGGAAATAGTGGGTTCTATGCTTCATATTCCACCAGGGAATAATGACATGCCATTCTTTGTGGAAAATTTATGTCAGCCCGTGTACGACATGCCATAATCGTGTTTGGCTTATGATGTTGTTAGTCCCAATTCCCTATGGTATGAGCCCACCTTTACCTATCTCAAAGACAACACGTTCCCTCCTAACATCTCCCATTTCAAGAAACAAATCCTAATTCACCAAATAGTCCGCTATACCCTTTTAGGAGGTATGCTTTATCATCATGGCTACGATGGGAATTTGTTACGTCATCTCGATATGACAAAGTTGATCCAAGTGATCAAAGAAGTACATGAAGGGGCATGCAAAGCGCATACTAATGGAATGGTTTTGGCCAAGAAATTGTTAAGAGTAGGCTAATATTGTCCTACCATGGAAACCATCTGTTGCAACTATGTCAAAAAATGTGCACTTTGTCAAAAGTATGGAAATTTCATCCATGCTCCATCACAACCATTGCAACCCATCACTACCTCATGGCCATTTTCTAAATGGGGACTTGACTTGATAGGGAAGCTTACCCCTACCTCATATGATGGTCATACCCACATCATCATGGCTACTGAATACTTTATGAAGTGGGTGGAAGCTGTCCCCTTAACCTATGTAACAGGAGCTCAGATTTCCAAATTCATCATGAATCATATCATTTGCTAGCATGGCATTCCTGCAGCCATTGTTACTGATAATGGAAAGTCATTCAAGAATAAAATTGTAAAAGGAATCTGTCAGCAGTTTCAAGTCAAATTAAAATGTTCTACACCATATTATCCCCAAGGTAATGGACATGCTAAGGCCACAAATAAGACTTTGGTGCGAATAATGGAGAAAATGGTTAGTAAAACAGGTCATAATTGGCATTTACAAATCCACCCAGCTATTTGGGCTTACAAGACCTCTATTCACACTCCTATGGGTGCGATGCCATATTCTCTAGTATTTGGGACAAAATCTATCATCCCACTAGAAATTGAGCTTCCTTCCCTAAGAATCTCTCTTAGGGATTATCTGGATAAAGATGAAGATTACCAGGTGGCTAGACTAGCTGAGTTAGAGCTCCTAGACAAGAAGTGCATCCACACCCTTAATCACCTCAAAGTGTATTAGAATAGAGTCTCCAGAAATTACAACAAGAGAATCATACCTCGTAAGTTTGAGGTTGGTGATTTGGTCATGAAGGAGAATCAGTTCAACACAAGGGAAGAACGAGAAAAGAAAGGAAATTTTGAACCACATTGGTTAGGACCCTATGTTATTGTGGCCAAGTACGACATAAAGGCATACAAACTTGCTCACCCCAAAGGTGATGAGCTCTGTGAGCCCATGAATGCTATGCATTTTAAGCGGTTATATGCTTAAACATGACATAAAATAGAGAAAGAAAATAAAAAGGAAAAGAGAAAACATGTCATCCATAAGTGAAAACCATGTAATTTTGGCACCTTGGATAGGTCCTTGGGTGAAAACCAGTTTCCAGCACCTTGGGAGGATTCATTATTCACAAGCATCTTACGTCTGAGGGGTATTTCCACTTAGCTTAGGGCTAGTTCCACGTCTACCATTGAGATTCCGTGTGGGCCCAATCTTGTCAAGCCTTGATCCGGATTTGTCTCCTTTTTATTCGTCTATGAAGGGCATGGTCTTGGCCTATTCCCCATCTTACGTTGGGGGCATTTCTGCAACTTCACCTTCCTATGTATAAGCGTGTGGCATCTGCCCTTGTATATTCCCCATCTAATGCTGGGGGCATCCATGCTTTCTTGGTTACCTATTTATAGCTCTGGAAAACCATTAGAAAAAAACGTAAAAACAATAGAAAATTGTTTCACAAAACACAAAAACAATGGAAAGTTGTTAGAAAAACACAAAAATAATAGAAAATTATTTCACAAAACACAAAAATAATAGAAAATTGTTTCACAAAACACAAAAACAATAGAAAATTGCTTCACAAACACCCTAAACAATAGAAAATTGTTTCATAAAACAAATCTTGCAAAAGTATTTACTTTAGTTTCCTTGCATTGTCTTATTTCTTACTTTGCTTGTTTGTACATTTGTGTCTTTTGTTGCTTGGGCATACTTTATTACGATTCATCTTTTCTTGATTAGATTAGATTTATTCTTTCTTGTGTATATTGAGGTATGTTTTTGCATGCTAGTGAATCATGGTACATTGTTGTATTTGTTCATTATGTTCTTTGTGGGCATTTGATTGTGTTTTCTTGTTGCATGTGCATTGTTTTGCTATCACATCATCACATTACCATCAATATCATCACATCTAATATCATCTATACATCATATATCAAGAAAAAGATAAGTATACATCATACATAAGTTCTAAGCTAATCATCACATATCATATCATCAAATGGGGACAAGAGGTATCTCAAATATAAAAATCTATCCCCCCCGCACCTATATCATCATATCATCTCGTCCACTAAGTATGGTGCATCACATAAACAAACACATTTGATATATTCTATAATATCAATCATCTAGAAATCAAAACGCATGCGATACATCTACAAGATCATGATACATGTTCTACAAAATCAAATCATCTAAATTCATAAACACATATGTTTATCCATATACTCAATCAGGAAATAAAAAACAATGTCCATCTCATAAACACATATGTCAGGTCAAAAATGTCCATATAATACATGTGTGATGTATCTGTCTCAAAAATGATAGATATACATAACTGCAATACATCAAAAATGCCTTCATCTGAGGTGTATAACATATGATACATCTTGTTGGTGCCCATTTTGATCCTCTACTATTTTCCACTAATTTTCCTTTGGTTTACATGTTATGGAACGTTTTTTCTCTTAAATTGGTGGTCTGCAACTTTTCCCTCTAGATTGAATGCCTTGAAATGCTCATAAACTTATTGTTTTGCCCCAATTTGAAAGAAATATACATGTATGCCTTGTTTTGTGCCCTAATTTTTCCCATTTCAAATGCCTCTGCTGTTTTTTCATTTTTTCTAATCATGGATGCTTAAGAATGATCAATTTATGCTTGTTTGCCTTTGAAAATCTATCCCCATGATCGAAAAATTCTTGGAATCATGATTCATTTGGATTTGTTTCGATTTTTTCCCCATCCTTAGTGAAAAAATCAAATTATGGGGCATCCCTAGCATTTTTCTGTGTTTTGATGGTCAGACGGGCATAATTTGCTCGTCAAATTCATCTTTAGTGTCCTAGGGCATCATTGGCAATTTTTGTGTTGATTGATGGTCATACGGGTGTCCTTTGCCCGTCAAATTTAAGCTCAAGCATCTCCTCATATGTGGCCATTTGTGGTTGGACAAAATTTGGTGGGTCTCTTTGAAAGACTTAACTTTTTATGGTTTTGGAAAATTTTGCAAATTTTCTCCGTAGCTCCACAGGTCCCAGAGGAGGTACACGTGTCACAAGCAGAGTGAAGGTGGACGGGTGGGTCTTTTTGTGCCTTAAGGCATATTTGGAAAATGAGTTAAAGTAGAAATAAAATGCCTAAAGCCCACATCCAATCAGGGGAGGACACGTGGTGACTTCAGAGCACATGCCCTCGGTGAATCAAAGGAGGACATGTGTCATGTTCTCATTAAGAGCGGGTCGGTGGGCCATCAGAGGAAAAAGGGAAATATTTCCTTTTTGGAAAAATGAGTTAGAGAAAAAAATTGAAGTGCTGGCCCGTAATGAATCAGTGATAGACACGTGTCAGGGATAGAATCAAAGGCCACGGGTCCGTCAGGCCAGTCAGGAGAAGACACGTGGCAACATCAGAGCACAAAGTGGTTTGGCAAGCCGCTAGAGGAAAAAGGGAAATTTTTCCTTTTTGGAAAAATAAGTTAGAGTGATGATTTGAAACGTGGATCTGTAATGAAGTAGAGGGAGACACATGGCAGACACATGAATGGGAGACACATGGTTGGAGAAATTTAGAATTTCATGGGAAAATCTGGGAAGAAGCCCATTCTTTGAGAAACCACCTGAGAACCATTTCTAATTCCTTTTAACATTAGATTTGTATAATATTGAGTTGGTTTCAGTTGTAAAGCCATCAACAATCTCTGAGATTGTTCTTGAAACATTTCCTTGCTCATAAATTTGATCATTCCTAGATTATTTTGTGTTGTCACTTGGTAGAATTTACATACGCTTATGTTTCAAAATGTTTTCAATTTGTGTTTCTTGCTCCTGTTGCAATCTTGTGTCTAAAATCTTTCTTGATCATACATGGTCTCATTTCTTGTTGATAGTTTAGTGGCATTTGCAATCTCACATTTAGAAGAGCTTTCATCTGATAAAGAGATAAAAAAATTTAAAATCACTTTACCTTCCTTGAATTCAGATATTGTTTGTAAACCTTTGGGTGCACCTTAGGTCAAGATAAAATAGAGATTTCTAGATACTTTGTTGGCTCATTTGCTTCAAGATTTTTTGGCAGGTTGTCAAAGATTGTGTGGAAGAGTGCAAATCTGGGCTTCAATTTGGTGCACATATCCTGATTGAAGGAGTACCTTAACCCCTTTGAAGGATTTTATTGTTTAGGTCTTACAAATGTTTTGCAAAGGTCCTCAAAGAATTTGGCAAATTCTAGTTAGTCTTGTCTAAAATCTCTCACCACAAATTCATTCTAAACAAACTAATCCTACCCCATACTACCTCATGCTTCTTCCCTATGTATACCAATAGAAGAATCATAATCCATCTACTAAAGTATGCACAGAAGAAGATCACGATTTCAAAATGGCTTCAGTAACCCTTTCCTTGCATTGAAAGTATCTCCATAATCTAGAAGTGACAACTTGTGAAAGTCAGATTTGGAGTGTTGATCATATTTTCCCAAGGCCTTTTCATACTATTTACACAAATTGAGGGATATCTTCATCTCCTTCACTATTTGAGGATTACAAAATAGGTTCTCTTACCTTGGTTGAAAGGCATAACCTAAAACAATTTTAGGACAAGATCAAGTCTTATTTGAGTGTCTATCCATCTCTCCACAAATCTGAGAGCTAGTTAGATCACATCCCCAACTACAAAATGACACACATCATGATCTATCTGTCTACAAGCTTCATGTCATATCTTTGATGCTGCTCAGACTGAAAAGGAGAACAAATTTGGGTAACACACTTCTGGTGCCATTTCCGGGGATTGTTTTGAATTCCTGGGAAATAATTTAGCATTGTTGAGATTGATTTGCTGATTCACTGCTAGTCTATATCTATTTAGCCCATCAACAATACCTTCTGGTGCACTGTTGCTCGGGGAGTTGTTGAAAATATTTGAGATATTTGGATGCATATCGAAACCCTGGTAATTTCTCCTGTAAGTTATGACCGTAAATATATTGTTAAAGCATCATTTTATAATCAGATTTGTAAGGATGTAAGTGCAAAGATATCAAGTTCTGCCTGCAATTTTATCAATTTCCAGCAGTAGATGCACTTCATTTGCATTTGAGGTTGATAAATTCAAGAATAAGGAAGGTCTGATCTATAAAGTTTTGGCAAGATTTTCAGTTGCTGATAACTATTTGACAGAGTATTTTAGTGCATTTGCACAACTAGGGTAAAAATCCTTAGTGGTGACTCCATGCTGATTTTGATCTTGATAAATACCAGTGTCTTAGCTTTTTGTCTTTTATTTTGTGTTGCTAATCTCTACAAAACTGGAAGGAAGAAGATCTCTCTTCAGGAGGGACCCAAGTAGAAAGATATTTCAAGATTCAAGGAACTCAGAGTTAGAACGGAGGATATTTTGGAAGGTTGTTAAAGGTTAGACATCAAGCAAATGAATATTCATTGGTGAGAGAGATCAGCCTTTAGTAGAGGATTATCACTCTTCTTCCAGTGATTCTAATTCAAGCAATCCTCTCATAAACTTGTTTACTTCAACTAGTGAAGGTACTTCTATTGTACCTGGTGAGTTCCTTCTTCAATCTGCACCTCTTTGTTTCAATTCAAAGTAAAAATTTCCAAGAAAATCAACACTTAGAGAATACCAATCTTGTGAACCACATTCTTGAGCCCCATAGACCTTGCACTCCTCGTTAGCTTGTGTCACCCCCAAGATCACCACCTCAAAACAATATGGTTCAGCCTAGACCTCCATTTATTGTTAACACCTTTGGTCCTATAGACTTTAGAGGAATGGATGGTTACCTGAATGTTATCCCACAAGATGTCAAGATTAGGTTGCCAAAGTTTCAAGGTAACAATGCCATAATTGGTGATCATCATCGGGAAACATTTTTGTTAACATGATGGAGGATTTTGAAATAGAGTTTGAAGATGTGTACATGTCAAATTGTTCATTCATACACTAGAAGAGGATGTAAGGGATTGGTACAAGGCTCTGCCTGATAATTTTATTGATTCTTGGACTGAAATGAAGAATGCATTTAGGTTGCAATATGGTGACAAGACCGATCCTAGATTTCTCTTGTTTGAATTAGAGAATATCAAGAAGAACCCCAATGAATCAATTCATGACTTCAACATAAGGTTTAACAAAACTTTGAGAAGGCTGCCTAGTCAATTTGAGGCCTTGTGATCAATCTTATTTAATCAAAGATGAAGATGCATTTGATAAGAAGGCAATCCTACTACTTAAGAGACAAGAACCCTACCAATCTAAGGACAAGATTTCACCATGGCACTTCAAATTGAAGAATAATATCAAAGTAAATTGGGAAAACTCTCAAGAGAGATGGTGTAAAGTTGATAAACCCTGAAAAACCTCAAGCTAGTAAGGGTGCTGATTTGGAGGAGGTTGTGAAAACTTTGGTAGGGGCTATGTCAAAGAAATCTCATACAAGTTAGCCCGGGCAGTGAAGGGAATTGGGCAGACTTCACAAGGTTAGCAAAGAGGCACAAAACCATGAAAGATTTGCCAATCATCCTAGGGGTGATCATATAGGGAAGATGATAGGGGGAAAGGACCCATGAGGATCTACAAATAAACATCCTCAAGCACGTGAAGGAAGAGTGTTACCTAATCCCCAAACTACTGGGGTTGTTGTTATTGAGGAAGTTGCTGATATTGATTGGTGTGATAGGTGTTTTCTGCCCCATCCTCCATGTGAAGTGGACCAGCAAGATGGTGAAGCTAATAATGATGATGGTACTGATAATGATATCTGCATGGTGGGTTGTTCTTCAATCTCACAAGAAGGAGCAACATCAACTGAGGTAATAAGTGTAAGGACAGTTGCAACCTTTTGGGTTTACATCAAATGGGTATAAGTATTTCTTCCCCCTCATACTCTTGAAGTTGATGTAGTGCAATATTTTAAAATTCCTAACAATGACTTTGAATACTTAAGAGCTTTGATGATTAAGAAGTATGATGGTGGTATACCTTCGGAGGAAGATAGAAAATTGTTGATGAATTTTGTTGTAGCTCAAGAGAAAGAGTATAACTCTAGGAGAAAGGTTGTTAAGGGAGTTGGGCCTCAAGCCAAACCTAAAACACCCTTGCTTACAAGTATTCCCAAAGAAGCTCCTAGAAGAGAAACACCTTGCCAAAATCTCTGCTATCCCAAGGAATTAATTGTAGTCCTTCTCATGACCAAACTACCGATAATTCCTTGTCATCTAATGAATCGGCTTGTCTCCATTCCAATGATGCCTTGCCAAAAAATGTTCCCTATGACATAGCCCAGGTATTGACCCAAATCAAAGGGATTGTTCTAATTATGGAGTTGCTTAGGATTCTTGAGCACAAGAAGAGAGCATTTAAGTACCTAGGTTTGAAAGAAGAAAGGAATACTCCAAGAAGAAATGTAAATGTTGTTGAACTCCTCCTCAGATCATTGCAGACCTTGAAACAACACCAAAAATAGAGGATCTTGGAGAAACACCTGAGGTATACTTGGGAATATCCTTGGTTGATTCCCAATTAAATGTTGATCCATTCTTTACAACTTTGATCATAAAGGATAGACTACTTCACAATTGTATGTTTGATTCTGGTGCATCATGCAATGTCATGCCTCTAGAGATCATGAATGAGTTGGATATCAAAGTGAAAACAAACTATGGAAAGTGTACTGCCATGGAATCAAGAGAAGTGTTGATAGTTAGTTGTGTGAAGGGTTTGGTGGTGCAACTTTCATCTTATCCTGGGAGGAATTTAAAATTAGATGTTGTGATTATTGATTGCCCTGCCAAATGGGGTATGTTATTGTCAAGAAAGTGGGCTGCAAGTGTTGGAGGGAGTGTTTAAATGGACATTTCCTTTACCACTATTCCCATTGAAGGCATCCTTGTCAAGCTCTATGGAGAAAAGAAGATGTTGCACCTAATTGAGGATCCAAACAATGCTTCCTTTGAGGTGTTGTTTGCTGATGTTGATGCTAATAATTTTATTGGGTTTGTTGATGGAAAAGAACACAAGATGGATAAGTCAAAGTGCCATGAACAGGAAATTTCTCCTTGTACCTTGCTATTTGATGGAGCTTTCTCCAAATTTGGAAATGGTGCTGGTATAATTCTAATTTCTCCTATCTTGGAAGAGTTTGTTTTTTCCTTCAAGCTCAATTTTGAATTTACTAACAACATTGCTAAGTATGAAGCCTTGTTGTTGGGTCTGAGAATTTCATGGAAGTATGGTGTCAAGGACATCATTGCAAAAGGAGATTCAGATCTAGTTGTCAAACAAATAAGAAAACTATATGCTATAAAGAATTAGTGAATGAAGCAGTACAAACATGCAGTTTGGGATCTAATTGAGATGTTTGATTCCTTTAATATTGTGCATCATGACAGAAGTTTTAATGCTTCTTCTGAAAAGTTGGCAGTGTTGGGGTCAATATTTGGAGATTGCATCTTTTCACCTTATTTTGAGTACAATGTTGAAGTGTTAACTAGGCCAGCTATCCCTGACAACATCAAGCATTGGCAAGTGTTTAATGATGATGCTCAAGTGTAAAGGTTCTTACAAAATCAAGGTGAGTTTGTAGATCAGAATATTAATTAGGAACCAATGGTATGTGTGACTAAAGGAAGAGAGACTTTGTTTGGAAAGGATATTATCCAATTGGAAACTAATACCATTCCTAGAGGTCTTGTTGCACTTGAGTCTAATTTTGACAATGCTGATTACATCATCAATAAAAACAAATATTCCTCAAGGGATGTGGAAGAGCATAACTGGGGAACAAAGGAAAAACCAAAGAATATTTGGTTTGGGAGTGGTTTAAACAAGGAATAAAAATAGTCCTACCTCCAATTGTTGAAACAATTTCAAGACTATTTTTCCTGGTCATATTCTGAGCTGAAAGCATATAGAGAAGACTTATTCCAACATGAGATCCCTCTTGAGAAAGGTGCCAAACCATTTAGAAAGAAGAAAAGGCCAATTAATCCACTCCTCTCCATGAAAATGCAAGATGAATAGAAGAAACTGAAGGAGGGAGGGATCATTCAGCCCACAAGGTATTCATCTTGGGTTGCAAACCTTGTGCTAGTCAGAAAGAAAAATGGAGATATCAAAATTTGTGTAGACTTCAAAAATCTGAATAGAGATTCATTGAAAGATAATTATCCTTTGCCAAACATGGAAAACATGTTGCAGTTAGTGACTGGATTTGAATTGTTGTCCACCTTGGATGGTTTCTCTGGCTACAATCAAGTTGTTTTCAAGGAGTCAGAAAGATTTAAAACTGCCTTTACCACTCCTTGGGGAACATATGTTTATGTGAGAATGCCTTTTCGTCTCATGAATGGTGGAGCTAATTTTCAAAGAGAAATGGATGTTACTTTTTCTGGTTACATAAATGATTTCATTGTAGTTTATCAGGATGAGGTGACTATTTTTTCAAGGAGCAGAAAGGATCACTTGCAGTATTTGGAAATAATGTTGATCAAATGTAGAGAATATGTAATTTCCCTTAATCTAAAGAAGTGTCATTTTGGGGTGTAAAAGGCCAAGCTACTTGGTCATATTATTTCAAAGGCTGGTGTCATGATTGACCCTGAGAGGGTAGAAGCAATCAACAAAGTTCCAATTCCAAGAACAATGAGGGTATCCAATCCTTCTTTGGGTAGATCAACTTCATTAGAAGGTTTGTGTCAGATTTTTCTGAATTGACTCTTCCTATTACATGCATGTTAAAAAAGGACCAAGTTATCAAGTGGGAGGAGGTTGCTATTTAGGATTTTGAAGGAATCAAAGAAGCACTTAAACATCCACCTGTCTTGGTAGCTTCGAATTACAAGAAGCCTTTCCAAATCTTCTCCTTTGCTTATGAAAATACTACTACATCTATTTTTCTCCAAAAGGATGAAGATGGGACTGAGAGGCCTATTTCCTTCTTCATCAAGGATTTACAAGATGCCGAGTTAAAGTATATAATCATGGAAAAACAAGCATTTTCCTTCGTGAAAGTAACAAAGGTCTTCAGGTCTTATATCTTAAGTTCAAAAGTCATTGCTTATGTTCCCCACACCATAGTAAAAGACATCTTATCAGAGATGGAGATCTCAAGCAAAATATGTATATGGGTGAACAAACTATAGGAGTATGATATGGACATCCAAACCACAAAGTTGGTAAGAGGTTTTGGTCTTGCTAAGCTCATGGTTGAGAGTAACTTGCAGACTGTGGAAGTGAATGAAGTAGAAGAAGAAGGGGCAAATGTTATTGAGAAATTGGTAAGTTATGAGTGGTACAAGGATATAATATTTTACCTTAGACACCTATCTTAACCTGATCATTTGAATAAAAATTAGAAAAGAGCCCTCAAGTTGGCTTCTTAAAAATACATCATCACTGACTTTGGGCTAGCTTGGAAGGACCCTGAAGGTGTCCTCTTGAAATGTGTAACTGAAGATGAAGCTCCCAAAATAGTTTCTGATTTCCATGGGGGAGTTTGTGGAGGACACTTTGCTGGAAGGGTTACAACACACAAAGTTTTGAGAGTTGGTTATTGGTGGCCTACTCTCTTCAAATATGCATCCATGCTAATTAGAAAATGTGAAAGATGCCAGCATTTCTCTAGAAGAATGAAAGCTTTAGGCTCCCTTCCTTTGCAGCTTGAATCAATTGAAGCTCCTTTCAAACAATGGGGGATGGAATTCATTGGTGAGATTTCAGACCCTTCTAGTGCTGGACATAAGTGGATTCTTGTAGCCACAGATTTCTTCACTAAGTGGGTGGAAGCAATCCCCACTAAAAAAAACACACCAAGTTGTTATGGACTTCTTTTTGAATCACATCATATGTAGATTTGGTGTTCCAGTAAAGATTGTTACTAATAATGCCATGTGTTTTAGAGATAAACCCTTGATGGAAATGTGCAAGGAGTATGGAACCAATCTGACTTATGCTTCAAATTATAACCCTCAAGGAAATGGACAAGCTGATTCCAACAATAAGAACTTGTTGAAGATCATTAGGAGAACCTTGGAGTTGAACAAGAGAAAATGGGGTGAACAACTGAAATTTACAGTTTGGGTTGATAGAATCACTACCAAAAGAGCTACTGGTAAGAGCCCATTTGAGTTAGTGTATGGAACTCAAGCTATGCTGCCCTTACATATGTAATTATCTTCATTTCAGTTTGTTCAACAACTTGAAGATCAAGAGGTCAGTCCATATAAAGCAAGGATTAATCAGATTGTAGAGCTGGATGAAGAAAGAAGAGCATCCCACCAAAGGCATGTCAGATTTAGAGAGAATTTGAAGAGGTTGTTTGACAATAAGGTCACTCTTAGGGCCTTCAATATTGGAGATCTAATTTTATTGTGGGATAGCAGATATGAAGATAAGGGAAAACATGGTAAATTTGATGCATTATGGATGGGCCCTTACTCCATTGATATCAGAATTGGTGAAAATACCTTTTTTCTCAAGGACTTAGAATGGGAATTACTTGAACTTCCTATTAATGGCAGACATCTGAAGATTTTCCCCAAATTTGAGGTATGCACCAACTTGTACAGTGTATGGTGTTTGGATTTTGCTTTGTTTTTGGTGTTTTTTCGGTTTGTGGTTTGCTTTAGTGTGTGACAACCATTTTTGTCGGTTTCTCAGCTGGTTTTTGGTGGCTTTGGCTCATGACTCCATTTTTCCAATGGATTATTTTGGCACTTGGTCTACTTTTTTTCTTGTGGCACTCATTGGGAGTGCCCATCCCCGAGCAGGAGCTGATGTTGGTGCCCATTTTGATCCTCTACCGTTTTGCCCTAATTTTCCTTTAGTTTGCATGCTTTGGAACATTTTTTATCTTAAATTGGTGGTCTGCAACTTTTCCCTCTAGATTGAATGCCTTGAAATGCTCATAAACTTATTGTTTTTCCCCAATTTGAAAGAAATATGCATGTATGCCCTATTTTGTGCCCTAATTTTTCCCATTTCAAATGCCTTTGCTATTTTTCCATTTTTTCCAATCATGGATGCTTGAGAATGATCGATTTATGCTTGTTTTCCTTTGAAAATCTATCCCCATGATTGAAAAATTCTTTGAATCATGATTCATTTGGATTTTTTTCGAGGTGTTTCCTATCCTTAGTGAAAAAATCAAATTATGGGGCATCCTTGGCATTTTTCCATGTTTTGATGGTTAGACGAGCGTCATTTGCCCATCAAATTCATCTTCAATGTCATAGGGCATCACTGGTAATTTCTACATTGATTGACGATCATATGAGTGTATTTTTCCCATCAAATTTAAGCTCAAACATCTCCTCATATGTGGCCATTTGTGGTTGGACAAGATTTGACGGGTCTGCTTGAAAGACTTAACGTTTTTTGGTTTTGAAAATTTTTACAAATTTCTCCCGCATGTCCCAGAGGAGGTACATGTGTCACAAGCAGATTGAAGGTGGATAGGCAGGTCTTTTTGTGCCTTAAGGCATTTTGGAAAATGAGTTAAAGTAGAATAAAATGCCTAAGGCCCGCATCCAATCAGGGGAGGACACGTGGTAGCTTCATAGCATAGGTCCTTGGTGAATTAGAGGAGGACACGTTTCATGTTCTCATCAAGAGCGGGTCGGCAGGCCGCCGAAGGAAAAAGAGATATATTTCCTTTTTGGAAAAATGAGTTAGAGTGAAAAATTGAAGCAATGGCCCACAATGAATCAACGATAGACACGTGTCAGGGATAGAATAAAAGGCCACGGGTCCGTCGTGCCAGTTAGGAGAGGACACGTGGTAGCATCAAAGTACACAGCGAGTTGGTGGGCCGCTGGAGGAAAAAGGGAAATTTTTCCTTTTTGGAGAAATAAGTTAGAGTGATGATTTGAAATGTGGCTCCATAATGAAACAGAGGGAGACACATGGCAGGGAAAGAATCAGAGGCGCAGGTCCGTGGAGGAAATGTTGAAAATTTTCCTTTGGTAAAAAGGAGTCAAAGTACGAAGTCAGAGCACTTCCCCTCAGCTAATCATATGAGGACACGTGTCTTGTAAGAGGGCAGACACGTGGAGATTTCTTGGAAAAAATTTCCTTTTTCCAAAAAGGTGGAAATGTGCAGAATTAAGCCGTGATTCCAATGGGACCCACCTTGTGCCACGTGTTAGCACTAAATCTCAAGGGCGGATGGGCAGAGAAAAATGTCAAATTTTTACATTATTCCAAAAGTGTTAAAATGTCAAAAAATGATCCCAAGCCTGTTTGCAATCACATTGTGACACGTGGAGGACTCAAATTGAAGGGAGAAAGGCAGATCAACGGTAATTGTGCATTTTTTAGTTTGGCCGCCATTTGAGCTTTAGGAAGTGTGGAGATGTGTTTTTACATCAATATTCATTAGATTTTTTGCTAATTCATGTCATTTTGGCTTGCATGATTCAAATTAATCAATTTGGGGTTTCAATTTGCAGATCCAAGGCATTTTTCAAATGAATTTTTACTTTGGTTTGTAAAAAACGTGAACTACTATATCCAAAGTTGCAGACTAAAAAATTGGGAAGGGATAAGGATAAAATGATGAAATGAGAGTGATCTACATGTGTGGGGAATGAAAAACGTTCCTCCATAATGGATAATGATGAAAATTTTGTAATGATTCACCTTTTGAAAGAACAACTAGTAACTTTTTGTGAGTCTGTTGGATGTCATTTTCCAAAAATATTGCAAAGCAAAGGTGCTTAGAATATTCCACTTTTGGAGGGAAGATTTGAGAGGCAAAGGATCAATTGTAATGAAAATCTATATATCGCATGATTTTTTCATGCAAATGGTTGGAGAAATTTAGAATTTCACGGGAAAATCTAGGAAGAAGCCCATTCTTTGAGAAACCACCTGAGAACCATTTCTAATTCATTTTTTTGCATCAAATTTGCATCAGGTTGAGTTGGTTTTAGTTGTAAAGCTATCAACAAGCTCTAAGATTGTTCTTGAAACATTCCCCTACTGATAAATTTGATCATTCCTGGATTATTTTGTGTTGTCTCTTGGGAGAATTTTCATACACTTATGTTTCAGAATGTTTTCAATTTGTGTTTCTTACTTATGTTGCAATCTTGTGTCTAAAATATTTCTTGATCATACATGGTCTCATTTCTTGTTGATAGTTTAGTGGCATATGTAATATCACATTTAGAATAGATTTCATCTGATAAAGAGATAAACAAATTTAAAATCACTTTACCTTCCTTGAATTCAGAGATTGTAAACCTTTGGGTGCACCTTAGGTCATGATAAAATAGAGATTTCTAGATACTTTGTTGGTTCATTTGCTTCAAGATTTTGTGGCAGGTTATGAAATATTGTGTGGAAGAGTGCAAATCTGGGCCTCCATTTGGTGCTTATATCCTAGTTGAAGGATTACCTTAATCCCTTGGAAGCATTCTGATGTTTAGGTCTTACAAGTGTTTTGGAAAGGTCCTCAAAGAATTTGGAAAATTCTAGTTAGTATTGTCTAAGATCTCCCACCAAAAATCATTCTAAACAACTAATCATACCCCATACTACCCCTGTTCTGACCTGTATACCCACAGAAGATCAAAATCCATTTTCTAAAGTATGCAGAACAAATCAAGATTTCAAAATGTCTTTAGTAACCCTTGCCTTGCATTGAAATTATCTCCATAATCTGGAAGTGACAACTTACGAAAGTCATATTTGGAGTGTTGATCATATTTTCGCAAGGCCCTTTTATACTATTTGTACAAATTGAGGGATATCTTCATCTCCTTCACCATTTGAGGGTTACAAAATAGGTCCTCTTACCTTGGTTGAAAGGCACAACCTAAAACAGTTAGGACAAGATCAAGTCCTATTTAAGTGCTATCCATCTCTCCACATATTTGAGTGTCAGTTAGATCACATCTCTAACTACAAAATGACACACATCATGATCTATCTATTTTAAAGCTTCATGCCATATCTTTGATGCTGCTTAGACCTAAAAGGAGAAGAAATTTTTGTATCAACACATCTATCAAAGAATAAACAACCTTCATTAGAGGCATGTACCAAAACTGCTACACATAAAAAATGCTTTCAATTGAGGCGTACATAAGATGATACATCTATTAAAAAATAAAGTCCTTCATCAAGAGGCATATATGTCAATATAATGCAATCAAGGTTGACTCGAGCCCTCAGAGGGGGTGGCTAGTCTATCTTGCGATGGTGGCATAGCGAGAACATTGCTAAGTCACCTTAGATGTCCTCATGGCTGCTCCACTGAGGCTTGAGGCCTCTCCAATCTAGTCCCTCTGCTGGACTAGTGGTTGTGGGAAGGTGCCCGTCACTTAGCCAAAACTGCCTCAAAATATAAAGATCAGTAATAAGAGGCTCTGCCCTTGGTTGTAGCTAGATCTCTGTGTGTTTGGGCTGTCACTGTGGTACCATCTGTGCGTCGGTAAGATGTTATCTCTACTGAAACTCAGGAAAGCTCAGCCTAGCCCACTATGCACTCTGCTCTGAGCCTATCTCACTCTAATATCATGGGCTATAGCTGGGCCTGCGTCTGTTGATATAGGCTCATCATCTGAGCCATCTGCAAGGCCATCTGTTGTATCTATTGAAAGTGGACAACACTATCACCTCCCAGGCCTGCCTGGGCCCGATCCTGATCTTGCTTTGCTGAATCTATAAAAATATGAGTCCGATCTTGATCTCACTTGGTAGTCGCTAGCACACTCAGGGCGTAGACCTCGTCTCTCTCTGATCTTGCCTGGTCTCTCTCTGCTAGAGCTTGCTGTAACTGTTGCTATAGGGTGGCTATCTATGCCACTGGCTGTGCCACCAAGACCGGTCCCTGTGGTGCTCTGGATGACTGACCCTGCTCTAGAACTCAGGGCCCAGAAGGTTGTGCAGATGCCTATCCTATACCCTGCAACCTCGGTCCCTGTACCTATATGATACCCTATTCATCATGGGGTAATCCATCAAATGGATCCTTTAGGTCACGGCTTGCTGCACCCTCTCTTTGATCACCACCAAGCCAAATCTCTCTCGGTGGTCTGGCACCTTCTGCCTAGGCCTCCTTTGGAATAGTTAGACGTCGGGGTAAAATAATCACATACCACGTCCAGTAATCCGTGGTAGTCCCTGAATATCTAGTCTGTAGCACTGGGTCCCATACCTATGGGGCCACTTGTAAGAAGATGTCCCTAGCTCGGGTCACCTATATATGTGGCCCCATGGTCTGCCTCTCTAAGTCTCTATGGGCATACCATATATTGGGCTGCGGAACCCCCTGCACCATGCCTAGCTGTCGCTGACATCTATCAACCATGTATAGCTCGATGATATAGCTCTGACTGCCAAGGAGAAAATGATCTACTATGCAAACACTAAGCTCTACGGTATCCTCTATCCACTGAATGTGCCTGTAGGGTCTCCATATGATATATCGAACTCTCGCTGGTACCTGTATAAGCTATCGAGGTGGCCTCATACATCACCATCTTCTGAAACCCACACCATGTAAGACGGTTCTTCTAGACCTCAAACATGAAGAGTGCCCACGGGGCACCCAATAGCAATGTAGTCCCATGACCAAATCTGTAGTAGAGAGGCGGGCCCCACTGTCTTCTGATGGTGGTAAGTAATAAGATGTAAGTCCTAGTACAAGTTCTCTAGTATACACTGTCCCCAGCAGTAGTGCTCCCCACTAAAAATCCCCTACACCAATGTCATCAACCCTCGTGGAAAAGACCTCCCAGTCTTATCAGCGAGTAAAAACCCACTAAAAAGTGCCATAACATATAGGGGCCCTTGCTGCAGTTTAGGGTTGGCGATGCATTCGTGGAATGTAACAGTCATACAGTCATGAGGTATGTCATCTCGATCAAATAAATCCCAAACAGCTACCCTGATCTTCCTGACATCAGAAGTGTACTCAATCTTTGTACCTAGGATGGGCATGTGGAGAATCTGCCACACATCCTCCAAAGTAACAGTCATCTCTCCCATAGGGAGTCAGAAGCACTGACTCTCACTGTGCCACCACTCGGCTAGTGCAATAAGTAGACTATGGTCCAGTGTGATGGAAGGCATCCGAGACACGGGGCCTAGACCCACTGCCTCCAGAAGAATGGCTACTACGCGATGATCTTGCCGACGCATGATCCTCTCCATCTTGGTGATCTAGAATGACGCTCCCACATCTAAAGAAATGGTAATTATCTCCGTAAAAATCAATCCACTCGTCAATCAATAAAATTTCTTCTAAATATATATATATATATATATATATATATATATATATTTAGGGTTAACCCAAAAATCCTTAATTTTCTTCTAAATGCCATCTTTTTGGCATTTTCTTATCTATCCTCCATCAGAATGGTGCACCTGCATTCCCTTTCAGGTGTGTGTGCCCTCCTTTTGGCGTATACACATGCACGCAATTGTCTCAGGGTGATTGCGCCATCAATCAGTCGTATCTCTGCGCATGCCTGTGTGCATAAACCCTATGTGTGTGCACTATCCTTTTAGTGTGTGCGCTACCCTTTTAATATGTGTGCATGCACACACATATGTGGCACATGCGCATGCACGTGTGTGTGTGTGTGTGTGTGTGTGTGTGTGTGTGTGTGTGTGTGTGTGTGTGTGTGTGTGTGTGTGTGTGTGTGTGTGTGTGTGTGTGTGTGTGTGTGTGTGTTTGAGTGTACATGCGCGTGCGCGCATCTACCCTAAGGCGCCTATGCCCCTAATGAGACACCTACGCCACCTTTAGTGCACCTGTGCCTATGCACATGTGTGCCCAACATGACTCCTAACCCTAATTCATAATTCTAGGGAATTAATTGCAAAATTTGAGAAGAATGGTTTGAGTACTCACAAAGACGCCATCGTCGGCGTGCCGCTAGTACCCTCGGACTATGTCGGGACGTCTTAATTGGCCTCCTGCGATCACCATCGTCCTCGTCACTGTCAGAGCCTTGCAGTAAAAACTCAGTGGTCGTTAGTAAGAAATGAATTGGTTGCGGTGATTTACCCCTCCCAGGTGGAGTATATCAACCTGTTTTTCACCACCGTGAGCGCCTGGAGGCTCATTTTGACCACCATTTTCTCCTTTGTTCACCGTTGAATAATTATTTTTCTTTTATTTTTCACCTTGCTGGGGCATTTTTTCCATCTAGTACCTCTTTCTTCTCCCTAGGACAATTTTATTTCTCCTAATTGATTTTTCTTCTTATCCACACTCTCATAAATAATTATTATTTTTTAAATAATTATTTTATTAATTTTTCCACTATACAGGGACATTACTTGTCACTTGTTGCTTCTTTCGTCCACTTGGGGCATTTTCTGTTGCGCCTAGGCTCTTCATTATATTTCTTCTATTTTCTTCTATTGTCCACTGCATTTCGGAAAACATAAAACCAAAAATATATATATCACTTCAAAAATCCAAAAATTCAAAAATAGGGAATTTTTTTTCACAAAATCCTAAAAAGTAAAAAACCCTACAAAAATAGGTAACCTTCTTATTATGGCTGAAACTTGTGTCTTGAGCATGGTATTCTCTCCATATCCTACTGGTTTGTTTCACATCTTCCCCGATTAATATGACTCGCGAATCACCGGATTCACAGCCATTCACAAAGCTAGCTACTTGCTTTATCTGTACTCTGGGGCACATTTTGTTTCCTGGTGTTGTTTCGTTGTGCATAAATATTTTTACTTGGACCCACTGTCTAGTATCATTTCCCCTTGCATATATCCTTTCTTAGAGCATCATTTTCAACCTTTTTTGTCAATCATGAACATGTGTATCTCTTTAGCTTGATAACAAAACATTTGTACAAATATCTTGACTGGTGTTGGGTGGGATATGTGAATTCGTACTTATTTTCCCTGTTAAATGAGCTTGTTTCATTCTCATATTACATTTCATTGTTGTATGTTGCATGGAGTTGGTGTTTTCAGCAATGGAAAATCATTCGTAGTATGGATTTTCATGTCATTCTACTTTTTTCATATGCTTATATTTATCATAAGGACCGATGACGTAGATCTTTTAGCAATATGATGATACTAAAGGTATTCCAATGCAAAGGCTAGAGGCTAATTTCTTCTCTCCACTTCTCCATATTTCTACTACATTACTTTCCTCTCACCACTATTCTTTTTCTTCACCTGGGGCATTCTACCCCTTCTCATTCTCCTATCTATTTCTCACCTTTTTCGATCGTTGATTGTCTTCCTTCATCACCCCTTCGACACTCGAGGGGGAATCTCTCCCTCTTACTAATTTTTCTTTTATCCCTTGAAAATTTCACCCATCTATTATCTTTGAAGTGGCATCGTTTATGCCACCCCAAAGAGGGGAAAATGTAGACACCCACCATTACGCCCGAGCAATTTAAATACTTGAATTGCGTTAATTATCTCCTTTCCCACAAATTGGCGACATATCGCCAAAAGGGATCATCTTCTCTCCTATCATCGTTAATTAATTACACCGCACTAATTAATTAAATCACCTATCCAACAAATATCCTAATTAACAACCTTCTGTTAATTAACCTCCCCTACTATCTAGACTAATTAATTATTATTAATTAATTAGCATCCCCTTTCATTTAACCAATAAATCAATATTCAATTGATTTAATCCCCTTCTATAGTCTAAATCATGCTAATATTCCTCTAAAAGCTTTTATAAGCTTGCACATCTATTAATTAAATCACCTTGATTAATTAAAAGGCCCCCTTTATCCACACGAGTCACTAAATGAAACAAACCCTCCTAAAGTTAACTCAACCCTATCTAAACCCCCCTTATCCACAACTAACTTAACATCCCTATTATCCCACATGTAAAGGGATGTAGTGATTCCTTTATTCATTGGGCTATATAAAGAGCCCTCCTCCTACCTTTACACTTACACCTAAATTCCTTGAGAAGACAAAAGCAAAGCACATAGCAAATAGACTAAAAGATTTCCTTTGTTATTCTTGAGAATTCACCGCTTGAAGAGTTAAGCCTATTTTTCTAGCCAAAGTGCTTGGGTCATATGGGAGGTGTCAAAAGGGTCTTGTAGCCCAACTTTGAGAAGCTCTCATTGCTAGGTCCTTGGATATCAAAAACAACCATTTTGATTTCCATGGAGCCTACATAGGTCCATTTAATTTTGTTGTTAATCAAAAGAGTAGAGGTTCTTGACAAATTTTCATGCTTAGTTTGATTTAAGCTTTGAAGATTTAAATGTAAATAATGTTACTGTCTAACCTTATTTAGCTCTTATCTTAATGGTGCTTTAGACTTTTCTTTAACTTTGTTAATTAAAGACTACTAGGTGTTAGTTTTTATTTTCATTAACTTAGTTGAACAAACTATGCACACAAGAGGGGATGACTATTTAGAAGGGAAAAGGGTAGAAGAACTGAGATGAGGTGGAAGATCAGGGGATAGATAAGAGAATCTAACACTTGGGGTAGAAACTGAGGGGCTTGACTCTTGATCATGCCAAAATGATAAAGATTGAGGAAGAGAAAATGAATAGCTAAGAGGTGGTGGACTTACATATTGACAAGGTTATCTCACACTTTGCTCATAAGCCTCAATGTCCTCAATCCACTGTGTAAGTTGAGGCAAAACTTCAACCATGAAGCCAAGCTTCTCCTCAGGGTTGTAATGTCTTGGAAAAGGGCCTTCCCATGGACAAGGTTCCCTACAACCAATCTTGAATGCCTTCATTTTTGCTATGCCCCTTGATTGAACCATGTCAGCCTCCATTTTTAAAATTTTCTCCAATAAACCAACATTCTCCACATAGTTGTCACCATTGTATGCGTCCCCTTGTTCTTGATAAGCTCCATGGCCAAACCGACTTTGACCCTACTCATATGGGTAAGCATAATGGTCATGGATCTGATTATAATGCTGATTTGGAGGAGTTGGGAAATGCATTAGAGGTGGATTGCATTGTTGTAAGTTTGAGTTCCATGAAGGGAATGAAGTCATGATTGCACAACCTCATGGAATGGGAGAAAATGAAAGAGATGGAAAAATAAAATGGATGAAAATGAGTGGAAATGGATGGAAAAGGTCTGCAACTCAGAGTTTTGGATTACATTAAGGTATCAACAACAAAACAATTACACCAAGAATAAAGAGATGACAAAACTAACAAATAGATTTGTTAAAAACTTTTAAAGCAACTCTGAGGGCCTAATGGAGCTTCAGTGCAATAGAAATAGTGGGGTCCTAGTTTGAAGCTTTAAATTTTTTGGTAATCTTATTGTTCTTCCATGTAGAGGCTGAAATGCCACTAGAGTCACAAATCTGGCATATGTGGACTTGCATGAGATCTAGAATGGCACTGTGCATGGCTAGATAGTTGTTGTGCTTTTCCTAAAGGTTTTTGAGCTTAGATTCCAGAGTGGCAATTTCCTCTTTGAGGCTAGGGATAGGATTAGGAGCTTGTTTCTTAACAACAGACTTAAGAAGAAAGTCTACATTGTCCTTGAGGGTTTTCATAATCTCAGCTTGCATGATAAATCTCTTCTCCAAAACAGAGGAGATGTCTTGTTCCATGACATGAAGAACAGTGGGGGGATATCCTCCACAAAAATTTCTTTACCCTTCTAGCCAATGTCTAGAATTTCCTTATCTTTCCTACTACTTCAAAGGATCATTTTAGGAGAGGAAAATTCACAGTACATGGGGTTTTTAGCTGCCCTCAAGTGTGACATAACGAACCATCATTCGGGTGATCTCATCGAAAGGCTTTGGGATAGTGGAAACTATAATGCCTTCCTTCTTGATATCAATACTTTCTCCTTTGTCCAGAAAGACCTTTTCATCTACTTATCAAATTTATTCCTAAAGATTTTGTTTCCATCCATGCTTAAGCCAGTGATAAATGAGATAAACTCCTTAGTGATATTAAAATCTCAGTCTCTGAAAGTAATGGTCTGGTCTTTCCAATTCTTCACAAACTGTAATGAAATGTACTTGTCTTGCCCTTTAATTCTTTGGATGAAATCTATGAAACCCCCAATGCCGTGCCCTTTATTAATTTTAATTTTTTAATTTGTTTTTATGATTTTTATTAAATTTTTTTTTTTTTAAATTTTAATTTTTAATTATTTACTAATATTTTATTTTAATTCCTTTTTATATTTTATATTTTATATTTTTTGGTTTTTATGTTTTTTAATTCTTAATAATTTTTTAATTTCTATGAATTTTTAATTATTTAATTTTTTTAATTGATTTTAGATTTAGATTTGAATTAATTTTTGATATTTTAAATTTTTAATGAATTTTGAATTTTAATCAATTTTTAAAATTAATGTTTAATGACTTTTTAATTTTAAATTAATGTTTAATTTTTGGTAATTTTTAATTTTTATTATTTTTTGGATTTTGGATTTTGGATTTATTTCTATTTTGTATTACTTTTTAATATTTTTAATTATTTACTATATTTTTAATTTTAATTGCTTTTTTAATTTTTAATTTTAATTAATTTTTTAATTTTTTTTTGGTTTATATATATATATATATTTAACATTTTTTATTTTTTATTTTTTAATTTCAAATTATATTTTTATATTTTTAATTTATAAAATGTTAAATACTTTAAATTTTAATTAATTTTTGGTAATTTTTAATTTGGTTTTATTTTGATTTTTGATTTATTTCTATTTTAAATTAATTTTTAATTTTAATTAATTATATTTTTAATTTTTTTAAAGATTAATTTTGTTAAAATAAATTGTAACTAACAAGCTTATTGGCCTATTAATAGTACTAAAGGTGTTCTATTTTTGGAAATTGGTAAAAGTTGAGGGTTTTGAAAGGACCCGTGCATCCTTGTGCAACAACCCTCAAGGCTGGATAGAACATTTAAGCATAACAAAGAGGAATCCCTAGACCATAAAGGGGAACATCAAAAGAGAAACAAGAAGTGAGAATAAAAAAGAAGACTGCAACACTCATTGAATCATTGTAACCAAATTACCTTGTAAAATCCCTTACATTGGATCTTAGATGCATAGAAAAAGCATTCTTTTTTTGTTTGATGGCAGTCCATTCATCAATCCTATTAGGATCCACATTTTCATGTGAGTGAGTTGGAGGTCAAATCATAGAAGATGCCAAACTACCTGAATTGGCCTTCTCTGTAGTGGAATTGGTAACAACACCATTAGTAGAAGCATCTGGAATTAGTGTCGGCACCTTATCCACCAAAACTGTTGCGACCTTCTCCTCAGTAGGTGCAACCCATGAGTTTGGAATGGATTCCTTATCAGAACCCTCTTTAGTGTCAGAAGTTGACTTTGGTTCCACATAATTAAATAATAGATCTTGATGAGAGTCCTTCTACCAATAGACCTTTTCCTTCTTAGTTTTCTACTTCACCATATGAAAATCGGAAGTAAGATGTCCAAAGTATAATCATTTTCTACATCTGAAGGGCAATCCTTCGTAATCAAGAGGTTGAGACCAAATCCTATCCAACACTTTAAGGTCAATTGAAGCAGGTAGATCGAGAGAAGTATCCAGATCCACCAATATCCGTGCAAAATTAGTGTGAGCATAAATTTTTTTATTGGAATCGATGGATAAAAATTTACCCAAAGCATTGCCAATAACAGTTAGGATTTCCTCTCCCCAAAACTGCAACGATACATGGGGTAGACGATTCTAGACCGGTTTAACAGAGAAATAAGTTGTGAGTAGGTTGAAATTTGAGAACCAAGGTTTCATCAACAAGTGATGATTATGTGGTTCCTAGATATTAGAGAGAATGATATCATCCTCTACACTAAAAGCTACAATAAAAAAACCCCTTGCATAAGGGTAAATTTCAATCCTACCTGAAACAATATGACACTATTTTGAAGAAATCCACAAGTGAAGAAGTGGGAGGCCTAGCCAGATTCCATTGAAGTGGCATATCAAACCATTAGAGGAGAAGAATTCCTTGGTATCAAGCACAGATTCCCCAAGAGTGACCTAAGGAGCAGACTTGGTAGCATAGAGGGGTTTGGAAAATGAAGAAGTGGAAGAAACAACATGAGAGCTCTTCCCAACAATCTCATCAGAGATAACCTTTTCAAAAGGAAGAAAAGAGGGGAAAATTGGTCCCATGCTGCCATTTGTTATCCCAATACCACAACAAAGAGGATCCCGAGGGGCTTGAACGTCCGATGCCACCTAAGGAGATCTGCTACCAAAACCTACCAAATGACCATCAAAGCTAGAGACCAGTGTAAAAGAGACAGAGAAACCTATGCCACCTTCATCCAAGAAAAAAGAGGGAGCTGAGATTGGTTTCTCCAAAATGTGTTTATGGTTCAGGGAAGCTTTCCAAAAGCCCATCGTGCTTCTCCTACGTACCTTATTGGGATCCGCACCAAACGTGCTATTGCTAGTCATTTCTAGATTGATTAATTCAATCCTCTTCTTCACATGAAACTCCCATCACATATCATGCAAGGAAAGTTTTAGTAGTGAATATTCGCAATTAGGTGAATAGTAGGAATCTTGTAATATGAATTTGGCTATTTTTAATAACCATGTTTCACCAAAAAAATCATCAAATAATAATGTTTCCCATGCAAATAGATAAAGGATCTTGTAACACCTCAATTTAATTTCCCAAAAACCAAATATTTTTTAATAGCAGTAATCTTCATATTCAATCACATAAGTGAAATAAAGATTATTCAGAGCAATCAATTATCAAACTTGATTACTAGCTATTAGTTTAGTTTGATCCATATGATAAATCTTCTGTGTATAAACCTTGTGTAGATGAGAAGGGTTATTATTTTCTCCCTTCATTCCGCTCATTAAGAGTAATCATAAAATCTTTAGTATGTTCAGGTTTACCTTTTTCAATGTTGAAACAACTATGTTTCCATCCTTAAATGTCTACCATGAAAGTCAATCTTCATATTCTAGTATTTGACATTTATAATTAAGGATACAGTGAGGATACAATGCAATCATCCATTTGCATTAGTTTGGCCAAAGTTTTCTCGTTGTGCAAAAGCAACGTATCTCGAGACCACACAAAGCCTAGAGAAAGAATCTTCCGTCATAAAACATTTATCTTGACACAATTATATAGATTTTTTTTTTATGAAAGTGAACATCTTAAGAAGGAGGAGGTGTTCTACCCAAGACCATCTCCATAAATGAAAAATATCCAAAACTTACTTAGGGTTATTACAAAAAAGGGAGAGACCACTGAATGGAATAATTTCCATTACGCCATCTTTTGATTTTTCGTAACTATCCCTAGTTAGTACTATGTCAAGGTATACGTTTGATGACATGAGATTATATTTAATCTACATCGTTATTAAGGTTTACTACCAAAGCCACCTTACATCTCACTAGTATTCTTTGCGAGTTGGGCTATTTCTAGTTAATTGAGTCTTGGTCATACAAGATTTGTTATGACTTATTATTTTCATTTAATTATGTTACCCATAACTTCTTAATTTAAATGTGTTATGCATTTAAATAATTTATTATACCTTATAGGCCAATTTTAATAGGGATTAAAAATTGCAAAGTAACTTAATTGACCTAGTTCATTAAACTAATATCTTATTTAGAGATGGAAGTAACTTTCATTCATAAGGTTTACTTTAACATTTCCTAAGGAAATAACGACTTAAGAATATTTGATTTTATGATAATCATACTCCCAAATTTTCCAAGTTAAGATTATATTCCACGTTCATTGTCTTACTCATCCTGATATCAATTTTTAGATAACTTTGTAATTAATTGAAACCAATATTAATCCATTATAGAACCATACTTTGAATTCTTATTATTTTGTCTAGAATAACTAAACACCACTATATTTTTCTTTACACTATTATATACATAAATTTAATCGAATAAAGGATTTAGAATAAGTAATTAACTTATTATTTCTGTTAAGGTACTAATTCTCATTTATTAATTTATTCCATAAGAAAATTGTACATCTTATAGACATTAAGTATAAATGTAGATAAAGGCTACCTATACACATAGTAACATAATTAGGCCTTCATAATTTATTTAATACCATTTTTTTTACAAGATTGTAATACCACTTCTTGTTTTAAAATTTCATAATTACAACTTTACATCAGAGTCTTAAGCCCTTTTTCAATTAATATTTCATCATGAAATCAAACATTACAACTAGAGGTTTATAATAAATAAGGATTCTTTAAACATATATCCAATTGGTCACAATATTCACAAGTATTATAATCTATATAGGTAATCACTTCATGGCTTCCTTATTTACATGTACGGTCATTAGAAGATAATATATACACGTGTCAATTCATAACAACTAACATGAGACAACCTCCATATTTTCTATATCATAACCGTTATAAAACTATAATAGCTGACAAGGGTTGACCTTGCAATTCATATTACTAATATTCAACCTATTCACTATTTGAAGTATCAATCAAAACATCATCATTTTATATCAGTCTGTATTAACGAATTATAGTCAACATACCATGATAATCTTATATTATAATTTAAATAATTAGATCCATATTACCATAATTTCCTAATTTTAAACTTAGACCAGACAACATAATAACCACTATAATTCAAAATCATTCCCATACATTGGTAAAGTTTAAACTCATTACCTAATGTAATATTTTACCCGCAACGCATTAGTATTCAACATTAAGATCAATATGTAATAACTATTTTCAGTTACTTCAAAACAAGTAAAGAACTATAATGTTCCTTACACCAGGTAATGGAACCAAATATCAAGCAAATAACTAACCATACCTCATTTATTTCCTCACATATTTTACAGAGGGAAAACACAATAAATGTTATATCAGAAATCTAATATCCTTTATCACTTAGACCCTTTTGGGGTATTTCTTAAACCGCAATGTCACATGCCTATTTTTAACTTTCAATCAAATAGTTTGTTACCTTCCAAGAATCTAAATCCAAATGAAAAATCAATATTCCCCATTAAAACACAGTTAACAGAAGTAATGAGTTTTGTTTTCATATCCTAAATAGCGATACAAACTGTAACAATGCCTCCTTTACCTTTGTAATCATCTTATTCCCAAATCAAAAAATTCAAATACAGCTCAGTTGAGAGTTTTCTAAACTTATTTCCTTTACTCATAAATGTTTTTAAATCCCATAACCTTATGTTTTCACAAATATTCATACCCAGGTTCATGATACAACTCCCTTATAAACAAACAACAGGTTGAATAAAACAAATCATGACTACCCAATTTCCCTTCTAGTTTTCAATCATCAAAAAATGTGTTCATAGTCTGCATGCAAACAATATCTAATTCAAACCATCACATATATCAAATAATGCATACCCAGTTGTATAACTATTAACAGTTAAGAAAAATAAAAAATACACAATTCGTTATTCAATCACAATCAAGAAAATAACCATACCCAGTTCATATATCATTCATAATCAGGAAAATAACATTACCTAGTTCATATTTCTTTGTCTAAATATGGAAACAACTAAACTTAGTTCATATTTATTTTCAAAATCAAGTAAAATTACATGCTCAGTTTATAGTTTCACATACAAAGTGATATACCTTTATACAATGAATAACATAACTGTATATCCATATTTTTCATGCAACAAACCAGAAAATAGTTAGTTCAGAATGTGGAAATATAACTAACATGTAAAAAGAATAAGAGAAGATGCACATGCCTAGTATTCACATGCCTTAAATGAAATATGTTTTCTTCCTCTTGTAACCTTCTCCAATATCAAAAATGATAATAAAAATATCAAAAATATTATTTTTCCAAGAATTTTCACTGTTTCTTAATTCACAATCATTTCCATGGCCGAAAAAAAGGCGCAGTGGAGGAGAAAACCCATTACCTCCATGACAAAAAAGTAGAGTTTCCAAACATTGAAATGATCAAAGTGAGAGGGAAAAAGGAAATAGATGTGACCTAATTAGGTTGGCTTCTCAGGGAAACTAATCATTCTCGAGAATTCTGGCCATACCATAAAATTCATAAACCCAAAACCCTTCAACCTTAATTACCTTGCCACATATTTCATTATTGAATTCACATTATTTGCCATGTAAACCACACTTCATACTTTCCAGAATTTTCTAGTTAATATTGCTCGAGCCTGACTCGCATAGTACCTACCTTGGTTTAGGCTAATATTTCCAAAATCCACATAGGTATACCTTTTAAAATTTATTCCTCTATTTAACAAAATTTGTACACACACACATGTTTATGCCTTCATTCAATAATGTTAACATATGCCACAACTTAATATCATTACCTTATATACCATTCATAAACAATTGTTAATTTACATGCCACAACATTTATATACCTGGAACTTCGAAGTGAAATCCGTGTAAAGGCTTAGGTGGTCCCTTGACCAAACACTATTCAAACATTCAATGTAGTTGAGAATTATTATATATATATATATATATATATATATATATATATATATATATATAATGCACTTTTATAAAACACTTATTACAAACCAAATGATCTTGCAAGTGATCAATCAAATTTTTTATCATTACTCAATATATAATATCATATATGAAACAAAAATGCCAGTGCAAGCTAAGATTCATGGTTAATGAATTTATACAAATCATATGATAGTCTATTGACTGCTTAAAATATATTAATTTTTGAGACTAAAAAGAGTGGGATGTTACACACTCCCCTACAAGATTAATCGTTCCGATGCCATATTCATGTATTATAAGGATAAAATTTACCATTACAATAATCAACATTTCAAGAATAAAAAATTTAACTGGGGTTAAGAAAATATTCATCTATAGAATTTTTTAAAAACTTGGTTAAACATGAAAGAAATAGTAGTTTACAAGTCTTCCATATTTTCCCAAGTTGCACTTTATTTAGAGTATTGGTCCTATTGGACCTTACATTGTGTAGTCTCAGGATTTCTTAGTTACATTTTGCATGTTTCCAATATTTTTATAGGTTCAATTGTGATGATTCTGGGATCTTGCACCTGCAATAAATCCCAATTTAATACTTGAGTAAGATCAACAACATACTTTTTCAGAAAGGATACATGGAATACATCGTGCATTTTAGAAAATGCATGAGGTAGAGCTAGCATATAGGCCATAAGACCTATAATTTCTTAAATTTCAAATGGTCCAAAAAATGTAGGTGATAATTTGATAGATTTACCAAAAGTAATATATCTCTTTTTGGGTTTCACTCTCATAAATAATTTATCACCTACATTAAAATTCCTTTATATCATTTTTAGATCAACATAACTCTTTTATGTATTTTCTGCTTCCTTTAACCATTCTTAGATAAGTTTCATTTGTTTCTTCATTTCAGTTACCATTTCAGGTCCCACAACTTCCCTATCTTCAACACTGTCCTAGCTAATTGGTGTTTTAAACTTTCTGCCATGCAAGGCTTCAAAATGATCCATTTTTAGCGATGAGTGATAAGTATTATTATATAAAAATTCAACTAGAGGAATATATTATTCCCACTTGCATTGCTGATCCATGTAATACATCCTTAACATATCCTCTTAGACTTGATTTACCCTTTCATTATATCCATCGGTTTCATGGAGGTAAGATGAAATGAAATTCATTTTTTTCCCAAGGCAACATTAAGTGTCTGCCAACATCTAGAAATCATTCTAGGATATCTATATGATATGATCATCTCTCGTATTCCATGCAATATAAATATTTTGTGAACAAATTATCTTCTTGCTAGTACCAGTGAATGATCTTTCAAATTTCTAGGTATAAAGTATGCCACTTTAGTGAGCTTATCCACCACAACTAGAATTACATCATGTTTATTTTTTGACAGGGGAAGTCCTTGGATAAATTCCATGCTAATTACTTACCACTTATAATGTGGTATGATATGCAGATACATCAGCCCTGTTGGATGAAAATGTTAAGCTTTAACCTTTTCACATTCTCAGCAACGAGCTACATAATTTGTAATATCCTTTTTCATTCCTTTCCAAAATTATTGTTTCTTTAAGTGAGCTAAAAATTTTATTACCCCCAGATGGTCTGAATAAGGTGCATCGTGAAATTCATTAAGAACTTTAGTTCTTAACTCACTCCCTAAAGATACATATATTCTGTTGAAATAACACAAAATTCCATCATGTTCAACTTTGAAACCATCATACCTTTCGTCAGTAGGATTGTTTTCTAGTGTATTTTTTACTTACTGATAATAATAATTTGATTGACATTGTTCTCTAACTTCATCTTTGAATTGAGTTCTTAAAGTTAAAATAACAGATATATGTTTCCTATGACTTAAGGTAGCTGCGACTTGATTCTCTTTTCCCTTTATATAAGTTATTTCAAAATAATACTGTGATAGAAATTCGAACCATCTACGTTGTATTGCATTTAAATTTGGCTATGTAAAGATGTATTTCAGATCTTGATGGTCTATTTTTAATTTAAATGGTTTCCCTAAGAGATAATTTCTCCAGACCTGCAATGCATGAAAAATAACAACAAACTCTAAATAATGAGGAGCATTATTTTGTTCATGTACTTTTAGTTTTCTAGTTTCAAATGATACTACATGCTCATTTTGAAGGACTCCTCCCAATCCTTCTCTTGAAGCATTTTTTACAACTGTAAAAATAACATTTGGATCTGGAACCTTTAAGATTGGATCTGAAAATAAATTTTTCTTTAATAAGATGAAGGATTCTTCACACTTATTATCCCAAATAAATTTCTTGTTTTTCCTTTACAAGACATTGATTGGACTTGCCACTCTAGAGAAGTACTTGAAAAACTTTCTACAGTAACCATCCAGTCCATGAAACTTCTAATTTCATGTACATCTTTAGGGGCTAGCCATCCCATAATAACCTTTATATTAGAAGGATCTACTGAAATTCCTTCTTTACCAATTATGTGACCCATATACTGTACTTATTTTTAATGGAAAGTACATTTGTAGCACTTTCCATATAATTTATGTCTTCTTAAAATCGATAAGACTATTCTTAGATGTTTATAATGTTCCTCCATATTTTTTGAATATATAAGTATATCATCAATGAATAATAAAAAAATTAATATAAGTATTCCCAGAACACATAGTTTATTAAATTCATAAAGGGTGAAGGTGCATGATTAACAAAAATAAAGAGTTCCTAGATGGCCTAAGTAGGTATATAGGGTATTAATTTTAATCTTGTTAGGAGGAATAAAAAAATGTAAATGAACTGAATCAGTATGAAATAAATGTAAATAAACTATTCTAGATGAAATGAAACCCTAATGTGAAAGAGAAGAGTAAAGAAAAGAATCAACTGATAATATAAGAGTGTCATAGATATGGAAATAGAATCTAGAAGTGTAGCCAAACCCTCAGGGACCCTACAAAGGGCATATCTGGACTGTCTGAGATGACACAGGTGCCTAGGAGTGTACTGGGGCACCCTAGTTTGCAATCTGGGCAATTAGAACACTGTAAATCCTCAGAATCAGAATTTGGTACGGTTGCTAAATGTCTTTGCAGTACTTTCACTATCTATCGCACTTGGATTCATCTGAATGAACTAGAGAATGGACTTATAATGCAAGGAGAAGTATCAAACCCTAGAAAAATGAAAGATGCATATGAATGGGTCGGACTGACCTCAGCCACCAAGCTAGTGGACTTATCACTGAGTGTTGCACTACATTATAGACCCTGATGTAGTTTTGGTGTGTGTGTGTGTGTGTGTGTGTGTGTGTGTGTGTGTGTGTCCTAGGTTCTCTCGTGCCAGTCACACTTTTTGAAGTAGTGAGAAATAGTAGCTATAGAAATGTTAGTAGCATGTGTGCATGGAATAGAATGGAATCCCTCCCCCTATGAAGTGTGTGTGATGCAGATCTCCTAGCTTGAATGCATGGCACTATGTGGATGTAATTGATGCAATGGATGCAGCCCTAGATGGAGTGATAGTAGTGATAAGATGCAATGACCTATGACCCTTATTATGGTCTTATAAGTTTATATTTATAGGGCTCTCAAGCTTAATTTCATAATTAATCTCAACAAGGCTGACTGAGAAGAATATAAGGATGACCAATGGCTAGAAGTGACACAAAAAGAAGAGGATGAGGTTTTTCATAGACCGGGGCATCCAGAATGGGACTAGGGCACCTCGGGGTGCCCCAGTACAGGCTGGGGCACCCTGATTTTAGGCTAGAATGTCAGAAAGGTCATGAAATGGGTTGATAGGTATCAGGAAATACACAAGAAAGATGAAATAAAAGATAAGAAAAAGGTGGCCAAAAGGTGGGATTAATTAGTACTTTGTACACTTGAGAACCTTCTAAATAGTAGTATAAGACTAGGATAAATATTGTCTAATGTGAAATATTTGTGTCTACATTTTCCCGCACTTTATGTTGGTGAGTGAAAAGCTTGGTAACATAAAGTAGATAGATATGTGTACTTGATAACCATGTAGAGTGTAGAAGAAGACATTTTGATGGACTAGACTCAAGCATGGAATGAAAAAAACAAAAATGTGGAGGAGCGTGGATTCTAAAAATGAAAAATGTGTATAAAAAGTGATGAGAGTGAACCTATGGTGGAACACATGTGTAGCTGTTGTTGTGTGTAATGTACCTGCATGGTTAGTATGGAAAGTACCGCTCACAATGTGTTTTCATTGTCATTATCACTATAGTTGTTGCCCCCAATTTGACTGCCTATTTTTCATACGGCCAAACCTGTAAGGAGAAAACAATCAAGTAGTCAAATATGTATGTATGTAAAAATGTTATGTAAAATACGCAAATGTGAAATACACTAGAATAGAAAGTGTAAATGGAAAAATGGAACATGTGCACCTGATCCATGTCGAGAAAAAGGGTGTAGAAGGATATCATATATTGTCGTAAATTTTTCAGGTGATCTCACGCCACCTTGGCTGAAGAATTGTAGGGAGGAAATTCTCTGTGTCCTCCAACTCTAACTACTTATGCTAAAATTTGTTGAAGAGATCTCTATACTGTCCTAGTTTTTTGGGTGATCTGATGCCACTGGATAGAGAAGTGTAGAGAGGCACACCCACTGTAACCCTTGAGCCTGTAACTGCTCCGCAGAATTTCTGAAGGACACCATGTCCTGTTAAGGTCATTGTGTATGGAGTTCATAGATTGGTCTGAACTCACTCATTGTGTGTGAACTAGTGTAGATATGTTGTGTTAGTAGAAACCCTCAATGATGCCCCCCCTCTTTGGGGGTGCATGTGATGACCCTGGAAGGAGAATGTGGCCCCAAAAGAGGACCAACCACACTCTAACCTGTAGAACTCTATATCCTTGTAGGGGGAAAGGGAAACACTTGGTAGATACCAAAGTGCACAAAAGGGGATGGCTAGCCAATACAAGTGTTAGTCTGAACACATGCATGCAAAATAAGACAAGTGTAAAAGATGCAGACAATGTAAAACTACTAAGCAAATAGTAGTGTAAACATGTAAGAATACAATCAGACCACACAAAGTAGGTTTCAAACATGGGACATCACTCACGATGTCACAAGACACACAAGGCCATCATGGCTGCAGAAAATAGTCAAGTGTGCACACAAGCAAAGGGAAAATCCCACAAACAATGGAAAACAATGCATACAAGTAGAAACAAAGAGGTGTTCATGGAATCATGTAATCCTGCAAAACAAGTAATGCACATAGAACACCCATTAGCATGTTAGAGTGATAACCAATATGTCAAAGTGCATGTATGAACAAGTAGTATAAGATGCTAAGTATAAAATGAAACAATACAACCTGGGTACGAGATGAATGTGGATGCCCCTAGTGACCATTATAGTAAGGGTAGAAGGCATGCATCTAGGACACGTGTAAATGTCTTGTATCTGTGATCACACTAGACAAAGGCGTGAACATGCATGTGTGTATGATAATGACATATAAGAAATAAATCTAACATGTGTAGTAGAATGAGCATGCAAAACACTAGTAAGCAAGAGTAAATGCTACCAAGACAATGCAGTATGTTATGGATGGATGGAATGGAATGCAATATGGAATGATAGGAACGAGTGCCCCCCCTAGTGGATGGAAATGTATGTAGTGAGGTTCATTTTTTTCCCCCTCAACAATCAATAATGAACCATAAATGAGAGTGCATCATCAGAAATGGTTGAGTAGTGTTGGTTGTATCTAACACATTTGTGATGAGGATGTATATGGGATGGTGATGAAATGTGACATGGGGAGAATATGTGCATGAACCCTATAGCCAAAGCATATATCATGACTTTGTTGAATAGAGGAGTGATGATTTATCCCTAAACGTATATCACTATAGAAGGAGTGTGTGGAAATGCGATATATGGAAAGATCTGCGTGGACCCTATAGCCTAAGCGTATACCATGACTTGTTGAATGGATGAGTGATGATTTATCCCTAAGGATATATCACTATAAGATGATGGATGAAGGTGAGATCCTATAGAAATATGTGTATGGTAGCACTAAGCATATACCACACTATGAGTGAAGATTTCTCCCTAAGTATATTAACTACTAAGATGGAAGAATAAGGTGATGATAGGCTATAGCGTATGTCACTACAAGATGGGTGATGAAATAAGAGTGTATAATGAGTATGTGGAATGGATAATGGAAGGTGGTGGTTTATGCACTAAGCAGGAGGACCAGTGATGAATAAGAATGAGGTGGTGATTTAACCTAAAGTGTATACCACTAAGTGATGATTAGGATAAATGTGATGAGGTAATAGAATGATGTAGAATAGAAAATGATGTAATATGATGATATAATAGTAGGTAATAGGATAAAGTAGAATGATGAAGGGAGTGGTTATTTAACCTAAGGTGTATACCACTAGAGTATGTGATGGAAGGTGTGGTAATGTAATAGAATAATTTGGATTGAGAAAATGTAAGAGGAGAAGAGAATAGAAGATGATAGGATGTAATAGGATGATGTAGAAGTGATGAAAAGAGTGGTGATTTAACCTAAGGTGTATACCACTATGGTATGTGATGGATGAGTGGAGGTGATGATATAGCCTAGAGAATAGGTCAATAGTTCACTGAATGTGGTATGATGACATGTCACATGTAGGTAAGTTCCATTTTATTAGTAAACCCTCGGCAGTTGAGTATGGACCGAGGAACTAAAGTGCGTCATAGGGTGGTGAGTGTAACACGTAGAAGACAACAAAGTGTAAATGACCAAGGTATGTGAATGTGTGGTGTAGGAAATGTAGTGTAGAATGTGTAGGGTATGAAAATAAGTAAGGCAATAAATGTGTAGATATTAAATAGAATGTGTAAAGATGATAGGTAATGGAACTAGACCCATGTATAAGGAAATCTAGTGTAGCATGTAGAATGTATATATGGATGTATGTGCGGTGTGGAATGGAATATGTAGTGTAATACGCGTAGGTGTAGATAGAATATGTAATGGTATGATAGGTAAAGATAGACCCATATATAATGTGACCTAGCATAAATGTATAATGTAGAGGATGGAATGCAAAACTAGGCTCATATACGATGATGACTAGTGTAGCATGTGATGTTATGCTATGAAGAGATATAGGATAGACTATGATGATATGGAATGTAAATGTATAGGTCATGTAGTGCAGTGTGTGGGGTTCAGTGTAATGGTAATCCCTCAATAGTCTAGTGTGAACCAAAGCACAAGAGTGTGTCATCGGGTAATGAAGGTGTGATAATACACAAGATAGAAGGGATGATGACCAAAATAAAAAACATAATGATAGACTGTATAAGTATGTGAGACTATAAGAGGTGAAAGAGAATATAATGTGATGTGCCCCCCAAGTGTGTGGAAAAAGATAAATTAACCGAAGAAGGTCAAAGGAAAAAATTCCGTTGACTGACACTTGAGATGATGTGAATGGAGGGCCATGATCTACCAATGGGGATATAGTAGATATGGCTGGTGCGGGAGGTGAGTGGAATTGATATGCACATGAAGGATGGCCTAGTGACAAATATTCTAGTACAAAACACACAGGGGGAGATATGGAATGTGATATTAGAGGTGGGTGTTGAGATGATGTGTGGGTAGGGAATGTTTGATGCTGATGAACTAGGTACACCTGAGGGACTGTACGTAGCATAGGAGGAGGTTGGGTGATAAATGAGAGGAGACCTAATTGTTGGATATCTCTGATGACACAGGCTAATGTATGACAAGAATTTGTATGATGACCCTGAATGCGATGATAGTGACAAAATGGATGATCATGGGTGTGGATTAATCACGAAGGAGGATATGAACGAGTAGGTGGTAACGTAAGGAGTTGGTGGTGAAGAAGGTGACCAAGAATGTGTTGTGGCATAGTGTTAGAGGGAAGAATAATGGGTGAAGGGAAAGGTAGAACTGGTGGATCAGGGAGGGGACCAGTAGGGGAGGTGGATGGAGTAGGAGTTGTAGGAGGAGTAGAAGCATGTTGAAGTTTCACAACCATAGCATGAAGAGACACAATTGTGGCTTCCATAGACTAACATTGAACTTGTAGCACATGTATAGCCTCCCATAGGTGTGTATTAGAAGAAGGAATGTGAGAGTAAGAATCATCAACTGTCTCAGAGGAGAAAGAGTGTACTGTAGTAGGAGGTGAATCGGTGTTAACGCAAGAGGCTAAGGGAGAAGGAAGGTCTTCTAGAGAATCATCAAGATAGGCATCAAAATCGTACTGTACAACACGAGATACTTGATAAGCAAGGGTATGTGGCTGGTTGTGTAGATAACCATGAATGTGTAAAATATGCATGACCATGACATATTGTTTCATCAATAAAGGGAGGAAATGGGTAGCCCAAGGCATACCAAATAGTGAAGTTGGGTGAATAAAAAAGGAAAGAACTGCTACAAATATGCACATCACCAAATGGCATGGGAAAAGTGATATCAATGTGATCAGGGATCAAGTGTCCCTCTAATATAATCTAGCCAAGATTGGTGAAGAGTGAGAAAATAAATAAGAGGAACACATACAAGATGAACGACAAGGTGGAAAACATGCAGGCCATATGCAACATCAAGAATGAATGAACCATGATACAGGTGGGGGTCATAAAGAGGAGTATGAAGGTCATCGAATTCAAACCCAAGTTGGAGGAGACCATCGTGGGAACATACAGTGGTTGTGCAGGATGTGTCAAGTGGTATGTGTTCCCAATAAGAATTATTTATGAAGAGAGTGCAAGTGAAAGGTGGGTGTATGGAGGAGGAGAATGTTGGTGAAGAGGTGGGGGGGAAGATCCATGGATGATGAAGGGCCTTGGTATGGCACAATAGTGGTGGTAGGATCAAATGGTGGGGAAGATACTATACTAAGCTCACAGATAATAGCTATGAATGACATCTCATAAAGAAAGGGAGATAGGGGAGGAATGGGAAAAGTAACTGAGTATTGTGGGGTGGGTGTAGTGGATGGTGTCGAAGTAACAACAGAAGTAGAAGGGACTAGATCAACCATGAAGACATCAAGGACTAGGGTAGGTGGAGTTGGTTGAGGTGGATACATGATCATGGATGGAGAAGGAGGTGTAGGGCTAGATTCATTTATGTCCAAGGTGGGAGAGAGAATGATAGGATCAGGAGGAAGAGCTTGGACTTCAGTGATGAGTTGAGCTAAAGTAGCAGGATTAATAGTGCATAAGTAGGAGGTAACAACATCCTCAATAGCAAGAGGATCCATCCCAAAAGATGGAAGTTCAATAAAGGAAGGAAAATGGCTATAAATAGTACAAGAAGTGGGAGTTTTGGTGAAAGTGTGGCCATGGCTATCAAATTGTAAAGTAACTCGAGGATTAGAAGGCGGAGACTTCATATTACTCTTACCCATGGAGGAAAGTGAAGATTCGGGACCCTAAAAGGTGTAAGAAGAGAGGTCGGGTTCACCAAAATGATTAACAAAAATAAAGATTCCTAGATGGCCTAAGGGGATATCTAGGGTATTAATGTTAATCTAATTAGGAGGACTAAAATGTTGTAAATGAACTAAATCAGTATGAAATAAATGTAAATAAACTATTCTAGATGAAATGAAACCCTAATGTGTAAGAGAAGAGTAAGGAAAAGACTCAGCTGATAACAGAAGATTGTCACAGTGTCGTAGATCTGGAAATAAAATTTGGAAGTACAGATGAACCCTCAAGAACCCTATGAAGGGAAGATTTGGATTGTCTGAGATGACACAGGCACCTAAGAGTGTATTGGGCACCTCTAAGGTGTCCTGGTCTGTAATCTAGGTGCTCAGAACACTGAAAAATCCTCATAATATGAATATGATATGGTCACTGAATATATATGATTAATTCCTTTCTGTCATGTTGGATTCGTCAGATGAACTAGAGAATGACCCATAATGCAAGGAGAAGTATCAAACCCTAGAAAAATGAAAGATGCATATGAATGGGTCGGACTAACCTCAACCACCAAGCTAGTGGACTTATCACTGAGTGTTGCACTACATTACGGACCCTGATGTGGTTCTAGTGTGTGTGTGTGTGTGTGTGTGTGTGTTACCTAGGCCCTAGCTCTCGTGTCAATCACACTTTGTGAAGTAGCGAGAAATAGTAGCTATAGAAATGTAAGTAGCATGTGTGCATGGAATAGAATGGAATCCCTCCCCCTATGAAGTGTGTGTGATGTAGATCTCCTAGCTTGAATGCATGGCACTATGTGGATGCAAGTGATGCAATGGATGCAGCCCTAGATGGAGTGATAGTAGTGATAAGATGCAATGACCTAGGACCCTTATTATGGTCTTATAACTTTATATTTATAGGGCTCTCAAGCTTAATTTCATAATTAATCTTGATAAGGCCAATTGAGAAGAAGATAAAGATGATGAACAACTATAAGTGACCCAAAAATAAGTGGAAGAGGTTGTGCATAGACCGAGACATCCAAAATGGGACCAACGCACCTCGGGGTGCCCCAGTATAGGATAGGTCGCCCTAATTTTAGGCTATAATGTTGGAAAGGTCATGAAATGGGATGATAGGTATTGGGAAATACACGAGAAATATAAAATAAAAGATAAGAAAAATGCATCTAAAAATTGTGATTAATTAGTGCTTTGTACACTTGAGAACCTTCCAAATAGTAGTATAAGACTGGGTTAAGTATTGTCTAATGTGTAATATTTGTGTCTATAGTGCATTAATGAGTTTGAACGGTAAAACCGTGAACTTGAAATGCCCATAACGTGTTCTAAAAAACTGATGGTATCCAAATCATAGATCAATCTTTGAATAGACCAAGGTACCTCTCATTTGATCATAAAGATCATCAATTCTAGGAAAGGGATATCTATTTTTAATGATTTCCTTATTTAACAGTCGTTTGTCAATACACAATTGTAGAGATCCATCATTCTTCTTTACAAAGATTATTGGTGCTCCCTAAGGTGATACACTTAGGTGGATCAATCCTTTGGACACCAACTCATGAAGTTAAGCTTTCAACTCTACTAACTCTGTTTTATTCATTCTTTTGAGTGATTTTGACAGTGGCTTAGTTCCTAGTTTGAGGTCTATAACAAAGTCAAACTCTCATTTTTGGGGTAGACTGGGTAGTTCTTCAAGAAAAACATCTTTAAATTCATTTAAAAGAGGGAAACCCTTTATTTTTGGCTCAGTTTCATCGCTGGAATATGTTATTTTTACTACATATAACATGCAACCTTAATTTTTTTAGCTTTTTTCAATTGCATAATAGATATTTTTATTATTGCAAAATCTCTTTTTATACCTTGTATTATTTTTGTTTTATGATGATCATCAAGGCATATTACTTGTTTTCTTAGGAAATCTAAAGATTTTTGGAGCTGCTTGACAACCAGTTCATGCCTATCACAACATCATAAGTCCCTAAAGGGGTTACATAAAGGTTCAATTCAGTAGTAAAATATGGCAGTTCTAACATTTCTTCGACCAAACATTATGTAAATCTATAGACAACATTATTACCATATTTAACAATCAACTAATTTTCCATGTATCTAAGTTTTATAGACAATTTTGAAGCTAACTTGGAAGAAACAAAATGTTTAGTTGCTCCAGTATAAGATAAAATAGTAACATGTAATTCAAACAACCTACCCTTAACTTTTATGGCAGTGGCATGTTTCTCTGCCTCATTTTTTCCTACAGTAGCATGCATCCTATACTGAAATGTTTCTTTATTTCTAGAAATTTGTTTCCACTGCCAATTATTTCTTTGGTTATTTTGGAAACAATTACTAGCATAGTGATCACCTTTGAAATTAAAACATCCCCTACAGGTCCTTTCCTCTCAAATCTGTTCAATAAACTAGAAATGCTTTATTTCTCCTTTATGTTATTCATAGATGATTTTTCTGTATTGTTTTTCATTTCAGGTTTCCCCTTCTTCTCAAATATCTTTCACCATGTCTTTTTGGAAAATTAGGGAGAGGAGTTAGTATTTAAAACTTTACATTTATCTTCTCTTAAAGTAAAAATCCCACATAGTAATTTTGTTCTTGTTTTATGGATTTTTCAAATACTACCTCCATAGTGCATGGTCCATGCATATCCACTTCACCTCCTATCTTAGGATTTAAGACCATAATGAATTTGTGAATTCAAAACTTTTCATCTGTTTGGTAATGGGGAATATATTTCAAAAGTCTAGTGAAACATTCCCAATAATCAATTATTGACAGTTTCCCTTGAGTTAAACTTTGGACTTCTGTCATTTTCTAGTGAAAATACAATTGTGATAGCCAACATTGACAGAAATATCCTTTTCACTACTCCAAAGTTACAGCTGAAGTTTCAATCCCTAGTTCCATTGTTTTATTGTTCCACCAAGTGGAAGCTTTGTGAGAGAGCTGAAATACTCCCCATACAACCTTGGTTTCTTAAAAAATCCTATAGCCACAAAGTATTTTTTCATTTCACTTAACTAGTTTTCTACTCTATCCCCTAATGTAGTCCCATCAAACTTTGGTGGCTTTGTTCTTTTAATAACCTTAGCTAATTCAGCAGTCACGCGAGATTTCTTATTATCTCAATGGTTCTCATTATCTTGCTTCCTGGGATGATGTTCTTCCTTTGGTTCCTTCACATGTTCCTCCACATGGTTCTCATTGTCACCACCAATCTACTGCTCTAAGGAAACAATCCGGTTATGGGTATCTTGGAGAACTATGAGTATCTCATCTAGTTTTCATTAGCTATTCCATCACGATTTTCTGAATTGGTTGCAACATCATTATTCATTCTTCTTCTTACCATTATGTTTTGTTAAAAACAGAAATTACTTTGTATTAACATAATGAACCTATTAAGTCCAAGATTTGGAAACATAATATCTAATACCAAAATGTAACACCTCAATTTAATTTCCCAAAAACCAAAGTTTTTTAACAACAATAATATTCATATTTAATCACATAAGTGAAATAAAGATTATTTAGAGAAAAATTTATCAAACTTGATTACTAGATATTAATTTAGTTTGATCCATTGATAACTCTTCTGTCTATAAACCTTGTACATATGAGAAGGGGTGTTCTTTTCTCTCTTCATTTCACTCATTAAGAGTAATAATATAATCTTTAGTATGATCAGGTTTACCTTTTTCAAGGTTGGGACAACTAGGTTTCCATCCTTAAATGTCTACCATGAAATTTGATCTTTGTATTATCGTATCTAACATATATCATTAAGGATATGGTGAATAGATAATGTAATCAACCATTTTCAATACTTTGGCCAAAGGTTTCTCGTTGTTAAAAAACCACGTATCTCGAGACCACACAAATCCTATAGATATAGTCTTCCATCACCAAACATTTATCTCGACACAAATTTTGGATATTTTTGTTTATGAAGGTTAACATCTTAAGAAAGATAAAATTTTCTACTCAGGGCCATCTTCGTAAATTAAAATATACACAAATTACTTAGGGTTCTTACGAAAAAGGGAGAGACCACAGAATGAAATTATTTCCATTACGTCCTCTTTACATTTTTCGTAACTACCCCTAGATATTAATATGTCAAGGTATATGTATAATGATGTGAGATTATATTTAATCTACATTTTCTTAAGGTTTACTATCAAATCCACCTTATGTATCACTATTATACTTCATGAGTTGGGATATTTCTATTTAATTGAGTCTTGGTTGTATGAGATTTGTTACGACTTCTTATTGTCATTTAATTACGTTACCCATAAATTATTAATTTAAATGTGTTTTGGATTTAAATAATTTTTTTATTGGAAGCACAATGGAATGAGAGGGGGGTGAATCATTCCTACAAAACTTAAATTTTATTTTCCATCACTTACATTCATCATTCAATTCAATCCATTTAATATCCATAAACATATGAGCACATTAGGTGTGTATTAAGAATTCACAACATGAAACAAAGGAGAAGACACATGAACACCATATGTAAGTGGGAAACCCTCAAGGGTAAGAAAACCCACTTAAACCTTAACTTATATTACACAAAGCAAGGACTTGCAAGAATATTACACATCCTACGATTTTTTTAATGAGCGACCAACCACACAAGGAGCACCAAACCCTAAAAATTTACTGATATTACTCACAAAAAAGGACTAATATGAATAGTACACATCATAAGAGATTTGATAAATGAATTATCACATATAATATAATTTTCACACAACTGACTGTGATCCAAATTCAACTCCAAACACACCAAACCATCTTCAAACTCCTCTCTCCTTCAACTCACTCAAAATTGTCCTCTCATGGATGATTAGGTAATTTTCCTCTGAATTATTGATCCTTAAACCTATTCATGTATTTAAAAATCTTCTAATCTCTATCCAAAACCCCTCTACACTCTTCTTCAGTCCTCTATAGGTCGTTCATAACCCCTTCATCTCAACTAGTCACAAATGACCCATTACACTTACATACACAAAACAAGATCATATCACCCCTAGGTCAGACATAACCAAGTAGACATTTTAAAAAATATGAAGAACATCATATAAATCAATTCAAATGATCTAAGTAGGTCGGTAGGGGTCAAGACATCTCCAACAAGCACAAGGATACCCAAATAAGTGCAAAATGCATTCTCCAAGCTCTAGCGAATGCTCAAGCACCTCAAATGTCTTATAACATCTTTATCATGGATCCATAAGTTCCAAAAAAGTTAGATACATAATTTCATCATAAAAAAAATCACAAGAAGCTTTGAAACATATTAATCAACCATGAAACACATGAAGTTCTAAATAGGTATTCAATGCCCAAATATTTAGTCTTGAAGAATGAATAACTTGATATAGAAAATATCATCATAATGACTCAGGTAATATATAATTGGAAAGGAATCTGAATCTACTTTCCATAGAAACCCACTTCATTAACCAAATCATAGTGGCGTAGACACAAAATCATGCACTTTAGTCATTATTTAGCCTAGTCTTATACTACTATTTAGAGGGTTCTCAAGTGAATAAAGTACTAACTAATCCCAAATTTTGGACACATTTATTTTATATTTCATTTCGTCATTCCCACATATTTTCCTATGCATATCCACTTATTTTCTGTCGCATCATATTAGCCTAAAATGGGGTGTCCAGGCCTGTACTGGGGCACCCTAGTCCCACCTGGGGCACCCTGATCCATGTTCTACTTTCTCACTTCATTTTGGGGTCTTTCTAGCCATTTTCCATCCTTATCATTTTCCTAGTCAGCCATGTTGGGGTTAATTACAAAATTATAACAAGAGAACCCTTTAAATATAAAGTTATGAGACCATAATAAGGATCCTAGCATCACACACTACTATCACTCCATTTAGAGTTTCATACATTACATCACTTACATCCATATAGGGCTATGCATCAAGGCTAGGAGATCTACATAAACACACACAACATAGGGGGAGTATTCTATTATATTCCATGCACACATGCTATAACATTTTCTATAATTATTATTACTCGCTACTTCACAAAGTGTGATTTGCACAAAAGCACCTAGGGCACGACATGTATGTAGGCACAAAAACTACATCTGGTTCTGAAATATAATGCAACACTCAGTGATAAGACCACTAGTTTGGTAGTTGAGGTTAGTCTGACCCATTCATTATGTATCTTTTTTTTTCCTAGGGTTTTGATACTTCCTTTCTTTCAAGTCATCATTTCATTATTCAGCACATTTGGTATAGCCAGAAAGATCTGATGTGATAGATAGAGAACACTTCGGGATACCTTGCGACTCTATAAAAACCATATTTAGAGATTTTATAGAAACCAAGATGCCTAATCTATAGACATGGGTACCCCGGGATGCCTCAGTACCTTCCCATGCACCTCAATCTACTCTGATCCTCAAGATCTAACCTTTTCAGGACTTCTGGGTGTTTGTTCCTACTCCTGGATTTATTTATTAGACCTACGACAACTTGTGATAGTCTTATTTAATCAAATAAGTCATTTCTCCTTACTTACATATTTAGGGTTTTATTTCACTTAGTATAATTATTTTCAATTATTCCATACTACTTTAGTGCATTTATACAATGTTTTAGTCCTCATATATTAGATTAACTAGTGGTTATACTTTCATATTATTAGAGAGTAATTTCCTTTTATAGTTAATCATTTTGGTGAACCCTACTTTTAGAATACTTTGCCTATGGATCCTTTTTAATACCTTAGTGGTTAATCATAGTTATTATTTTTCTCCCATCTTGTCTCATTTTAGTGTCAATCCTATCTATGATTACACTGCCATATGTGAAATCAAGGATCTATAAAGTACCCACATGACTCTACCCGATGATACTCAACAAGCCCTCTTGGAAGGCTAGCAACTTGTGTCAACTAGTCTTGTCGATTCTCCTATATGTATATGCCTTGTTGATGACCATGTTTCTTTCACTTGTTGGAGGCCATGCTATCTGCTTGCATGTGGTCCTTCTTCTAATTCACCACCCAATGATTTAGATTATTCTATCATTAATTACTTATTAGGAATTTATCCACCAGTAGGTGTACCTCATACCTCCTCCCCATCTACTAAAATTACTACTAAATCTACTCCTATGTCTTCTACTAACTCTAATAGTCCTCCTCCCACATCTCATTCTAGCTTGAATTATCTTTCATATTACATTGATGATCCTATTTATCCTCTTGATGGAAACACCATTATTTCTAGAATCCCATATTTTAATAATGATCATCATGGGTCTTCTTCTTTCTATACTGTTGAGTGTGACTCTCCCACTCCATTGTTTTCCTCTCCTCAGGTTCCATCTACTATTGTGCATGAGTCACCACTAGCTATTGCTTCTTCTCCTTTTATGTCCACATCCTCTACAACTCCTAATGTTTCTTCACCTATAGAGGTTTATTCCTTGATCACTACACCTACTAGGGATTATGTTGATACTAGCCATATTATAGCTCCTTTGGCACATCCTATTCATGACCCTTTAGCATTGAAGTCCACTATATCACCCCTTGATATCCCTATGATCACTCATAATAGTAAATTTCAACCACTTAAAACCTTATTTCCATCTCCTACCATCCCGTCATGGGATATCCTTTCTCTCATGCATGTTATAGGAAAACTCCAATCTCACGTTCATACTCTTACTTTAGAAAGTAAAGCCTATTACGCCTCTATTGACAACAATAATTTACATGGAAATCTTGTTCCTAAAAATATTCATAATTCCACCTTCGCTAAATAATTTACCATGCCTACATTTAATTTTTGTTATGGTACTAGTGATCATCATGCTCATATCCTACACTACCATACACTTATGACCACTTACTCTAATGATCGATTGTTGGTTAAGGCCTTTCGCATAGTCTTACTAATGAGGCACTACAATGGTACACCCATTTACCCTTTGGGTCTATTAGCAATTTTTATGACATGGAGGAAGCTTCCTCCATCGTTCCATTGTCAATAATGTCCCTAGAGTTACTTATGACCACATACCCACTTTACATCAAGGCTCCTTCGAACCTATCTAGGACTATATCTTACAGTTTAATGTTTGTGTAAATCAAATCATCTTCCAGGATAGTGAATTAGAAAATAATTCATTTTTTGTCATGGTCTCATTCCTCCACTTAAGAAAAGGTTACAATATGATACTTGTGAGTTATTCACTCTCTTGTGCTATAAAGTTTTTGACCGAGAAAAACATCTTCTCTCCTCACATATCTTTTAACCTACACATGTCTCTCTGACAATTCCATCCTCTATTCTTCCACTCATACCTCTAGTTGAGCATTCAAAGAAATCTCCACCTTTACCTAAAGTACCTCCCAAGATATCTCCACTCACTCCTTCACCACTACCCCATTCTTCTCCGGTGCAACAAAAAGTTCCAACTTCCACCAATCCACCTCCATCACGAGAGCCTTAATAATTATCCCCTCAAGCTTGACCGCATGATGTGTTGCACATATTACTCAATGAGTGATTAATTTGATTACCTTCCAAACAACATCATCTCCCACACCACTTACAACATCAGTGTGACTGGCATTATTTTAATTATCATCACATCACTTGACATCGTGACAATGATTTTCTTGCCTACGTGAAAGGATATAACAACTAGTGGATTCTGATATAATCTCTTTTGCCTCTCATGAGAGGTCATTATCTCCTTCACCCCGTCAGCATAGGCATACCAAAATTGAGTCTGATCCCTTAGGTTCTCAGTTCAATTTTCATACTCCACCATAACACATTCGTTCTCCACCTCATCCATCATTTCCACCGTCACATTCATTACATCTGCTACATCCACACTATCCACCACTTCATGTTGTTGTATCCCATGGTTTTACACTAGTCTTTGCATATCCTCTGATTACTACACATGACACTCCATTTGGTTCATACACTCATTTCACATCCATTCCACATGTTTCCACTACCACCCTTTGTCTTGGTCTTTGATAGGTGATTATTATCACATTATACCACCCTATGACGCACTTTAGTTCCTCGGTCCATACTCAATTTCTAAGGGTTTATCAATCAAATGGACCTTACATTTCCTCATACAACATTTCCAGTGTTAGTGACATACACTTGAGGTTAAATCATCACCCATTCTATCCTTTTGTAGTGGTATCTACATTAGGTTACATCACCACTCTCTCCTTTCATCTTGTAGTGGCATAAAATTTAGGCTAAATTGTCACCCATTTCCAATCCATTCATCATATAGTGATATACTCTTAGGGATAAATCATCACTCATCTATTCAAAAATTCATGATATATGCTTTGGCTATAAGGTTCACACTCATCTCTCCCCATGTCATATTTCATCATCATTACATACACACACTCATCACCGCACACTAGAAACAACCAACACTTATGAACCATTTCCCAATGATGCACTCTCATTTACGGTTCATTCTTAAATGCTAAGGGGGAAAATAAGTGAACCTTATTGCATAAAATTCCCTTCACTCGGGGGGAACGTTTCTCCTATCATTCCATCTTACATTCCAATCCATCCATCCACAACATACTGCATTTTCTTGGGGGTATTTAGTCTTGTTTACTAGTGTATTGCATGACCACTTTACTACACATGTTAGAATCCTTTCTTATATGTCATTATCATACACACATGCATGTTCACACCTTTTTTGAGTGTGATTGCATATATATGAATCTATATGTAATTGGATGCTCATCTTCTACCCTTCCTATACTGGTAGCTGGGGGCATCCACATTCATCTTATTTAGGTGCTATTATTTCATTTTGTACTTAGAATCTTATATTACTTGCTCATACATGATTTTACATATTGGTTATCACTCTAGCATGCTAATAGTGTTCGATGAGCAACACTTGTTTTATAGGATTACATGTTTCCATGACTGATTGTTTGTTTATCCTTTTTTTTCTTTATTTTCCATTCTATGCGGAATTTTCCATTTGTTTGTGTGTACACTTATCTGTTGTTTACGACCATGATGGCCTTGCATGTCTTGCTACATTATGAGTGATGTCTTATGTTTGTAACCCGCTTTGTGTAGTCTACTTGTTTTCTTACGTGTTTACACTACTTTGTTTGGTAGTTACTACATTGCTTGCATATTTTTCACTTGTCTTCTTACATGCATGTGTTTTCATACTAACACTTGTTTTGGCTAGCCATCCCCTTTTGTATGCACCTTGGTATCTACCAAGAATTTTCCCTTTCCCCTTGAAGTTCAGAGTTCTACAGGTCAGAGTGTAGTTGGTCCTCTATTAGGGATGTATTTTCTTTTCTGCGATGTTACATTCACCCCCAAAGAGGGGGGCATCATTGAGGTTTTATAATAACACAACATATTTACACTAGTTCAAAATAGTGCACTTTCCACCCTTGACATTGTGGGTTTACATATGATGAGTGAGTTCAGACCAATCTATGAATTCCATACATAGCAGCCTCCACATGACATGGTGTCCTTTGGCAATTATGTGGAGTAGTTACAAGATTGGAGGTTACAGTAGGTGTGCCTCTCTACACTACTTCGTCTAGTGGCATCAGATCACCCAAAAAACTAGGACAATACAAATATCTCTTCACACATTTCAGTAGAAGTGGTTAAAGGTTGGAGGACATAAAGCATTTCCTCTCTATACTTCTTCAGCTAGGGTGGCATGAGATCTTCCAAAAAACTCACGATAATACATGATATCCCTCTACACCCTTTTTATCCACATGGATCAAGTGCAAATGATCCATTTACACTTTTCTTTTCACATATTTTACATATGTATACTTTACATATTTCTATACACATGCATAATTTATACATCGTTTTTACATACATACGTATTTGACTACTTGATCATTTTCTCCTTGTAGATCCGACCTTATGAGATATAAGTAGTCAAATTAGGGGAAACAATAACAACGACAATGATAATGACAACGACAACACACTGTGATAGGCACTTGCCTTTACTAACCATGTAGGTACACTACACACACTAGCAACTACACATGCATTCTACCTTAGGTCCACTCTCATCACTTTTTATGCACATATTCATCTTTAGAATCCACGCTCCTCCACATTTTTCTTTTTTTCATTGCCCGCTTGAGTCTATTCCCTCGACACGTCTTCTTCTACACTCTACATGGACATTAGATATGTATCTCTATCTACTTTATGTTATCGAGTGTTCCTCTCACCAACATAAAGTGGGGGAAAAATGTAGACACAAAATCATGCACTTTGGGCATTATTTAGCCCGGTCTTATACTTCTATTTATAGGGTTCTTAAGTGAATAAAGTACTAATTAATCCCACCTTTTTCCACCTTTATTTTATATTTTATTTCATAATTTCCACACATTTTCCTATACATATCCACTTATTTTGCAATTTTCCCATCATTTTAGCCTAAACCAGGGTGCTCTGGCCCCACATGGGGTGCCCTGATCCACATTTCACTTTTCTGCTTCTTTTTGGGGTCTTTCTAGCCATTTTTCATCCTTATATTTTTCCTAGTTGGCCATGTCGGGTTTGATTACGAAATTAGAATAAGAGAACCTTATAAATATAAATTTATGAGACCATAATAAGGGTCCTAACATTACATAATACTATCACTCCATCTAGAGTTACATCCATTGCATCACCTACATCCACATAATGTCATGCATCAAGGCTAGGATATCTAAATCAACAAACACAACATAGGGAGAATATTCTATTCTATTCCATGCACACATGCTACAAATTTTTCTATAGTTATTATTTCTCACTACTTCACAAAGTGTGATTGGCACACAAGCACCTAGGGCATGCCATGCATGCAGGAAACAAAACTACACATGGTTCTGAAATATGGTGCAATGCTCAATGATAAGACCACTAGTTTGGTAGCTGGGGTTATTCTGACCCATTCATTCTGTATCTTTTTTTTCCTAGGGTTTTGATACTTCCTTCTTTCTTTTAGGTCATAATTTCATTATTTAGCACATTCAGTGCATCCTGGAAGATCTGATGTAATAGACAGAGAACACTTTGGGATACATTATGACTCTATGAAAACTAGATTAAAAGCTTTTACAGAAACCAGGGTACCTAATCTGCAAACCAGGGTGCCTCGAGGTACCCCAGTAACTTCTCAGGTGCCTTAGTCTACTCAGATCCTCCAAATCTGACCTTTTTAGGACTTCTAGGTGTTCATTCCTACTCTTAGATTTTATTATCAGACATGCGACAACCTGCGATAGTCTTCTTTAATCATCTAAGTCATTTATCCTTACTTGCATATTTAGGGATTTGTTTCACTTAGTATAATCATTTCCAATTATTCCATACTACTTTAGTGCATTTATACAACGTTTTATTCCTCCTATATTAGATTAAATAGTGGTTATACTCTCATAGTATTAGAGAGTAATTTCCATTTTTAGTTAATCAAGTGGAAAACCGCCAACCAAGCCAATCTCTGATACTGTTTATTAAGGATTCAAGGACTCAAGAAGTAGTCTTGAGAGAAACAAGCATAAACACCTCCAAATAAAATTCCAAGCTTGAAAAAAAATTGAAACACTTCAAGTAAACTTGTACCATTATTCTCAAGCACTAAAATCCATATGTGATATGGAGAAATTCACTCCAACACACATGTATCATCACACCTTCTTGAAAATCCAACTAGGGATTTATAGACCATTAGGTATGCCACTAAAAATAAATTCATCATATAAAAACAAGTACTTAATCACATCATATCATGTTCCTCCATGCTATCCATGATGAAAAAAAACTAGCTTCATCAAACAAAATGATCAAACTCAACTCAAACCACAAGACTAACATTTTAGCCCTTAAGGCCAAAATTGGTAGAATGACTTTGAGGACCTTTTTCTTTAATTTCATCCACTTAATCAACCTGAAAATGTTCATGATAATTTATAGCAACTCCTAAGGATTTTGGAAGAGTTTAGTTTTCATCCTGAATCTTCCATCTTAGCCCTGAAACTACAAAAACCCACAAAAATAACGTTTTATCTCTCTTCCCAACACAACTCAGACACCAAAACACCACTCAAATGATCTTAGAGGAATCCTATAAAACATTTATGCATCAATTTTTCTTCCCAATACATTTTAGATACCAAACAATTCACTTCTTCTAAGTCTCTCTAGAAGGAGAGTTTTTCTAGAGTTTCAAACCAACTTATCTTCTTAACGATTGTTCATAAAAACCTGGAAATAAAACCACTTAATTCATTTTCAAAAAAAATATTAGCTCAATGGAAAAATAAAATACTTTGGGTCCCATGTAAAGTTTTTGTGAGTGTTTGAGCATCTGAAGTTCACAATTCGAGCTGATTTCTCCTTCTCCAAAACTCAGTTTTACCAAAAATGACATAGCTTGCAATTTCTTCACAATTTTGACCTAGAACTTGTCACAAAGCATCATGAAAATTTCCTATAATTGAAAAAACTCACCACGTTGCTCAAATAGTCTTGAAAATCTTGATTCACAGTGACTTACCTATGGTAACTTATCTTGTCTACATCTTCTTACTTCCAAAGGACCATGAAACATCTTCAAACATCTAAGATATGACCGAAAACTCCTCATACATGTCACAATAAGTATAAAAATATCTAACCATACTTGACCATGACTGTTTATCTCCAAATATCAAGCCACCATACCAAAGTAGATGTTCTAGGTCTATAAATATGCCTAGAAAGACCTGAATGAACTAATCATGGAGACCGCATGCAAAAAATTGGACACCTTTGACACATCATATGTAATTTTACTGGATTTATGACATCCATCAACCAAATTTGGAGAGCTCATACTAAGACCATGAACACTAGAACATGCTTTAGAACACCATAAGAATTCACTAAACTCAGACACTACCATTCAACCTTCATGCTTGACCTTGAATGCCACCTCATGGAGACTTACATGACATCATGAAACCCTTTTCCATCAATGGTTTTGACATAAATGAATAAAATAGACAAAATGGCCAACAATCTCCCGCTTTTTCCTTTACGGAAATACTCTTCAAAAACATTGATGAAAACCTCAAGATAAAACACACCTACTTGAATCCTTTTTTATTATGCAAATCTCCCATTTTTACATCTATTCCAAAGGATACACTAATAAATCAACAAGAAAAATGAAAATAAAAGACAAGACACAATGGAAAAAATGACTTACTTACACCCTTGCTTTCCCTTGGACTGTACTTTCTATTTTTGTCTTCAACAGAAGATATAAGAATCCATAGACATGATAAGATCATGCATGTGAATCCCTCTGAGTGTATACTCTCCACAATTTTTCTTCTTACCTATCATTCACCTTCTTCTAGGTCTCTATCATGCCAAATCCACTAAATTTTCCTCTAATACTGTTATAGTGACCTTTAAGACCAAAGTATCTAAACCACACTTTCAATCTATTTTTGCCAACTTTCAATATGCGATAGAAGCATACACAACTCATGAGACATAAATATATGAACCCCCTATCTTCATACTAACTCAATCTAATTGAAAATACAAACATCAAGGATCGTGCCTTCACCAACTGTCATGGGGATGGATCAACAATAATACTACAGTCCTGAAATATTTTTTCTGTGTTCAAAGACTTATGTTCTTGTCAATACATCTTCAGATCTTTGATAATCCCCCCACACTCATACTTGCAATCAGTCCAACTAGTTTTCTTGACACCAAAATATTTGCTTTGAATAATATTTCCAACTTATTAAGTCCTCAAAACAATTATATCTCACTTGAAATTTATGTTCTTAGTTTTATCAGATATTAATCAAGATTCAAATCATTTTTCTAAGACATTATAGGCTTATAGGCTATCTTGATATCCCATTATCCTATCTGAGACTTATCTCGATCCTTTCAACTTTTAAGCACATTCTTGGAGAAGAATCCGATCAACATGACATATTTTTGTACCAGGACTTATTCACATATCAAAATATATTCATTTCATGGTTCTCCCCTAGATATGTGCACGTATAGACTTCTTGAAACTGCTTATACATGTTTAAACAAATTTAAAGTATTCAAATCTTCATTCATAAAGAGCATCCCAAGGATGTGCATTTACCAAAAATCTTTGAGAAAACACATATCCTCTTCACCTTAGGCATGAAATTCATATACACTTGTCTCCAAATTTTGAGGTTATCAAGAGGCTTTGACAACATTACATAATCTTCTTCATGCCTTGAATACACTTAAAGTATTTGATCTAATACAAATTACTATAAGAGACATCCTCTAATCTTAACCTGACTTGGATCGATTTTTTATATCCTAAACAAGAATAAAAACTTCTTTAAGTTATATGAACAATCAATCTTATCAGGATATTCTGATCCTATGAAACAATATCTTCATTGAGATTCTACTATCATTATTCACATATATGAGCAACACATACTTTCTTCCATCTAACTTATAACATGATGACATCATAATAAGGGTATAAACATTGTCTCTCACTATTCCAGACCTAGAGAGCATATGCACACATACTGAATCCATCTTTAAGGCTTACTTATATTGTATCCTCACAGAAATGAATAAAATATTGCCTAACATTTACACTTATTTTAGAAGCTCAAACCAACAGACCTCTTATCTCTGAGATAATCTCAGACATCTCAAACTTTTAATAAACAAGAAAAATGATATCTTCTACTTGGATGAATCATCTCAAAATTGGTACTTCTCATATACTTATAGGATTCAATACTTTGACATAAAATCAACCTTCAAACACCAAACTTATTTTCATGATTTATGACTTCAAATTAGTGCACATTAACCATATAATGATATTTATGATGTACATATCCATTCAAATTCAAGTACATCACTAAAACTCAATCATGATGGAAATAATTCCTCTTTGAAATTTAGATAGTAACTCAAAACACAAACCTCTTCTACGAATCATATGAGTGACAACATACTTTATTTCAAACATGATGAACTCTTTCATACACAAACTTGAGACTCACCTTATGACATATAGACTTCATTTTATCAACACTTACACACCATGGTAATATAGAACCTCTTGATGAATAATATGGATAAAGAGAATATACTAGCATACCTCTGACTATACAGTACCCAGAATGACGATCCTTCTCAAAATTAGTGTTATAAGGAACACAAACATGAAATCAAATAAATAAATAATGTTAATAAAGCATAAATTTGATTTTAAAAAAATATCATTTAATGTTAAACCCTAATTGCATAGTCACTTAGGATAAATAAATGATAGAATGCAAATTTGACACAAGTAATAAGCTAATAAAATATGAAACCCTAAGTGAAAGAGAGAGAGGAAAGGGATTAACTAAATAATGCCCTATCTAGAACTAATGAAAATAAAGTAAATTGGGTTGCTATTGTGCACTGTACAATATGGAGTTGTCAAATAAATCCGGACCAGGGCACCTAGATTGGGTCAGGGGCGCCTAGGTTCTAGATCATGATTTTGGGTTCCTGTGACTACGAAAATGGTTAGAATATGATTTTTATGGTGTCACATAAGTGTTGCTGATATTCACCTTTGGTCATCTATATGTCATAATATTATCACCGAGTGTACCTATATCTTGCAAAAAAATATTTACCTATAAAACACACAATACCACACCAAATCTAAAAAATGAAAAAAGAAATATGGGGGGTAGGAATGACCCCTATGGTAACCTCACTGAGTGAAGTTATGACTGAGTGCTGCACTACATCTCAGACTCCATGTCTTTCTTGTGTGTGTGTGATAGAATGTGCCCTAGGAAGCCCTTGTGTGAGTGCACCTGATAGCTAGAAATAACTAGATGGATCAATGTAAATAAATGTGTGGATGGAATAATGAACTTATTCTTTCTATGTAGTGTATACAGTCCCTTGTCCCTTGAATGAAAGCTATATGGATGCATTTGATGCTCTTAGATGCCTTTGGTTGCAAGATTAGGTGATGATAATAGATGTTTAGATCTTGGTCCTTTATTTTTGTCACATAGCTTTGTATTTATATGATTCCCTTAGTTTAGTTTCGTAATTAACAACTATAAGGCTGACCGATAAGAAAATAATATGCTAAAAAGATAAAAGAGACCTAAAAGAAGTGAGTAAGATAGAAAAGGGTTAGGGGCACCCAAAGGGGATGAGGGTGTCTACGTGCTAACATCTTGGCTAGGATTTAGTGTCCAAAGTAAAAAAATATAGCCATAAATATTTGACTGGGTTGTAAGGTGTAAAATAATTGAAAGGAAAAAAGAAAAAAAAATGCCAAATATATTTGTCAATTAATAGTTATCTCACTTAGGAATCATATGAATGCAAGTATAATTTTAAGACCTAGAAATGTACCGAAGTGTGTGATTTTATGTTTACATTTTCCCCCACTTTATGTTGTTGAGTTAATAATCAATAACATAAAGAAGATAAGAGATGCTTACTTGATAACCATGTAGAATGTGATGGTGATAGTGTGCCGAAGAGACAAGTGAAGCATGGAAACTAAGAAAGAGGAAGTGACTCTAGGGGTGAAACATATTGTATTGTACCATGGTGTACCTATTGTTGTGCTCGATGTAGGATTGCTTCATGTTGTGTATTAAGGACATACCTACAAAAGAAGATCGAAAGAGTAATCAACGTCATGTATTATGAAAACTCTCTAAAAGTATGTAAATGTGTGTAAAATTAATAAAAGAAAAGTGTACACCTGATGATCATGAGTTAAAAGGACATAAATATTTCCTAAAAATGATGTGTAGAGTGATTTTTTTGGGTGATATCAAGCCGAGCACAAGTTTTTAGATGGTCTCATGCCGAGTATGAGTTTTTTGGGTGATCCTGTGTCATTTGTAATTATTTTGGGTGATATCATGCCATGACAATAGAGTTTTGGGGAGAGAGGTCTTGTTTTACTCTCCTTCCATGACTGCTTCCCTATTATACACCACTATAAATGGCGTGATCCTTTTTTTCCCTAGTTGTACCATATTTAGTTCCATATTTATTCCAAGTTGAAATGGAGAAAGAATGCATTCTTATTGCTAGAGGACTGTGCTTGTACTTTGAAAATTGTTATGTGAACTTTTGTCAACTGTGCCGATATGAGATAGTAATTGTATATCCCCCTAGGACATAAGTGCTTAAGGGAGGTCAGGAAAACCTAGGTGCTAGTGTCTATATAAGGGCACAGGAGTCTGTGCTGAAATGAGGACCCAAGTTAGATTCTAGGACATTTCTATAACTATAGAATATGTCGATTCTTTACTATGTATATCCGTATTGAATCTTTGAGCTTCTATATGGGGTGAATTATTAATCCAATGTATGTCCCCCTCATTTGAGGTGCATGTGACATCGTTAAGAGAATGTTAGCCAAAGGATAGGACCTGATGTTGATATGAAACTATTTCCATACAGGGGGGAGGGAATGTGCATGGTAGAAACCAAGGAACATGAAAAGAAAAAGGCTAGATACATGTGATAGTAGAAAAATATAGAAAACATGTCATAGAGGAGAAATGTAACAAGAAAAGGTGCATACAAGGTGGATCGCAAAAGGAGGGTTTTGGACAAGGGACATCGCTCATAATGTCACAAGACAATAAGGGTTGAAGTGGCCAAAAGAATATAGTATGCATAAAATATGAAGGGCATAACCTAAAAATAATAACATATAGAGTAAAAAAATGTCAAGAAAAGTGTAACAGAAAACCATGGTGGCATATATTTTTGCAAAGAAAATTTTATACATGAAGCACCCATTAGCATGTGAGAAAGATAAGAAGTATGTCAAAGCATGTATGTACTAGTGTAAAGTAATGTGTGAGTAATAATAATAAGTAGTATATAATGAAACAATAACACGTGTGATGTGTAAGAAAGTAGATGTAGATTCCCCTAAGAGCCTAAGTGGGAATGGTAAGAGGTACAGTGCCAAACATCATTGTTACATGTAAATATATGTAGGAAGTATATATTCACAACTAGAGAACAAGTGAACGTGCATGTGTATAAAGAAAATATATTAATATACTAAGTATCCTTCTAACATGGGAAACAAAAGTTACATGTAAGTATGAGAAAGCAAGAATAAATGCAACCAAGATATGCAGTATGTTGTGTATGAGTGAGATGGAATGGTATGTAATGTGAACATGATAGGAGAAGCATGCCCCCAGTGGATGTGTATGAGATGAGGTTAATTTATAAAAGACCCCTCAACAATCAAGAATGAAACATATAACAAGTGTGTTTCATCATAAAATGGTTTGAAAATGTGTGCTATAAATATAGATCAATGAAGCATATAGTGTATAGAGTGAATGTGGTGAGGTTCATTTCAAATTTAGACCCTTAGCATTTGAGTATGAATCATGGAACTAGATTATGTCATAGGGTAGTATGATGTGTGAGAAGGATATGATAGAAAGATGTATCATGATGTGTGGAATGTGAAATGTGTAGTGTGTGAGGTTCATGGATGTAGTATGACCTTAATAGTCAAGTGTGAAACTTAGCACAAAAGTGTGTCATAGGGTAATGAAGACACAAGATGTGTATCAAATTGTGTAATTATGCTTAGAAATATGAAATATGAAGAACAAAACATATAATTAGAAATGATGAACAACTAATGTTAATAGGAGGGGGGAAAGTAAATGTGATGCCCCCAATGTATAATGACAAGGGAACTATGTGATGAAAGTTAAGGTCAAGGATCCTCCACCTAATTTTTGAGGAGATAAAAGCATGTGATGATGCTTTAAGATACGTGGTGTATGAGACCGACGATGTATATACGAAGAAATCCTAGGTGGTGAACACCTATGTGAAGGATACCTAGGAGGTGATGAGCATGCATATGAAGTAGACCTAAGAGGTCATAAAAACCTATGTGAATTACACCTAGTAGGTGATGAGTACCTATGTGAAGTAGACATAGGAGGCGATGTGAACCTATGTGAAGTAGACCTAGGAGGTGATGAATAGCTATGTGAAGGATACCTAAGAGGTGATGAGTAATTATGTGAAGTAGACCTAGGAGGTGATGAACACTAATGTGAAGTATACCTAGGAGGTGATGAACACCTATGTGAAGGGGTTTCCCGAGGAGGGGAATTAGTTCTATGAGATGGACTAGTAGATTGATGAGAATGAGGAGGTCATGTGCAAATAGGATAACTAGGTGAAGAATAAGGCTTATATTTCAGAGGCCTAGGGGGCCTATATATTGTAGCTAGTGAAAAGAAATCCTTAAGAGGGGGCTTAGGAAACGGTGTGGATGGTGTCGTCACCTTTGAGAGTGACAAATTTCTTATTGTGAATAAATTTGAGACACAAGTGGCTCATGGACAAGGTAGCTTGAGAAGAACTAATCCAAGGAATACCTAAGAGCATGTCACAAATTTTGATTGAGTGTGCCACAGTGATTGGCACCAACATGGTGAGAGGTCCAAATTTAAATGGAAGATTGATATAACCATAAATATTGGGAATTGGATATTAAATTTGAGAGATTAGATAGTTGATAACGACGGGGAGTACAAGAGAGCACACACCAATAGGAGCCGTTGGATTGATCATGGTGTTATTGATCGTGTGAGATCTAATAGAAGTATTGATGTGTAGTGTATCAGAAGAAAATGTGGCATGATAATCATGATAAGAGAATGTGATGAGTGGTGGAGATGCATTAGCATTAGCAACTATAAAATCAAGATCCCTCAATGAAGGAGTAAGAACAACATGATACGTATGATTAAATGAAGAATCTATGTATTTCTTGTCATACTTAGGTAATATGTATTTAAATATTTTCAGCTTATTATTGTCATTGACCAACTTAGATTATGTAGGATCAGGAAGCTCGATTGCATTGTTGTCGATAAGATCTTGAATGAGATGTCTAATTTTGAAACATTGATAAGTTGAATTCCCAATACATTGATGATAGTCATATATATAGTTTTTCATCATAATTGTGGCCCTTAGGGTGATATGGATCAATATTTAGCATTTGTGGAAGCATAAAAATATTTCTTTCAATCATTTTTGGAAATAGAAGGTGCGGAGCATAAGGAAAGGAGGTTTCCACTAAATAATTTTGGGAGTATAAACAATGTTAACTATAGATTTTGATTCAATTGGATTATGAGATGGATTGAAAGGATATTTTCCTTGAAATCAATTAGAATATAGAGCTTGATGATGATTATTGAGCTTTCCCATAGATAGGAGTTTTCTTTTGCATAACATACGAGTATGACATAGTTGATCAAATGATGGTGAGGTCTCAAATATGAAACTCTCTTCTAATGGAGTTAAGATACTTTAGATGAAAATATCATGTAATTCTGAATCAATGAGAAAATTGGTTATCTTAGCTAAGTTGTTCTTATAGTGTAATACATAGTTCCCTAAATGATCATTGGATCCTTTTTTTATTTGTGTGAGTTGAGCATATGATATTTTAGAACCGATACTGATTGAAAAATGTGCAAGAAAATCATTGGATAAATGTGTAGAATATGTTACCGAATGTATAATTATATCATAAAAGCAACACATAACCTAATATTGAAGAAACCAAGGAAATATCTTAGCTAATAATGTATGAACATCCACATAATATAGACATGCCACATGAAAAGATTAGAGATGCTCTAGAGGGTCACCATGACCATTGAAGGTGGGTAACTTAGGAGTGACGAATTTTAAAGGAAGTGCATAAGTGTAAATGGCAGGTGCGAAAGGAGTGTGAAGGAGTAAAGTGGAATCAAGAGATGGAGATACACAAGAAGTAGCCTGTGGAAGTTGACAGATTTGAAATTGGAGATCTTGATTGAGAGAGGCTAGGTCTTGAGTGCCAAAAGAAGAGATGTGCTATGTGTGGGAAGTAATAGGATGAGAAATATTATTAGTAGGGGTAGGAATAAAAGAGAACAATGGAAGTAGGTGGAATGGTGGAAGTAGGAGGTTGAGTAGAAATAGAAATAGAAGTGATAGTGGATGTATCAACATTAAGATCAGTAAGATTGGTGGCATAATCATGAGAAGTGAATAAAGTTAGATCTAGATCTTACAAATGTTTAACAAGATGAGCATTGAGATCACAAATGTATTCATCAATAAATGGTGCATGAGTTTCAAACATGATAAAAATATGAAAAAATACCTAGAACCAAGGTGGGTTCGAGTGATGGGTTCACCAAATGATTTAACAAAAATATAATTTAATACTAAACCCTAATTGTAGAGTCGCATATGATAAATAAATGCTAAAATAAAAATTTGACACAAGAAATAAGATAATAAAATATGAAACCCTAAGTGAGAGAGAGAGAGAGAGAGAGAGAGAGAGGAAAGGAATTATTTGATTTATGTGATGTTGTGAACTGATGCAAACTACGAAAATAGATGAACATAAAGTAAACTATGTCATTATTATACACTATAACATATGGAGTTGTCGAATAAATCCTAACTAGGGCACCTGGACTAGGTCAGGAGTGCCTAGGTGTTAGAGTCTACTTCTGGGAACTTGTGAGCATGAAAGTGGTCAAAATCTAATTTTTCTGGTGTATCACAAGTGTAACTTATATTTTCATTTGGTCACTTGTATGTCACAATATGATATCTGAGTGTGCCTGTAACTTGTAAAAAAAATATTTAACTACAAAACCCACAATACCACATAAAATCCAAAATAGGAAAGATGTAATATGGGGAGTCTGAATGACCTTGACGGTCACCTGACTGAGTGAAATTACAACTGAGTGCTATAGTAAATCTCATAATCCATTTATTTCTTATGTGTGTGTGATAGAATTGTGCCCTAGGAAGCCCTTGTGTGAGTGCACTTGATATCAGGATATAGCTAGATGAATAAATGTAAATAGATGTGTGGATGGAATAATAAACTTCCCCTTCCTATGCAGTGTATGTAGAAAATATAGTTCCTTTTCCCTTTAGTGAAAGATATATGGACACCTTTGATGCTCTTATCTGTCTTTCGATGTAAGCGTAGGTGATGATAATATATGCTTAGAGCATAGTCCTTTATTTTGGTCACATAGCTTTGTATTTATATGATTCCCTTGGTTGAATTTCATAATAAACAACTGGAAGGTTGACCCATAAGAAAATAAGATGACCAAAAAATAAAAGTGACCCAAAATAAGTGAGTAAGATAGAAAAGGGTTAGAACGACCCGAGGGGATGAGGGCACCTGAGCGCTGGTGTCCAAAGTCATAAAAGATAGAAAAGTAAATCTATAACTGGTCTGTAAGGTGTAAACTACCAGAAAGAAGACAACCATAAAATAAAAGAGGCCAAACATAGTTGTTAATTACTAATTTTATCAATTAGGAATCATATGAAAGAAGTATACATTTAGGTCTACAACCTCTAGGATTGAATCCATCAATGATGTAGATCTTAGGCATCAACCTTGTGGGAGCATTCATGATTTCTTACACCAACCTAATCAATCATCTCATAGTGTCATCAACCAAAATGATAAAACCTATAATCACTACTCAAATGTCAACATTTTGATCCTCTTCACACTGTTATAGAATCTTCAAGGATTATTCATTACCTTGGAGTCTGAATCCCCTTGGAGTATGCACTTAACATACTTCATACTTCATGAAATTCCATTAACTCTTACTGAAACATCACTGTTATGGTGAAATCACAACACCCTTGATTGCTTCCAAGTGATTGGTTAAGGCACTCAGTGTGATTTGTCAAACATGGAATAATCCCAAACTGTGGGACTTTACAATTGGGATAACTCTCTAGATAAGGTTGGATTTATGTTCCTATCCTAGTGCCAACTACTCCAAAGTGTAGAGAGTTGCAGATCTAACCCTGATCTAATATTTCCAAGGAGATAAATATAGAGAAAATGCATGAAAATAAAACCTACTATAAGGGAAGGTGATGCACCAAGAAGGATGTTGAAGAACCTACACAATAAACACAACACTACCATAACCTTGCAATGAAAAAAACAACAATACAAAATAACCTTGTATGTAATGAAAGATCAGAAAGATGGAATAGAACACAAAAGAGGGTGTGAAACATCCATAGATATAACCTTATTGCCCTAAAAGTTGATACAATACATCACATTTAGGGAAAAAGGCACAAATTTTTTACATTACAATATCCAGTAGGGAGGTTTGAAATCTCCACAAATCTCTTACAGGTAAGAAAGAAGGGAGGGGAATATACAAGGTGTCTAACCTTTTGAAATGATCCCCTCCTTACAATATATAGGAAGAATGAGAGAAAGGGAGAGAGAAGGAATTCAAAATATTGCTTCAACTACCCTTAAACGTAATAAAATCCCTTACAACAATGATGGATGCCACTGCAAAACTCATACCTCCATGTACCTTGCCTTGTTGGGGAAGATAGGAAACCCATACCTTCATCATTATGGTAGGTGAGAAATTGAAAACATTCCTCTAAAATGGTGGACTATATTTCCTCATTTTAAAATGCTTAGTCTTACTAACATTCCTATATGGTTGTGTAGAGAACACTGAGAGATTTCCAAAAATTCCTATTTTGTGCAAATATGAGCTCCTAGTCAAACATTATGGCTATCTGAAGATGAGGGTGGAATACTACAATAAATGTGAGTGGTTGATTTTCCTTTTCAGATCTTTGACCCTACATCACACCCTCCAAAATCCAAAATTTTGGACTTTTGGGATTCGGAGCTTCGAGTCTATGTACTTGGGAGGTTGTTGTCACTATTCATCTGACGAGTTGGCTTGAGTGTTCTGAAATACCAAAACCTTGAAGTTTGAAATTCAAACTTTGTGTTTCAGACCTTTGTGTTTTTGAGGTTTCGAGGGTTTGGGTTTCAGGGTTTTGGGTACTTTTCACCCGTCTGGGAAATGTATTTCTTCGAAATATTAAAGTCTAAAATTCAAACTTCAGGTTTCAAACCTCTGTGTTTTTAGGCTCGTGGCAGTGTTAACCCACCCAATCTCATGAAACCTCTAAATCTAAAAAAGCCCAACTCCAAAATTAAGAGTTTGGGTTTTGGACTTCTTCTCCCTTTTACATGCTTCTTTCAACCGAGTCTCGAAATTTCACCTTAGCCTACCTTTGAACGACCTCACCTCCAAAGTTTTATTTTTGCACTTTAGAGCTCCTTAATTCCCCAAACTAGCTCGAACTCCTGAGATCCATTAAAATGTGCTCAACCCACTTCAACTCACTCGGCTCGAGACCAAAATGTCAGATCTCATGGCTGAATCGATCCTCCTAATTTCTCTGTGTGAGGTCACATTTTTCCGATTTCACCACAGGGGAAAAATCAGATAACAATCACTTGATGCCTTCATGATACCTCAAAATTGTCTTATTGTAATTTTCCACTTGATCATAATTTCGTTCATCTTTAACATTCTATTATGTAGCACAGGCCTATCTATCATCCTAATTCTAAGATTGGTGATCTTTGATGATATAAACTTACCAAGAAATTTGTTTTCACCCTTGGACCACAATAATATGACAACTTTTCAAAGAAAATACTGACCTCAAGAGCTCAAACTACTTATGATATGAATTCATAGAAAGAAAAAGAGATATCTTAGAAACATATATACATAAATTTAGACCATTTTGTAACTTTTATAATTCATCATACATGATAGTGAATCTTGGGAATTTAATGAACTTGGGATATTTTGAATGAACACCATGGGATAATATTTGAATAACAACATGACCTTCTTATCATGTAAAGACTACATGAAATGAAACACCTTATACAAAGATATTTGAACTCAAACTTAAGACAGAGCAGACTTAGAAATTGATCTCATGAACTCAAACTACACATGTTGGATGAATAGGACTCAATCATATCTTATCAAATCTTAACATAATGTTCAGAAACCTGATTAATAACACACGAGAAAAAAATACCTTTCCTTGGTAGCAATAGACCTTTAACAAGGTGATGCATCATAATTTCTTCCCATAGGATGAGGAATGAATCCATGAAGCTCTATGGACCCCCCTATGAATCTTAGGGCACTAGAAAACCCAATATTCAGGATATTCCCAAATATTTATCTTCTTTTTATCAACATTGCTATTAATCTTGAAAACTCTTTTTCTTTTCATAGGCTCACTTGGTTTGAGGTCCACATTGGCTAATTTCTTATCATTGTAGGTACTCATTCTGAACCAAAACCTATAATTGGAGTGAACCAATGTTTTGAGACTCCAATTCAAATAGATTCAGTAACACTATAGAGTTATTTTGTCTAAAAATATTTCCCTCTCCCATAATTTTGAAACAAATTGATAAAATGGGACTTGGACATCATGCCCTATAGACGACCGTGTTGTAAAAAAATCTATTCATCTACAAAATGTTTAACTTAGTGTATGTACAGGTTGTTTCCCAATCCACAGAACACATCAGGAATCTAGCTCAAAGTACTTAAGTGGGATTTCAGGCATGGTTGGCTAATCATGGCATCATCTCAGTCTCATAGGATAAGGAAAGTCAGGGGTACCATGGGTTTCAAACCCACGGGATGTTTTAAATTTGGATCTAAGGAAAAAATTCTTTGAAATAGAAGGAAGTAATTTGACTGGTGTCTTTAGGTGAAATTGGAATGAACATGATGAAGGATCTGATATCGTGGGGCTACTTTTTATGCAAATTATTGGGTGGAGTGCAGAAATAAAACAAAGCCGATGGTGTAATGATTTAATGTTCTTTTAGGTATTTTCAGAGGTTAGTATTCTACGGACTTCAAAATTTATGGGATACTCACAGGATCTACAAAATAATCAAAGAGGCGTTCATGGGACATTCAAGGTATTCAAGAGACTTGACAAAGAAAGAGAAAAATTCAAGGAAAATCCACAAAACAAGCGTTTAAGCATTTTTCACCTATAGTCACTCTTATTGTGGGTAGCTGAGACATGCAAGATAGATATTGTGGAGAAAATAATTTCTCCACCATCCAGAGGTATGATCATTTTAGAGAAATAATAGTTGAATTAACAAATAAAGTGAAAAATAATATATGTGTATACTAGGAACAAAATGGGGATTCTATAGGGGTTCCAACCCTTGAAATTCACATATTTTTGTATACATATACAAAAGGATGTTTTTATAAATAAATACATTGTTAATTTATAATTACAAAATCCTCTGCAGCAAATGTGGGGATACGATCTAACATATTTTTCATCCTAAACTCAAGTTCCTTGTAGTCTTGAGCACCATAAACATATTGAATATATCTTACTAAGCTGCGAGACATACCCATGTCCATAAGCTCCTTGATGCTCATCCTTGGGCCTTCTAAAAATATTAATCAATTCCAAATTTTTCCTATAAGAAGAGACCCATTCAAGGAGATTAATCCCTCATTGTGAGATATGCCTTAGTATCCCTTCAAGTAATAATATTGGAGGTTGAGGATGGCCCAGGTACATTAACTAATGTAGGAGGAGATGGCTCATGTACACCAATCTAATCCTAAGATACTGGCTAGGATGCACCTGCTGGATTAAATAGAACCCTTTTACATCTCTTCTAAGGTGGCAGTAACACTTTAGGAGCTTTCTCAGAAGTAGATTTCACCAAGATCCTTTTCAAGATTGGTGAGCCTTTGGTCTATTGTGACTATTTTGTAGGAAAGCGAGGATATGTCCTCTTCAGGCTTGTCATCAGACACTACATAGACATCGACAAGGATTTATTTCTCTGTCACTTCCTCAGTAAAGAATACATGGGATATATAGAATGGTGTTCACATTTACAATTGGCCTGCAATGGGTCTAGAATTTCATTAATTTCTCAGGAACTACATAATATTTGGGAGAAATAAATGATGAAATAAAATTTGGAACACAGAGAAGAAGGGAGTCATTCTGATGAGTTTCCTCATCAAATCTAGTCGACCTGTGTGGGAAGTTAGTGGTCCTAGTGGGTTTCGCTTGGTCTTCAATTGTGAATAACATCCTAAAAAATATTCATTTGGGCTAGGAAGATTCGAGGATCATACGTATAAATTCTGAAGAAATGCTTTTAAATCATTTCACAATTCCATCTCCACCCTTTTCTAAAAAGGGACAACATTGATTTTATTTTCACAATAAAATTAACTTGTAATACCCAAAGGAAGTTGTGAATTCATAAGAGAATCAATGAGAACTTATAGAAGATGAATTCTGGAAAGGTTTGTGTGAATTATCATATCAGGATTGAATATGAGATCAATTTTGGATGCTTGCATGGGTTTGAAAAAATGGAAAGGCAGAATGACTTATTTCAAAGAGTGTTGATTTAGCTTGATTAAATTTTTGCACAAGGGAAACATCATATTCAAATAAATATCCATGTTACTCACAACATATATTCTAAAAAAGACAAAGTATCAAATCAGTAAGAATAACGACATCAAGGAAAAAATGGTTTATGATGGGTACATGAGTGATTTCGACAAGATAGAATGAAAAAATAGGATTGGACAACAAAATGGGATATCTTACACACATCCACATATGCAACCGAAAATACATAATGAGGTTTATAACTGAAGAAGAATCTTTGTAGTTGAAATATATTTTCCAAATATGGAGTTCATTTCCATGCCTTCTGGGATTTCTCGCGTATGGTTTTGGGGGGGAAATCAGAGGGATTTCATAAAATTTTTTGTATAAATATGAGGGTCTGTCCTCATATTCAAGGGGGGTGAATAGAGGAGTTAGTTTTCTATTTTAACAATTTGAAAGAAAGTAATGTAACTCTGCATGTTTCCATTTTCTTATATGGAATACATATGAACTTTGAGTCTTCAAGCTTTTGTGTCAAGGTGGTTGCATTGTACAACCATTGGAAAACATTGAGGGCATTTAATTCATGTCCCCTTGTCAACAAATTGAAATTTTGAATGACATATCCCTACTTATGATTCTAGTTTTGTGTTCTGAATCTTGTATGTTGAAATTTTATTAATGACTTATAATTTCTTACTGCAGTTTTGTGTTTATTTCTTATATATGTAATAAACTAAATCATATTTTTGGTAAGTTGCATCTTCTTAGTCAATAGATCAGTATTTCTTTGTAATTTACTCTACAATATCTGAGGTGGTTATAAAACCCTCATTACAACCTACTATTTTAGATGATTTTTTTCAACCTTTGATTGTATATTTGGCGTATGAGAATAGAAGCAATAACTACTTCATTTGAGCTCTTGCATAATATTTTATGTTAAGTGTTTTAAATATTGTCTTGAAAATATTTGCAGTTGTTGAGTATTAATGAATGTAAATCTTTTTCTTGAGAAATTGTCACTACTTAATCATATGTTCTTTACTTTTTAGGATAACATGCTTTCATGGTAGTTGTTGATGCGTTTTTATAGGAAATAAATCATCATTTACTCCCCCTCTTTTATAAATCAAACCTACTATGATTTTCCCTACACCATCACACTTCCATATAAACATCCATTTAACACCCCAGTTCTATTTCCAAGCATCATTGAAGACATTTCTTCATACCTAGACTCCAGTAAAAAGTGATGCAAGAAAAACTTAAATTTTTTATCTCTATTAACATGTGTCTGATGCACTAAGTATATACAAAATTCTTGTGAAAATTCATGAGAGTGAGTGTTATATTCATGGCCATGCTTATCTCAAATTAACCCACCATTTATCAAGAGGAACTAGAAAATGACAAATTATCCCCTCTCCATTCAAGTTACCCAATGAGTCCTCTCACCCTAGTTTAATCCAGAACCAAAAGTATTAGGATCAGGACATCCCCTTTGTACGTGCATCTCAATCATCCCAAGAGATTTGTTCCAATGAGAATGTCATAACCATCCCCAACTAAAAATGACATGTATCACATAGTCTGTTATCCTTTAAGCCTTCATATTCTCTGAAAGTGCACTTTTCCAGGCCCATAGGGGTGTAAAATTGGGAACCAACATGCTTTGGTGCCATTTCTGAGGATTATTTACTTTAGGAAAGGTTAAGAATATTTACCTTTAAATTTATTTTCTAAAGTTTACAAATAGAAACTAGTACTAGTATTATCCATAATTTTCCAATTATAAGCAAGGATTTGCATTAAAAATTATGTTTCTGAGAGTGTACTAGAAGTTGGTTATCAAGACTATTGTGAATACCATAAATATTTGCAAATTATTTTTCCTACCAGGTTGTGAAGTAGTTTTTTTGAAGATTTTGAGTTAATCTATATCTCTAGGGTGCAAGGCCCTAGTGGTGGCTCCACCTTTCAAAGAAAATATGGGTTAGACCAATGTAATTTTTTTCATCCTACCCACCTTGCTAATTAACTCCCTCCTTTTCAAAAATTGAAGGATGAAGATCCTTTTTCAGATCTAACCCTACTAAAAGGTTACTCCCAGAATTGGAAAGTGTACATTTAAGAAGGAAATAAATTTGGAAACCTGGATGGTCAAATTTCAGGAGGCAAGGGTGTTTAATCCTTTGAATTTGATCCTCCTTTGATAGAAGATTACTCTAGTACTTCTGATAATTCTAATTCAGGTAATCCTCAAGCATATTTGCATTCTTTGTTTCAAGAGGGTTTAGTTCCTACAAATACAAAGGGTATTCCTCAGCTTCCACATTTGTTTACCTGAGAAAATAGAGTTTTCTATGAAACCAAATCCCCCAAAGACTTTCCTTGTGTGGACCATACCCCTCTACCCCAAAGACCTCTAGTTTTCAACTGTTTTAATCCTCCATTTGAAAATCCACCACCAAATAATATGGATCACCCTCCACCTAGATCTCCTTTTGTAGTCACTACATATAGACCAATAAATTTCAATGATATGGTGGGCTATCCTAATGAAGTTCCAAATGAGATCAAAAATAGATTGCCTCGATTTGAGGGGGAAAATGCTATTAGTGGATATTAACATCTTAAATTCTTCCAAAATATCATAGCTAATTATGAAGTTTAGTTTTAAAATGTTTATGTTAAATTGTTTATACATACATTATATAAAGATAATAGGGAATGGTATAATTCATTACCTAAAAATTCAATTGACTCTTGGGATGAAATGAAGAATGATTTTAGATTGCAACATGGTGATAGAACTAATCCTAGGTTTCTTCTATCAGAATTTGAAAACATTGAGAAGAATCCTAATTAATGTGTACATGATTTCAACACTAGGTTCACCGATACTTTGACTATATTACCAACCAATATAAGGCCTAGTGATTTGTCTTATTTAATTAAATACTGTGATGCTTTTGACAGAAAAACTACCTATTATTTGAGAGACAAGGCTCCTCATACTCTGAGACAAGCTTTCTCTCTAGAAATCTAGATATAAAATAATATCAAAGAAACTTGGAAGCCTCCCAAGAGAGAAGGTGTCAAGTTGATAAATCTAGAAAATCCACAAGCAAGTAAATACGTTGATTTAGAAGAGTTAATTAAAAAATTGGATGGGTAAGTCAACGAGATGTCATACAAAATGTCTAGAGTAGAGAAGGGGATGGACCCAAGTCTTAAAGTTCAACATTAAGCCACTGGACATAATAAATTTGGGAATCATCCCAAAGGATATCACTAAGAAGAAGACAAAGGAAAAGGGGCTATGGGTTGAGGAAACAAACAACAAGCCTTTAAAGACAACAAGACATTCCTAAGTCCATTGGTGGAAAGAGTTTCAGTGGTGGAATAGGAGAACACTATTAATTGGTGTGACAAATGTCTGTTTCCTCACCCTCCCTATGAGCAGCCTATTGAAGATGATGAAAAAAATGATGAAGCTAATTTTGGTGATATATGCATGATGGAGTGTCTAAAATATTCAATGCAAGGGGCCACTTATACTAACCTCATGTATACTAAAACAATGGAATAATTTTGGGCTTGCACCAATAATGTATTCTCCCTCCCTTATGTAATTAATGTTGATGTTAATATGTATCAATAATTTGAGATCAAAAATAATCATTTTGAATATCTAAGAGCATTAATTATTAAAAAGTATGATGGTGGGATTTATTTAGAGGAGGATAGGAAGTTATTAATGAATGTTTTCATTTCCCAAGAGAAGGAATATAACCTTCTTAGAAGACAATTTAAGGGCCCTATCCTTTCCCCCAAGATAAAGATGCCTCTCTTGACTAATATCCCTAAAGATACTCCCAAGAGAAGCATGCCAGATAAAGGCCCTATCATTACCTCAAGACCAAGAAATTCTTCCTCATCCCAAGAAATAAGGGACAATATCCCATTAGAAAAAATAGTCACCCTTTCCCCTAATAAAACCTTTCCCAAATATGTCACATGTGATATGACTTATATCCTAAGTCAAATAAAAATTATTTTCCCTATTATGGAATTACTTAGAATTCCTAAACATAGGAGGAGGGAATTTGAATATTTGGGGTTGAAGGAGGATGGGGTTGTCAAAGAAAGAAGTGCAAGTAATATGGTGACTTCTCCCACTATTTCTGAAGTTGAAATAAAAGAAGACCAAGAGAACACATAAGAACCCCTGGAAGTATATTTGGGTACCTCCTTGGTAGAATCACAATTGGATGTAGATCCTTTCTTCACTACTCTCATTTTCAATGAAAGGATTCTCCATAATTGCATGTTTGATTTAGGGGAATCCTGCAACATCATGCCTTTAGAAGTTATGAATGAGTTGAACATCAAAATAAAATCTAATTTTGGGAGGTGTTTTACCATGGATTCAAGAGAGGTACCTGTTGTTGGATATTTCAAAGGTTTGGTAGTGTATCTTTCTCATTATGCTGGAAAATATTTAACTATGAATGTGGTTATAGTTGACTACCCTGCTAAATGGGGCATGTTGTTATCAAGAAAATGGGATTCCAGTGTAGGGAAGTGTCCAAATGGACATGTATTTTTACTCCATACCCTTGGAAGGAAATATAGTCAAGCTACATAGAGAGGATAAAATGATTCACCTTATTGAAGACCCCCTGAATGCTTCTTATGAAGTATTATTTGTTGATAAAGACTTAAGTAACTTTATAGGTTGTGCTGACTTTGAAGAGAAATGTATGGATATAAATGCACACCTTGAAGATGTCAGTGTCTCATGGACTATGAATTTTTATGAAAATTATCTAATATTGGAAATGGAGCTAGAATGGTTCTGATGTCTCCAAACCATGGTTTTTTACATTTCTCTTTCAAATTAAAATTTGAGTGTACCAACAATATAGATGAATATGAAGCATTAATCCTTGGTTTGAGAGTTACATGGAGACATGGGATTAAATATCTCATTGTCAAAGGAGATTCTGAGTTAGTTGTAAAACAAGTTAGAAAAATATATGCAACTAAAAAATAGGAGGTTGAAACAATATAAGCATGTGGTCTGGGATCTCATTGAATTATTTGATTCTTTCAATCTCCTATACCATGAGAGAACTCAGAAATGCAACAACTAACAAGTTGGTTATCCTAGCTTCTTAGTATGATAGTGAAATTATGTCTCCATATTGAAATTATGAAGTAGAAGTGTTGGTTAGGCCCTCAGTCCCTGATAACATAAAACATTGGTAGGTTTTTGAGGATGATTCTCAGATCCAAAGGTTCTTTACTTACAAAAGTGAGTTCAATGATCAAATTATTGACCTGGAACCTATGGTAGTGTTGTTTAAAGGAAAGGAAACCCTATTTGGGAAGGATGTAATTCAATTGAAAACAAATAGTATCCCTAGAGGATTTTTTAGACTTGAATCAGACTTTTACAGTGTAGAAAAAGTTATGAGTAAGCTTATCTTATTCCTAGAGATGTTGTGGGATACAATTTGGTTACTTCTCATAACCCAAGAAAGGTATCATTAGTAAGTAGCATGAATAAATACTAAATCCAAGCTTATACCAAACTACTATGAAAGTATCAACATTGTATTGTATGGCCTTACTATGAACTAAAAGCTTACATGGAAGATTTGTTTCAATATGAGATACCATTGGATCCTCATACCAAGCCCTTTGGGTAGAAGAAAAGGCCTATCAACCCCATGCTTACAAATAATATGCAAGAGGAGTTAACAAAGCTGAGAGATGGTGGGATAATCCAACCCACTAGGTACTCCTCATGGGTGGAAAAATTGGTACCAGTTAGAAAAAAGAATGAGGATATTAGGATTTGTGTGGATTTCAAGAATTTAAATAGAGCATCACTCAAAGACAATTACCCATTAACCAACATGGAAAATATGCTACAAAATATCATAGGATTTGAATTACTATCTACATTAGACAACTTCTCAGGTTATAATCAAGTTGTGGTGAAACAATAACAAAAATTCATAATTGCATTCACCACCCCTTGGGGAACATATATCTATGTTAAGATGTATTTTGGATGAATGAATAATGGAGAAATTTTTAAAAGAGACATAGATGTATCCTTATCTAGTTTTATTAATGATTTCATTAAATTTTATCAAGATGATATAATTGTCTTATCTATAAAGAGGGTTAACCATTTAGAGCACCTCAAAAAGATATTGATTAGATGCAGAGAATATGTGATTTCATTGAATCTAAAGAAGTCTCATTTTGAGGTACAAAAGGAAAAGTTGTTGGGAAATATAGTGTTATAAGGAGTTGTGATAGACCCTGAAAGGGTGGAAGAAATTGATAAAGTCCTAATCCTCTATATAAGAAAGGAATCCAATCCTTATTTTGACCAATGAATTTCGTGAGAAGGTTTATCTCTAACTTTGCTGAGATCACTCTCCCCATCACAAAAATGTTAAAAAGGATCAAGTCATCAAGTGGGGAGAAGGTTGTTCAAGTATTTGAAGGAATAAAGGAGGCACTCAAAACCACCCCCATATTAACTTTCCCTGATTACAAAAAGGAGTTTCAGATGTTTTCTCTTTCCTCAGAGAATACAATTGTTTTTGTATTATTGTAGAAGGATAAAGAGGGGCATGAGAAACCTATTGAATTTCTTAGTAAACCCCCATAGGGGTTTGAAGTGAAATACTCTATTATGGAGAAATAATTTGTTGCCTTGGTAAAAGATACTAATAGCTTTAGACCCTATATTACGAGTTCCAAAATCATAACATATGTTCCTCATAAAATGGTAAAATATATCCTATCCCAAATGGAGATGTCAAGTAAGATATGTAGGTGGGTGAATAAGATTCAAGAGTATTATATGGAGATTTAGACCAAAAAGTTGGTTAGAGGCTTGGGATTAGCAAGGATGATGGTAGAAAGAAATTTACAGGATGTGTAGATACATATTGTTGACACAGATGAGAAGAACCTGCATAAAAAGGTGAGTGCATCAACTTGGTACAAAGACATATTATATGAACTAAGAAGCTAGAATTTTCCTACTCACCTAGACAAAAATCAAAAGAGGACACTCAAGATATTTTCTTAAAAATACATTTTAATTGATCATGCTCTATCTTGGAAAATGCTGGAAGGAATCCTATTGATATGTATTACAGATTATGAGGCTCCTGAGATAATTATTGAGTTTTATGGAGGGTTGTGTGGCGATCATTTTTCTAGAAGGGTTACTGTCCATAAAATATTTAGGGAAGGCTACTGGTGGCACTCCATTTTCAAGGATGTAGCTCTCCTAGTTCAAAAATGTAAAATTTACTAATGTTTATCAAGAAGGATGAAAGATTATAGATCCCTACCCCTACAATATGTTTTAGTGGAGGAGCCATGAAAACAATTTGGATTATATTTAATGGGTGAGATATTATATTCCTGAAGTGCTTTCCATAAATGGATATTGGTGGCTATTGATTATTTCACCAAATGGGTTGAAGATATCCCTACCAAGAAGGAAACTCATCAAGTAGTTATGGAATTCATCCTCAATCACATAATTTGTAGGTTTGGGGTCCCCACCAAGTTGGTTGTTGATAATACCACGAGTTTTAGAAAAAAACCATTGACAATAATGTGCCATGAATATGGCATAACCTTGGCATATGAATCAAAATAAAATCCCCAAGGGAATGGGAAAGAAGAATCAAGCAATAATAACCTGCTCAAAATCCTAAGGAGAACATTAGAAGAAAATAAAAGGAAGTGGGGTGAGAAGCTCAAGTTTTCACTATAGGAAAAAACAGTTACCACCAAGAGAGATACTGATAAGATACCTTTTGAATTGGTTTATGGGGTTCAAGATATTTTTCCCCTTCACTTACAAATATCTGCTAATCAGTTTATGCAATAGTTAGAGGATGAGGAAGGAGAAAGTCCTTATGAATCCATAAGAAACAACATTATGGAGTTCGATGAAGTAATAAGGGAATACCATTACAGATATATTAATTTCAGGGAGTAAATTAAGAAAATAGTTAATAAAAGAGGTTACCCAAGAAATTTTCATATAGGAGACCTGGTCCTATTATGGGATATCAGGCATAAAGACAAGGGAAAGCATGCAAAATTTTATTCCCTATGGATGGGACCTTATTCCATCGAAATTAGGATTGGAGAGCACACTTTCTTGCTAAGATACTTAGAGGGACACTTGCTAGAGTCTCCTGTCAATGGCCAACATCTCAAGAACTTATTAGACTAAATCAAACACTTAGGTATGTTTTGGTACAATGTACAGTTGTGTTGTTTTGCTTTGTTGTTTCCTTCTTGTGTTATGGTATAAAGTGATCAAGTTTTCATTTGTTGTCATTATAACCATGATATGTTATGTATCCGTTTAACATACCATGTTGATTAACTAAAATTTGGAATATTTGTAGTTAATATAAGTTAGAAAAACATGTAAATACAATAAATGAATGTAGTAAAAAATTATGGAAAATGACCCAGACAACTAATCTAATGAAAGTATAAACCCTAATATGCAAGAGAAGTATGGATGTGACTTATCTGATTTGATGAACTTGTAGGACTGTGTCACATAAGTGATTAGAGAAACAAGAATTAGGAGTGACTGTGCAGAGGCCTTGAAAAGCATGGATCTAAGCTATCTAGTTGGACTAGAGTGCCTGGAGAGGGACTGGGGTGCTTGTGGGTGCTTTGGACTATAGGTTGGTCATCCTCATCTATTGAAAGGATCTAGAACTAAGTTTCACAGGTTTAGCTTCTAGTTTGAAACCCTCGCTATGTGTCAGATCAATTTCACTACACTATACCAGGTTTTGTTGATAATCGAAAATGAAAGAAAGACCTACAAGAAACCACATGAAGTATCGAACCCCCCCCCCCCCCCCAAAAAAATAAAAAATTAAATAAAATAAAATAAAATAAAGCAAATGAATGGGTCATATTGACCTCATCTACCACAATAGTTGGCTTACTAGCTTAGAGATGTAATGTAATTCATACCCAAATGTAGTTCTGGTGCGCGTGTGCATCATGTGCCCTAGGTGATCTTATGTCAGTCTCACTTTGTGAAGTAGTGAGTAATAAATAGATTTTAAAAAGGTAGTAGAATGGTGGATGGAATAGAATAGAATACCCTCCTATGATTATGTGATATAGATGAACCAACCTTGTCCTTTGTGATGGAGCTAAGTGAAAGAAAAAAATGACCTCTAAATTCCTTAGATGAATGCAAACCTATGTGGATGATAGTAGTGAATAGTTCTTGGTCCCTCATTATGGTCTCATAAATTTATATTTATAAGGTTCTCTTGATCTAATTTTGTAATTAGCCTCGAGATGGCTGAGCACCGAAATGATAAATTGTTGAAATGGATAGAAAGTGCCCAAAAAGTGGTGGGAAAGTAAAAAAAGGATTGGGGCACCCTTCGTTGGACCAAGGCACCCATGGGAGCCTTAGTACTAGGTTGGGAACCCCAGTCAAAGATAAAATAACATGAAATGACAAAAAATGACTGGGAATGCGGGTGCATGAGATCGGGAATGATGAAAGAAAAAAATTAAGATGGTCAAAAGATGGGGGTTAATTAATACTTTCTTCACTCAAAAACCTTGTAAATAGTATTATGAGACCGAGAGTAAATAATTCCTAAAGTGCATGATTTTGTGTCTATATTTTCCCCCATTTTATGTTCGTGAGAGATAATCTCATCAACATAAAGTAGATAGATATGCATACCTGATAATCCATGTAGAGTGATGTAGAAATGTGCCAAAGGACTAGTAAAAGTGTGGAATGACAAAAATATGATGGAGCATGGAAACTAAAGATGAAAAAGTGAAAAAAAGTGATGAGAGTGAACCTAGGACGAAAAAACATGTGTATCTATTGATGTGTGTGATGTACCTGTATGGTTAGTATAGTGTGTGTTGTCAAAAAATGTTGTTGTTGTTACCCACATTTTACTGTTTGTTTCTCATATGGATAGACATGCAAGGAGAAAATGATCAAGTAGTCAAATATATATGCATATATGTGTAAAAACACAATGTAAAATATGCATAAATGTAAAAATCATGTGAGTGTAAAATACACAAATGAAAAATCATAAACGGAACATGAGCACCTGATACATGTAGAGAAAGAGAGTGTAGAAGGATATCTTGTATTGTTGAGGTTTTTTGGGCAATCTGATGCCATAGGCCAAAGAAGTATAGGGAGGAATTTTTATGTATCCTCTAACCTTTGACTTCTTCATTGAATGTGTGTGAAGAGATCTCTATATGTCCTAGTTTTTTGGGTGATCTGATATCACTCGCTAAAGAAGTATAGGGAGGAATTCAAATGTATCCTCCAAAATTTAACTACTTACTAGAATGCTAAGTAAAACCATGTCCTATAAAATCCGATGTGTAGGGGGTTTATAGACTAGTTTGAACCCAATTAATATATGTAACCCACAATGCCAAGGGAAAAAAGTGCACTAAAATGACCCAGTGTAAAAGAGTTGTGTAGAATGTAAAAACCCCAAATCATTCCCCCCTCTTTGGGGGCACATGCGATGTTGCTAATAGGATAATGCACCCCTGAAAGAGGACTAATTGCATGAACTCTGTAACCCTTCCCTATAGGGGGGAAGGAGTGTGCTTGGTAGAAAGCAAGGCACATACACAAAAGGATAACAAAAAAAAGTGTTAGTAAAAACAAGCATGCATGTATAAAGTAATGTGTAATCTAAGAAACCAGTGTAAAAGCTACCACACAAGAAGAAAAGTAAGCTACAAAAAGTGGGCTGCAAACATGAGTCGTCACTCATGGTGTTGTAAGACATGCAAGGCCATCATGGCCACAAACAAAAAATACGTGTGCTCACCAAACATAGGGCAAGGCCCACATACAATAGAAAACAATGGAAAACAAGTACAAACAATAAATAATCATGGAGGCAAGTAATACTGTAAACAAATGTTGCACATGAAGCACCCATTAACATGTTAGAAATATAACAAGTATGCCAAAAGCATGTATAACCAAGTTACGTAAAGTGATAAGTACAAAATGAAATAATAACACCCATGAGAGACAAATATGTATTCCTCCAACGACTAGTGTAGGAAGGGTAAAAGGTGAGCATCAATGGTGCGTGTAATAGACTTGTATTTGCAATCAAAACTAGAGAGAGATGTGAATGCGCATGTATGGATGATATAGATAAATGACATACAATTATTCTAACTAGCATTTGTAATAAAGACACCATGAACAATAATAAGTAAGCAAGAGTAAAATAAACCATAATATGAATTATGTTTTGGATGGATGGAATGGAATACAAGATGGATGGTAGGAGCCCTATGTCCCCTGAGTGATTGGAAATGTATGAAGTGTGGTTCATTTGGTTTTCCCCCCTGAGTAGTCAAGAATGAACTATAAACAAGAGTGCATGATTGGGAAATGGTCAAATAATGTGTGTTGTGTCTAGCGCATTGTAATGAGTATGTATGCATAACGGTGATGATATGTGACATATAGAATAGATGTGCATTAAACTTATATCATAAGCTTATATCACAAAAAATGAATGTATGAGTGATGATTTAGCCCTAAAGCAAGTATCACTATAAGATGAATAGTAGATAATGGTGATGTATCCTAAAGCGTATACCACTACAAGATGAATAGTAGGGTGTGGTGATGTATCCTAAAGACTATACCACTATAACTTGATAGAGTAAGCGACAATTTATCCTATAACATCTATCACTATCCTAGAAATGTTGCATGATGAATGGTCAAATGGTAAATGTGTGATCAATGTAAGGTCCATTTAGTTTGTAAAACCTCAGAATTCGAGTATGGACCAAGGAACTAAAGTGTGTCATAGGGTAGTGAGTACAACACCTAGAAGACAATGTGTAGTATGATGATAATCGATAACCATATGATGTGTAAGATGTGTAAGATGTAATGTATATTGTGGAATGTAAGATAGACTAGTAATGTGAGAGTGCGTGCAATGTAGTATGTAGGAGGAGTAGTATGTGGTACTAGACTCATGGAAAATAAAAGTGTGACATATGCATGATGAATACTAGTATAGTGTATAAACAATGTGTGGTGTATAAATACGCAATACAAGTATATAATGTAGACCCTAAAAGTGTGATGTATGTATAATGCCGACTAGTATGATGTATGATGTGTAATGATGTAGAGTGTATGATGTAGTATGTTATACATATGACACATTATGTGTGAAGAAACGTAATGTGTAATGCCTATTATGTAGTGTCTGGGGTTCACCTGTAGTAAACCCTCAGTAATCAAGTGTGAACCAAATCACAAGAGTGTGTCATTAGGTAATGATGATGCTATAATGTATGTATGACTATGCAAGATGAGTGGATGCTAAGATAAGTTATGTGTAAATTCTAAGAGCATGATGTAGTACTATGAAAGGATTCTAGAATGGGGGGGTTAAATGTTATGCCCCCAAGTGTAGAAGATGAAGGATCGATCATGTAATTTCATCGAGGAGATCACGAACTTTAGGATCAAAGTCATATGGATAAGCATTAGTTACTTGATAAGAAATAGTATCTAGTTGATCATGTAATGAACCATGGAGGCGTAAGTTGTACATACCTATGACATATTCCTCATCGATTAATGGAGGGAGTGGAAAATTTTGTGCATACTAACAGGTGATATTTTGTTTGTATCCTAGGAAAAAGATATTGCAGATGAAGACACGTCTAAAAGGGATAGGAAATGAAATGTCTATGTGATCAGGATCTAGATTGCCCCCACTATAATCAAGCTAGGATTTTCCTAATGTAAGTGGAGAAGAGCGAAGACTACATGATAGATAGACCGTAAGATGAAAGATACATAAACCATAAGTAGTGATGTGAACAAATCCATAATAAATATTAGGAGCATGTGGTGCAGGATAGAGATCCTCAAAATCAAAACCTAGGAAAGCCAAACCATCATGTGTACATATGGTGTTATCACATGTAGGATCAAATGGAATATGTTCCCAATAGGAGTCATTCATGAAGAGCGTGTAAGTAAATGATCAACACACTGATGTATGTGGTACATGTGAAGGTGTGAGTGATAGAGTGACATCTATGGACTGGACATGCCCTTGATATGGGATCATAGTAGTAGTAGTAGTAGTAGTAGTAGTAGTAGTAGTAGTAGTAGTAGGTTGCATAGAAGAAACTACATCTATCATGAAAATGGCACCTTCAAGTGGTGGTAAGTGAGGTGGTTCTTTGATAGGTTGGTGCTCATCTGTAATATATGTGCATGGAATAGGAAGACCAATATTAGGAACCTGATCACAATACTGGAATGGATTAAGGTCACGAATAATGGTGTACTCAATGATTTCATGTAAGAATTTGACATAAATAAGTATAGTATAATTGATATCTTGCATGGCATGAAGCCATGGCCTACCAAGTAGACAATTGTACGAAACTAGGAAATCAACAATGAAAAATATATTGTGGACAATATTTGGACCAATAGTGATAGAAAATGTAATGTGATTGAGACATGGATGGACAAAACCACCATAAGCACACAATGAAATACTAGATGGACTAACATCAAGAGTGAAAAGACCTAAAACTTCAAGGAATGACATAAGAAACAATTTAAGTTCACATACATTATCAAAAAAAGTGTGCTTAACACCTACATTATGAATATGACATATGATATGTAAATGTGGGTCATTATCAAAAGTATGAACATCAACAGGATGGTTAGACTTTAATACTATGTGTGAAGAGAATGCATCAGAAAATGCTTCATAAATAAAGTTTGGATGTATGTCATCACAAATGCGAGTAGTAGCAAAAATATGTTGGACTCTATGTAGTAAATCAAGATTGGCAAGAAAATAATCATTAATTGAGATACTCATGATGACCAAATCCTAGGATGAAAAAAAACGAATGAAGAACCTAAAAGCGTGAATGATAGAGTCGGGTTCACCAAAATCATTAACTAAAATGTGGAATATGTGTAGTTAATATAAACTAGAACAACATATAAATACAATAAATGAATGTAGTAATAGATTATGGAAAAAGACCCAAACAACTAATCTAATAAAAGTATAAACCCTAATACGAAAGAGAAGTATGGAAGTTACTTATCTGATTTGATGAACTTACGAGACTGTGTCACAGAAGTAACTGGAGAAATAGGAACTAGGAACGACTGTGCAGAGACTTCAAAAAGGATGGATCCGAGCTATCTAGATGGATTGGAATGCCTGTAGAGGGAATGGGACACCTGTGGGTGCTTTGGTCTATAGAATGAGTGCCCTGGTATGTGTAAAGGATCTAGAACCGAGTTTCATAGGTTTAGAAGATGGTGTGAAACCATCACTCTATATCATGTCAGGCTCGCTGCACTATGCCAAGTGTCATTAATAATCCAAGATTAAAGAAAGACCTACAAGAAACCAGAAGAAGTATCAAAACCCTTAAAAAATAAAAAATGCAAATGAATGGGTCAAACTGAACTCAGCTTCCATAATAGTTGGCTTACTAACTAAGCACTGCACTATATTTCAAACCCAAATGTATTTCTGGTGTGTGTGTGTGTGTGTGTGTGTGTGTGTGTGTGTGTGCGTGCGCGCGCATCATGTTTCCTATGTGCTCTTTTTCCAGTCACACTTTGTGAAGTAATGAGTAATAACTAGATCAAAAAATGTAGTAGAATGGTAGATGGAATAGAATAACATCCCCTCATATGATTGTGTGATGTAGATGAACTAGCCTTGTCCTTTCTGATGGAGCTAAGTGAATGCAAACGATCTCAAAATGCCTTAGATGAATGAAACCCTAGGTGAATGATAGTAGTGACTAGTTCTTGGTCCCTCATTGTGGTCTCATAACTTTATAATTATAGGGTTATCTTGATCTAATTTTGTAATTAACCTTGAGATGGCTGACCACAAAAATGATAAGAAGCTGAAATGGCTAGAAAGCACCCAAAAAGTGGTGGGAAAATTCATAAAAGATCGGGGCACCCCTGGTGGGACTACAACACCCATGGGTGCCCTAGTACTAGCCTGGGCACCCCATTCAAAGTTAAAATAATGTGAAATGACAACAACTAATTGGGCATGCGGGTGTAAGAAGTCAGGAATGATGAAATAAAAAAAGTAAGATGGCCAAAAGATGTGGGTTGATTAGTAATTTATTCACTCAAAAAACCTTCTAAATATTAGTATGAGACCAGGACTAAATATTTCATAAAGTGCATGATTTTGTGTCTACAAATGTGTATTTGTTCCCATGACTCCTTACCCAATGGAATACTAATATGGTCTTTGTTTTGTGATTTTTTTGTTTTTCGTTCTTGTGGCACCCGTTAGAGGTACCCATCCCCGAGAAGGAATTAATGTTAGTACTCATTTTGAACTAGTACTTATAATTGGTGTGAGTTAGTGTTTTGAGACTCCACTTCACATAGATTCACTAACACTAGAGAGATCTCTTTTCTAAAAAAACTTCCATCTCCCATAATTTTGAAACAAATTGTAGAGTGGGCTTGAACATCATCCTTTCATAATTCCATGGTTAACAAATCTAATCATCCATGGAGTGTAAAACTTAGTGTTCTGCGGGTTGTTTACAAATCTATAAAACATCAGCAATAAACTTGGGAATTAAGCAGGGTTTTGGCATGGTTGGCTAGCATAACATCAAATCAGTCTCAAAGGATAAGGAAATTTAGAGTATCACAAGTTTTGAACCAGTGAGATGTTTGAAATTTAGATAAAGGTAAAAATATGTGAAGAAAAGGAAGTAATTTGTTGGTGCTTTAGGTAAAATTTGTATAACGATGAAGGATCCAATCCTGTGGGGCTAATTTTTCCGAAGGATTGAGAGTGTGGATATGTAAAAAATCCATGTTACATTGATTCAATGTTTCATGGGTATTTCAAAGGTTAGTATTCTGCAGACTTCAAAATCCATGGGATACTTAAGTATCTTCCAAAGAAACAAAGAGGCAATAGGACATTCAAGATATTCAAAAGACCTGTGAAGCAGATACAAATGCAAGGAAAAGTTGCAGAATGAGAAATGGAGCATTTTCAGCTGTAGTTCTTGTTGCAAGTAGCCGAGTCATGCCAGATTGATCTTGTTAAGAAGATAATTGCTCTACTAGCTAGAGGTATGATCATTTTAGAGAAATAATTGCTGAATTAAAAAAGAGAATGAAAAAGAATGCATGTGTATACTAGGAATAAAATGGGGTTTCTATAGGGGCCACAACCCTTGAAATTCATATAACTTTTGGGTATACATATACAAAAAGGATGTTTTTATAACTAATTACATTTATAATTTATAATTAGAAATTACTTCGTAAATGTAGGGATACGATCTAACATATTTTTCATCCTATACTCAAGTTCCTTGTGGTCCCGAGCACCGTAAATATATTTAATATCTCCTCCTAAGTTGACAATCATACCTAGGTCCATAAGATCCTTGATTCTCATCCTCGGACCTTCTAAAATATTGATCAATTCCATTTTTTTCTATAAGAAGAGACCCATTCAATGAGATTAAGCCCTATTGTGAGGTATGCCTTAGTATGTTAGGATTATACCAGTTGTACAAATAAATAAGCATGCAATGAATAATGTAGAAAACGTAAAACAAAAAAGAATGCAATAAAACAGAGACACAGATTTAATGTGGTTCACCCAAAATCGGATATGTCCACCAGTAACAACCAATCCTTTTATTTAATCCAGCCAAACTCTCTTTCACAATCCTTCCACTAATACTATGAGCCTCATAAATTACGACCCTTTAAAGATATTATGGTTTTTATCATTTTGGGGAAACATAGAAAACCACATGTTAGATATGTGACCTAATAAGGAATGGTGTAGATTTCTCAATGCATAAATACATATAAAATGTGGCTTTTGAGGGTGCTTCCCGTGAACCCCCGTCGAGGCACGCGGTCCCCAGACCCCCCGCCGGGGGGGCCATCCCCCCCAGACCTCGTAAGAGGGACAAATCCCCCCTTACAACCCCTGTCGCTATCAAGCTCCACAACCAATATAATAACCCATTGAGTAATAGCCTTGGAGGTTGAGGATGGACCAAGTAAATCAATTGGCATAATAGGAGCTAGATAAGGTACACCAATCTGATCCATAGAGACTGGAGTGGATTCATCTACTGGATTAACCAGACCTCTTTTACATTTCTTCATTGGTAGCAATGACACTTCAAGATCTTTCTGAGAAGTGGATTATACAAAAGACTTTTCAAGATTGGTGATCATGTGTTCTATTGAAATTATTTTTTTGGAAAGAGATGATATGTCCTCTTCATGCTCGTCATCAGAAACTACATGGAAACTGATGAGGATTTCTTTCTCTGTCACTTCCATAGTAAAGAATTCAGGGGATATAAAAATGGTGTTCAAGTTGATTATTGGCCTGAAATGGCTCTAGAAATTCTTTAATTTATCAAGAACTATGTAATCTTCAGGGTGAAACAAAATTTGGAACAACAAGAAGAAGGGATTCATTTTGACGAGTTTCCTCATCAAATCCAGTTGAAATGTTTGCGAAGTTGGTGGTGCTACGGGTTCTGTTTGGTCTTAAATTAGGAAAAGCATTCAAAAAAAATATTTATTTGGGATAGAATGATTGAATATCACATTCAAACCTTATGAATAAAGTGATTTCAAATTATTTTCCAATTCCATCTCTGCCATTGCTAGAAAAGGGACAACAATTATTTTATTTTCATAAGAAAATTTACTTATAATACCCAAAGAAATCCATGAGTTCATAAAATAATTAGTGATAACTTATAGGAGATGAATTTTGGAAAGGTTCATGTGAATTATCATGTCAAAATTGAATGCGAGATAAATTTTGGATGCTCATATGGGTTTAAAAAAGGGAAAGGCAGAATGATGTCTGTCAAAAAGTGTTCTTTTTGCTTGATTAAAGGTTTTTTACAAGGGAAGCCTCAAATTAAAATAAATATCCATGGCTACTGACAACATATTTTCTAAAAACAAAAAGTGTCAAATCAGTTGGAATAATGACATCAAGGAACAAATGGTTTATGATTAGGCACATGCGTGATTACGACAAAATAGACTGGAAAAAAGAGGATTGGACAATGTAAATGATATATCTTACACATGTCCACATCTACAATCAAAAAATGAATCAGGTTACCAAAAGAATATTTACAGTTAAAATATATTTTCCAAATATGGAGTTCATTTATGTACCTTTTGGGATTACTCACGTATGATTTTGGGGGAGAAATCAAATGGATTTCATTATAAATTTTGTATAAATATGAGGGTCTATCTTCTAAGAGAAAAGGGGAGTAAGTTTTCTATTTTAATAAGTTGAAAGAAATTATTGTAACTCTACATGTTTCCATTTTCTTATATGGAATACATATGAACTTTGATTTTTCAAGCTTTTGTGTCAAGGTGGTTACACTATACAACCATTGGAGAACATTGAGGGCATTTAATTCATGTCCTCTTGTTAATAAATTAAAAGTTTGAAAGACATATGCCTACTTATGATTCTAGTTTTGTGTTCTAGATCTTGTATGTTGAAATTTAATTAATGAGTTATAATTTATTACTACAATTTTGTGTTTATTACTTCTATATGTAATACACTAAATCATATTTCTGGTAAGTTGCATCTTCTTGGTCACTAGATTAGTATTTCTTTGTATAATTTACTATAAAATATCTGACATGGTTATAAAAACCTTTTGAAACCTGCTAATTAGATAAGTTTTTCAACCTTTGTGTAGACACCTAAAATTGGTATCTATCCCTTAATCACCTGCGTGCACATATTTATTTATTTCATCCCCCTTTCTTTAATTTAATGCCCTTATTATCCCATCATCATTAATTAATTAATTAATCAATTTCCCATCTATTACCACATCATCTTTAATCCCCTTTAATTAATTAGTTACAATAAATTAATTAATTAATGTCCACATCCTAATCTAGCCCTAACCAACCTTCTATTTAGGATGCTTTCATTCTAAATTTACATCTTATGCATCCCTATGGTTTTTCTAACCTATCCTTATCTCCAACTCACCTACACATCATCCCTAAACAACCTAATCCCACCCACATGCTTTACAGAAACATTTCCAATCCTTAAATATACCAAACCCCATTCCAAATCACAAAATACCCCCCCTTTGGAAAAAATTTCCCGCAATAAGCAGAGACCCAACCCAGTCGTCGTAGACATTATAAAATCTAATCCTTCCTTTGCTAAGATCATAAAATTCATGTGAACATCTGACCTTCCTTACAACCTACAAGATTTCTCTCTTGCCTGAGTATTCCTGCAACAATCTTAGATCTCTCAGACATCATTTCAATGTGTTTCCATCTCTCACAATCATTTTTCATGAGAATTATCGGTATCTTTATGTTGCTTTATTCAAAAAATTTATTAGGTTATATTTCTATTGATTGTGTCTAATCTTTTGGAGGTTCAAATCAGCTTCAGTAACACTCAGAGCTTCTCCAATAACCTTCTTTTCATGTCTATTTTCTTGCAGGTCACCTTTTTATCCATCCATCCTCGGCCTTACCCACACCAATTTGGTCAACATAGACCCAATCAACGTCGACCGATTCACAACTGACGTTGACTCAGTCCAATTGGCATCAACCCGACCAATCTTCTAAATCCATATCTAGCCAAAGAATATCTTGCAGGTTCCCTTCATACGATCCGGTTATTTTTGACCTACCTCTACACAGTCTGGGTCGTTATTGACCCAGACCAGGTAACATTTAATTTACAATTATTTCAATTAAATCAATATCTAGATTAGCTCTCAGTTAATTTTAGATTCTATATTTCTTCAGTTTCTACATGCTATTAGATTATCCATCATTAATATCACTTTTTATTTTAAAAATAGGGGTTGACATCCACCAAGGAAGTTAACACTTCTTGGATATGATTTTTTGGGAAACCCCCATACATCTTATCTAATCAATTTTCTATAGTTTCTTTGAGTTGCAAGTTCATCATCTTATAGTAATGAGGATGCATAATAAAATTTGTGCCCATATCCATCACATCACATTTGAGGTACCATAAACCCTCCATGTTTTGAGTTGTGTAATTTCTTTAGTAGGTAACTCATTAATTTGAATCGAATGAGAAAATTAGATCAATATTCTTGGCACGCCTGGTGGGACCACCCTTTAGGTGATCCCTTTCTTTTATATTTTCTATTTCTTCTATTTTATACTAACACTAAAACACGAGGCCTTATTTCTTGCTTGCTCATATTGGTTCGGCTACTATACTGATCTTTGATAAATTTTTGATAAAAAGGAAAATATTTATCCAAGTTTTCCTCTTTTTCCTTATTTTTTCTTTTCTTCATCGTACTTCCTTTTCCTTTGTGTTTCCTAATCGAAATATCACACTTTGATTTGATTTAAAAAGATCCTTCCTTTTATACATCATGCTTTCTCATATAGCTTAAGTAGGGGTATAACTTGTTGCGTCTCAAATCTTATCATATACAACCTAAAAATCACGCATCTAAATAACACATCAAAACATCTCCTTTCTTGGTTGACTGATTGGGATTTCATCACCCAATAGAAATCCGTTTGAGACTTCCCTAGACAAAAAAAACTTGAAACTAGACATAGAAAACCTTTTCTTAGGCACCTTTGTTATATAATTTTTTATTTTCACATCTTTTAATTAATCACGATGATAAAAAACTTGTTGCTTGATTTATTTTAAAAAAAATTACAGAATCAAATGTTCATCTATTTCATGCCTATTATTACACTTTCTCAAGTTAAAACAACACAACAATTCACTTCATCCAATGAAATTCCTTCCTCTAATGATCTCTCCCAACAAGATTCTAAATTTGAGACCACACCTTCGGTTACCCAACCCTTTGTTTTGATGGTCTCACTTCGCGAGGACCATGTCATCAAAAATCATCCCCATCTTAGAACCAATCCTCATATCTTTCATCAATCCAACCTTTTTAGACCAACTACACCCCCATCTGGGATTCCCTTAGAAACTCTTAAACCTCCATCGTAGACCCCCTAAAATCTCTCAATCATATCAACCCACTCAACTAGTGGATCCTGTTCCACCCACATAACTTTATGTTATACATCTCTATGCCTATCCAATAATATCAACCTCTTAACACCTATATCCCACTTATCATTTACCACAACAAATTGCCCAATACAAAAAATCATACCATGTCCATATTTCTCAACATCAACCATTACAACAACCTATCTAATCTAAACCTATGATATATATTAATCCTTTTCAAACAATTCCTAAAACACCCACACATCCACAAAATTATCAAATGTCTTATCACTATACTTTCCATGTCAGAAAAATAATCCAATCCCAACCTAACATTACATCAAACGATCATATTCATGCCCTAATGAATAGGTTGGCTATTCTAGAGGTCACTACCTTAGGACCCAAGGTTACACTATCTTATGATTTTTTTTTAATGAACCCATTCATCCATCAGTTCCAATTAAACCTTAACCCCCCTCATTGGGAGCTTCCCAAGTTTACTAAATTTAATAGTAAGGAATATCCTGAAAAACATCTTTGTGATTTTAAGCATGCATGTTTCCTTATCACATATGATCATGAACTAATGCTTCACACTTTCCTTATGTCCTTGACCGGTCCAACATTGGATCAGTACAACATGATTCCTCAAAATTCCTTATTCTCCTTTACCCATCTCATGCAATTTTTCCTAGAGATTTTTTTGATTAATATTATGCACAAATCACTATCAGTGACTTATACACAATTAGAAAATTTGATGATGAGTCTATCATATATTTTGTTCTCGATAACATGGTATTATCAATAAACTATCATTTACTGTTCCATAAACTTAACTCATCAAACTATTCTCATGTTTTTTTCTAAAGAATATTTCTTCTACATTACAAATCCAATCTTTCTGAACATTCGAAGAAGCCTTCACCATGGCTCGTAAACTTGAAACACGTGCCCTTGAGCAATGCCAACTCAAAATTAAATCATACTATCCCAAGACCGAGTTCATCAATCCCACTATACATAGTGACAAGTATAAAACTATTGCCAATACCATCATCTTCAAATCTTCATCCACATCTTAGACCATCTCAAAATGATTTTAGAGATCCTCCTAGCTATACCTCCTTGGGGGAATCCTATAGCTAGATATTCGAAGAGTTTATGACAATACACTCCATCTAACTTCCTACCATATGAACCTTGGATGACTCGCAACCTAATCCCATTAGGTATCACAAAACCCACTACTGTAAATATTATCAAGTCAAAGGCCACCACATTGAGAAGTGTGGTTCACTAAAATATCACATCGAACAACTTATAAATCAAGGGGATATTCAAATTGACATCTCCACTACTTCACCTAATAAACCCTCGACAGAATTAAGAAACCTTTTCCTAATAAACCACCAAAAAATCAAGCCACCCCTTCTACATCTCAATTACCAAATTCTCACACCATTAAAACCATTAATCAATATCTCATCTCATCAATGACTCTAGATGCTCCTACCTTAGACATTATTCCCACCCCTTATTCACCACCTATCCTATGTAAAACTATCACACATATACCAACTTTTACTACTTGTCTTATACCTATACCTACTTATACCCTTACCACATCCACATCAAATTTTAATATACCTCCTACTTTATCCATTTCAATCATTCCCCAATTTATTATACCATATTCATCTTTAACACCTATTTCAGTCCCGTTGATATCCACACCTATTCCTGCAACTATCAAATCTAATCCTTCACCCTCAAACACACCTATTACTACATATACATCACTCATTTCAACATTTATTCCAACTACCACACATACTCCTACAACCCCACTTACAACTATCCCAATGTCTATCTTGATGCATGTACCTACATATTTACATTTGACTACATCATCCATTCCATCCCAATCTTTTACATCCACTCATGATCACATATCCATTCCTATATCTACATCTTATCTACTACCACACCAATCCCATCCTCTCGATTTATAGACAGATCGATGGTACCCATTAAAACATTTACGAAACAAACACCTCCATCTAAGATAAACATAAGGGGGATTAATTCTCCCTCTACAAAATAAAATGTTTCTATGTAAACAAATCCAAAAATTACACCACAACCTTTGGATCCACCGGTTGAGATTATAGTCATTCCTATAAAGCATAAATATTCTTGGTCCAATGCTAAGACCCATGGTAAACGTTCCCAAAGGTCTCATAGGAATCCTCTTAAGAAGCTATATCTATCCTCTTCTCAACAATCCAACATTATGAAATCCATCTCAGACACATTCCCTTCTATTTTAGGACTAACCCCTTCATCTAAGACATCTTGTAATAATACGTCTGAATCCAAACCATACAAAATTCCTATTAAAACCCACAATATTTATCTTCATCTTGACACTTTAGTTGGGTCCTATGCGGACATATTTTGACACTTAATTCAGATATTTGCTATCACGCTTCCTCCAATTAGAGGTTTTAATCCAAATAGTCTCAAAACTCCATGGTTCATTCTCAATCATGTTTGTGCTTATCATCATACTCTAGGTCATGAAACTAAGGATTGTAAGGCATTTCAAACTATAGTCCATAACCTTATTGAGAAAGATGATTTCCTCATTAAAGGGAACCATTCTTCTCCAACTACCAAAACTAATCCAAATCCAATTCCTACATCCCCACCCACCAAAATTACTAAATATCATCCTTTATTAACATCATCCCTTACTATGCCTCCTAAAAAGGGTCCTCCCTTGTTTATTTATACTATTGGTTTTGCTAATCACCCTTGTGATCCTCGACCATCTATCCAATATAAGTTTAAGATGATATCATCCAAACTATTTTGACATCCATTACCTCATCCACATCTAATTTTCCCAATGTGACATAGTCTCTTCTACTGGGGAGAACCTTCCCTTACTTATTGATCCTCTAATCCATGCATCCTATTTGCATCAATGCATCTTCCTATCCATCCAATGCTTCCTTTGACATTGGCGAACTTCATTCTCGAATTGGTTTCTTTGAAGATTAGTTCATTTTGGAATTATTTTATTTACCACATCCAAATCCATCTCATCATCTCATCTTATTTTAAAGACTACCGTTGTGGCCATATTTTTTCTTCCTTTGAGGACCTTTCATATCTATTTTAATCGAAGTCCACCTTTGTGGCCATACTTACACCTTATTTGGGGCACCGTATCTTCATCCTTTTCATTTCAAAGTCCACCTTTGTGGCCATGTTTTCGCCTCTCTTAGGGTCACCATTTTCTCATCATAAAGCCCAATCTTGTGGCAATTTTTCTATCACTGAGACGTAAAACCTTTTCTTGCTTCCTCACTTTCGAATGGTATCACGTAGTTTCCATCTTATCTATCTCGTGACATCTTATCCAATCTTTCATCTTATCCTAAACCCCAAAGTTATGGTCATAGTTGTCCCTCCCTTGGGGGAACATTTCATCTTATCCTAAATCCACTTTTGTAGCCATATGTGTCCCTCCTTTGGGGGACCATTCACGTTGTTATAAAATTCCACCTTTGTAGTCATACTTGTCCCTCCCTTGGGGGACCATTTACTAGTCTCACTAGGAATACATATTTTTGCTTCCTTAAGAGTAGCACATAGTTTACTTCCTCTCTCATCTATCCCATCCAATTTATTATCTTATATTATATTAATTCCACCTTTGTGGTCATTTCCATCTCATCAAGGATGCATACTTTTCTTGCTTCTTTACTTCTGAAAGGTTGTGTATAGTTTCCATCTCCTCTCATCTTGTACATCCCATCTACTCATCTCGTTAGGGATGCATATTTTTCCTTCCTTAAGGGCAATGCATAATTCTATCTTTGTTCATCTATCACATAATATCCTATAATATCAACCTGTCATCCTCTCTCAAATGTGACTTTAATCAGGACATTGTGTGGAAATTTTTCCCTCCCTTGGTGGTAAACTAGAAGTGGAGCCACTTATCGATTTACACGTGAGACCATTCTATTATTAGAACATTTTCCAATGCTATTAGTCATATCTTTAGATCATTCCTCCATCTTAGCCTCTTCCATATCTCATCGTGATGATTTAGAATAATATGGTCTTCTGTCACTTCCAAGATGTGACATTAAATATAGGCACCATGGCTCTACCCATAGCATATTCCTTAAGGATAGGTTCTCCCCTTTAGTGATAAATTCACGCTCATTAAATTTTTCACCTTCTTATTCACCTATTAGAACCATATAAAGGGTCCAATGGTGTCTCTTGTACATCATTATCCCATCCTAATTGGTCTACTTGGCTAGTCCTAGCTCTCCCCCATGTAAAATCAAAATTCATGGATGCTTAAATCAAAATAAGAGTTACCAAAAACATACTGATACCATGAAGGAAAATTTTTCATGCAAAAAAGAAAAGAAAACAAGAGAAAAAACATGCAAATCAAAATCAAAAGAAATAGACCGATCCCTCAAATTACAACTATCATTTATTCTTTCCATCTATATATTGTACAAAGTAGACCCTACCCTTGAAGGATGGATACTCCTTATAGCATTTGAAGGCTTCATGCATTGATCAAGATTCCATTTTATCAACATCCTAAGAAAGCTTCCTGCATTGATTAGATTTCTCTTTCCCCTTCCCAGAGCTGGGGCATAGTTTTAGGGAACACCACCTCTTGGGAGAACCCTCTTTCTTTTTCACAAGTTTCATCTCTAACTTCTTTTATCATGTCAACATTAGGTTTATGAGATCATCTCATCCATTGCTTCCTTATGATCTTTAAAATGACTAACTATTGTTGGTTTTTTTGCTTTCTTCTGCTTTGGTCACATATGCCTTACGTTACCTAGATCTCCTCCTTATTTACCTCCAATGTGGTTGGAGGCATATTTTCCTCGTATGTTCCTTGATATGATGTAGATTCTTTCATACCCATAGGTCACTATTATTAAAGTTGCATCTTTTTCTACACCTCATCTGATCTTATTTAATCTTTTTGAAATTCAAGTCTTCCTTCGAGGCCATATCTATTCTCCCTTGAGGCATTTTATTCAATCTGTGTTTTGAAGACCACATATGTGGTCATATTTATTCATCATATTGGTATTTAATTTAACATCCAATCCTATCCAATCTACTTTCAAAGTCCACCTTTGTGGCAATATTCGCATCTCCCATGGGGCACCATTATTTTTCATATCAAATTCCACCTTTGTGGCTATGTTCTTGCCTCTTTTAGGGGCACCATATTATTTTCATCAAAGTCCACCTTTTTGGGTTCCATCTCCATGAAATTCCACCTTTGTGGCCATACCTTCCCCACTTGGGGAATATTTTCTATTCTTTTTTGCTTTTTTCCTTCGTGGCCATATCCTTATCGTTTGGAGCATACCTTTTTCATCACTCACTTTTTCATTTTTTAATCTTTGCCATTTTTTGTGTCCCATCTAAACCCACAAGAGTTATCTTCATCTTGACACTTCAGTTGGGTCCTATGTGGACAAATTTTGACACTTAATTTAGAGATATGGCATCACGCTTCCTCCCATTAGAGGTTTTAATCAAGATAGTCTCAAACCTTCATGGTACATTCTAAATCACGCTTGCACTTATCATCATACTCTTGGTCATGAAAGTGAGCATTATAATTCCTTTCACAATATAGTCCATAACCTTATTGAGAAATTTGTTTTCCTCATTCAAGGGAACCATTCTTCTCCATCAACCACAACCACTCCAAATCCAATTCCTACATCCCCACCCACCAAAATTACTAAATATCATCCTTCATCCACATCATCCCTTATTATCCTCATAAAAAGGGTCCTTCCTTGTTTGTTTATACTATTGGTTTTGCTAATCCCCCTTGTGATCCTCTACCATCTATCCAATCTAAGTTCAAGATGATCTCATCTAAACTCTTTTAACATCCATTAACTCAACCACATCTAATTTGACCAATGTGACATAGTCCCTTCCACTAGGGGAGTACCTCCCCTTACTTATTGATCCTCTAATACATGCATCCTATCCGCATCAATACATCTTCCTATCCATCCAACGCTTCTTTTGACATTGGGGAACTTAAGTCTTGAATTGATTTCTTTGAAGATTAGTTCCTTTTGGAATTATTATATTTACCACATCCAAATCCATCTCATCATCTCATCTTATTTCAAAGACAACCATTTTGGCCATATTTTTTCTTCCTTTGAGTGACCTTTCATATTTGTTTTCATTGAATTCCACATTTGTGGCCATACTTGTGCCTCATTCGGGGCACTATATCTTCATCCTTTTCATTTCAAAGTCCACCTTTGTGGCCATATTTGTTCCTGTCTTGGGGGAACCATTGTTTCATCATAAATCCCACTCTTGTGGAGATTTTTCATCTCATTGACATGAAAATCCTTTTCTCACTTTCTCTCTTTTGAAAGGTAACACATAGTTTCCATCTTATCTATCTCACGATGTCTTATCGAATCTTTCATCTTATCCTAAACCTCACCGTTGTGGTCTTATTTTTCCCTCCCTTGGGGGACCATTTCATCTTATCCTAAATCAACTATTGTGGCCATATTTTTCCCTCCTTTGGGGGAGCATTCATCTTGTTATAAAAATCAACCTTTGTATTCATACTTTTCTCTCCCTTGGGGGATAATTTAATCGTCTCATTGGGGATGCATAGTTTTGATTCCTTTAGGGTAGCACATAGTTTACTTCCTCTCTCATCTATCTCATCCAATTTATCATCTTATATTATATTAAGTCCACCCTGGTGGCCATTTCCATCTCTTCAAGGATGCATACTTTTCTTTCTTCTTTACTTCTGAAAGGTGGCACATAGTTTCCATCTCTTCTCATCTTGTACATCCCATCTACTTGTCTCGTTAGGGATGCATATTTTCCCTTCCTTAATGGTAGTGCATAATTATATCTTTGTTCATATATCACATCATATCCCATAATATCAAGCTCTTGTCCTTTCTTGAACATGACTTTAATCAGGAAATTATGTGGAAAGTTTTCCCTCCCTTAGTGGTAAACTAGAAGTGGATCCACTTAATGATTTACACGTGCAACCATTCTACTATTAGCACATTTTCTAGTGCCCTTAGTCATATCTTTAGATCATTCCTCCATCTTATCCTCTTCCATATCTCATTGTGATGATTTGGAATGATGTGGTCTTCCGTCACTTCCTAGATGTGACCTTAAATATAGGAATTATGGCTTTTCCCATGGCATATTCCTTACGGATAGGTTCTCCCCTTTGGTGATAAATTATCATCACATCTGTCACCTTCTTATTCACCTATTTAAACCATATAAAGGGTCCAAGGGTGTCCCCTGTACATACATATCCCCTCCTAAGTGGTCTACTTGTCTAGTCCCAGTTCTCTCCCATGTAAATTCAATATTATTGGATGCTTAAATCAAAATCCAAGTTATAAAAAACATACTTATCCTTTGAAGGAAAACTGTTGAGTAAAAAAAAAGAAAAGAAAAAACATGCAAATCAAAATCAAAAGAAATAGACTGATCCCTCAAAGTACAACTATCATTTATTCTTTCCATCTACATATTGTACAAAGTAGACCATACCCTCAAAGGATGGATACTCCTTATGTAATTTTAATGCTTCCCTCATTGACTAGGCTTCCATTTCATCAACATCCTAAGAAATCTTCCCACATTGATCATATTTCTCTTTCCCCTTCCCAGAGCTGGGGAATAGTTTTAGGGAACACCACCTTTTAGGAGAACCCTCTTTCTTTTGCATAAGTTTAATCTCTAACTCTTTTTATCATGTAAACATTAGGATTATGAGATCATCTCATTCATTGCTTCCTTTTGATATTTAAAATGACTAACTATCATTGGTTGTATTTCTAGCTTCTACTTTGGTCACATGTGCCTTGCGTTACTTAGATCTCCTCCTTGTTTACCTCCAATGAGGTTGGAGACATATTTTCCTTGTACGTTCCTTGATATGACGTAGATTTGTTCATACCCATAGGTCCCTATTATTAAAGTTGCATCTTTTCCCACACATCATCTGATATTATTTAATATTTTTGACATTCAAGTCTTCCTTCGAGGCCATATCTATTCTCCCTTGGGGATCTTTATTCAATCTAATTTTCGAAGACCACATATGTGGTCGTATCCATTCATCATCTGGGTATTTAATTTAACATCCAATCCTATCCAATCTACTTTCAAAGTCCAACTTTGTGGCCATATTCATTCCTCCCTTGGGCCACCATTATTTTTCATATCAAAGTCCTCCTTTATGAGCATGTTTTTACCTCTTTTAGGGGCACCATATTTTTTCATCAAAGTCCACCTTTGTGGCCATACTTGTTCCTTTTTGGGTGCCATGTCCATGAAATTCCACCTTTGTGGACATACTTGTTCCTTTTTTGGGGCCATCTCCACAAAATTCCACCTTTGTGGCCATACCTTCCCTACTTGGGGCATATTTTCTTTTATTTTTCACTTTTTTCCTTCGCAGCTATATACTTCTCCTCTGGAGCATACCTTCTTCATCACTCATTTTTTCATTTTTCAATCTTTTCCATTTTTTGTGTCCCATTGGGAACCACATTGTTCATCCTCATCCCTTGTGGATGCATACCATTTCCGATCAATTCCTCATGTATGAAGGACTTCACATACCATTTCACATTTAGTTGCGCATATTTTGATGACTTTCCTATGACCTATTGGTCATCATGGCTTGCATCCATACTATAGTGGTCTTCAACCATTCACTGGTCCATAGAATGTTGTATCATGTCTCCGTTAAGACTAAAATTGTCCTCTACTAATGTTATATTGAAGTTACCGCAATATTTTTCATCCACATTGTGATCCTTTTCCTAGGGCATATTTTCTTTGTTATACTTCCACACATCTTTTCATCACCCACTCTCCCTTTTTCACCTACCTATTTCAAATATGTCATCAATTTCCCTTGACATCATCGATCCCATATTTGAGGGGGATCTCACCATCAATAATTTTTGTCAATCCTTATCCAACTATCATCAGTTTTGTCTCATGGTTTTCTAGTAAAAAATGCGGCAAAATGTAGACACCTAAAATTGGTATCTATCCCTTAATCACTCACATGTAGATATTCATTTATTTCATCCCCTTGCATTTAATTTAATGTCCTTACTATCCCATCATCATTAATTAAATAATACCATTTATTTAAATAATTAATCAATTTCCCATCTATTACCTCAGCACCTTTAATCCCCTTTAATTAAATAGTTACTATTAATTAATAAATTAATGTCCACATCTTAATCTGGCCCTAACCAACCTTCTATTTTAGGATACTTTCATTCTAAATATACATCCTATGAATCCATATGGTTTTTCTACCCTATCCTTATCTCCAACTCACCTACACCTCATCCCTAAAAAACTTAATCCTGCCCACATGCTTTAAAACAAATTTTCCAACTCTTAAATATACCAAACCTCGTTCCAAATCACAAAATCCCCTCCATTTGGGAAAATTTCCCCACAATTGGTAGCGACCCAACCTAGTCAATGTAGAACCTATAAAATCCAATTGTTTGTTTTCCAAGATCATCATATGCATGTGAACATTTAACCTCCCTTGCAACTTGCGATATTTCTCTCTTGCCTGAGCATTCTTGCAACAATCAAAGATCTCTTGGACATCATTTCAATGGGTTTTCATCACTTACGATCATCATTCATAAGACTTATCAGTATATTTTTGTTTCTTTATTCATATTTTTATTGAATTATCTTCGTATTACTTATGTATAGTCTTTTGTAGGTCCAGATAAACTTCAATAACTCTCAGAGCTTCTCCAATAACCTTCTTTCCCATTCTATTTTCTTGTATGTCACCTTTTTCATCCATCCATCCTTGGACTTACCCACCCCAATCCAGTTTACGTAGACCCAGTTTAGTTGGCGTTGACCCAAACCAATCAGTATCGAACCATTCCATATCGGCATCGACCGAGTCTAATCGACATCGACCCAACCCATCTTATAAATCTAGATCCAGCCACAGAAGAGCTTACATGTTTATTGCAAGTTCCTTTCATCTGATCCATTCATCGTCAACCTACCTCTACACAGTCTAGGTCGACATCAACCCAGACCAAGTAACATTTACTTTACAATTATTTTAATTAAATCAGTATCTAGATCAGATCTCAGTTACTTTTATATTCTATATTTCCTCAATTTTTGCATGCTATCAGATTATCCATCATTTATATCAATTTTTCCTTTAAAAATGGGGGTTGACGTCTACTAAGGAAGTTAACACTTCTTGGGTTCTCTTTGTCATGAAACCACCACACATATTATCTAATAAATTTAATTTGGTGTCTTTAAGTTGCATGTTCATCATCTTGTAGTAGTGATGATCCATCTAATTTATGCCTATATCCATCGCATCACATTCGAGGTACCGTAAACCCTCAATGTTTAGAGTTGTGTAATTTCTTTAGTAGCTAACTCGTTAATTTGAATCGAACGAGAAAATAACATCAACAATTTGAGTGTATCTTTGACATATCAAAATAAAAGTAATAACTACTTCATTTGATCTCTTACATAAGATTTTATGTTAAGTATTTTAACTATTGTATTGAAAATATTTGTAGCTTTTTTGTATCAATGAATGCAAATATTTTTTCTTGAAAAATTATCACTACTTAATCATATGTTCTTTAATTTCTAGGATATCATGTTGTCATAGTAGTTGTTGATGCTTTGTTGTAGGAAATCAATCATCATTTGATTCCTCTCTTTTACAAATAAAAAGTATTATACTTTTCCCCACACCATCACACTTCCATATAAAGATTCATTTATGATCCCGTTTGTTCTATTTCCAAGAATCATTGAAAAAATTTCTTCATACCTAGATTCCCGTCAAAAGTGGCGCAGGAACAACTAAATTGTTTTGTTTTTAGTAACCCATGTCTGATGAACTAATTATATATGAAATTATTGTGGAAAATATTGTGAGTGAGTGATATATTCATGGCCATACTTATCTCAAATTGACCAACCATTTATCAAGAGGAACTAAAATACAAATTATCCCCTCTCCATTCAAGTTACCCAATGGGTCCTCTCATCCTTGTTTAAGGTAGAACCAAAATTAGCAGGATCAGACCATCTCCTTTATACCTACCTCTCAATAATCCCAAGAAATTGGTTCCAATGAGAATTTCATACCCCGCCCTGGATGCAAACAACATGTATCACATAGTCTGTCATCTTCCAAGCCTTCTTATTCTCTAAAACTATTGAACAGGCCCAATGGGGTGTATAATTGGGAATCAAAACTCATTCCTTTCTTTATTTGTCTAGTCTATCCTTGAATCCTTCTTGACCAACTCTCTTAATTAAAAACCTGATAAGCACATGTGATTCTATTCTAGTTTGTGTTCATCTATACAAAACATAACTTCATGACCTGTTTTGATATTTTTCTCCTTTTTTGTCATGAATGAATTTGATTCCTCTTCAACTAAATATATGGTATATGCCTTCCTCTTGTATATTTTCACCTTCTTTAAACAATACCTTGTAATATGGCCAACAACACTACACTTGAAAAAATTAACAAATATCTTACTTTTAGGAGGTCCTTCTCTTTTCCTAGGTGGTCTTTGATGGAAATATCTAGCAATATGACGCTTCTCATGGAAATTGAAACATGTAATATCTCTAAAATTACGTTAATAACCATTCCTACCATTTCTCCATGGAAATTAATCTTTGACTAATCTTCTACAGTCCCTAGCTCTATGTCTAAAGATATTGTAAGTAAAACAAACACCCTTGAACTTACTTGTTAACTTCATTACATTGGGCTATCTTATGATGTTCCTTTGAGTCCTTCAATCCTTATTGGATCCATTAGGTCCTTGGATTGATGTAACATGCCCCAAATTTATTTGTATGTTATCACATTCTTTCTCTGTTGATTTCTTCAAATTCCCTGATATCCTGTATTAATTTCTCTTGAAGAAGGAAAACATTTTTTTTGTAATCCATGTTTAATGACATCAAATCCATATTATTCTCTATTTAAAGCTTTAAATTCTCTAGAAATTTTCCAAATTTATCTTTGTGGATAGCTTTCTTCTCTTCCTTTTCTGAGTCACTTGCCTCATCTTGTTCATATCCTTTTGAGATGCTTGTAACATTACTCCCACTCTCACTAGAAGGGCTTATATATTCATATAGGTACTTAAAATTTTCCCAAAGGTCCCCAGTTGAATCCCATTCTACAACCATAAAACTTACACATTCCTCTAAAGTACTAAAAAGGATATTGTGTTCACGTAAAACTAACTATGCTATGTGAATTGAAAGTAACACCTAATATCTCTAAAACAAAGTTAATCAAACATGAACCATCAAGATAAGAGCTTATATAAACTAAGTTCTTCAAATGCATGAAACATGAATGAATCAAACTAACATACTAAGTTATTACTACTCTTTAGATTGCTAACTAAAGATGAACTTAGTTAGATCATTTAGCAATCAAAGTTGATTGTTGTTTGCCTCAAGAATTTAGAATGCAATCTCACCAAGAAATGACTATAAGGAAATATTTGGATCTTCCCATACTATTCAAATTTGAGTGAATGGATGCAAGATGAAGAGGCTAGTCCAAATCAATGGAAAATTCTCAAGATAAAAATGCCAATAGTTTTCACTAGTAAAAATGAGGTGTAAGAAGAAAGGGAATGAGGAGGGTTCCTTATATAGCTTTCGATTTTGGGCAAGGCTAGCAATTTTGTGGATGTGGGATAAACCCCAAAGAGGAAATATAAAGGAAACACATGTTTGATAAATGATGTGCACTTGGTGGGAGTTGATAGGGGTTTAATTAAGAAAAGGTGAGTAATTAATAGGCAGGGGTAAGCATATAAAAGCTAATTAGAGGAAAATTAGTATGATTTGGGGGATGTAAGAGGGGAATTTAATCCAATAAATGGTGATTTATTGATTTATGGTAATGAGTGCAATTAATTAATAATAATTAATTAACCTAAGTAGAAGAAGACATTAATTAATGAAAGGTCATTTATTGGCATCCTGAGTGATAGGAAGGTTAATTAATTAGTGAAATTTAATTGATTAATGATAATAGAGGGAAAATGGTGGTTTATTGATGAAGTGATCTCAACTGAACAAAATAGAGTTGAATATCATGGTTAATTTGTGAAGTGTTGTTAATTGACCCAATGAGAGGAGAAGAGGAGTTTATTTGATAAAGTGTCATCAATTGTCGAAATGATGAGAAAGAAGATAGTGAAATTAAAGTATTAAAACTGTGTAAGTAGATTTTAGGTGTCTATATTTTCCCCTCTTTGGGGTGGCATAAGAGACACTACTTCAAAGATAGTAGAAAAGTATAGACAAGTAAATTTTGAAGGGATATAAGAACAAAATTAGTAGAATGAAGGATGCCCCATCAAGTGTCGATGGGGTGATGGAAGAGGTCGATCGATGATACTAAAAATGATAAAGGAAACATATAGAAGAAATGTGAGGGGGGAGGGGAATAAAAGTTGATCCCTATTGCCCCAAGTGAGTTGGAAGAATGGTGTGATAAAATAAAATGATAAGGAAGAAAAATGAAGATGAAGAGAACAGAAATAACATTCATCCATATTATTTAAAAAACAACTTTATTTCATCATGTTGCTCATATGATCTACATCATTGGACCTTATTGAAATATACGCATACGAAAAAAGTGTATAATAAAATGAAACACTATAATACTAACATTTGTTCATTACTAAAACACTAACTCAATGCAACATACATAAAGTAATGGAATGCAAGAAAGTAAAAACGCACATACTCAAATAAACAACGTTCAAGATGGTTACACACAAGATAACTTAACAGGGAAACAAGTACAAACACACATACTCAAATAAAAAATGTTCAAGATGGTTGTACAAATGTTTTTGTTATCAAAATTCAATTTCGACATGTGTGAATTAATGACAAGGATTAAAAATGACACCCCAAATGAGAATACATGTGAGGTGAATAAACAAAGGACATAAAAGTCCCATACAAAATAAATCATGCACTATGAAACTACTGCAAGAAACACATTCGTGCAAGGGAATACATATATAACGAAGCAAACTAAATTTTTGTTGATGGAGGGTAGATCCAAATGATGCGAGAGTCACACACAAGAACAAGTGAGAATCAAACAAAGATGTTTTGTAAGACAATTTTTGATGTTTGAGTATGATGTATTTGACACGGGCTTCACATGTGTGCATGCTTGTTACTAATTTTTGAAATTTTACAATTTTTGTTACAATTTTTTTAGAATTTTTGAAATTTTACAATTTTTTTGGATTTTTGGATTTTTGGATTTTTTGCAAATTTTTAGGATTTTTGATTTTTTGATTTTTTTTAGGATTTTTGATTTTTATGGAAGAAAATTAGTTATAAGAAATGAAAATATATGTGGTTATTTCTTAAAAACACTGGGAAACAACACATATGCCCCAAGTAGCAGGAAGGGTCACCAAGAAGCAAAAAATAGGCCCTAAAGTACTGAAAACAGGTGAAAAATGATTAATTAATAAAAATAATCATCACGGTGAGTGCTAGAAGAATGTATAAGAACCACGTTAGTTATCAGGCCCCTAGGGGGCGAGAAGAATGAATAATTAAGGAAAAACAACTATATATAGTGGGTCGGGAGGGTGAAAAACCATCGTGACGAGTTATTGTTACAAACCCTTTGTAATTTTATTTGTGATTTTTCTCTAACGTGCAAGGGAAATGGATCGAGCTCAGGACTGTATGTGACATGCTAACATCATTTGAGAGTACATGAGGCTTCCTACTGATGGACCCTAGGTATGTAAAGAAAAAAAATAGTTTCGAGCTCATTTAATTACATTTATTACTTGTAGAAGAATGCGTGGAAACATTAGTGTGTCCCCTTGGATGTGTAAGTGTGGTTGGGGGTGCGTAAGCGTGGAGGTAGTGCATACACGGGCGTGTATACGTGGAAGCACGTACACATGCACATATACATGGAAGCACATACATGGGTGTGTATACATCAAAAGAGAGGAACTAGACATGTAACTAGGTCAAGAAACTAGTGAGGGTGCGTAGGTGTGAAAACCCATGCGTTGGCATGAAAATGGGGGCGTTAGTGCTAGGGTGTGCTAGTGGTAAAAGGGAAAAAATAGCTAGATTAGTCAGTTTTGGAAAACCTTAGAAGGATGTAGAAAATTTATAAAATAACTTAGTGATGAGTAGAGGAAATTAGATGATGTGTTCTAGAAGAAATGATGTTAATAAGTGGTTTTCCTGATCGTGTAAGTTGACTTACCCAGGTTGGAGACACGGGAGAGACACGTGCAACTTTGAGCCTTCATGGAGACCATCTCATGGTGCAAGATGATTTATTTGGAGATCACATTAGATGTTATTGGATTATTGTATATGGCTCAGATGCCACAAATTACTCTTGATCACAACATTCTCACAGCCTTAGCGGAGAGATGGCACAGTGAGAGCCAGACCTTCAAATTTGTGACCGACAAGATGATTGTGACATTTGAGGATGTGTGGCTCATAATGAGAGTGCCTATCTAGGGCCAATTTATTGCATATGATGATGACCATGGTCGTATTCTGTAGTGCATTGGGGAGATTTTTTATCCACCTGATATACCACGTCGGGGGATCGGTTTGTCTGTATAGGTGCTTTGCTGATTGTCGTATCTCTTATGTACCAATTTACTTGATGGCTCTTATCAGTGACATTTTGCTTCCTGACAAGATGGGCACACACTTCCCCTTGGGTCTCATTGGATTAATACATGGTATCATTAGTAGAGAGGTATATTTCTATGGTCAGTTCATTCTAGCACACATTTACTGGGATCTCCACTTGATTACATACCGTGGTCAGAAGACCATGGGACCATATTGCTATTGGTTGCCCCTTAATATTTCTATGAGCTAGGTCTCTGGATGAGCCTTATATGATGGGTTGGGTACAAGTTGGTGATGATATCCGAGCTCACATTGGAGAAACAAAGTTTTACAGGTGCGCATTTGATGAGATCCATCTACGCATGGTGACATGTCACCTATAAAGATTATACCAGTGGCCCAAGGATGCTGTAGAGCTCAACACAATAGAGGTTGACCACTTTGTCATTGGCAGCTAAGATTATATCACTGAGTGGTAAATAGTAGATTGGGTATAGAGACAGCTTGGATGTGTACAGGGTATTCCAGGTGATGAGATGTGGTATGGTCGCAGGGCCAAAGAGACCTTTGGCATAGGCTCATAGATTAGACCATGATAGGATTGAGACAACTTTTAGCAAGTGGTTCCACAACCTTGGATTACATTGTCCTAGGTAGTTGATCTAGGGATGATAATTGACTTTGTAACATGGTATGTTACGGTGCTTCTGTGGAGATTGAATATCCCATAGGCTTTCATACACGTAGGGGTTACACCAGTAGCACAAGATTTATAGGGAAGAGTCCTCAGAGCTAAAGCAAAACAACATGCATAGCTAGATGCCCAGTCAGATCCCTAGGCACAAGGCTAGGATCCAAAAATTTAGGTGCTTATACAGTAGGCTATCCCATAGGTGCCATTACACCAGGTTATCCCCCAGGTATAAATTCCACATGGACTTCTCGAGATTCCATAGGTGCTCCTATCACTGCCGCATATTGTCAGTCCACCACATAGTCCACCTAGGTATGGATGGGATGGAGGAGATGAGGGAGATGCTAGAGATGGTTGGGATGGATGGGGGTCTCCACATCATAGTCCAGTGGGTGGAGGATGACAAGTAGAGTACATGTTACCACAATGATCACCTCAGAGACATGTTATTTAGAGACTAGGTGATCTAGCTGCCTTGAGGTAGCAGTTGCAATAGGTGACAACCCAGAGAGATCAGGTGACTGTTAAGAGGGACCATATGGTTTCAGAGAGGGAACAATTATAGGCTAAGTTGATGAGCGTGAGAGTGGAGCGTGATGCACTCCAGTAAGCAGGGACAACAACGAGATTCTAAAATCTAGTTTTTGAGTGTGCTTCCATCACGAAAAAAGCTGCTTATTAGAGGATCTTCTACCATGGGTCCATTCTAGTGGGTCAGAGGGTCATGGATTATAATGAGATAGCTGGCAGCCACTCGAGATCGAGGTCACACAGGCCACCTCAATTGATGAGATCAATACAACAACTGTTAGCTCACCAGGGAGCTTTGACACAAATATGCCACCACCATAAGGTCGCAGGCCAGGCAGTCTTGGTGTGTGTGAGATTCATGGTTGAATCTAATTATTATGATGATATATTTATAGATGTAAATATTTTTGATGTACGCCTCGATATGAAGGAACATTTTTGAGCTGATGTATATGTGCTAGTTTTGGTTATGCCTCGATATGAAGGCACATTTTAGATCCATGCCCATTATGGCATATGTTATATTTGATGATTATGTATAGAGACACATTGTATATGGACATTGATATTTTAGTTACATTTATGTGATGATGATGGACTTTATTATGATGTATTATTGTATCACACGTGTTTTCTTTATGAGATAACATTTGATGATATCACATTATTTTTTATGAGATACTTATGATTGTCCATGTTTCTAATTTTTTGATATTCATGAGGGGGGATAGAAGATGATCCATATTGCCCCATTGGTGATATGGTAGTATGATAGCAACTTAGAATACATGTTGGATGTTTATTTTCATGATGATGTAGCTTAACAATTAGTGATGATATATGATATACATAATGTTATATTGATGATATAGATGATGATTTGATAACAAACAATGTACAAGTAACGAAAAAACACAAACAAAAGTTAACAAATCTAAAAAATTTACATACTAAACAACTTGACAACACAACTATGTACAAATATATACAAGCATACAAAACACACTGAATATAAGCAAGTAAGAATGAATCTAATTCAAGGAAAGAATATAACAATCTAAGAAGTATGTTAAGCAACACACTATACATGATTTACAAGCAAGTAAAGCTATAAAATAATGTACAAAGAAACAAGTAAAGAAAGAGACACATAAATAAACAAGTAAGAAAAACACCACTATGTTTTTGTGGGACAGTTTCAAGACATTTTGTGCTGTTTTTAGGAGTTTTTTGTAAGACCGTGTTCTATTGTTTTTGCATTTTCTATGAAATAATTTTCTAATGTTTTGGGATTTTATAACCATATTTGAATGTTTTTGGGATTTTTCTAACATATTTGAATATTTTTGTGATTTTTTAAGAAATTTTTCCAAAGCTATGTACAGGAAAACAAAGAAACGTGGATGCCCCCAACGTTAGATGGGAATGTACAAGGGAAAATGCCACACATATGTGCAGGATAGGGAAGATGTGAAGATGCCCCCAACATTATATGGGAATTTACAAAGGAAAACCCTTCATAAATTTACAAGAGGAGGATCATCCAGATCAAGGCTTCGAAAGAATATGGCTCAAAAGGAATCTCAGTCACATGCGAAAGCTAGCTATAGACAAAGCTAATGTACCCCTAGATGTGAGATTCTGGTGAACAATGAATCCTACCAAGGTTTCAGAAACTAGTTTTCACCAAAGGACCTATCCAACATGACATAATTGTGTGGTATTCACACTTGGATGAACTGATTTGTGTTTACTTTTTTCTTGGGTTTTTTTTTGTATTTTGATATTTTTTCTTTTTTTTTTATTATTTGATTTTTGACACTTTCCCCATGATTAAGCATTGAACCCCTTGAGATGCATGTAATTCATAGGTTCCCACATGTCATCTTGATTAGGATGGGAAAGTTTGTAAGGGATTGATCCATATTTTATTGCCATGACATAGGGTCCTAACCAATTTGATTCAAACTTACCCTTCTTTTCTCTTTATTTGATGGTATAAAATTGGATTTATTTAAGAAAAAGATCCCCTACCTAAAATTGGTGAGGTATGATACACTTTTTGTAGCCCTGAGAAACTCGATTCTGATACAATTTTAGGTTGTTGAGTGCACAAATGTATTTTTCATCTAACAACTCTAGCTCTATTAGTCTGGACACATGGTAATCTTCATATTTGTCTAAATAACCCCCAAGAATTATTATTTGGGAGGGAAGATAAATTTACAATTACTAGGGAGTAATGTGTAGCACCATTAGGGGTGCGAATGGATGTCATGTAAGCCCAAAGGGTAGGATGGATTTGCATATCTCAGTTATGACCAATTTTTCTTACCATTTATTCTATAATGTGAACAAGGGTTTGATTAAAGGCCTCTACTTATCCATTACCTTGTGGATAATAGGGAATAAACCACTTTAGGTATATATGAAAGATTTGGCACAATGATTTTATGTTCTTTTTCTTAAATGACATACCATTTTCAGCTACAATGGCGGAAGGGATGCCATAATGTTAGATTAGATGATTAATGATGAACTTGGAGATTTGGGAACTAGTAAAATATCTAAGACGCAAAACCTATGCCCATTTGGTAAATTACTTACTTGTAGTAATGATGTGGATGTGGCCATCTAAGGAAGTTGGAGTGATCTTCCCTATGAGATCTAATCCCCACTTGGAGAACAACCATGGTATTGTGATCGGCAACAAGGATTTTGTCGGTGCATGGATGAGATTTACATATTTCTGACACAATGAACATTTATTAACATATTTATAGAAATTTGATTCCATGGTAGGCCAATAATAACCTACTCTTAACAATTTATTTACTAGAACCATTCCACTTTTGTGAGCTCCATAAACACCTTCGTGTGCCTCTTTGATTGCTTGGATGGAAGTAGCTGAATTAAGATAAGACAACAAGTTCCTGTCATAGCAATGATGATAGAGGGTTCCCCCAGGGAGGGTGTAATGAGTTATTCTTTGGATTAGGTTCCTTTTATCAAGATGGGAAATATTATGAGGGAAGGTACCATCTTAGAGGTGATTAAAAATGGGTTCATAATAGGGGTATAAAGGACCAACAACTTCACAAATTAAACATGGTTCTGACATGTCATATGCAGACATCCATATATTTTTAAAAAATAATGATATATCATTATTCCCTAGTGGAGTATGAAGCAAGGATCCTACTGTATCCATAACATCTACAAACCAATTTTTTACTCTTGGTATTTTCTCAAAAGTAATGCACACAAAGTATTCTTTGAGAGTTTCCACCATTTTCTTATATGGGATTATATTTTCATCTTTAACCTTGTATGCATCATCAACATACTTTATGATTAACTATGAATCTCTAAGGACTTTGAGTTCTCTAATATTCCATTTAATAGTGAGTTTCATCCCTTTAATGAGTGTCTCATACTCTACTAAGTTATTTGTACATAGACAACCCAGATAGAAATCTTGAGGAATGAAGTCCCTGAAGGAGTGACGAGAAAAATGCTAGTTTCGGAACCATGGAAAGTGAATCATCCATCAAATTTTACTTGTCATACATTAGATTCTTCAATGTATAACATTGATGCATTTGACAGATCTGAAATCAAAGGATTTGTTCTAGGTAGAGGGGCTTTAGCCAACTCATATACAAACACCTTTCCTTTTATCTAGTTTGGATGTACATATTCGATATCAAACTCACCAAGTAGGATGATCCAATTAGCCATCCTACTAGTAAGTGCTAGTTTAGATAAAAGGTATTTAAGTGGGTCAATTTTGGATATAATCTTGGTATTGTTGTTTATCACGTAATGTCAAATATTTTGGAAGGAAAAGACAACTAGACAATATTTTTGTATATGAGGATAATCGATCTCATAAACAATCAAGGTATGGCTAAGATATTAGATCGCTTTCTATTTTTTATTGAGATCATACTGAGCTAGAAGTGCACTAATAAAAAATTGGGTTGTGGATATATTTAGCAATAATGAATTACCTGGGGTTGGTGGCATAATGACAAATGGATTAACTAGATATTTCTTTATTAGGTAAAACAATTTTTGGCATTCAGGACCCCAATGAAAGTCAAAATTTCTTTAAGAAAATGAGTAAATGGGTGACACTTATCCACGAGCTGGGAAATGAAATGACGGATTGCTTAAATTTTTCCCTATAATTTGTGCATTTTCTTGAGATTTTTAGGTGGGGGCATTGATGGGAGAGTTGAAACTTTGGTTGGATTAACCTCAATCCCTCTTCTTGAAACAATGAAACCTAATAAATTTCCTAATGATACACCAAAGAAACATTTCTTTGTATTTAATCTAAATTTTTAATCTTAAATGTGTTGAAAGATGTGCCTCAATATCTCCAAGTGTTCTTCTTCTATTTTGGATATCATCTACATAGTCCTCCATTATGTCATTTGTCATATCATGGAAGATCATGATCATAGCCCTCTAATAAGTTACTCTGGTGTTTTTAAGACCAAATGGCATACGTTGGTAACAAAATGTCCCTCAAGGGATTGTAAAGGAAGTATTTTGTTGATCTTCTTCTATGATCTTGATCTAGTTGTACCTAAAAAATCCATCCATGAGGGACAACATTTCATAACCTGCATTCCAATCGACAATCGTGCTGATATTGGGAAGAGGAAAATCATCTTTTGGGCATGCATTATTTATGTCTCTAAAATCTATACATATCCTGATACTGATTGGATTTTTATGCACAATTACTATGTTGGAGATCCACTCTAAGTAATTGATAGGTTTGATAAAACATACTACCAAAAATTTCTCCAGATTTTCTTTAACCAGGAGGGTTACACATGGATGAATTTTTCTAAGATTTTGTTTGATGGTCTTTCCGTATGTATGCACAACAAGGTTACGCACTACCAATGATGGATCCAATCTTGAAATATATGCATAAGACCAAGAAAATATGTCTAAGAATTATCATAGAAGCATTACAAAAGTCTTGTGTTCCTTTATTGAGAGTGAAGCTCCTAACTTGACCATTTTAGGGTTGTCTTTTATTCCTATATTGACATCAATGGTCTAATCCACAAGCATATTGGATGTTTCCTTCATGCACGTAGGATCATGGGGGATATTGACATCTTATTCCAAGGGCATCTCGATGATATTTTCACCCTGGGTGTGGTTACTTTCTATGTCCATTGATTGTTTTTGTTTATCTGCTAATGCCTCAAAGAGGTTTTCACTATGCATTTGGGAATTTCATTTTTTCAGAGGATTTTTAGAAGAACTATTTAAATTTTTCTGACCACACATCTCAACCTCATCCCCAAAATACACACGTGTCTAAGTCGATGAACAAACCTTTCTTGTGATTACCAATTGGAATGTTATTATGAATACCCATGAATTTGGTGGTTACATCATCATTTTAAAAGAGATCAATCGTACATGAATTTGTTGGTAACTTGGTCCCAGGTCAATAAGAGTGGGATGGAAAATGTTTACTTAGGGAATAGATTATGACAAGGTAAAAACAAATATATCAAAGAAAAGGTTCATAGAGGTAAGATCCTCATATTGGCTATGACAAGAATTTGTGTCACTATCTGAATCAATAGATTTATACTCATGCTCAAAAGAGGTGGCATCCCGCTCTAAAGGATGAGATCTATAAGTTCTAATACCAACATCATATCTCTCCATCTTATTATTTACAGTTGGAATGGGTTCTCTTAGAACCTGTTCATCTGTACCACACCTGTATCCTTTGTAGCCCATGAAATACATCATTTTTTGGGTATGGAATATTCTGGAGCTTATTAGAAAGAATTTGTTGTCTTCATGTATCTAGGTTGTGGGAGAATCTAACATTTTCTCTTCTGCTAAGAGGCCACTAGGAAGAAATTTTCTAATAGTATAATTTTTTGGTGATCGTTTATACTTATAACTTGGCATACCACGTATTTTGGGTGATAGGGAAATATTAGAAACATGGAAGGCCTACTGAAGGTCATACTAGCCACAGCCATAATCAATGACATTCATCTCCCATTAAGAAAAGGGAGAAATTGATGTGAAAGTGTCTTTATCATAGGAACTTAGTGTGTCTAGATCATCATGAGAAGTGACAAATTTAGACTAAATTTCTACAACAATATCAGCAAAATGAGAGTCATAGACTGTGTGAGAGAAGCTATGCAAGGCTCTACAATGTGCAAATGGCTCTGGATCTCCTTGAATAATAATTATTTTCCCTTCATGCGATAACTTGATACATTGATAGAAGGTTAACGGTACAACCTGCATCGTATGGATCCATGGTCAGCCAAGGAGCATGTTATAGGAAAGTTCAATGTCTAGGACATGGAACTTGGTATCATGATATGTAGGCCCCACTTCCAGAGGTAATATAATAGTACGAGATGACTCACGTTATGAATTTTTGTAGGCTATGATAATGATGATATGAGACTCTAGGTCTTCCTTTGTGTATCTCAGTTTCTTAACTAACTTCAAAGTATAGATATTCAAACTAGATCTATTGTCTAAAAACACTCTTTTTTATATTTTTTTGAGTAACAAATACCGCAATGTATAGGGGTGAGTTGTGTGTATTATCATCATGGAGAACTTAATTTTGGCTAAAATTAAGGTGTTCACTAGGAGAAAGATGCGTACCCAATGCTTAGAGGTGCAAATGATAAATATCTATTGACATTCATGACCCCTAAAGTGTTTTATAGAGGATTTCTTTATGAACATTTAATATCTTAAGAAGATCTAAGATCAAGATCTTAACAGTGGTCTTCTCAAGCTTTTCTAAGAGATCATATCGACCATCCTAAGGGGTATGCAGAGGAGGTTCTAGAATGACAAGCCAAGTGAATCATGTTACCACAACATAATCACTGTTCTTGATTCTTATAGTGTTTTCATGCTCATTAGAGGAAAGAACACAACCAATAAGTGAATCAAATGGATTACTAGTTTTGGCATAAACGTAGTTGGTAGCTTTGTATTTCTTAGAAAATTGATCCTGATTTGGCTTCTTCTCTCCCTATTTTTCATGTTTAGGGAAAGGTTATTTATAAATTCCTAACTTTTGATTAGGTGATTGGTTAGGATAAGGAAAATCAACCTCAATTTTTCCATTGTCAATAAGATCCTAGATAAAGTGTTTCAATTTTAGACACTTGTCTATTTTGTGACCTTTGACACGATGATACTCACAATATTCATGGTATTTGTACTATGATGGTTTATGTGCATCATAAACATAGGGTATTTTGTCAGGATACTAGACCATGTTCATTGCATCCAATTATTTTAGGATTGTGGACAAAGAGTCTATGAGAGGATTAAACACTCGTAATTTGATTGTGGGTTGAATTGGTCCCTTAGTAAGTTTGAAAGGAGGACCAATTTGAACTACTTGGATAAATTTTGAATCCATTATACCTTCTCCTACAACGTTTTTATTTTTGTTGAATAACTTTGGTTTGTCTGTAGGTTTGGATGTTTGATTATCTTTTGAAAAGGGTTTCATTGTCCCTTTAGTTAACAAATCCTTTTCGATCTCACTTCCTTTTTCTATAACCTCTTCAAATTTATTGATGTAATGCATTAGAAAATGGAAATAAATGTTTATATTTATATTGGGTATGAAAATGATAACCAATTGTTTTACTTGAATTGAACAAGGGAAGTGGCTAGCTAATCCTCTCCATCGTTGTAATAAATTAGAAAATGTCACATTAGGTCTTTGTTTAGCGCTAAAAAATTCCAACATGGTAACTTCACTTTCTAAATTGAATGAAAAATGGTGTAGAAATATTTCTCCTAGTTCAAGCCATGTAAAGATAGACCCTTTAGGTATATAGAGAAACCATTCTAATGCTTGATCCCTAGACTATGTGGGAATAAGAATATAAGGTAATTATTACTATAGGCTACTTCCTGGCATGCTATATATAAGTCTTTGACATGATCACATGGGTCACCTTTAACTTTGTACTTATAAATTTTGGGCTTTCAAAAATTTTAGGGAATGGTGTGCGTAACATTAATTTGTCAAAGGGGTAAGGACATAGCTCTTCGTATTGGTATTTTATACTATGCCCAACATTGATTTCCTGAAGGCTTGTGAGTATACTTTTCATGGATTGTAACTCTAGTGTGAAGAGTTGATCTTTGGTAGAGGAAGCTGGGTATGTATACCTGGCTATACTTTGATGTTTTTCCTTCTTGATTTTTAGTATGAATTTCACTATATTTGGCCTTAGGTTTTTCTTGATGTGTTTCTTTATTCGTGTCCCTATGCACATGGAAATAGAAGTTAGATAATTATCAACTAAGGACTTGTATTTTTTGTTGTATGATAACTTCATCATTTTGGGGATCTTCTTGGTTTTCATGTGGAGGAGGTTTTTATTTGTGCTTGCGTTCCACCCTAAATTTTCAAGGCATTTTAAGATGTGGTAATTGATAACCACTTGTGTGTTTAGGTACCTCATTTTCATTTTTGTTGTTTTGGGGGCTTGAAGTAGAATCATGTCCTTGCTTTATGCTTTCATCCATATTAATGAGAGGAGGACATTATACTTTTTCCTCGTGGATGCTATTGGTAGGTGTAATAAATTCATGTTCATGTGGCATAGTGGCAGCTAATTCTATAAATCATGTAAGTCCTCTATCCCTATTGAGGAAAAGGAATTCAACTAAGTGAGCGGGATCGAACTCAAAATCATCTCAAGGTGAGCGTAATTCATCACCACTATGATTGATTAGGTATTATATTCCTTTTGCTATAGAAAGAAGGGGTTGTAAATCATGACCAGTGAAAGGATTAGACCCTAATCTCTTGGATTCCATTCTAGTGATAGGGGGCATAACAAGGAGTGTCTACAAAGGTTTTTTCAAATGTGACTAAGGACATAACAAACCTAAGTAAAAACAATGGTCAAAGAATTTCCAATGTCAAAGAATAAGTAACCAAAGGATTTTCCTAGGAAAATAATTCTACAAGATGAAATATCACAAGGAACAATCATGCATGTTTGATAAACAATTCCAATATACAAGAAACTAATCCCTATACAAATTTGTCGCAAATGGTAGTTTTACGTAAGATGATCAACACAATGTCAAAACTTAAGTTAAGTTTAAAATAAACAAGGGGTTGAAGTGATTTCTAATGTAAAGTATATTATAACCAATCTAGATACAAAATTAAAAGTTATAAATACAAGCAACACAATAATACCACTTAGATACGTTAATCAATATTTTCGGAAAAGCAAGATATTAGTATAAAAATAATATGTATGTGATGTGAAAAATGTAACAATAACACTTTTTAAGGTTGAGGAAATTTTTAGAAGGATACAAGGTCAAAGTATACTAAGGAGTTGTTAAGAAGCGAGTAACGTAATGATAAAATATAGACACTCAAATAAATTTTACAGGAAACAAGATGTAAGTATCAAAATTTTATCAAGATGATGCGAGAAAAGTAACACCTCAAGGGAAGATTGATGATGAAGTAAGCCTAACTATAATGAAATTTCTTGATGTGGGTATCAAGAAAAGGATACTAAAGATTTAAGGATGTACCAACATAGTTTCAATGCTTACTATCGCAGATGCAATAAGGATTTAAGCATGTGCAAAAGTGGTGGACACAATATTAAGTAACACTATGGATGTATGATTTATTTTATCCCAAAATGGGAAACAATAAAATAAAGGAGTGGACCAAGTGGGGGTGAAAAATACATGGTTTCACGTTGGCAGAGTTTCACCTTGTCTTAAGAAAAGTGGAAAATCAAGACAATGTAACACTTCACAAATTTCATGATGAAAAACAATAGGCTCAAACTTTAATGGACTCTCCCCTTGTTTGACTAACAAGGTCTTGACTCCAAAAAGGGTCTTGCTTCATAAGATCTCTTTGAAACATGATTATTTTTAGTAAAGTTGGATCCTATACAAAATGGTTTCCTATTAGTTCACTCTCTAGGTGTTATAAATTATCTATGTGAGTGTAGTTTTCCATGAAAATCACACTAATTAATCAAGGAGTATCCTGGATTTACTTTACCCCCTTTGATACAATGAGCAATAAACTATGTTCAGTATTATCTGACTAAGGTCACATGAAGATAATTTTGATGCAAATCTCACAAAGACGTACTAGTCAAATCAGTAAGTGAATCACTTCCCATTTCGTTCACCGATTCCCTCAATGTGTGGACTACTTTGGGGTTCTTGGGGTAATCCTCATATTGAGTTTTAAGGCTTATATTAGGGAAATTCTCCCAGTGTAAAGAAGATGAGCTATAGCTCTTAACCAAACCTGCAAATACAATGTTTTGAATGGTGGTGTGTTTTTTAATCTTTTATCTTAGTTTTTTTTTTCACACCATTGTTAACACATAACAAATTGTGTTAGTATTTGTTTAGATCTTGATTCTTTGACAAGTGAGTATTGGTTCTGCACGTGAAGGTGAATATTTTTCCATAAGATCAAAAAATCATGAAAGAGGTTTAAATGTTGTTCTTTATTCTCAAGATCATCCTAAGATGCAAGAGAAGATCATGCACAACAAGTCACCAAACTATATCAAAAATGGAAAATCTTATAAATCAAAGGACTACACAACCTGTTTTAACCAATTGTTGTTCATTCCCTTAACCATGTATTTAATGAAGTGTTTGTAAATGAAATAAGGCTTAGAGTTGTTTCCAATTCCCAAGATCACCTAAAATGTGTGAGGGAAGAGCATACACAACCCCATCCTAAGATATGAAAGAAAAAATTTCATTAAAAATCATCAAACAAGTTAGTAAAAGATGATTCAAAACACCCTGAAAACAAAAGTTAGCATTAGAAACCTACAAAATGTTAGAGAATCAGAGACCAAATACTGTAAAACTCAAAAATAGAGCCCAAATTTTTATAGAGCATGGCAATGCGGCCCTTTTGATAGTAGCGCAACCTAAAGGATTTTAACACACCCATATAAACAATAGCATGACCCAGAGAACATATACATGTCTTTGAGAAAAAAATAATACTAGTAGAATACAAAGAAACACCTACAATTCTAAATAAAACATCATTTAGAACACACATTCCATGCCAATCAATCTCATAACAGAAAACCATATGCAGCTGTAATGACTCGGTATGCTACCGATCTCTCATTCCATGACTTGGTTACCAACTGATCTCTCATGTTAACTTAAAGTATAGAATAATTTATGTATACTATGTATACTTGGTTCTCCTACCCTATTCTGGGTACTTGAGTGATCTGTTTAAAGAACCTATTTGAATATTTGTTATCAATATTCATCTGACATCACATTGCTTTAAACTAGGTGACATAGGACAACACAACCAACAACTTGTGATACTTTGACCAAATATTTTCAACATACCATTCATGTTACTATTCCTAGATGACATACTTGTCATTCCAGAATACATCCTTCACCTCACTCTTCTGTTATCTAGAATGGTCTTTACTGACTACTATCAGTCCACTTGCCCAAGTTTTGACCCTAGTCCTGGTTAGAAACATAATTTATTATAGGAAGATGCTCGTGATGACTTAGGGTATATGGGCATACTCAGTTGACCTAAGTCAACTAGATGTGCCAAGGTACCCTGAGTCATAGAAAGCTACTACCTATCCTAAACATGCTACTAACTTGACCTAGAGAGAAACTAAGTTCAAGTCTAGATGTGCGTAGATCTAGATGAACAAATATGGAAGGGTGTTACCACATGTCAACTGCAACATTGTATCCTCGAGAAGTCCTAGGACTTCTCGAGGGTACATTCCTGTAGTTGGCATGTGCCAACATCTGTTAGAACTGATTCATCAAGATGTACATACCCCCTTAGTGGTCATTAATCATAATTAAATTGGATTAAGATTTAGATTACAACAACCATGCCTAACCCTAATTCCATCATTTATTAAGTTCTTTACCCATACTTATCCTGATTAGATATGGAGAATTTCATTAATCCATGTTTGCATCATTGTTCATTAATGTGGCATAACAACAATTATCCCAAAAATAGGACAAAAAACATCAAAATTTAATTCCTAATGTAACTTAGCTATCCAAATCAAGTGTGACATCCACCTATATTCAGCTAATGTTTACTTTATAAATGAAGTTATAAATATTAAGGGTCATAACCACTAATCATCTTATCTTTCATTCTTTGGGAGAGGAAGAGTCTTCCTCTACATGGTTAAAGGTTAGGTTCAACATAACCTTTTTATCATTCATTACACATATAGTTTAATTGTATGTCCCATGAATATTTCATTATTAAACTATAGTTGTGTAGTTAAAGAATGGCATCTTTTGTAATTTAACAAGTTCATTATAATAGGGGAGATTATACTATCTCCTTAATCCAACTCAATATCTAATAACAACAATAGTATATAAATAGATATAAGGAATACCACAAAGATATCACTATTATTTCCGGCATATAAGTACAAAGATTTCACTTCACAAATTGAAGTCCAACACAAACCTTTCAATTCATGATTTAAAATGTACATTTACAAGACTATGTAATTCAGACATTCTGCATGTCAATCATAAGTAGGATCTTAAAAGAACATCACTTTTTTTTCCAATACCATTCAAGAATGATTGAAACTCTTTACATAAGATCTAGAATTAAATAAGCCAATACATCATGAAAGTTATAGCCTTATTTTATCACTTACGATGTCCATATGTAAAAATATCTAGCACGGGTCAGTTCAATGAACTGCACATTATAAGCACTAAGCATTAAGTAAAGTGCATTCCACTAATTGTTCCATTAAACAATTTTGCTTTAATGAAACAATTAATATACATCATACAACCAATCATAAGTAATAACATATAGAAAAGAAGTACAATAAAAAGAATTTGAATTCACTTTTTAAGAAAAGAGCATAATATAAGCTGCAACACCTTCATTTATATCATATGGCTTAATTGATCCTATCAATTACTTTTAAATAATCAACTGGTCTTGTCATCTAATTGTATCATAATTTCATAAGAATAGAAATACACCTTTATCTTTTCTAAGCAGAAAAATAAGTTAGTTACAGCATAGCTCATATCAGAATACTTCATTCATTCAATATAAGCAAAGGAAGAAGAATCACTACATGCTATTTTTCCAAACACTCATCATTAGTAAAGCAATTACAGCATTTAGAATCCCAAACAAATCTAGAGAGTCCTCAATTCAAATAACCTAAACATCTGAAACGTTCCACAATAAATTTTCCATCTCAGAAGAAGATTGAAAACAGATAATTTCAATCAAATGAACTTATACAAACAACATAAAAAGGATCCCAAATAGAAAAGGACCCAATCCATATTTCATTTCATTTATACTATGAAATGAAATCCCTTATCTAATTTAAACTTAGAAATTTCTTTATCTAGTTCCCAAAAGAGAACACAAAACCAAACACAGTTAAATAAATGCACACTACAAACTTTCCATCACAAAACTTACAAACTGGTTTACCCATTTCCATTCACCAAATTCAAGTTCAATTAAAATCTCAAAATGAAATTCACAGTACAGACTCTAACAATAGTAACTGTCCCAAGAGAACATATTTCTTTCTTTATAAAACTTGGAGATTCGTTCAATGAAACCATAAAGGATTAGAAATCCTCCAACCCTAAAAAATTAAACAAGGGTCAATACAACTCACGACTCAAAGACTAAATTTCCATTACAAGGCATCAACAACTTAATGCAAATGAGTAAGTAGTTCGTAATCCCAAATAAGAACAATAATTACCAAGCATCCAGAACAGTGATATTGTATCCCTTCACACTACACTCAATAAACTAGGTTTTATATTCAACATTTTACTAAAACCCAGAGAATCAATTAAAAGATAACCAGAAGAGAGTAAGAAGAGTTCAATAACATTTAATATCAAGTAGATGTCCCAAACTTACTTCCAACTCGACTGAAACAGAATCACCAAAAGCCTCTCGAGTTCCATTTAAAGGCTTATGACAGGGACATTATTTTTTCAACATCAAAAACAAGAAGGAAAGTAAATAATACATTCCATAAACCCTTTTAAAAACTGTTATGACTTTTCCAAAGAACTAAAAATCATCAATACCCATAACAAGATTTAATTCTAATCCCTTAAACCTTCTACAAACAATAGTCAAGCCTTCCACAGGACATGGGTTCACTCAGGGTAGAGAAGAATATGAAACACTTCATATTCACTCACCTTATCATGATCAAAGAAGGTGGTACAGTCTCCAAAATAGAAGTACCACAATGGATCCAAAAAGAAGTTACAAGACAGAAGATCTCAAAAGAGATTACCAGCTCTACTTTTAAACAAAACAATCTCTCAAAACTTTTTTTGAACAGACGGTCCTTAAATGAGATTAAAGCTTCTCAAATCCTTAAAACCAACAAAACCTAGCTCATAATACAAGTAAAGAATCAACACAAGTTCGAAACAAGTTCCATAATAATGGAATACTTGTAATAGTTTCAAATACGAGCTTTGAACACAAGTTCAGAACTTCATAAGGCTCTAATACTGGCTCAAACAAACACAAATTTTAATATGAGCCTATAATGAAACACGAAGCCTTAAATACAATTTTAGAAAAAAACACCAATGCTCTAATACGAGTTCAATAATTTTCAAATCCTTAAGTAAGAATAAAACTCCATCTTAGAGCATAGGTATAAAACAAAACTCAACAACTCAACTACAAGTTCAGCATTCGCAAGAACTAAATATGAGTATAGTGTCGAATACGAAGATTCAATAAAAAAATCAGATCTACACCAAGTTCCATTCAAAACAAACATGAAGTTCCAATAAGATCTCAGAACAAACATGAAGCTTCAACACAAGATTGGAATAGCCATGAAGCTTCACTACAAGCTCAACAAAACACAAGACTACAATAGAGATTCAAAACCATACATGTAAAAAATGCCAGTTTAGTCAACACTAGCCTCAAATGAAGTTACAACTTTGTTACAGAGCTTCAAATACAAGTTCAGAGCTTCAAATGCAAGTATCACCACAAATAACAAATAGCATAGAGAAAGTTTAACAAAAACTACCATTAGCAGTAATGGATTTACATTCCAAAAATGATAGAGATTTCATGAAAACATGCAAGTAAATATTCAGAAAAATCATGCAAATATTTATCTCATGATAGCATAATTGTTTTAATGAATCATTTAGAAGAAAGCAAGAAATCTTAATTGGTAGAGCCTATCATGCCTGATAGTTCCTCTGCTAATTCTAAGGAGACTTCCAACCAATCTTCTAACTCTTTTTCTTCTCCACGACAGATCAACAACCAAATAAATTTTCTTCCAATGTCTCTTATACATTCTCTTGATCGAAAATAGACCAAAGAAACCAAAAATAGGAAAGAAGAAGAAGAATCCAAACTACTAGTTAAAAGAACTAGATAGCTCCATGCAGAGAAAAATTCATGAGGAATGCAAAACCAAACAACCTCTCACAAACCCACCTCCCGTGTTTCCAAGACCATTTTCATACAAAAAATGAGGTGCATAAATACCATTACTCCTAATTCTCCCACTCATCTCTCCTTGCCACCTCCTCCCAAAACTGGCGAGTACCAATTCCAAATCAATATGCAATTCCATACTTAGTGAAGCCTCCATGTAATCCCCACTAAAGTTTAACTAGCCCTTTTCAAACTGGCAGCACCTCCTTGCATTTAAATCCAATCAAATCAAATAAAATCCATTGGAATTGTCATCATAGTTCCATGCAACCCTATGTCCCTTTTTAATAGTTTAGGATAGATGTCCTCAAAGCTTAGGTTAGTCAAAAATCATTTTCTAAATAATTTCCCTAGGTCTAAAAACCTTTCCATAGGTAATACCACCTTAGGTTAGATTAAATTCACAACCATTAGTATTAAGCATTAGGTTAGCATAGCCTAATATCCCCTTAGAAAACTTTCTCCCTTATTAATTTAGCACTAGAGCTTAGGTTAGGACACCATTCTAAACGAAAATAGAATAAGAAGATTAGGTTAGATTATAACCCATTTAAGTAGGCATAGCTAGGAAGTAGGTGTTCTTACCTAGCTTAAGATACCGTTAGGATAGTCCTTTAGTTTTAGGATCCTGATCCCCTTCATAATCATAAGTAGACTATATTTACTTTACGCTAGTGATGTCTTGCATAGGTCAATCCCAAAGACCCAAGCAAAAACATACAAACGAATGAAGGAACTTTCACACAAGACCATAGAATTTGCAAAATACACAAGTTCAATCTGATATGCCTTTCAAACTATTGAATGTCAATTTTTCCATTCATTCTGTTAAGAAGATTTAAAACATTCCTTGGATCACTGAAATTGATCCAAGGATGAGTCAGTCAAAAAGAGATAAGTTTACAACTCTCAAAATTTGATTGCAGCTTATCAACAATAAGTGAAAATGGATTCCTGGAGGCCATAACATTTCATTCTAAGGAATCGAAGAGTAGAAGTGATTTAACCATAACAAGCATGGTTTTCAACAATAAAGGGAACACACCTTATTCAAGAAAATCACATACCAACGCTTGTAATGCAAAAGAGAAATATAATAGTTTATCCAAGGTGTTACACCCCCAACTTGCTCAATGGTTATGCTTCTAATGAATTTGGGAAGAGGAAATAAAATTATTCATTATTGATTGAAACAACAACACTAGAATGTGGTATCATCATTATTTTGGAGGTTGGTGCCTACACAAATTATAATATATATATATATATATATATATATATATATATATGTGTATGTATGTATGTATGTATGTATGTATGTATGTATGTATGTATGTATGTATGTATGTATGTATGTATGTATGTATGTATGTATGTATGTATGTATGTATGTATGTATAAGAAAATAATTTTCCATGGTTATTTCCTAAAAGGGTTTCCATGTAAATATTGTGGTCCTCTTGTGTTACATAGTTTTTAGTTCTTGTGAGATTGTTGTTGTCCTAACTTTTAAAGTGTTGAATTATTAAAATTTTAGCTTATACTTATTCACCTCCCTCTCATTATAAGTATGTGTTTAATAATTATTGGAGGGCTTAAGGTTTTTTCTCAATGGTTAGGACTTAATATAATATATGGGAGATGATGAGATATATATTTAACAAGGTTTTGATTATGAAACTTATATTTATGTATAAGAAGGAATTACAGATGAATTAGATGAGTATAAAGTTATTGTGATTAAAATTTTAAGATGAGTGGATATGTAATATGATATGGATAAAATATGTTACAATGTATATTGGTAGTATGTCAATTAACATATAGATGATGTTAAGATCTTGGTTTTTTTCTTTGGAATGTTAAAAAATGAAGATAGTAGACAAATGATTGTGACCACCATATATTACAAGATCAAGCAAATGGTGTTCTTTTGTTAAAATGTGAGAGTTAAATGAAAGGTGTGATACATATGAGATGTAATGCTATTATAGAAAATAGATGATAACACGTGTTGTATATGGGTATAGCTATATAAGGTGTGTGGGGGTTTAGGGTTCAATATATGAAATTTATAATACATGGGACTATGTATGTGGGATAATGAGATATTTTCACATTAGGATGTGGGGATTGTCTATAAACACTTGGAAAAATGAGAGTTGAAAATTGTATATATACAATACAGATAGAAAATATGAGAAAGTTATGATAGGATAAGATGTGATATGTATAAGTATTAATTACAACTATGGATAATGGATTACACATATGATTGTATGATGGTGGTGGTAAGGAGTTTGAATGGGATAAATGAAAGGATGGGCATGAGGATAATATGAAAAAATTATAAGACATGATAGTTAGTGGAAGGTAATATACGAGGTTAATGGGTGGATGTATGTAAAATTATATCAGAGTGTATGTAAATAAGAAAAAATGGGATATGTATGTATGAATGTATAATATTAGATTGTGAGATGGAGGAGATCGGTAAGATAGATATGTATGATTAAGAGAAAGGAAAATGATAGATGGATGTGTATGTATAAGAGTAGATTTATGGAAGATGAATGTATGGTGGATAAAGAAAGATGTGTTGAGTGATGCGTTGATAGGTGGATGTTCGTGTAGGTATGTAAAGGGTGTAGGAAAGTTAAATAAGGGTGTATATGTGGGTATATGATGTAGGAGGAAAGATAGATGTGAATATATAATCTTTTCAATGAATGGGATGAATATGTACTAAAATTTAATAAATTGGTGGATGCATGGGATGCAATAAGGTAATGAGGTATGTGGGTGGACAGAGGTATGAAAAAATTAATAATTAAGATAGGTGATATGGAGGAATATGTGTAATGAAAATTAGAAGGGGGTGTATAGGTATATCCACATGGAATGAGAGGGGTGATGGAAGATATGGAATATGATGGTAAATATGGGTTGATGGGAGTAGGCTAGGATATGTGGATAGGAAAATTTATACAAGGGTATATAGATGGGTATATGATTTTTGAGATGAAAATATGTGAGAAATATGTAAATATGGAATGTGTATGATGTAGGAATGTTTTTCAAATGGTTTGAAAGTATGTACAATAGGATCGATGTAGGATGTTTAGTCGGAGATGATGATTTTTTTTATTAGATGTGGTATATAGAAGGTGATATGATATGGAGTAGATATGATGATAGGTGTGAGAGATATCAGTTATGAAGCATGGTGATAAGGGGTGATGAAAGTTAGGAATCAATATGGAAGATTCCGAATGATAATTTAAAACCTAACAAAGGATGTGATGTATGTACAATGATATGGTATGAGACAGGTATAGTGATACAATAGAATGTAGTGTGGAGTAACTTAGGTATGGGTGATGGAATAATTGTATTATAAAGTAAACATGTGGTCAAATATGTAAAAGGGAAGTCATAGATGATCGATTTTGGTCAAATATTCTATGTGATCAAAATGATCCAAGTAAATCAAAATGGTCAACATGGTTGAAATGTCAAGATAGATCAAATAAAAAATGGTTCAAATGGATGAAATGGTAAAGGTATTCAAACATAATGAAAGTGATTAAAAATTTTCAAAACTGATGAACGGTTTGCCAAATAGGGAAAAGTGATGAATGACGTGTAAGTGGTCAAGATGTTGAATAAGCGATAGTAATGAAAAAAGGAAAAAGTTATGAATAATAGTCAAAGCATAAAGATGATGGTGGTGGTGTTCAAAGAGTTAATTATGATGGTGAAGGTGATATTGATGGTGAAGGTGATATTATGGAAGGATAATGTAATGAATGAGGCTAGTGTAATATTTTTTATTGGTTTAGACAACGATAAATCTATTAACAAAATAGATACACACCCTAAATAGTCAAGTAATATTACATCCAAACTATATCCCACCTTTAACACCTCACACTAATGGTGTCAATAAAGTGGGGTAAAAATTCTCCAAGGGTGTACCTCCATCTATGTGCCAGTTTGGGTTTGTTGGTAACTATCTTCAAGAGCATTGTGTTCCTTATATTATAGCCCACTTACGGAAAAAGGCTACCTAACTAGGTTACATAAGCTCTCTACAGGATTCTCTTATATACCTTATGTTGTAATGGGGACCAAGTTCATGTTGTGAGGATTTTCTTTAGGCATGGGTATTAATAAGTGGAATCCCCTCACTTCACATAAATCTTAAATAAAACAAATTCTTAGCCAATAATGACAGTTGTTCTTGAATTTATATACCCTCGCTAGAACACAGGGTGTGTCTTTATGTGTGGCGATGAAATCCATCTCATGAGACCTTAGGTCTATAGCTTGTGCATGGTGATCAAATACATGGTTTCTCAACCACTCAAAATAAAAATTGAGGGAATCTATCCACTTTTGATCTTCAATATCACCCAAGGGTGTGATAGGATAGGATACACTATGTTGATTCTGGGTATAAAAAAAGAAATAATGTGAAAACACATGAAAAAATGTAGTAACATAAATAAAATACAATTGATACAAGTATTCATATTTTTTCCATACAAAACAAATGTTATTAGTTTAAAAATTAACTGGTGTAGAGATCATTCACACTCATTCATACAACAAGGTTGTCTTAGTTCAAAATCTCCAAAGCAAACCTTTAGGCTTATAAAATGGCTATCTTTCTCAAGTCTAGAAATCTTTCAATCATGCAATTTTTAACTATAAAACCTAAAATAACTCATGAAATTATTGAGATATGTTGTCTAACTTTATACCATGCCAAATCAACAATAAAATTGAATGAATTCTTAAGAAATCATCAAATTACCTTACTTTAGCTAAAACTACCTTCTTAGCTTCTCAAGTCAAATGCCTCTAGTGATTTGGTGTTGGGATGAAACTACACACTTTTAGGAAAAACTCAAACTAGTTTTTGGCACCCATTTTCCTCCTCATGGTGTCTGATAAATTTCACATCCTAACTCCATAGCTAAGTCACATTTCCACCGTCCTCCCTTCTTCACCTAATATAGCTCCTTATAGCTCTTCCTAGGTCCTTTTTCTGATATAAATTTTGATAGAATGATTTTATAATCCAACTACTTACCTTTTAGGATACCCATTTGGGAAATTATTCTCTATGTAAATTTTTTAAGGTAAATTTTCTATAAAGCCCATTTTCTCATTTGTCAATCAAGTCTCTATTATTTTCTACAAGATTGTTCACATACTGTCATGTTTTCCCATTGAATGAAAACTTTTCAATGAAAAAATATTCTTGAATATTGTTAATGACTCTTGTATATGGTTTCTTACAAAAATTAGCCCTTTAAATTTAGTTTAAGGCCTTCAATTTGTTTTGACTTTGCAAACCCTATATAGAGTTTCTCTGAGCTTGGGTAAGGATATTTGCTTACTAATTTCTTCTCACATGCTTCCAAATTATAAAATCACTTTATATAGGGTTGTGGAACATCATGTATAAGCCTTTACAAGACACTCAAGGGTAGATAGATGATTTGTATGTCAGTTTGTAGCGAGGGAGCACATCTATCTGGTTTGTTGGCATTCAATATTTGAAGGAGTGGATAGCACCTTCAAAAGGATCTTGATATGATCCTCACTGTTTTAGGTTGTGCCTATCAACCAAGGCAAGAGAACCTATATTGCAGCCCTTGTATGATGAAGGAGATGGAGATATCCTTGTGCTTTGCACATTTTATGGAGTTGGCCTTGGGAAAACATGATCAATTATCCATTATTCAAACTCAAAGGAGTTTTTCACTACTAAATGATGGAAATGCTTTCAAGACAAGCCTAAGGCTGCTAGAGACATGATAAAATCCTGATATACTTTGTGCATTTTTTGTGAATGGATTGTATTCTTTTGTTGACAACAATGCAATACATGGGTAGTATAGGTAGGATGAGTTATTTTGAATGAGATTTTGTTGGGAGATGTTTAGACAAGACTAGCTAGGAATTACCAACTTTCTTGAGAATTCTTTGTAAGAAATTTGTAACACCTACACAACAGAATTTCAAGAGGTTTTAAATGCTCCTTCAACCAGGATATGTGCACAAATGGAGGCCCAGATCTACACTCTTCCACACAACCTTTGATAGCTTGCCAAAAAATCTTGAAGCAAAATATCAACAAAGTATCCAGGAATCCCTATTTAATCATGACCTAAGGTGCACCCAAAGGTTTACAAACAATGTCAATATTCAAGGACAATAAAATGATTTTAAATATGTTTATCTTCTATCAGATGAAGGATATTTTGAATATAAGATTGCAAATGCCATTGAAACATCAACAAGAAATGAGACCATGTATGATAAAAGAGATCCTAAACACAAGATTGCAACATGAGCAAGGAACACAAATTGACATCATTCTAAAACACAAGCATATACAAATTTTTCGAAGAGAATAACACTAGATAATCTAGAAAATTAATCAAATATATTAGTAGGGGAAAGTCATTGAGGATAATATAAGAGCTTTTTGATGGATTTACAACTTGAAACCAACTCAACATGATGAAATCTGATGTAAAATAGAATTGGAAATGGCTCTCAGGCGGTTTTCTAAGAAAAAATGGGTTTCTTCCAGTTTTTTGCTTGAAAATTATAAGTTATTTTTTCTCTCTCTCTCCTTTCAAATTATCCAAAAATATCATATATATCCAATGCCAGTTTGGCATCTTGCCTCTCTAGAAAATAATATGCTTGAGGGATCAAATTTGTTACAAAAACCCTTCATCCTTTCATGAAAATGACATAAAACTAGAAAAAAAACTCACAGATTGCCAGCGATGCACAAAAAGTTCAGAATATTACACAATTTCAGATCATTATCCACCCCAGGGTCACATTTTTGTCATTCAAGCATGCCAACATGTTTTTCTTATCATTTTTTACCTTTTCCCCTCATCATTTCACCTCTGCAACTTTTGATTTTCACTTTTCACATTTTTTACATCGGGCCCGAACAAAAATTGCATCAAAAACACTTATAGATCATCAAATTAGGTAATGAAAATGGTTCCAATATTCTTCAGAAGGCTTAAGGGACCCAAAATCATATAAGGTCTGATGAATTTTGATGAAGAAATGTGATTTCCAAGCTCCTTGGAGCTCCCATGGTGCCCAAAAATTGAAATTACACAGTATCTATTGATTTTGATCAACTTTTAATATCAGCCTTACATGTGGATAGATGCCATTTAAAAAATAAGCTTAGAATTACCTTTCTAACCTTTGAATGAGGTAGGACATGTGTCAAAACATGATTAGATCAGGCTCCCGTCCTTTTGAAATGTATTTATGACCCTTTTTTACTTTTGGAAAATTTTGTAAAAATTCTCCCTGCTTCTCACCCTTGAACCCGCCACATGTCCACCTATGTGGGCCCCACTAAAAACCGCGGGATGATTTTATGAATTTTGAAACTATTTTGAAAAAGGGAAATTTTTCTTAAAAAATTTCGTAGGCCCAAACACCCATTCTCCTCCTCGCCACATGGCGTTCTCCCATTCGCCATGGGTCCAAGCCTCCCACCTTGCCATCAAACCTCCCTACCAATTTTGCAAAATTTCAAACTTTTCCCCATGCCCACACTTCCCCTTTTTGCCATTTAGGACATGCCACGTGTTGACTCCTCATGATTTGTTGCATGGGACCATCTTGGCTCATTTTTTAGCTTGTAAAGTTTTGAAAGGAAAAAATCAAATTCATCAAAACTTTCCCTCACCCCCTTTCTTCACCCTTTGTATTTCTGGACACGTGTCCACTTCTTACTGGTATGAGGGCCTTGGCTCAAATTGTCTCCCTTAAAATTTTTAAGTTAAAAACTTCAAATTCATGTCTTCTTCACGTGTCCTCTTCCCAACTCAAATTTTGACTTTAAAATTTTGAAGTTAAAAACTTTAAATTCCACCCTTCCATGTTGATGTTGGCTCCTCCAAGACATGTGTCCACCTACCATTGGATGCGAGCCTTTCAGAAAAAATTTGACTTAGGAAATTTTACAAAATGGAAGCAAAATTTCTAAGGCAAGCCTGTCATTCCTCCTAGCCAATCACAATGTGCCACATAGGCACTTTACTGTAGCAAGGAGCCAAGGAACAAAATTTTCCTTTTGCAAAAATTTTAAAAATGACAAGTTAGAAACATTTTCCCGACCTTCCCCGGCAAATAGGAAACTGCCACATTACAATAATGTTATACTGATGAATTTGACGGGAAAAAAAATGCCCATATGACCGTCAAAATGTTAAAAATGCAAAGGATGCCCTAGAGATCAAATTTTTTAACAAGGAAGGTAGATTTCTTGATCTTGAACCATTTGAAACATGTTTTGATGTCATTTTCGACCTTGGGATAGGGAAAATACTTGCACAAACTTCGAGATTTGATCAATTTCAAGTTTTTTCATGATTTGACAAAGGATAAAATGACACAACCCATAAAAATGAATAAATTAGGGCACAAAAGGGGGAAAACTTGGAAAAATCATTTCAGAACAAGAAAAACAACAACATTATGAGCATCTAAAATTTTTCAACTGGAGAAATCGAGTTTCAGACCATCCAATTGACCAATGAAATGTTTGCGAGAAAACTTGGACATGGAAAATTAAGGGAATATTATGAAAATTCAATAATGGGACCAACATTGGCTCTTGCTTAGGGATGGGCACTCCTGGTGAGTGCCACAAGGACAAAACATAGACCAAGTGCTAAAAAACCATTGGGAAAAGGAGTCAAAACACAAAGGAAGCCCAAAAGCTAGAACTACCACTTAAAAAAGGACCGAGAAAACCACCCACAAAATGGTTACCAAGGACAAAAGGGTAGACCACACACCAACCAACAACAAAAATGAAGCAAGAACAAAGACCATACAAATATACAACTTGTGCATACCTCACTTGGGAATTTAATCCAAGAAATGTTTTAGATCTTTAAGGAAAAATTTATGTTCACCAACTTTGATGTCAATGGCATAAGGGCCCAATAATGTCTACCATTAATAGGTATCTCTTCATTGAAGGCTCTAGGAATCCAAACCTTCTAGATCCTTAAGCCTTTGAAAAAGGTGTGCTCAACAATTTTTATGTTAATGGCATAAGGGTCCATCCATAATACATCAAACTTACCATGCTTTCCCTTGTCTTCATGCCTACTATCCCATGGGCAAAACCAGATCTGCAACATTGAAGGCTCTAACTCTCCTAAGTGACCTTCTTATCAAACAACCTTTTCAATTTCTCTCTAAATATGATATGCCTTTGATGAGAAGCTCTTCTTTCTTCATCTAACTCAATGATCTATATTGATTCTTGATTCATATGGGCCATGTTCTTGATCTTCTAACTATTGAGAAAAATAAAATGAGGATAATTGCAGATGAGGGAAGCAATGCTCGACTTCCATACACCAATTCAAATGGGCTCTTACTAGTTTCTCTTTTAGGAGTTATTCTATCAGCCCAAACTGTAAATTTCAATTGTTCTCCCCACTTCTTCTTATTGATTGCCTCCACTCTCTCAGGGTCTATCATGAAACCATCCTTAGAAACAATATGTCCCAGCAACTTAGCACCAAAATGAAACTTCTTTGGATTAAAAGAAATTCCATACTCCCTACATCTGATCAGCATCTTCTTAATGTTGCAAATGGTCTCCTTGCTGTCTTGAAAACCCAGTCACATCATCTTGGGGACTGCAATGAACTCATTGATGTAACCATAAAAGCAACATCCATTTCCCTTTTAAAAGTGGCACCAACATTCATCAATCTAAAGGGCATCCTTACAGAAAAATAAGTTCCCCCAAGCCTTGTAGTGAAAGTTGTCTTAAGTCTTTCTGATTCTTTGACCACTACTTGATTGTATCCAGAGAAACCATCCAAAGTAGAAAGCATTTCTGACCCTGTCAGAAGTTGGAGCAACATATTTTCCATATTTGGCAAGGGGTAGTTTCCTGTTGATGGATGCTTTATTTAGATTCCTAAAATCCACACTTGATTCTAATGTCTCCATTCTTCTTTCTAACAAGCAAAAGGTTTGCAACCCAAGATGAATACCTAGTGGGCTGAATGATACCACCATCTCTCAATTTCTTCTACTCTTCTTACACTATCATGGAGAGACAAGTAGATTAATAGGCCTTTGCCTCTGTTTGAATGGCTTAGTCTTGGCCTCAAGAGGAATCTCATGTTGGAACAAATCTTCTCAATATGCTTTTAGCTCTGAATAAGACCAAGCAAGGAAGTCTTGATAGTTCTTTAAAAGTTGGGCATAGGACTGTTTTTCCTCTTTGCTGAGATTGCTGCCCAACCAAATCTTACTTGGTTTATCTCTGTTTCCCAAATTGTGCTCTTCCACATCCCTTGAAGCAAACATGTTCCTATTAATGATGCAATCAGCATTGCTAAAATTTGATTCAAGTGCAACAAGACCTTTAGGAATGGTATTTGTATTTAATTGTATAATATCCTTTTCAAAAAAAGTTTCTCTCCCTTCATTCATGCATACCATTGGCTCCCAATCAATGTTCTAACTAAAAAACTCACCTTGGCATTGTAAGAACCTCAACACTTGTGCATCATCATCAATAATTTGCCAATGTTTCACATTATCTGGGATAGCTGGACCTTGTTAGCACTTCAATGTTATATTCACAAAAGGGTGAAATGGTACAATTGTCAAATCTAGAGTTAAGTACAGCCAACTTATCAGCAACAACATTAAGACTTCTATCATGGTAAACAATGTTAAAGGAATCAAACATTTCAATTAGATCCCAAACTACATGCTTATATTGTTTCATACGCTGATTTTTTGTGGCATATAACTTCCTTACTTGCTTGACAACCAACTCTGAATCCCCCTTGGAAACAATATCCTTCACTCCATACTTCCATGCAATCCTTAACCCCAACAACAATGCTTCATACTCAGCAATATTGTTAGTGCATTCAAAATTAAGTTTGAAGGAAAAAGGAAACTCTTCCAAACTAGGAGAAAGCAAAACTATACCAGCACCATTTCCAAATTTGGAGCAAGCTCCATCAAATAGCAATGTCCATGGAGAACCTACCATATCAAGGCATTCTGATTTATCCATCTTGTTCTCTTTTCCATTAGCAAAACCAATGAAATTGTCAACATCTACATCAGCAAACAACACTTCATAGGAAGCATTGTTGGGATCTTCAATCAAGTGCAACATCTTCTTTTCACCATAGAGTTTGAAAAGGCTGCCCTCAATGGTAATGGTGGCAAAGGACATGTCCATTTTAACACTACCACCAACACTTATAGCCCATTTTCTTGACAAAAGCATACCCCATTTGGCAGGGCAGTCAACAATTACAACATCAAGTTTTAAGTTCTTACCCAGATAGGCTTCAAGTTGCACTACTAAACCCTTCACACAACCAACCATTGACACTTCCCTTGAATCCATGGATGTACATTTCCCATATGCACCTGTCACTTTGATATCCAACTCATTCATGACTTCTAGAGGTATGACATTACATGATGCACTGGAATCAAACATGCAATTGTGAGGCAGCGTATCTATTATGAGCAAATTTGTAAAGAATGTATCAACATTCAACTGGGAATCAACCAAGGATGTCCCCAAATATACCTCAGGTGCCTCTCCAAGATCTTCCACTGTTGGTGGTGTTTCAAGGCCAACCAATTATTTGAAGAGGAATCTCAACAATGTTTACATTTCTTCTGTGGTAATCTTCTCTTCTTTCAATCCCAAGTACTCAAATGCTCTCTTCTTATGCTTAGGAATTCTAAGAAACTCAATAATTGGAACACTCAATTTGATTTGACTCAATACTTGGGCAATATCATATGGAAAATTCTTTGGTAAGACAACATTGGAAGGGAGACAAGAAGGTTCATCAAATGGATAAGTATTCTTGGCAGCTTGGGTATGAAGAGGACTGATATTTTTGCATGGGACAACAGGGTTCTTGGCAAGTGTTTATTTTCTAGGATTATCCTTTGGAATGCTTGTGAGCAAGGGTGTCTTTGGCTTGGCTTGAGGACTAGATCCTCTAACAACTTTACTTCTAGTATTATACTCTTTCTCTTGACCAACCACAACATTCATTAACAATTGTCTATCTTCCTCCGAGGGAATACCACCATCATACTTCTTGATCATTAAAGCCCTTAGATATTCAAAGTCATTGTTAGGGATTTCAAAATCTTAAACAACATCTACCTCGTGAGTTTGAGGAATATAAAGAAATGGTACCCTCTTTATGCAATCCCAAAAGGTTGCAGCAGTCCTTGCACTTATTACATCTGTTGATGTTGCTACCAGTTGTGAGCTTGAAGAGCTGCCCATCATACAAATGTCATCATCCATTTCATCTTCATTATCATCTTCAATAACTTGCTGGTCCATTTCACATGGAGGATGAGGAAGAAAACATCTATCACACCAATCCATATCAGCAATTTCTTGAATAGCAGCAACTCTTACAGTTAGAGGGTCAGGCACCACTCTATTTTCACGTGTTGGGGTTGTCTATTTCCACCAACCAACAAGCCCTTTACCTCTATCATCTTGTCTTTGATCACCCCTAGGATGATTGCCAAATCTATCATGGTTTTGAGTTCTTTTCTGTCCTTGTGAACTTTTCCCAATTCCTTTCTCAGCCTGGGCTAATTTGTAAGAAATTTCTTTGACTGCCCCTGCCAAAGTCTTAACAACATCTTCTAAATCAGCACCCTTGCTAGCTTGAGGCTTCTTAGGGTTTATCAGCTTCACACCATCCCTCTTAAGTGGTTTACCAATAGCTTTAATATTATTTTCAATTTGAAGTGCCATGGTAAAAGCTTGCCTCAAGTTTGTAGGATTTTTGTCTCTCAAGTAATATGCTGCCTTTTTATCAAATGCATCTGCATATTTGATCAAACAAGATTCATCACAAGGCCTCAAAATGATAGGCAACCTTCTCAATGTTTTTTTAAATCTTGTATTGAAGTCATGGACTGTTTCATTTGGGTTCTTCTTGATATTCTCAAATTCAGACAAAAGAAATCTAGGATCAGTCCTGTCACCATATTGCAACCTAAATGCATTTTTCATTTCAGTCCATGAATCAATAGAGTTATCAAGTAGAGCCTTGTACCAATCCCTAGCATCTTCTTCAAGTGTATCAATAAACAACTTAATATACACATCTCAAACTCTATCTCAAAATCTTCCATCATATTATCAAAAAGTTTGAGATGCTGATCACCAGTAATGGCATTGTTACCTTGGAATTTTGGTAACCTATTTCTGACATCTTGTGGGACAACATTTGGGTAACCATCCATTCCTCCAAAATTTATAGGACCAAAAGTGTTAACAACAAATGGAGGTCTAGGCTGAGCCATATTGTTTGGTGGGGGTGATATTGGAGGTGAAACAAGCTGGTGAGGAGTACAATATCCTTAGGGCTCAAGAATGTGATTCACAAGATTGGTATCCTCTAAGTGTTGATTTTCTTGGGAATTTTTACTTGAATTAAAACACATAAGTGTATACTGGAGAAGGAACTTACTAGGTATAGCAGAAGGACCTTCACTAGCTAAGGCAAACAAGTTTATAAGAGGATTGGTTGAATCAGAATCACTTGAAGAAGAATGATAGTTCTCTACCAAAGGCTGATCACTCTCACCAATGGCTATATCTTTTCCTGATGTCTGACCTTTAACCACTTTCCAAACTCTTCTCCCTTCCAACTCTGATTTTCTTAAATCTGAGAACAATTTCTTAGCAGAGTCTTTAAGGAAGAGAGATCTTCTTCCCTCCAATTTTGTAGAGATAAATAGCATAAAAATAAATGACATAAAGCTCAAGACACTGGTATTTTTAAATTTAAATCAGCATGGAGTCGTCACTAAGGAATTTCACCTCAGTTGTGCAAGAATGCACTAAAATAATTATCTCAAATGCCTGCTAATACTGATAACTTTGCAAATCCTTATAAATCAGACCTTCCTCTTCTTAAATAAACAAAAGGCAAAGCAACCAGGCTGCATAAACCACTGGTAAATGCAAAAGAGCAGGCTGAGCTTGAAATTTTTGCCTAAAACTTGCAGATATGAAGTACAAAATAATATTTCAAGAATGAAATAGCTCAGCAACTTGAATATGCAAATGCTAAAACCCCTTAAACACTCCAAAAACACCAAGAAATTGTAAGAAGTCCCCGACAGTAGCGCCACTCTGGTGTTGGTACCTAAACTTAATCTCCTTCACAAATCAAGCAACATCATGGATCTCACAAGACACTCAAGGGAAGACAGATGATTTGTGTGTCATTTGTAGCTGGGGAGCACATCTATCTAACTTGTTAGCACTCAATATTTGAAGGAGTGGGTAGCACCTCAAAAGGATTTTGATCTGATCCTCACTATTTTAGGTTGTGCCTATCAACCAAGGCAAGAGAACCTATATTGCAGCCTCTATTTGATGAAGGAGGTGGGGATATCCTTATACTTTACACATTGTATGGAGATGGCCTTAGGAAAACATGATCAATTATCCATTATTCAAACTCAAAGGATTTGTCACTACTAAATGATGGAAATGCTTTCAAGACAAGGCTAAGGCTGCTAGAGACATGATAAAATCCTGATAAACTTTGTGCATTTTTGTGAATGGATTATATTATCTTGTTGATACACAATGCAATATAGGGGTAGTATGGGTAGGATGAGTTACTTTGAATGAAATTTTGTTGGGAGATGTTTAGACAAGACTAGCTAGGAATTACCAACTTCCTTGAGAACCTTTGCAAGAGATTTGCAACACCTAAACAACAGAGATGTTTTCAATGGGTTTAAAATACTCCTTCAACCAGGATATGTGCACCAAATGGAGGCCCAGATCTACACTCTTCCACACAACCTTTGATAACTTGCCACAAAAGCTTGAAGAAAAATACCAACAAAGTATCTAGGAATCCCTATTTGATCATGACCTAAGGTGCACCCAAAGGTTTACAAATAATCTCAATATTCAAGGACAGTAAAATGATTTTAAATATGTTTATCTTCTATCAGATGAAGGCTCTTTTGAATATAAGATTGCAAATGCCATTAAACCATCAACAAGAAATGAGACCATGTATGATCAAAGAGATCCTAAACACAAGATTGCAACATGAGCAATAAACACAAATTGAAATCATTCTGAAACATAAGCATATACAAATTTTTCCAAGAGATAACACCAAATAATCCAAAAATTGATCAAATACATCAGCAGGGGAATGTTATTAGAACAATCTCAAAGCTTGTTGATGGCTTTACAAATGAAACCAACTCAACATGATAAAATCTGATGCAATATGGAATTGAAAATGGCTCTCAGGTAGTTTTCTCTAAGAGAAATGGGTTTCTTCCAGTTTTTTGCTTGAAAATTCTCAGTTCCTTTTTTCTCCTCCCTCCTTGAAATTCTCCAAAAATATCATATATATCTCAATGCCAGCTTGGATTCTTACCTCCCAAGAAAATAATATGCTTAAGGGATCAAATTTTTTACAAAACCCTTCATGATTCATGAAAATGACATCAAACTAAAAACAACTCGCAGGTTGCCAGGGATGCATAAAAGTTTTAAAATATTACACAAATTTGGATCCTTATCCATCCCAGGGTCATGTTTTTTTATCATTCAGGCATGCCAACATGTTTTAGCAATCATTTTTCACCTTTTCACTTCTTCATTTTACCTTTGCAACTTTTAATTTTTGGTTTTCACATTTTTTATCAGGAAAAGGCAAAAATTATATCTAAAACATCATAGATAATCAAATTAGCTCATTAAAATAATGTCATTGCACTAAGAGGGTGAAAAGGATGCAAAATCATATAAAATTTGATGTAATTTGGTGATGAAATGATGAATCCAAGCTTCTTGGAGCTCCCATGGCAGCCAAAACGAACAAATGCATAGTATTTGTCGATTTTGATCAACTTTTAATATCAGCCCTCCACGTGGATAATGCCATTTAAAAAATAAGCTCAGAATTACCTTTTTGACCTTTGAATGAGGTGGGACATGTGTCAAAATGTGATAGGATCAGACTCCCATCCCTTAGAAATGCATTTGTGATCTTTTTAAATTTTGGAATTTTTTTGACAAAATCCCCCGCGGGGCCAAAAGCCCGATTCATCCCTTCCACATGGTGTTCTCCAATTAGTTGTGGGTATAGGCCTCTAATTCTACCCACCAAAAATGCAAAGTTTCAAAACTCTCCTTGGGCCCGCACTCCCCATTTGACCCCTTTGAAAAATGCCACTTGTCCTTTTTTGATTGGGTTTCAGAACATCGGGTTCAATTTTTACTTTTACCATTTGAAGTTAAAAACTCCAAATTCATCACGGAACTAAATGCCCCATCCTAACCCTTTATGGACACGTGTTACCTTTGGATTAGAGTGGTAAAATGTCACAAACTTCTCCTTCGGCCCCCTTGTTTGACTTTTTTCATTTCTGGACATGTGTCCACCTGCAATTGGATGCGGGCCTTTAGGTCAACAGTTTCCCTTGACACTTTGAGTCAAAAATCACCAACTCCCTCCACCACCCACATATCCCTTGAGCCACGTGTCCTCTTCCCATTCGCTACGGGCTTTCGGGCCTAGAATTGACTTTGAGAATTTTCCCAAAATAAATGCCAAAATTCTTAATGAACCTTCGCCACTCACCACTCCGCGACCAAACAGAATGTGCCACGTAGGCACCTCATTGCAAAAGGCGAAGCCCTGGGTCAAAATTTTCCCTTTAGCCAAAATTTTGAAAATTAACAAGTTAGAAATATTTCCCGACCACCCCCAGCTAATAGGAACCCGCCACGTTGCAATAATAATGTGGTGATGAATTTGATGGGCCGAGAACGCCCTTCTGACCGTCAAAATGTGGAAAATACAAATGATGCCCTAGAATTCAAAATTTTCAACAAGGGAGGCATATTTCTTGATTTCAAACCAACAGAATCATTTTTCGACATCATTTTCGACCTTGGGATTGGGAAAACACTTGCACAAACTCGGGATTCGATCAAACTTTAGTTTTTGCATGATTTGGTAAAGGAAAACGACATAGCCCATAAAAATGAAGAAATTAGGGCACAAATGGGGGTAAATTTGGAAAATTATTTCAAAATAGGGCAAAATAATAACACCATGGGAACTTTTGTATCTTTTTGAAAGTACTCAACTAGATAAAACCAAATTACAGACCACCAGCTCAAAAAATAAAACCATTTTTGAGAAAAATTTGACATGGAAAATTAGGGAAAAATATGCAAGCTCAGAATTTGCACTAACATTGGCTCCTACTTGGGGATGGGTACTCCCAGTGAGTGCCATAAGGACAAAATGTAGACCAAGTGCCAAAAACCATTGGGCAAAGGAGTCGAAACACAGGGTAGCCCAAAAATTTAGAATTACCACCAAAAACATACTAAGAAAACCACCAAAATGGTTGCCAAGGACAAAAGGGCAAACCACACACCAACAAACAACAAAAAACCAAACAAGAACAAGGACTATACAAATGTAAAATCTGTGCATACCTCACTATGGGGATTTAATCCAAGAAATGTTTTAAATGTCTACCATTAACATGCAACTCCAACAATTCCCCATCTAAATCTTTAAGGAAAAAGGTATGCTCACCAATTCTGATGTCAATGGCATAAGGGCCCATCCATAATGCATCAAACTTTCCATGTTTTCCCTTGTTTCCATTCCTACTATCCCATAGCAAAACCAGATCTCCAACATTGAAGGCTCTAGGAGTAACCTTCTTATCAAAAAACCTCTTCAATTTCTCTCTAAATCTAACATGCCTTTGATGGGAAACTCTTATCTCTTCATCTAACTCAATGATCCGATTAATCCTTGATTCATATGGGCCATGCTCTAGATCTTCCAACTGTTGGGTAAACTGAAAAGTGGATAATTACAGGTGTAAGGGAAGTAAAGCCTAAGTTCCATACACCAATTCAAACGGGATCTTATCAGTTGCTCTTTTAGGAGTTATTCTATCATCCCAAACTGTAAATTTCAATTGCTCTCCCCACTTCTTCTTGTTGATTTGCAAGGTCCTTCTAATGATCTTGAGAAATTTCTTGTTACTTGACTCAGCTTGTCCATTCCCTTGTGGATTTTAGTTTGAAGAATAAGTTAGATTGATTCCATATTCATTGCACATTACCATTAAAGGTTTGGCTCTAAAACACATGGCATTATCATATACAATCTTAACTGGAACTCCAAATCTATGTATGATATGATTCAACAAGAAATTCATTACCACTTGGTGTGTTGCCTTTCTAGATGGAATTTCTTCAACCCACTTTGTAAAATAATCAGTTGCCACAAGGATCCATTTATGACCAGCACTATAAGGATCTAAAATCTCACCAATGAATTCCATTCCCCATTGTTTGAAAGGAGCTTCAACTGATACAGGATGCAAAGGAAGGGAGCCTGAAGCTTTCAGTCTTCTACAGAAATGTTGGCATCTATCACACTTTCTAACTAGCTGGGTTGTATCTTTAAAAATAGTAGGCCACCAATAACTAGCTCTTAAAATCTTATGTATTTTCACTCTCCCAGCAAAATGTCCTCCACAAAATCCCCCATGGAAATAAGCAATCAACTTTGGAGCTTCATCTTTAGTTATGCATTTCAATAGGACACCTTCAGGGTTCTTCCAAGCTAGCCCAAGGTTTGTTATGATATATTTTTGAGAATCAAGCTTGAGAGCTCTTTTCTGATATATATTCAAGTGACTAGGACATCATAGGTGCCTGAGGTAGAAGATCACATCTTTGTACCACTTATAATTTACCAACTTTGCAAGCACATCTATCCTTTCTTCCTCTAGCTGATTCACTTCCACATTTTGCAAGTTACTCTCAGCCATGAGCTTGGCAAGACCCAAACCTATTACTAGCTTTATTGTTTGGATATCCATATCATATTCTTGAAATTTTTTGACCCATATACATATCTTGCTTGATATCTCCATGTATGATAAGATGTCTTTAACCATGATGTGGGGAACATAGGAAACAACTGTTGAACTCAATATATAAGGCCTAAAAATATTTATTGCTTTCACCAAGGAAAACACTTGTTTTTCCATGATTTTATACTTCAACTCAGCTACATGTAAAGCCTTTCTAAAGAAGGAAATAGCCCTCTTATCTCTATTCTCATCCTTTTGTAACAAAACTGAAGCAATAGTGAATTCAGAGGTAAAATAAAAGATTTGGAAAGGCCTCTTATAGCTTGGAGCTGCCAAAATAGGTGCATGCTTAAGTGAATCCTTTATTCCTTCAAATTCTTGAATGGAAACCTCCTCCCACCTGATAACTTGATCCTTTTTTAACATGCTTGTGATTGGAAAAGTCAGCTCAGCAAAATTGGAAACAAACCTTCTAATAAAATTGGTTTGGCCAAAGAAAGATTGGATGCCTTTCTTGGTTCTTGGGATAGGTACTTTGCTGATTGCTTCCACTCTCTCAGGGTCTATCATAACACCATCCTTAGACATAATATGTCCCACAAACTTGGCCTTTTGCATTCCAAAATTACACTTCTTTGGATTAAGAGAAATTCCATACTCCTTACATCTGATCAGCATCTTCTCTAGGTGTTGCAAATGGTCTCCTCACTGCCTTGAAAAAATAGTCACATCATCTTGGTAGACTGCAATAAACTCATTGATGTAACCAGAAAAGGAAACATCCATTTCCCTTTGAAAAGTGGCACCAACATTCATCAATCCAAAGGGCATCCTTATAAAAACATAAGTTCCCCAAGGCGTAGTGAAGGCTATCTTAATTCTTTCTGATTCTTTAACAACCACTTGATTGTATCCAGAGAAACCATCCAAAATAGAAAGCATTTCTAACCTTGTCACAAGTTGAAACATAATTTCCATGTTTGGCAAGGGGTAGTTGTCCTTCATGGATGCTTTTTTTAGATTCCTAAAATCCACACAAAGTCTGATGTCTCCATTCTTCTTTCTAACTGACACAAGGTTTGTAACCCAAAATGAATACCTAATGGGCTGAATGATACCACCATATCTCAATTTCTTCAACTCTTCCTACATTTTCATGGAGAGAAGTGGATTAATAGGCTTTTTTCTCTATCTGAATGGCTTAGTCTTGGCCTCAAGAGGAATCTCATGTTGGAACAAATCTTCTCTATATGCTTTTAGCTTTGAATAAGACCAAACAAGGTAGTCTTGATATTTCTTTAAGAGTTGAGCATATGACTGTTTTTCCTCTTTGTTGAGTTTGTTTCCCAACCAAATCTTCCTTGGTTTATCCCTGGTTCCCAAGTTGTGCTCTTTCACATCCCTTGAAGCAAACATGTTCCTATTAATGATGCAATCAACATTGCTAAAATTTGATTCAAGTGCAACAAGACCTTTATGAATGGTATTTGTTTTTAATTGTATAATATCCTTGTCAAAAAAAGTTTCTCTCCCTTCATTCATGCATACCATTGGCTCCCAATAAATTTTCTTACTATTAAACTCACCTTGGCATTGTAAGAACCTCAACACTTGTGCATCACCATCAAAGATTTGCCAATGTTTCACATTATCCGAGACAGCTGGCATTGTTAGCATTTCAATGTTATATTCACAAAATAGTGAAATGGTACAATTGTCAAATCTAGAGCCAAGTACAACCAACTTATCAGCATCACCATTAATACTTCTATCATGGTAAACAATGTTAAAGGAATCAAACATTTCAATCAAGTCCCAAACAACATGCTTATATTGTTTCATACGCTGATTTTTTGTGGCATATAACTTCCTTACTTTCTTTACAACCAGCTCTGAGTCTCCTTTTGCAACAATATCCTTCACTCCATACTTCCATGCAATTCTTAATCGTAAAAACAATGCCTCATACTCAGTAATATTGTTAGTGCATTCAAAATTAAGTTTGAAGGAAAAAGGAAAATCTTCCCAACTAGGAGAAAGCAAAACTATACCAACACCATTTCCAAATTTGGAGAAAACTCCATCAAATAGCAATTCCTTAAAAAAATGACCTAAACTAACCATCCTCTAACTGAAAAAAGTCACCAAATTTATCAAATAGTCCTTAAAATCTCTATTCAAAATGACTTACCTGTGATAACTTAGCTAGTCTTTACCTTCTTGTTTCCCAAGGACCATGAAATGTCATCAAACAAGTGAGATAAGACATGAAATTTATCATACATGTCATATGAAGTATAAAATATCTCTAACCATGTTTGACCATGACTTTCCTTTTCTAAATCTCAAGCCACCATAGCAAACCTCCTGCTCCAAGTCTAGGAATACACCTAAAAAGACCTGACTCAACCAATATAAGTCATGAAATTACAATGGAGACCACATGTAAACACTTGGAAACATTTTACACATCATATGGACCTTTCTTGACTTCAATACATCCTTTAAAAAACTTTGGAGAGCTCATACTTAGACCATGCACACTAAACCATGCTCTAAAACACCATATGACTTCACCAAACTCAGACACTACCAATCAGCCTTCATGTTTGATCTTGAATAACGCCTCATGTAGAATTACATGACACCCTTTACCATCAATGGATTTTATATCAATGACAACAACTAGACACAATGACCAACAAAATCCACCTTACGTTTCACTATTATTCTTCGTTAGTTAGGCTATTTCTAGTTAATTGAGTCTTGGTTATAAGGGATTTGTTATGAATTCTTATTTTCATTTAACTAAATTACCCATAAATTATTAATTTAAATGTGTTATGAATTTAAATTATTTATTATAACTTATAATCCAATTTTAATAGGGATTAAAGATTGCAAAGTAACTTAATTGACCTAGTTCATTAAACCGATCTCTTATGTAGATATGGAAGCAACTTTCATTCATAAGGTTTAATTTAACATTTCCTAAGGAAATAAAGACTTAAGAATATTTTCTTTATGATAATCAAACTCCTTCATTTTCTACTAATATTATATTTCACGTTGATTTTTGTAATCATCCCAATATAAGTTGTTAAATAATGTTACAATTAATTGAAACCAATATTCATCCATTAAATAAACATACTATGGATTCTTATTATTTTGTATAGAATAACTAAACACAAATGTATTATGCTTTCTACTATTATATACATAAATTTAATCAAATAAAGGATTTTTTAATTAAATTAAATTATTATTTCTGTTAAGGTACTAATGATAATTTTTTAATTTATTCCATAAGAAAAATTTATATATTGTAGAAATTAAGTATATATGTAGAAAAATGCTACCTATACACATAGTAACATAATTAGGCCTACATAATTTATTTAATACCAAAAATTTTACAAGATTGTAAAACAACTTCTTGTTGAAAATTTTCATAATGAAAACTTTACATCAGGGTCTTAAGCCCTTTTTCATTTAGGATTTCATCATAAAACTAAACATTAGAACTAGAGGTTTATAATAAACAAAGATTCTATAAATAGATATCCAACTAGTTATAATATTCACAAGTATTATAAGTAATCTAGGTAATCACTTCATGGCTTCCTTATTTACCTGTACAATCATAAGAATACAAATTATACATGTGTTCATTTATAATAATTGGCATGAAAAAACCTCCATATTTTCTATATCATAACCATTATAAAACAATAATAGCAGACATGGGTTGACCTTGAAATTCATATTACTAATATTCAACCTATTAACTATTTGAAGTATCAATTAAAACATCATCATTTTATATTAGTTTGTATTAACAAATCCAATTCAACATACCATGACAATCTTATATTATAATATAAATACTCAAATCCATATTACCATAATTACCTAATTTTAAGCTCAAACAAGACAACATAATAACCACTATAATTCAAAATCATTCTAATACATTCGTAACTTTTAAACTCATTAGCTACTCTAATATTTTACCTACAATGCCTTAGTATTCAAGATAAAGATCAATGTATAATAACTATTTTTATCTTCTTTGAAACAAATAAAGAACTGTAATGTTCTTTACACCTTGTGATGGAACCAGATAAATAAAAAACCAAGAAGAGAACTAACTATACCTCATTTATGTCCTCACATATTTTATAGAGGTCAAAAAAATTCAATTTTATATCGTAATTCCAGTATCTTTTATCACTTAGACCCTTTTGGGGTAATGCTAAAACCACAATGTCACATGCCTAGTTTTAACTTTTCGTCAAACAGTTGTTTATCTTCGAAGAATCTAAATCCGAATGAAAAAGGAATATTCCCTATTAAAACAAAGTCAATATAAGTAATTAATTTTAATTTCATTTCCTAAATAGCTATACAAACTTTAACAATGCTTCCTTTACCTTTATAACCATATTATTTCCAAATCAACAAATCTAATTACAATTTAGTTTAGTTGAGAGTTTTCTCAACTTGCTTCCTTTACTCATAATTTTTTTTAAATCCCGCAACCTTATATTTTCACAATTAATCATACCCAGGTTCATTATATAGTTCCTTCATACACAAAGAACCAGTTAACTAACACAAATCATGACTACCAAATTTCCATTCTAGTTTTCATTAATCTAAAATGTGTTCACAATTTGCATGCAAGAAGTATCTAATTCAAACCATCACATATAACAAATACTGCATATCTAGTTGTATAACTATTCACAATTATGAAAAATAACAATAAAAAATTTGTTATTCAATCACATTCAAGAAAATAACCATGCCCAATTTGTATTCAATTCACAATTAGAAAAAAAAACACTACCCACTTCCTATTTCTTTGTCTAGATACAAAAATAACTAAACCTAGTTCATATTTTTTTCACAATCAAGTAAAATACCATACTCAAGTTACAGTTTGACATACAAAGAAATATACCTTTATACAATGAGTAACATAACTATATATCCATATTTTTCATGAAACAAACTAAAAAGCACATAATTCAGAATATCGAAATATAGTTTTCATGTACAGAGAATAGGAGAAGAAGCTCATGCCTGTTATTTACATGCCTTGCCTAAATTATATTTTATTCCTCCTGTAACCTTCTCCAATATCATAAATGATAATAAAAATATCAAAACATTTAATTTTTCCAATAAGTTTCACTATTTCCTTATAATCATTTCCATGGTCAAGAAACATGTGTAGTGGAGGAGAAAATCCATTACCGCCATGACTAAAAAAATAATAGAGTCTCTAAATAGTCAAATGATCAAAATTAGAGAGAAAAAGGAAAGAGATACGACCTAATTAGGTTAGCTTCTCATGGAAGCTAACCAATCCCAAGGAGTGAGGCCATACCATTAATGACATAAACTCCAAATCATGCCACCTTAATTACCTTTCCACGTATTTCCTTATTGACTCCAAATTATTTTCCGCGTAAACCAAACTTCATATTTTCCAAACTTTTCTAGTTAAAATAGCTTAAGGATGGATCACATAGTACATGGCTAGGTTTAGACTAATATTCCAAAAATCCTCATAGTTATACCTTTTAAAATTTATGCCCACATTTAACATTATATATATATATCCATGTAATAATATTGCATATGACACCAACTAACATCTTCCATATATATATATATATATTTATATATATATATATATATATATATGTTTATGCCTTTATTAAAAAATGTTAGCGTATCCCACAACTTAATATCATTACCTAATATTACCTTATTTACATTCCACAATCTTTATATACCTGGAACTTCGAAGTGCAAGCCACTTAAAGGATTAGGTGGTCCCTTGACCAAACACTATTCATGAATCAAAGGTAGCCAAGAATAGAATGTGTGTGTGTGTGTGTGTGTGTGTGTGTGTGTGTGTGTGTGTGTAATATGTACTTTTATAAAACACTTATTACAAACAAAATGATCTTGTAAGTGATCAATCAACTTTGCTATCCTTACTGAGTATATGATATCATATATTAAATAGAAATTTCGGTGCAAGATAAGACTCCCAATTAACGAATTTATACAAATATGATGATAGTATATTGACCACTTAAAATATAGTAAATTTTGGGACTAAAAATAATGGGATGTTATAGATATCCAATCCCAACGCATATTTTTTACTGAATCTCTGCGTGATCGACAACCCAAGATTTCAAAACATTCCTTAATCACCAAGAAATCTATGAAACTTGCTTAGTCATTTGGTCTCATTTGACGACATGTTTGGGATTTTTTTTGAAATTTGATTAAATTATCCACACACACACACACACAAATCTAGATTGTAGAAACTAATCACTAAGAAATTTTTTTAATCTTTTCCAATTTTCCAATATTGTGAATCTACGAAGTAGTAGAAAAGATTTAGCATATTACAATTTTCTTACAAAAATAAAAAAAATCACGATCTTGCAGGATACATTTCAATTTACATCCTACAAGCACTTAGTGCAGGTAAGTCTATTTAAAACTTGTTTTCTATCATGTTGCATTGTTTTATTTGATTTTGTAAGTTAGGATTTTAGCAATGCTAAAATATATTAAAATATATCATTTTTTAATTTTACAGTATCTCGAGTTTCATTTATTTCCATGTCACAAAACACTACAATGCCTTAGTTAATTTTCATCCCATCACAGCCAAATCAAAAATTGTCCTTACAAGATTCAGGAAAATGGAAAATAAAAAGGGAACCTTATGAAATTTTTTTTGCAACACCTCCTAGTAGTAGCATATGAGAAATCACATCTTATTTTGAGAAACCATCTATAGAATCCCATCCTTCTCCAACATGAAAAAAATAATCAAGGGATAACGATTGTAGTATAAATGAAAATCAGAATGATTTGATTGATGATTTGATGACTGATGGTGTTAATGAAAACCACGATGAAAATGAAATTTCTCCCTTTGAATACATCCCATTGAATGAATTCGAAACTACCTCATTGGATGATTTACATTCCCACTTTATTACTAGGTCGTCATCACCTTCCCAATTGAATGTTGGACGTGAAAATTCTTATAGTAAAAAAAATTTAAATTCCACCACGGAAAATAATCAAGGTACACATATTTTTGGAAGAAAGTGAGAGGTAAGAAAATAAGACTTTAGAAGGAGGTCCAGGTTAGAGTGCATTTATAAGTTTCCATTTATGGAACCTTTCAAAAATGAAAATAAATATGAACCTCTCAAATAATGCAAATGTACAATTTTTAGCTAGAAATTAGGTAGGGACAAGATAATTCAACTTAAATTGGATACTATTGAGAAACACGTAGGATAGATATATAAAAAATAAAATTTTATATGGAGTTGTGAAGAATGTTACTAGATGGAATACTATGGATGATTGTTTACATATTAGGTATGAAAAATAATTTAAGGAACACAAGAGAATTGAAATAATAGCTAATGATAATGGAGGGACCATTACATCTCAATTTAACAAGGTCATTCAAAAAAATATTTTAGGTAAAACAATTTAGCCAGTTACTGGTTTTCACATTCTGAAAAGAGGTCATCCTATAACATATTTTCCTTAACAAAAGAAGATGTATTTTCTATGTCCCAAACTTTCCTCATTCACACTGGTCTAAAATTAGTGGTTGGGATTGGGAAAAGTGCATAGATATGGTTGAGAAAGAAGACATGAAAGAGAAGCTTAAGTTTGCACGATACGTTTCCTTGTCGATTGATGAGGTTACAATAGTAGATAATACTAATTGGGTTTAGATGAACATTTATACTATTGAGAATCATGTGATATATCCTCACTTAATTACTATTCAAAAGAGGAGAGAGAACTCCAATGCTAAAAATATTTTTTAATTGGTGATAAGAAATTCGAAGCAGATCGGTGGCATGGATGATTCTACCATTGCAAAAAAGTTGGTATGTGTTGGGGTAAATGGGGCATTTGTAATGCAAGGTCATCATAATGGATTGTGTGCAAGTCTCCAAACATATATTTTCCCATATATGATTTTCATTCATTGTATGGCTCATATAATAAATCTAGCATATAAAATAGTCATCAAATTTAAACCTATCATTAAACTTGAGGAGCTTGTTTGAGTGGTGCATGCTTATTTCTGTTGCAGTCCTAAAAGTTTCATGTAACTCCAAATATTTTTAGAAGGACTTAAAAATGGGCATAAACTATTAAAATATGTTGACAATAGATGGATCTTATTATATCAATAGTTTCATAGGGTGTACAATGAGTATCAATCCTTATTGGAAGTAATGTGGTAGAATCACATGGAAGTGGATAAGGCTCAATATTTGATACACCGTTTGACTGATTTAGAGACATTGCTGATGTTGTGTGGTATTATTTCTATCTTGGATGAAATGCCTCATTTAATTAAATAATCCCAAGAAATAATTATATATATTGCTGATTTTCTAGTTTGAGGAAACATGTTTGTTTGATAATATAATTTTTTTTTATCAATGAGACTATTATTTTGGGTCCAAAGTTTGATGGTTGGAATAATTTGATAAATATTTTTAATGCAAGTAGCTTTTTGAGGTTCAACTTGTTTGGATAAGTATGTGCTTATATCTTTGGTCATGAGATACCAATGCACCTGTTTTAAATAGTAATTGGTAAGGTTGAGAAGGTAAATTTCATAAGGACACTCTTTGATAAGATTATATCATAAACAAGGGCAAGGTTAAGATAAATTTCAGTTTAAATACTATAAGAAATAAGGGAACGTTTGAGTAGGGATGCTTTATTTGAAGTAATGGATTTAGTAAATCCCACCTGTTGGAATAATGTCCAAAATGAAAGATATTTGCAGGAAGACTACCACAAGTGATTGAATACATTGATTCAACATTTTTTAAACATGTTAATATCAAGGGAATGACTATTCCAAGTATTTGAAGCAAGAAATTTTTTATCAATAAATCCCATGAATTTACCTCTGCAATGATTAAATAATTTAAATGTTTCAATAATCCCTTAAAGTGTGGAGCAATAACCTAGCTATGGTAAAAAATTGGGTTGAGTACTATTTTGCAGGAAACCATGTCCAAGTTTTTCTCATCGGCTGAGATATGTCAAACAATGACTTTGGGTTCAATTTAAGCTGAGAGAATTTTCAGTTCCTTGACCTTTATAAATTCAAAATTACGAAAGAATCTTGAAATTTTTTTGGAAAAATGTTTGAGAATTTACACATCATGGTACGAAGTGAATAAATTTCCCTCTGACAGGGCTTTGGAAATATGGAAGTCAATTAATGAAAGGAGAGGGGATGATAACAATGCCACAAATACAATGAACAACCCTATTGCACTAGTTGAATGTTAATGAAGTGAGAGTCAGAAAACTAGTGAAGAAAATGATAGAGATGATCCACCATGAATACATTAGAATATTACATTCATGGATATGCGATATAGATGTTCATATAGTATATTCAAATATTACGTACATTGTTATGATAATATATTTTTCATTATTTTTATTTTTTTTAAAAACATAGTGGAAATTTGTAGTCTTCATAATAGAAATACATTATTCAAAAAACACTTATGTTTCTCATACACCTAAAAACCATTAACATAAAAGGTTTGTTAATGATTTGAACCACTATTTGTTGAAATGAACATTAACACTATTCCTCATTCAAATTTATTGAGATGCCTTGTATGAAAAAATTGAAAAGTGCAACAAATGGAATAATTTTCAAAATCAAATTACTCTTAATTATCTCATCCACTGTAACATGTTCCACTCTTCATATTTTAAAATTATAATTTGTAAATTAGAGTGATTGACATTTAACTTTGTTAGAAATTCATAACTAAGAGTGGAGATTTCCTTTATTGTTATACAGAAATTTACTAATAAGGTTAACAATTGTTTAACGAAGCCAAAAATGTTTGTCTCATCTACCTTCTCAAGAATTTAGTTCTTCTCTTGCATAATTTTTCCCTTAATGTTATTATGCAATGCATCCTTCTAAATGAATTGGCATGTTTTTTCAAAGGTATTAACAAACCAAGATTTACAAAATCATGTACCTTTCCATGCAGCTCATGTAACATTGTTTGACACTCATTCAACAATTCCTATGCTTCACCTAGAACCACACACTTCTGAATGATAAATGATTCATTTATTGAGGCATCAATCTGGTTTTGAATTTCTTTAGATGTTAGTTCCATGTCACTAAATTTGTAGATTGCTTTCAAAATTTTACTTGTTGTATTCTCTCTTGAATCCATCACTTTTCTGGTATTAGTTTCATATTTATAAAGCTTATAAGATATTCCCTATAGATTATCCATGGATTCACACAATCTAATAAAATTATCAATATTTTGGTTTATTCCCCCCAAATGATATCCATCATGTTAATCACTTATTTTTATTATATTTGGATAGTCTGGTGTTAGAAGACTATATTTTCTTTTGAGATTTTGTCACCTCCTTTTGCAATATTTCATTTTTTTCTATCTTCCTTCTGTAATCTATCTTTGAGTTTTCTCTCTTCTTCTAAAGTATGTTCCCATGTTTTGGCCTTTTCTTTTTCTACCTTAAGAACCTCTTGCGATAATCCCATTCTTTTTTCTAATCTGTTATACTTATTTTTTGTTTCCTGTAGATTTTTATTCACTTCTTCCAGTTCCATCTATGCCCATTCATTTATAGTGACTGTAGTCATAGAGGCGGTCAATTTTATCCTCTTATCAAACTCACATGTCTTATTAACTTCTATTTTTTTGTTTGCTTTCTCATTTTCTTGCTCTACCTCTAACTTTTGAATTTTATTATTCAACTTATTTTTCTCTCTATCTCCCTTTTAGAATGTTGTGAAAACCCCATCACTATTCCTTTTTGATACATTTATTTTTTCACAAGGTTATTATGGTAAAATCCATTTGAAGGGTGGTTACTTTATAGTCAGTGCAAACCATTTGATCCTCTAATTTTTAGAATTTGGGAATAACATAAATATATTACATGGTATCTATGTTTGGGTTATATGTAGGAAATACCCTAATTGTGGTAGGATTTGGAGTTACTATAGCCTATAGCATTTTTTTCTATTTTTTTTCTCTTTCTGATTTGTGGGAAAACTCACCTTGGTAATCAAAACATGAGGATTTTAATGGAATGAAATGCTTGAATGGAGGAGTAATTGAATTTTTAGGGGAATTTCCCTATGGATTAATTTTTTTTAGGGGTAGAACCACCTCTTGTAATTAATTTCCTTGAGGAAATAATACTAGGCATAAGAGTAATTGTATCTATCCCTATCTTTTACCTCTTATTAGGTCCTTGTTAGTCAATAGGAATTGTCTGTATTGGCCTCTTTAGAATAATATTTTGGTGTGGCACTTCCTGACCACTATTACTACCATCACTATAACCACCAATAATAATAACACTAAAAAATTCATTTCCAACTCCTCCTCTTGAATATTTAACCTATGGATGCAACGTATATTGAGGATTTGACTCCAGAGAATAATGTGTTGAACTACCACTTGTTGTATATAATTGTCATTTATCTGAAGCTCCAAGGCCTAACCTATCAAAACCTCATCTAGGATATACCTTTGGTGGAATCCAAATGCCTTGTCTTTTTGAACCCAAACCTCTACGAGTAAAACCCATCTTTTTGGCTATAACTCCCCCTATAGTATATGTTTATTTCATGCCTTCAATCAGATTTGGTTTATATGAGTTATCTCCTAACCATGGGGAGTGTGTAATTCCTCCTCAGAGTCAGACTAATCATCATTAATTGCCTCTACGGGATTAAATTCATTCCAAAATCTACTAATAACTCCATCTTATGGAATAGAAACGTACTCTAAAATTAATTTTTGATTGCCTAGGTCCCGCCTCATAGACCAAAAGGTAGTTAATTTTTACCTTTTATAATTTTTAACTCAAAAATAAACATCTAGATGCTTTGGAATTGTTGTCATACTAAATGTCTAGCATGAAAAATTGAAAAAAAAATCCTTGACAACTAAGCCCACACTAAAAAATCCTTGAACCGGGAAATGTAAACTTGCCATTCAACCAATTTCTAACTATGTAAACCCCATCATGGTTGAGATGGATGTGATGATTATATTTTTAAAGTGTGTTTCATGTACAGGTGATCTAGTTGGAAGCAATTAATGGATTCATTTTGATCCACTTTGAAGGAATTTCTCCTAGAGGCCTAAAAGATATTATTTTAAGTATTTTTGAACATGGTGAGTACCCCCAGGAATGAACCAAGAAGATATAAAGCATCAAGAAAATGTGTTTCAGATCTATGAGATCATCAGAGGAAATTTAAGGAATATTTGAAACAAAAATTAGGGTTAAGAATAATCTATGCAACACCGAGCTACTTATGGTTTGGTGTAAGGAAATGAAGGTAGTAATAAAGCTAGTGAGCTTGTTTTGAATGGTTTAGGAGCCTTGGGATGAATCAGAGAGAAAAAAGATACTCATAGGAAATATAAGAAGTCCTACTTCAATTTAAAATTTCTTTAGGAGATTCTACTATCTAGATTTTGAGATATTAGTCCAATAGTGTAGATGAATATCCCCAATCCTGGTGGGGATTCAAATGATAATTCCATGAGTTCTATAGAGAGTTGAGGCCTGATTGAAATATCAAGGTAAAATATATAATTCCCTCTTCACTAAAAATGTGTTGGTTTTCATTTTCATCATCATATGTTTTGGTGATAGTCCCTTTCAATAATGCATAGGCTTAAGAAGAATAAAAGGGGTTAAATTTCAAATTTTAGGAAAAATTGGCTCTTGAAACTTATAGGAATCATCTCATCAAAATTTTTTAGTAAAAATTATATAATTTTTTCTTAGGTAACTCTTAGGGATGCTCCTATGGTGAAGAATCACTCTCCAATATATATTTTTGGTAGTTGTTAGTGAATGTGGGGTTTTCAAAAGTGTCCATAGCACATTTTTACACTTGTGATGCACCTTTCAAAATTTTAACTTAGTGAGAAAGGTGAATGAGGTGCAAAAAATTATCACACTAAGGTAAGGAGAGAAAGGAAAAAATATTTCATCAATTAAGAGGTTTTTTTGGTTGTTAGGTGAGTGTTATGCACTCACAAGTTATTTTGCCCCCCTCTCCATGTTTAACATGACCCATGGTGCACCAAGGAGGAAATTATACTCCTTTAATTGGTGGAAAAGTGCATCAGGTGGAAAAAAGTGTGCCACCAAGAAAACTCCCACTCTATCATCACACCACTTCATACTAGCTTCCTAAGTCATGTTTTCTACTCACCTCACTCTTCACCATTGTCCCCTTCCTCATGTTGGATCCTCCCATTGAAAATTTTATCCATGATACTAAAAATTTTCACCCCATTTACACTTACTAAATGTGGTAATGGATATGAGAGTCTCCCATATCTATTAAGTAACCCCTAACTCACCATCAAACAAAGTTAAGAAAGAAAGGCCAAATGTGGGTCAAGGGGTGGGTTTTCCTAGTCTCAGTTAAAGGATGGGTGTCAAATATATACTTAGCCATATTTTGGGATTATTTAATTTTTTTTATCTCCATCCATTTTTGAAGGCAATCCTTCCATGAAGAACAAGACATGCCTCATGCTCAAATTATTCTTTTGCTCACACAAACCCCTACTCTGATCTCCATGAAATATGAACTCAAGCTTCCCTCAATGAAAGCCTTTGGAATGAGTGTTTAAATGAAATAATTAAATACCTCATCCATTCTGTATAGTCGTCTAAAACTTATAGCCATGGAAAACTTCCCACTTCAGATATACATATTTGCAGTGAGCCAAATGAGCTAAAAATTGGAGCACAAGATCCTAAAAAAAATAGCTTTCCAATGAGCACCTTCTTGCACCATAAAAATGGGTAGGATTGGAGTTATGAAGGACTGTTATTTTTCAGAATTATTTCCTATCAAACAATGATAAAATAGACCTATAAGTTCACTTTTTGTTTTGTGAAGATCTAGACAAGAGAAACCCCTAGAATTGAGAACAAACCATTCTTGTGAGAAGTAGAATTTTTGAAGATATTTTTCAGCTGAATCTGACACCACTTGGCAAATGTATATTTTTAGTAATTCCCCATTAAATTTTTTTATTAAGAGTAGTATGTATGAAGCATGAATGGATTCAAGACACTCATTTCATTCCCTAGGAGGGTTCTCAAAAGTGAAACTTCAGTGAAATTGCCAAAACTAGTCGCCTAGGAAGAACTTACTAAAAATAATAAGTGTCAAGAAAAGGATCAAAATGGTCATGGTTGTTCATCCTCCATTTCTCACTAATTTCAACCTTCTTGGAGGAAAAAATCATGCTTTCAAAAGGGTGGAAAGTGGAATTGTGTCTCAAATAGAAGGGAATCCCTCTTGGTCCTAAATTTTGGTTTTAGGAGTAATTTTGGATCTTAGTGTGCTTATCACTTCTTCTAATGGGTTGATCATAATTTTAAAGAATATTTCATCAATTTTCTCACCTTCATTCATCACATGGTTGAGGTATTATTCACCACATCTCATTGGTTTCTCAATATCCCTAAGGTTTGGTATCACAATGTTGAATTATGTAGGAAATGGTCTCAATTTGCATTAAAAACATGATAGTTTAGAGACATTGTAGTGTTTCAAAGGTTTAAGGCTTGTTCAAGTGAGGGAAATATTCCTTCATCATCTTCAATGATATTAAAATCCACTTCCAGTGGCTAATCAATCAAGGTACGATCTCACAGTGTGAAATGTTTCAGAGTTGGGGTAGAGCTTTCCACTAGTGCATCACAGTGTTGTGGAGGGTCACTATGTGTCAAGTTTTGGTCTTCATCACCATCAGATATAAATATTTACAATATAATATTCCTAATTGTAGAACTAAAATTTTAATCTACTTGCAGGAAATAAAATTCTAAAGAAACTACTTACCAAATTCTTCCTATCACAGAATTGCTAAAAGGTATTCTACTATCACTAGAATATTCTCTTAGAGAACTCTAAATCTCCTAATAACACCATGTCCCCAGAAATGGCACCAAAATGATGAGGGTTGTCAATCCTCACCATTAATAATGTCAATCTGGGTTGGTGTTTGAAGGCTGTATGCATTAAGAGAAGAAGATCTTGGAAAGTAGCTCCCTTAAACACAATCCAAACTTGCATAAATTGAAAGCACACATGCAGAAATTTAATGCATACTTGAATAAATTGAAACAAACTTGCATAAATGAAATAAAACTTACAGGAATAAAACACACTTGTATAAATTGAAATTGCTAAATTGAAAATAAAGGAAAGAGGAAAAGACACCTGCAGGTTCACAAAAGAAATTACATAACATAAAATGAAACAAAAATTTACAACAAAAGGAAAACTACAAAAATAAAGAAATAAAAATTAACACATTGATCCATCTTCCTTGGCATGAGTGGCCAACTCATTCCTTGGAAGAGGATATAATTCATACTTTTAATTCAGAACTTGCAGAAAAACTTACGTCCAAAGACTGGAAAGAAATAATAGATCTTTATTACTTGGGGAAAATAATTACATATCTCTGTGTGGAAGGTTGCATTTATAATTCATGCATCCAACCAACTCCTTATTTTAGGAAATACAATTTGATCTTATCTTTATTTCAATCCTAACAACTAAGATCTCAATCTCCACAAAATATGGAGAGAGATATATTATTGAAGTCAAATCTTATCTTGCTTATTTTAGTAAGATTTGCTCCCAAATATTCTCCTTGCTTTTTGGTAACAAGAATCATAATGATTTTATTCTTATAATTATTGGAAGGAGGATTTTTCTCAAAATATAATTTTGACTAAATGCCTTTCTTGAATTTTCCATTTGACTTTGTTGTTTTTTACTGTGGAACTTTTGATGCTTGTCTCATACGCTTTTTCCTCAGACTGCAGTTCACTAAAATTTTGATTTATCTTCATTGGTACAACCTGTTAGAAATTGGAATAAGGTTTTTTTTTTTAAAAATTGCTATGAACAAAAACCTCTCTCAGATTTTCTGTTTGACTTTTTCTGTTTGTGTTTATGGAATTTTTAGCGCTCGTCTGATACACTTTTCCTCGGACTACAGCTCACTAAAAGTTATATCTCTCTTCATTGGTATAACCTATTGTAAATTTGAATGAGGTTTTTGTTTAAAACATTTCTATTAATAAAAACCTCTCTATTTTCCATTTGAATTTTCTATTTTTGTTTATGGAACTTTTAGTGCTCGTCTGATACACTTTTCCTCAGACTGCAACTCACTAAAAGTTAGATCTCTCTTCATTGGTAAAACTTGTAGTAAATTTGAATGATTTTTTTGTTAAAAAAAATTCTATGAACAAAAACCTCTCTCAGATTTCCCATTGGAATCTATGAGTTTTAACAATCCCTCAAAAACTGTCATTCCATTGATGCAAGTTCCAGAACTAAAGTTGTCATTCCTTTTATGCAAGTTCCAAAACTAAATCTACAAGTTACAAAACTAAATATGATTTTAACATGAATTGAAAGTTCTAGAACTAGCTGACATTCAATTAATACAAGTTCTGGAACTAAATCTATGAGTTTCGGAACTAAACCTGCAAGTTCCAAAAATAACTCTGCAAGTTCCGCAACTAACTTAAAACAACTATAACTTTTGCATACGACCTCAGATTGAAATGATTATTTTTTGACATTGCATAATTTTTCAAGAAGAATATGAATATGAAATCATATTTTATTTTAAATGTACTTTTCATGATTAATTCCATGTTTCCCAATACTAGCATTATCTTTCCTTTATGGCGTGCATACACAAGACTTTGCATCTTTTCCCAAATAATCAATAGGATTAGTAAACAAGATAGATAACAAAAGATTTATAAAGAATGAATAAGATATATATCCTATACTCTATCTTAAGAAAACTATAAGTTCTTAGATTACATTTAAATCCACTTCCAAAGGTAACTTGGAAAGACAAAATAATGGTAATTTATGGCCAATTTATGGCCTCATAAAGAATCTCCACTCATACTTGGGAGAATCCTTCATCTCCTATCCTATTATTATCCTCTTCATTCCTCATTATTCCTTATTGTACATTGTTATCCAAATAATTATCCTAGTTATTTAGACAAGCTTACATACATATTTTGGTTCAGATATCTTCATTGAAAGTGGCATGTACCTTAGTTGTCTCCTTGGCACATTCACTTGCTCACTGTCTCCTCGCACACCCTTGTGCTCTTCCCCTTCTCCTTTGTCCAATATCCTTTTCCTCTTTATTCCACTCTTCCCTTGCATGCATCTTCTATGCAATCGACTTATTCCAATTAGTTATTCATCCTCTGCACATGCCTTCCACTCACTTTAATCAGCGAAGTCCCTGACCCTCTCACACACCCTACACATTACATTGTAATAGTTTCACCCTGACCATATGTTTTCTACTCACCATTTTTCCCCATTTCCTCCACATGCATTACAATTGTGCACGCTTTCCTTCTATATTTCTCCCACGCCTCATTCTTCTGCACATATAATTTTTCACCCTTCTTCTATGCCATTGCGTGTAATGTCATCATCTGACAAGCTTGAGTGTCCTTCACATAGCAAATCAAAGTGTGCCAGTTGGGCACCAAATACTTAAAAAAAATCAACGAGTGACACATGGCAGAAAAAGACAAATCATTTACACAACTAGCCATCCTTTCAGCTAATTAGTGTGTGTCATGTGTTTTGCGTGCCTAGGTAGCTCTAAAAAAAATTTAGATAGCCATATATTTTTCTATAGATCTCTGATTGGCATGTGCCTAGTCTCAATCAATAACTGTTGACATAGGCTATAGTGCAAGACATTCAAATTCAAATTCTTGGAAATCTCGTAGGCAAGAAATGTGAAAATTTCTTTATGGGGATTAATGGGTAGATTTGATTGCTCCAACCACCCGATTTAATCTGATCCACCTTCCTTCCTTCTCTAACATGCCAAAAAAGACTTGGGGAAACACATTTGACCGATTTATAGGTGAATTTGTAGGCATTGAATGCTTTTTGTTTGTGTTTGTATTTCAAATTTAGGTCTTCCCTCCCCTTCTTCTTCTTCCATCGATTCATTTATAAATGAAGGAGCTGGGCTCATTGTTAACATTAGACACTTGTGATCCTTATGCATTTTTCTAAGGACTTCATATTTCTATATTCTGAGTCACAAACCTCTATATCTAGCCCGTGCATGTGGATATTGGTCTCTCTCGCTATTGTAATAGTTATGTGCATTTCTGGAAGTAATGGAAGTATCATTTTTGTGACTATTCTCTATCCTAAGAATATTTGATTTCTTTCTTCTTGCCTTTCTTTTACATTGGATGCTTTTTGTGTCACTCTACATCCTTTGCAGCTCTATTTTTCATTGTGTTCCATGAAAATGATTTGATAAATGCATTTTAGTTGTGCTACGTGTGCCTAGCCTTATTTCCTACCTTTTCCTATCATTTTCACTTAGAACGGATGGTGTTCATCACTCTTTTTCCAGTGCTATCACCTTCTTTAGATTAGTTTTCCATTATGTTATCCTTCTATCCTAGTCCCTTGGCATTGTTAGATTATTTTTCCCCTTCAACATTAGGAGTAGTAGTAGTAGAAATAGATAGAGGAACCGACCTTCTTCAGAGACCCGTATCTAGCGCGCAAGGTCCCACAACTTAGAGATGGTTCCATTTTTGTCTTAAATAACATGAATCTTCTAGATTTGAGATGTGGGTGAACATTTAAACAAACAATAGTTTTTGGCATGCCAAATGGGACTAGCCGTGAAAGATTAAATTTCATATTGTCAAGTTCTAGTGTGTGGACTTAGTATTTCCTACCTTTGGAGGGTTATTTCAACACATCTTGTGTCTTCTAATATTTTTAGATCTCCTGTTTTACATTCTTGAGCATCTTTTATGAGAAGAGTACATACTAGACAAAGTGCTACAGCTAAAGGATCCTTCGAGTACCTCCATCTTTCACCAAGAAGCACACATAAAATATTTTTTGTGTGTGCATCCTCATCTCCAGTGCTTCACACGTACTCTACTCCTTAAAATAGACAAGCACACATTGCTATGATGTTACAACCTCCTCCTCTAATGAACTTCTTCAGTTTCACTGGAAGAATCCCACTCAATCTCAATGCTCAGCATGACATGCCAACAACCGTACTCAAGAGCATTCCATACTTCAAAGGAGAAAATCAAGCTACTCCTATTGAACAGATTCAAGATGTGGCCAATGTGATTTCTATTTACCTAATCACTCATGATGATATTGTTTTTAGGATGTTTGCAGCCTCTTTCAAAGGTAAAGTACTCCAGTGGCACCAAGGCTTTATACCTACTTCTATTGCTACTTGGGATGAGCTTCAAATGGCTATATGTAATTACTTTGAAGATAAATTAGATCATCCATCACTGGTGGAATAGTGTACTACAAAAAACCTTACACCTAATGAGTAGATGACTGATTTCAACATTAGATTCCACAAAGCATGGGAAAAAGTTCCTCAAGTGGTAAGGCCTATAGCCCAACATGATTTCTTGTATTATCTAAAGGCCTTGAATAATGACATTGTAGTTATGATTCAATCCATGGGAGGTAGAAGTTTACCTGTTGCATACAACATTTCCATAAGGGAAGAAAACATTCTCATTTAGGCTAGTAAGTTACTTCGTAGACATCCTATGCCCTTATTCCCAGAGATGTCTCCAACACCCTAACCTACTATTGCTTCAATCCTAGTACAACATGTATAACCAGTTGTATCCATGTCCTATTCTCCTGTGAAATAGAAAGAAGATGTAGAATTGAAGTCCTTAATTAGAAATTTGTCCAAAAAGGTTATATCATTGGAAAAGCAACAAGCGTAATCCTACAAAGGAAATTCTAATCAGGTGCAATGCCAATGTAATCAGCCTTGGTGGAATCATTATGGAAATTATAGATATGGGAAAAACCAATAGAATGATAGATGGCATGCTAATGCATACTTTCCTTTGCAAGTAATTCCTCCTACCCAACCCCTTCCAATGCCTAACACAAACCAACAACTTATCCTGGTTCAGAACAACATGGCACAATAATCAGAGTGGCGATTTCCTTTCAATATGCCTCATAGCCAATATAATTCTACCAATGTTGTGCGTGCACATACCTACATTATCCAGAATTCTTTTAACTGTGATCGTTCCATTAGCGTAAGTGAGCCCGAGAACCAAGAAAATCTAGATGTTCCTCATGAATCCAAGTTTATATTCTTTGGCACCGAGTATTTTTATGTAATCAATCAAGTTATAGATGATGCGAGTAGGCCATGCACCTAGGTTATAGATAACACAAGGTATAAAAGGATAATGCTCAAATCTAACATGTAATTTTCAATTCTAGCAAGACAGGGTAATCCTCAAAAGTAAAAGGAAGTAGCTAAAGCATCCAATGGTAAAAACTATCAAGTTCCTACACATGAGGCTCCACACAAAGATCCTCTTGAAGTGGCATGTACCCCTCCTTTGGTAGGTCAAGCCTCTACACCAACTACAGTTCTTGCCTCTGTGTCTAAACAACCAAGAAAATATGTTGTTGTTCCTCAAATGTAAAAGTTGGTGGGTCTTCCATTCAGCATTGTGCATCAGATGAAAAATACAAACATAAATGTCACAATGCAGGATTCCCTGACCATCCCATCTAAGTGCAACTTGTTGCATGAAGATCTGGCTCAACTCTCATACACTGAGCTAACCATACAGAAGCCATGTAATTCTATCAACATCTTCCAAGAAGAGGAGAAGTAAGTAAATTTGTTTAAATCCCACCCTTCTATATGTCTTTGATCATAAGTAAAAATCTTGTCCATAACTGCATGATTGATGTTAGCGCTAGTACTTTTATCATACCTAAGAAAAATATTAATGTCTTAGGTCTTAAATATAGCCCCTTGACAAAAGGAGTCCTGTAAATTTTTGGTTCAACTGTCACTACCATAAGAATCCTTGAGGATCTTGAGTTAACTCTACATGCATTTCCAAGTCTCACAATAACTCAAGATGTGTTAATCGCTGATCTACCCCCTTTATTTTCCTTATGTTTGTTAAGATATTTTACAGCTAAAGTGGGTGATTACTTGTCTTCTGATTGGACCTATATGTTACTTAAGACAGGGTATGGTACCCAGTTTACAATACAAGCTGAGCCAATATTTTCCTATCATGTATAGTCATATGTCCCATCCCCTCTCTAAGCTAACTATTTAATCCAAGAAGAATAGGATTCATCTTCTGAAGAGAAAATTTTTCCACCTTCTATTCCTGATCTAGTACTTTATGAGTGGGTGGAGAAGCACCATAAACTTGACCCATATGCTGAAGAGATGAAAGCTTATGAAACTGGGCTTGGTACTTACGACATTCTTGAAGAAGAAATTGTGGTACCGCGTGCACTCAAGAAAAGTGAAGAGAACCAAGGTCTATAGAAGTTGTAATTTTATGGATCCAGAAGAAGAAATGACGTGGGAGAAGGAGTTGTTGTCATTTCCCCTAAGGATGAGAAATTATTTTTTTACAAAGATTATAGTTTGCATGCTCTAACAATGTGGTAGAGTATGAAGCATTGGTGCATGGTCTCCTTATTTCTAAAAAGAATAAAATAAAGGCACTATAGATATTTGGTGACACATAATTGGTTATTCACCAAGTCACTAGCAGTTGTATGACAAATAATAATCTTCTCAAATATTATAGGCACAGAGTCTGAGATCTCCTTGAGATATTTGATGCTCTAAATCTTTAGGTGGTACCACAAAAAATGAATAAGGAAGCTAACCAGATGGCTACGCTTGGTTCACACTTCTATTTTATTGAGGAATTTATCAAAGGAAACACTCAACACATCAAGATGGTGATTAGACAATCCATCCCAGATAACAACACCACATGGCCAGTGTTTGAAAATGATGCATAAATCATCCAATTCATCCAGAATGAAGAAAAGTTCTCATCAAGCATGTAAGATGATTTACATGATAGCTATGGTGACCAAGTGATAAAGTTAAAGAAAAAAAAGTTACCTAAAGGGATGGTCACCTTAAAGAAAATGTTTAGCCCCAATGATGAGTTCAAGGGTGAAGAAAAGTATATGCACACCATGCAAGAAGACTTCTCCCCAATAAATATTACATGTAGAAAGGAGTTTTTTCTTAGTAAATATTGTGTGCATGATGAAAATCATGTCTTCATCTCTCTCTATCAAAAATATAGTGATATCCTTCATGGGAGTATGAATACCTCAAAGGTTGTGATCTAAGTGTTGTTCAACACTCCATTGACCTTGATCCTGGTATCAATCCCATCAAACCAAAGTAGTGACCATTCAATCCAAAGATAGATCCCCTCTTGAGGACGGAGTTATCCAAACTCATTGAGGCCAAGATAATTTTTTGATCAAGTATTCTACCTAGGTCATGAATCTAGTTTCAGTGCCTAAGAAGAATGGTGAAATCAGACTCTACGTTGATTTCAAAAATTTAAACAAGGCATGTCTTAAGGATAATTATCCTTAGCCTTCAATGGAGTATATTCTACATATTGTGTCCATTGCACAAAGATTATCTATGTTAGATGGGTATTCAAACTTCAATCAGATCCTGGTCAAGGAAGAGGATCAATTCAAAACAAAATTTACAACCAAGTTTGGGACATATGCATATCAGAAGATGAACTTCAGTTTTTCAAACGTAGGAGCAACATTTCAGTGTGCCATGGATATTACATTCAAAGGATATATCAATTAGTTCATCTTTCTTTACCTTAATGAAATCATAATATTCTCAAAGAAAAACAAAAATCACATGGCGCACCTGGAGAAATTATGTGAGATATGTAAAAAATATGGGGTATCTCTTAACCCCAAAAAATGTAACTTCAGGGTAGCTGTTATCAAAATTCCCCCCCAGGTTAAATTTCGATAACATGCATCAAAGGTGGCAGAAAGGCAAATAGGTTGATTCAGAAAAAAGTAAAAAAAAAAATAAATTTGGCTAAGTCCTACAAAGGGAGCAACTGGGACATTTGGGACGTCAAGGCGCGGATCGGCCGAAAAGCCTCCAGGTAGCCCAAATTGCATTTGGGACAATCGGGCCAGAAGTACGCGAAAGGCGCGAAAAGCCGATCCGGCTGAAGGAGGAGGAAGAAATTGGCTAAGTGTTGCTCAGGACGTTTGGGACAGAAAGGCCCGAACCGGGCGAAATAAGCACAAAAGGCCCAAAAACAAAGTGGGACAAGTGGTACAAATGGGCCCGAACCGGCCAAACCGGGTGAAATTGTCCCAAGCAGTCCAAAGGAAAATGGAAGAATCGGGCCAGAGGTATGCGAACCGGTCGAAATTGTCACAAATGGTCCAAAATCAAATGGGACATCCGGGACAGATGGACGCGAAGTATGCGGAAGACCCGGCAGGCCCGAGAACCAACCAAAAGACGCCACGTGTCTCAAAGAGAAAGGTTAAAAAGTCAAAGGGGCAAGGTTTGAAGCGCTGGCCTAAGCCAATAGGAATTGGACACATGTCCAATAGAGCAGCAAAGTGCGGAGCTCAGGAGGAAGTTAGAGAATTTGGTTGAGTTCCCCAAAAAGGCTAAAAGTAAAGGAAGCCCCGCGCCCTGTCCTCCAACAAGATCACGCCACGTGTCATCCAAATGGCGGGAGCGCGGGAAAGGGGTGAAAAAAGTCCCAAAATCATCAAAAAGTCAAAATTTCAAAGGACAGTCCGCCGAAAAGACGGAGGAGAGAGAACTGCTCGTCCAATCAGAGTGTGCCACATATCATCCAAGTGGCAGAGCGCGGGAAGAAATTCAAAAATCCGTTTTCACCCGTTCTGTGCCCTAAAACTTCAAATCGACATAACTTTCGATCCAGAGCTCAGATTTGCACGTTCTTTATATCAACGGAAAGCTTGTGAGATTCTCTACACGTTTCCAGGGTCAATCTTGCATTTTGGTTCAGTTTAAAGAAATAAAATCAGAAGACACCTCTGGCACGAAATAATAAGCAGAAGTGATGCTCAACTAACAACTTTAATGCAGCAGACAGTTCGCCACCTCTGCTAGACAGCTCGCCGTTTTGCCAAGATCCACCGCTTCCATCATTATGAGATGAGTTAAGTGCATTCTGGAGGTGGTTGGGGCAGATTTTGAATTCCTCTCTCTTTTCTCTCTCATTCTTCCTATAAATTGTAAGGAGGGGCTTCTTTCTAATGTTGGACATTCTTGTTTTGCAACCCCTCCCTTCTCTCCTGCTTCTAAGAGAATTCGTGGAGTTTTCAAGCCTCCCACATAGACTGTAATGCCATTGTGCCTTTTGGCCATTGCAATGTATCGAATTGATCCTTTGAGCAATATATATGTCTGTGATTGAATTTAAATCCTCTCATGTATTCATTGTTGTCATTCTAATCTCTCATTGCATTTCGGTTACCTGCGCATGGTGTGGTATTGCATCTATATGATCTGTGCTTATGTTGCAAAGCTTATGTTCTTCATTCCTCGGTGCATCACCTCCTTAGCTTAGGTTTATTTATATGCATTTCTCTCTCCCTGTCTCCTTGGTAGTTAGTTTAATTCTTCTTGGGTAAACCTCTGCGTTTCATTGGTGCATCTAAACAGAGGAATAGGAACCAGCCTTTCTCTGGAGAATTCTTTCTCAATTTTCAAGTCCCACACTTGGAGAAAGGATTCAATGTTATGTAATCACACTGGATGCATGAGCATCAACCTAAAAATCTGATGTACAACCAGGGGTGCTGTGATTTTGCATCAACAGTAGCACAAGGCAAGCTTCTGGGCCATGTAATTTCAAAGGATGGCATAACAATCGACCCTGAGCATGTGTCAACCATCCTAGCCCTCTCCCTTCTGACACATAATAAATCCTTTTAGTCCTTCCTTGGAAAAATCAACTTTTTTAGGCACTTTATTCCTAACTTTATAGAACTGGTAAGGCCAATCACCCTCATGCTCAAGAAAGACATAACGTACAGATGGAAAATAGAAGGAAAGGAAAGATTCGACAACATTAAGAAATATATTGCTTGTACGCCAACACTCATCAACCTAGATTACTTAAGGTATTTCATCATTTATGCTTAAGGCACTGATGGAAGTGTTGCTACTGTCCTAACACAAGAAAATGAACAAGGGTTAGAACAACCAGTGGTTTTCTTTAGGAAAACACTAAAGGGTTGTGAATTAAGATATAGTCACATAGAGAAACATGTCTACACCATTATTCACGTGCTCAAGAAATTTAAAAGTATGCTCATCATGAATCATATCAAGGTGTTAGTCTCTAACTCTTCTATTAGAGACTTCATCATGGGAGTAGAAATCAGTGAAAAAAGAGCACAATGGGTGACCAAAATCATGGAGTATGATGTGACCATAAAAGCTACCAAGATGGTAAGAGGTGACATGCTCTGCAAGTAGCTTGCAGAGGATGCACAAAATTAAACTGAGACTTTATTTTTTTTGGATGAGGACATTTGAGGCGTAGAACTTGAGTAGAATATAGACCCTGATATGTGCAACTGGATGAAGGAAATGATCACATTCCTTTCCGAGAGCACATATCCTCCTAGTTTAAACAAGGAAAAGAGAAGATATATGAGGTTAAAATCTATTCCTTATGTTGTGATTGATGGAATTATCTTTAAGAATAATATTGATGGCATGCTGTTAAGGTGCATCAACAACAAACAGATTTAAAAAGTGTTAGTGAAATTTCAAAATGAATTCTCTAGTGGACACTTCTCTGTCATAATACAACAATAAAGATCATACTGATAGGTATATTTTTATCTACTTATTTCATAGATGCACACAAGTGGGTCATAAAATGCAAAGAATGCATTTTCTTTGTAGGAAAGAAGAAATTGGTAGTGCTTGCCCTCTGACCAATCCAAGCCGATCAACCTTTTGAGAAATGGGGACTCAATTTATTAGGCATGATCAATCCACCTTCAAGCCTTGGATATAAATGGGTGTTGATAGCTACGAACTGCTTTACTAGATGGAAAAAATATTTCGCACTCAAGGAATCAACCGAGTCACTCATTCTTAACTTTCTTAAGGGTATAGTCACAAGGTTTTGCATTCCTCAAGCCATTATCTCTGATAATGCAAAATCCTTCCTTGGCACTAAGATCACTGATTGGGCTCTAAATATGGGCATCTATTTGAAGACTTATTACAACTATTATCCTCAAGTCAATGGTCTAGCAGAGTCAACAAACAAAAACCTAACTAGAATCCTAAAGCGCACAATGAACATCAACTGAAGACAGTGGCATACAAAGGTCGTGTGTGTGGGCTCTAGGTAGATAGAATCACAGTTAAGAAATAAATAGGAACTTTGCCTTACAATCTTATCTATGGCAAGGAGGCTACCCTTCCTTTGACGCTTGAATTGAAATCATTATTGCTTGCCCAATTGTTGGAGTTTGAAGGTAGCTCGGCTAGAGAGAATTCAGATGACCAAACTGGTTAATCTTGAAGAATCAAAGAGCTCTATCATGATGAAGCTAGAACAACATCAACAAGAAACAAATAAATGGTTTGACAGAAAGGCTATGCCTCAAACATTCAAATGTGGCGACATGGTATTCAAATGGGATGTTGACAGAGCTAAACCAATGCATCATTCAAAGTTTGATGCATTTTAGAGTGGCCCATACATCATCAGTTCATGTAAGGAGGCTAATTCTTTCAAGTTAACCCATCTTGATGGAGGCATGCTAAAAATCCTAGTAAATGGGATCTATCTCAAACCCTTCCATTAAGTTTTTTGCATTGTTCTGTATATATTAGAGTAGTTTGAAATTCCTCCAAGTGTGTTGCATGCACAATGTTTGTTTGTACATAGTTATTATTTCTCACATGCTTCCTACGCACACTCTTATTTTTTCTTCCAGGGTGCCAGTCTTCTTTCAGTACTTTTCAGTAGTTTGTAGGATTCAAAATAAAGTCAAGAAATGATCCTTCAAGTGACTTAGAGGGAAGTTCTTCACAACAGAATGTCATTTTTTCATGATTAAATAGTAGACTCCATGCCCAATGGATGCTCTAGGCTATGATCTCCTTAATCTAGTAGGAATATGGACTCAAAATTCAGTAAAACTATTATCTAAATAACTCTCCTAGTTATTTGGAAAAACTTACATACATGTTCTGGCTTAGAGATCTTCATTGCAAGTGGCACGCACCTCAGCTGTCTCCTTGACACATTCACTTGGTCATTGTTTCTTCACACACCCTTGCGCTCTTCCCCTTCTCCCCTTTCCATTTTCCTTTTTCTCTTATTTCCACTCTTCTCTTATGTGCATCTTACATGCATTCACCTTCTTCCTAGTAGTTATTCATCATCTGCATGTGCCTTGCAATTGATTCAATCAGCTAAGTCTCAGGCCCTCTCACACACCCTGCACATTAATTTCTAATAGTTTTGCCCTAACCATACGTTTTCCACTCACTATTTTACCCCATTTCCTTTGAGCGCATTGTGATTGCACACACTTTCCTTATATCTTTCTCTCACACCTCATTCTTTCATGCACATAAATTTACACCCTTCTTCTACACCATTTCGTGCCACTTCATCATCTAACAAGCTTGAGTTTGCTTCACACTACTAATCAAAGCACACCAACTAGGTGCTAAATCCTTGCAACAAATAAATGAGTTGCATGTGGTTGAAAAAGACAAATCATTTCCACAGTTGGCCATCCTTTTAGCCAATTAGCACATGCCACGTGTTTTGTGTGCCCTTGTGGCTCAAAAAAACCTTTGACAGCCATATCTTTTTCTATAGATCTTTGATTGGCACGTGCCTAGTCTCAATCGTTAACGTAGGCTACAGTAATAGACATTCAAATTCAAATTCTTGGTGGATTTGGTAGGTAAGAAATGGGAAAAGATATTTCTAGGCATTAATGAGTAGATCTGATTGCTCTAACCACCCAATTTGATCTGATCTGCCTTCCTTCCTTCTCTAGCATGCCAAAAATACTTGGGGAAACAAATTTGCTAGATTTGCAGATGTATTTTTTAGCATTGAATGTTTCTTGTTAGTGGTTGCATTAACACTTATTTCACTAAATTAGATCATATTCTAATGAATTTAAACTCCAATATTTCAAATATTGGAAGAAATCCATCTCTGTTGTTGTGTATATTGGATTCTATTTTTGGATATAATGGATTCCATTAGTAGCAATATTGGATTCCATTAATAGTAATATTGGATTCCAAGACTGTCAATATTGGACTTATTCGAGTTCCAATTTTGTTATTATTGGATTCCAATTTCCCTATTATCAGAATCCAATTTTGTTATTTCTAGATTCCAATAACGCTATTATTGGATTCCACTTTTACCACATAAACCAAACAACCACCCACTTACATAAGCCAAATGTGCATTAAATTACATAGGCCAAGTGACCGCTAAATTTTATAAGCCAAGCCACCGCTAACTTCAAGATAGTGCGTAAGTGATTATTGTCATTTATGTCACAACTATTCATGCATACCTTATTCAAATCAATAAACATTGATGTTGAAAATCAATTCCTTGAACTTCCTCGAATGGTGTTAAATTTGGTGGTTGTTTAGACGTAACATTATTTCAAATATTTTATAGAACTCACATGTGTGACTCGCATGTTTAACAGGTGACCATCAATATTTATATACATTTATATAAATAATTTATTTTTATATATTAAGCATAAATTAAAAATATGGAATTTTCATTTATAAATTTAGTAAGTAGAGTATGAGTGTGAGTGATCGCACTTACAAGTTTGATTGGTCACACATCTAAGTGCGAGACTCGAGTAACACATCTCTCGTCTCACACTTTAAGTGCATTTATCGACTAAAACTACTAAGCATGAGTATCCACTCACACTTCCTAATTGTCAGTCTCAAATCACACTTCTAAGTGCCAGTCTTGACTTGCACTTCTAAGTGCCAGTCTTGACTCACACTTCTAGATATGAGTCTTGATTCACACCGCTAAGTGCGAGTCTTGAATCACACATCTTAGTGTGATAAATCACCCATAAAACAATTTTTGGGTAATAGTAATTTGTCAACTATTGTTTAAAAATACAAAACAATGTTTATTGATACCAATTATTCTATATAAATTTTAGTATTTTTAATATATATTGATATAAATTTTTATAATTTATATATAAATCTATCTTAATAACAAATGGTTAAATATTAAATACGTAATTCCTATGTGATGTTTATTACAAAGATTTACAAGTATTAGCAGTATCAATGATAATGATTTTGTAAGGAAAAATGCTAATTAATGTTGCGTTTACCTGAACATTAATTTTCCATTAATTCAAGCTATGTAATATTCACCATTTAAAAGTACATGCGCCATTTGAAATATGTGTGCTATTGGAGCATGTAACTATTGTCAGCCATTAATTAACCATTTGATGAAAAGTAGTGTAAAATCATACGCGTGCCCTCCTAAATTCACGCGCCAATGAAATTGGCAGTTAGATTTGTTTACATATCACTATAAGTAGAAATTTTTTGAGTTTATAATTTTAAAAATTTCCTTTCTATTCTCCTCTTCAATGCATAAGCTTATTCATCAATAGAAAAATCTCACTAGTGCAAGCGTAAAAAATGCTTTGCTCAAGTTCTGGAAACATTTTTATTTCCTCTTCGTCCCGAAAATTAGTATGCATTCTCACCTTCATTCCCTCCAAAACTACCAAATTATTTTAATGTAAAATTTCCCATAGATGATTAGGGATTATATCCATGTAAAATTTTCCATAGCTGATTAGGGCTTATATGCATGTAGGAATTTTGTAAATAATTAAATGGAAGCAATTTTGTTATTCAATATTTTTTAGAAGGTAGTTTTGTTTATCAAATAAATAATTTTGTAATATATTGAGCATTTTTTAGAGTAGTGAAAGAGGACGGAAGGGATCACATCTTGATAGTGAAACAACACAACTTAATACATGATAACATGAGAGGAAGATTTATAGAATTTTTAAAAAACCTAAAACACCTGTCAAGAACTTGTTTTATTGAGTATTGAAAAAGAAGCTTGGTGGTATAGATGGTGGCTCAATTTGCACAATAAAAAAGTGAATATTAGAATTGAGTTATGGACCTGGTGGTGCACAGGAATAGAAAAGAAAATGTTTTTTATACAATTGATATTATTTTGTTGGCCTTATTGTTGTCCGCAAATAGTCCTCCGTTGCACATAATCAACAAAATTCAATGGCTACGACATTGTTGACATTGTCAATGAGAATATTTTAGAAGATATTCATGTTATGAATGAGTTGCCATTGAATGTGTTGGTGATGGATTACAGTGACCTGCTTGCAAAAAAATATGGTAACGTAAGAGGGGGAGAACCAAACATAATTTAGAGAACAAAAGAACAAATACAGATTTGAGAAAGGATAATTCGAGGACCAAGGAAACTCTAAGATGCTACTATTATGTAAGAAGAAACTATCCTCAAAACATTTCAAAAAATGTAATTTTTCTCTTTTTACGTCGTGGCTATGTGGCTTTTTGTATTTTTCTGCCTACAGGATTTCTCTCTTCTATGCTTCAATGTCATATTATTCCTTAAGGACCTTTTTTTAAAAGGATGTGGGTACTTTAAAAACCCCCATATTAACTCTTATACAAAAAAATGGACATAGTTTTATACATCAAAATATGTTGATGTGGCATAATGTAACAAACTCTATGAAAACAATATATTCCTTTATTTTGTTAATTCATTTCGATTGATAATATCCAATTACTAAGGTGTAGCATAAGCTAGTAAACGCTAAACTAAAAATAATATTATTTGAATTGTTAAATGATAGCAATCCATAAGCTCAAAATTTTATATTGGGGAAGTAGTAGCTTACCTTAGTGGGCGCTAAACTCAAAACAACTTACTTAAAAAATTTCCTCAATCCACCAATCAAAGTAAAAAAAATCTTTAACTTTCAACTTTCTAATTTTTGTAATTTATTTGAATAAATTTTTAAACTATGAAACTTATTTATATTTTTATTTATTTGTTGGTTAATATTGATTTGAAAAATATGAGGCCTTGTTGCAACATTGATTTATTATATTTAATAAAAATCATAATTCTATGAAAACAACCACACAACTAGCACATCTCCCATCTGTGAGGCATGAAATTGCTGCTTTGTCTTGTTTAATTTAAAATATCATTAACAAAATTACTATTAAAAATATTTATTAAATATACATGAACATAATTATTGGCTACTTTATACATGGATTAAGAAACCTAGAAACCTTCCAATAGAATGCATCGTGAGCATCACCAAGAGTGAACAAAAAATAAATAGGACAAAAAGGGATAAAACAACTTATCCCAAACTATAGTCCAACAGATCAATACAAGGATAAATCACAAACCATGGAGGGGAAAACATCCCAAATGATATAATCCACAAACAGTAAAAAAATCCTCTAAAAACCAATGGACTAGTTATTTTTCAAATGTTTCATATTATCATACTAATTGTTTGTGATAGGGATGTTTTCTTCAACTTGCTCTTCCTTAGCAGAAATCCTGAGATGGAGATTATACCCATGAACTTTGTTTCCCTGCTCCAACTTGACAACACACCCATGCAACTCCAAAACCAAACTTTTTATCTCTACTATATTGGCCCTGATAGAGTTTTGGGTGATGCAAATTTTCTTGGAGGGGTCAATGCAATGCATGAAACTATTTCCCATATTTGTTCCAACTTCACCTAAGGCCTCCATATCCATTTCCACCTAACTCACCCTAAGAGAAATTTTATAAAAATCCACATTCCAACCGAGCTTTGCTCTTTCTTTCCCTTTATATGACTCCCCTTTCGTATCAATCAGAGAATATGCAACCCCAGTTAGGGCCGAATTAAAGGTTGGGAGCACCCCAGGCAATAGTTTGAGTGGGCACCCTCCTCAAAAATTTATTTAATATTTTTTTCCATAAAGTAAATAAATAAAATTTGTCTATATTTTTATATTTTTAAATTTATATCATGGTCATAATGAAAAAATAATATAAATATATTAATAAATTATCACAGAAGGATGAAAAATATTCCATGGATGGAATACATTAGTCATAGGAGATGCTCATAATGCAAAAAATACAATATTTTATACAAGGTTTCTTATAATTTTGATTTAGCCATATCAAGTAGGTGACATGAACTCTATCCTGAAATAAAACACCATTTCTTTGCAAAGAAAAAAAATGTTTATGTAGCTCCCATGGTTTTGTGAAGAGTCGTATTTGGACTAGGCCTACGGGTTCCTCCATAAAAAATAATAGAAAATTTCCCCAAAAAATTAAGAATAGAAAATCAAATACATTTTTCCTTTAATTATACTCACCTCTATTGAATACACTAGCAACATTATAAAAATACATTACCCTTTTTCTAGAACAAATTACACACCTACATAATTTGGAGCTACATCAAGTAATGGGTAACAATACCAAAAAATTCATATATGCTTATAAATATGTGATATTTTCTTTTAGTTGCAAAAATATTACAAATCATTTTTATGTTTATGAGTGAAATTTATGTTACTATACAATAATATCTATAAATGGGGTGATTAATATTAAGTCTTTAGATAACTTATTTTAAGGTTAAGTTCTAAAATTAACCGATAAAAAGAATATTTTTAGATTCAAGCACCCCCTGACTGTTGACGCCCTAGGAAAGTTCCTAGTTTTCCTAAGGCTTAAACCCCCTCTGGCCCCAGTACTAGGATTTTCATTCCCCTAAGTTGCCTTTCTATTCTTTCTCCTCAGTTTGTTCATATGGTCTATAAGCGTACAATTTTCATATGAATCCTAGCATGTGGGCTCTAATTCCTTTTACACCACTATTTTACCATTATTAAAAAGTAAAAGAATTAGTCCATGGTGTATCAAGGAATCAATCTTTCCCTTTTGAAAATCATGCACTGACACATAGAGTGACATAAAAAAGAAAAAGGGAAGGCTCATAACAATCTTATGCCTAAACATATTAAGAATAATAAGATGGTGAGTAAATATATTTCTATAATTCACTTCAAGTGTAATGTACCTCATAAGTTGGAGGCAGACCATATTCCAAATATCAGGGATGTAGAATCTAGCTATACCATCTACCAGTAGGTAAACCATTTCTTTACCATGGAAGAAAGCCTCAATCTGTGCTTACGTCTGGTGTGTTCTTGGAATATATTTAAGCCCTCCATCTCCATTCTATTCACCTAAGCTATCGAGTCCTCTGAAACTTGAATATCCATGTTGCGGATCACCATATTGCCATTGTTCCATGCCCAACCAAACTCTAATGCAAGATAAGGATCAGACCCCTGACTTTTGAGATGAAATTCCTAAATCCCCTAATTTTTTAGAATGTTCCACAAGGAGGGGTTTTCCTTTAGGGAACCATAGCTCATGGGATCGGTTCTCAAATGACCACCTCCCACGGTTTTAGTCGATTGAGATTGAAAATGGAAGAAACAATGCCCAAAATGAGTTATAAGAAAAAAATTAATATGAATCCCACCATATATCCTACATGTGGGAAGAGTCTTGTTAACCATAAGTACAAGGATGACATCCTAATGAGAGAAAATATCCACCAGCACATCAATAATTAATGTTATTATTGAAATTAATAACATTAGTGATATCATCTCCCCTCTCAGATAATTTAAAATTACTATCTTTATCCCCTGATTTAGCAAGATGATCTACACATTTATTACCCTTTCTCGGGGTATGAATAATTAATTACATTTATCAAACTCTTTTAGAAAAATTTATTTAGTATCTTTAAGGATATTTATTATGGTCCAATTATTAATGGTATCCTTTCTCACATTGTCTAGTGTTAAAATCTTGTTTTGAATAGCTAACCAAACATTGGTGAGTAAATCCTTAATCAAACTTTTCCTCTACAAATACTTTGCAAGACAACATATGTTTAAAAAATGAATATGTTTAGTCCAAGAACGTATATGTCAAGTGTTATACTTAATAATTATAGTCATTTATCTCTATAAATGTACGTAGGAAAAATAATGTAGGACGTTGAAAAGACATCAAATTATTTTATAAGCACGTTCAATATTTTTCATTCAAACAACATATTATAAGTAGAACATAAAAATTGTTTTGTAGTAAGTAACAAATCTTTCAACTAAATATAATTTTTGTCATCTAATCTTTACAGTTAAATTCCATTTAAGGAATATAGTCTTCATGTTGTTAACGTTGGGGAGTAAATCCTTAGTCCAATTTTTCCTCCAGAAATCCTTTGCAAGACAACATTTATTTTGACAATGAATATGTTTGGTCCAATAACTAATATGTCAAGTGTTATACTTAAGCATTGCAGTCATTGGTCTCCATAAATACATGTAAGAAAAGTGTTTTTGTGAAATCAATTGATCTAGGACCTTTAAAACACACTAGACTATTTTAGAAACATGTTCAATATTTTTTCATTAAAAAAATAACATATTATAAGTACAACATAAAAGAAATTTTGTAGTAATTAACAAATCTTTCAATCGTTTCAATGATAAGAACTTCTAACATCCATGAAATTAGTCACACTTCTATTTGAGTAATAAAAAATTTAAAAAATAGGTTACAAATTTCACTTCAATTCCAAACTACTATATCTTTTTTTTGTTATACTAATTCAATACTCCAACTAGGAGGAAGTTCATTATGAGACTAACACTAGAGATACTAGTGGAAACTAAAATCAATATGTCTTTCTTTAGCTTGTTAAATGTTAGTGACTCGTTAGCTCAAAATATTATATTCTTCAAATAAATTCACCCGCTAAGCTCAAACTAGTTTGATTTAATTTGTTAAATCCTAGTGACCACTAAAATCATAATAATATCTCACTTTCTTTTTTCAAAACCATGACACTACAAAGATCCAAATATTATGTTGTGTCATAAGCTAGTGGATGTTAAGTTCAAAATATCATTCAGTAACTTGTTAAATGAAAGAGACCACTACGCTTGAAGTAATATAAAAAACCAACTGCCGATTGTACATGCAACAAAACAATATTGATTCAAGTTAATATATATACCCAAACTAGTATGAAGTCACATAAGAGTTCAATATAAGAAGAAATTTTAGCATCTTGGAGGTTGGTTAAAAGATGAAAAAGTTACCACTTCAGCCAGACCAGTTACCAAATCTTCTAGAAGGCTGAAACTTGATACCCCTGTTGTGGGGAAGGATCCTCAAGAGATTGAAATTACAAATAACATCCTGCATATTAGTAGTGCTATTTCTTAGGAAGCACATATTGAGAGCTCCACAAAAAGGCTGGAAGCCTTAGAAGCTGATACGAAGTTGCTGAAGGAAGAGGTTAATAACTTGGCTAAGCAAAAAGGTAAGAGAAAGGAGGAGGAGGTGGCTATGGATAATAGCCAGGTTGAAGATATATACAAGAAGCTAAACTCCTTAGACACCCGTTTAGGGAAGGCCAAGACTCACCATGATTATAATATGGCCATTTTTAATGTAATTGAAGAGTTTATTGAATAGCATGTTCGTAGCGTCTCCAATCTCAGCGGAGTTCCGGCAACCCTTTGGGGCACTGATAAGGAAAGCAAAAGGACCATTGAAAAGTTGGATGTTACTGATTCTGCACATATGATGACATTGGCTATGTTCACCTCTTGGTAGAATATCAAATCCAACATTGAAAAAGCTGCCAAGAAGTAATTGTGGGTGCTTTTGCTGCACTTCTTTGTAATTATTGTTGTTTTTTTGCTATCTTTTTGCTGCTTTTCTGAAGTGCTCATGTTGTTTTTGTTTTGATGGGGTAGCTGCTCTTGGGCTACTTTGGTTTTCATTGTCCCATTTGGATCTTGATCCTTTTTGTTCTAGTTCTCATTCCTATTCTGGCTTCTAGGCCCTCTTTTGTTCTCAAGGGTATAGTCCCTTTCAAAAAACTATTTTCCAATAATAAAAAAAAAGATGAAAAAGTATATTATTCTTTTCATGTACCTGTAATTGTGAATTCAATTGTACATGTAAGAGAACACAAACCCAATAAGGATATTATTTTTTCCATGTACATGTAATTGTATCTACATTTAATTTTATCTTGGTCTGAACTAAACACGCCACTCTCCATTGAAAAAATCAGACCCGGGATGGAGAGGACTCATAGGGATACATTATTTTCCACTGAACATCAACCTCATCTTATTCCAGTCAAAAATCTTTTTGTGAAATTACCTTAACAAATCTCATAAAAAATGTCCATCACAAGTGATGTTTGTGCTCCCTATAACATCTTTGTGCTTACCCACTTCATTTCCATGTGCAGAATGAACAACCTTGGAGAACCTAAATGTAACAAATAGAAGTGTCAATAAAGAAATTCTAATAAGGTATTGATTTATGATTTTTTGTCTGAATATCTATACAGTATGAAATCATGTCTAATAATGTTAGTTATTTCACCTTGCTTCATTTTGTTTGCATATTTTTCCTTTATAATATATATTAACTAAATACATCTACTATTACTAACATTTAGACCTTCAACCTCCACTAAATGTAGTAATTGCAAGAACATTCAATAATTAATTTTGGCATTGGCTGAATATTAACTAATATTAAATTTTTTTAGGTTATGTTGAGGAAATATCTCTTTTGGTGGCGGCAAAAGGATAAAGCATTTGTGATTTTCTTGGGAATTTATGACATTCATAGATTGCGTTCGTGTGATGGACGGGATAAATTAATAAATATTAATAATTATGACATAATTCAATTAGAAATCTTAGAGACATGAGCTGAAAATGGAATAAAGGTGCCCGACATCCCTATTTAAGCATCACCTATATCAGGCCTTTGGTAATCACTATCAAAAAATCCCTATTCACTATGGGTAGCACCAACAAATGAATTAAGCCTTCTTCCTGTGAAGAGGTCAAGGGCGACCGTATGGAATATTTTTCACGATGGTGGTGTTATGTCATTTATGGAAAGAATGGTTGGTCACTTTGTTAAAGTAACATGCAGTGTGCTGGAAACCTGGAAGAAAGGAAGAGTCAAAGTGGGAAAGACTAAATTTCTAATTTTGACAAAGTCCATTACAATTACAATGGGGCTCTCTGTGGAGGGAGACATTTATTTTCAATGCTTGCTTCAAGAGGAGATGGAGGATTTTGTGTATCTTGGTGAAAATCCTACAATTTATCACTAAGGCTATGAATGGGACTCGCTTCCACAACCTTGGGATAGGTTTGCTGAGAAATTGAGGAGTTATTTCACACTTTAGAAATGCTAAAAAGTGATCTATGGACCTCATCTTTTTCTTTTTGTGCATCTTCGACATGATTGGAAGGTAAAATTTATGGATTTTCTATTTCAAATGCTTGAGAGGTCCCTTAAAATGGCTATAGAATATGATGGTCCTTTCCTACACCAAGGCCTTTTGTATTTTCCCTTTAAATTGAAAGCTTCCCAAAAATAAATATTTTTCTTCCCCTCTAAGCTAGGCAAGCAGCGTCATGTCCCCTTTCCTCTTCTGCAACTAACTCCATATATCTGTCATCATCACCACCACCTTGGTCTCCCTATTGACTCTGATTCGTACACCATAATCATTAGTCCCCGTTATTTTTCTCTTAAGTCTCCCTCATCTTCTTTGGCAGCTCAAAACCCTCCAGAAACATCAAAGCACTCTCTTAGGGTCTCTGAACCACTTTCAGACCTAGCATCTACTTACTCTCCACCTCTTGTTGATGATTCTCTGGCTTATCCTCTCATCTCCACTGACATTGTAATGGCTACAACCATCTCAACTCACTTGATCATGGAAGCATGTGTGACTTCGCTCCCACCATTTTACATGGGTGTTAGCATGGACTTGGAAATTATAGGTGTGTTGTAGGATCTCTCCTCATTTTACCATGATTCTCCTATGTCAGAGAAAATGGGCTCCCCCACTACAACTTCAGAACATAAGGAGCATTTAGAGAAGATATCTCCTGATCTGCACGAGGCCATTGAAAATTATGTTTCACTCAGTATCAACTATCAAGGAATGGAAAAGTCACATGGTCATGACCTGGATGAAAATCAATGAAGACTTCCTAGAAGACATTAAGTTAGTGGACATGCTGGTTTAAGGAAGGCCTACTGTCTATGCTAAGGATATAGCAACTATTCTCATGAATATACATAAAATGTAATTTGGATTTGTCCAGTTTAAGAATTTTTGGTTTTTGGTTTTCATTGCATATGGTATTGTTGTCTTCTTGTTTCACTATAATACCTGGCCATGAGGATTTTTTTGTGCAAGTATACAGGTCATTGGGAAAACCCCCTTTTACTCTAGTTCAAAATAGTTTTATGTTTTGGCATATCATAGTTGCAGCGAAGCTCCTAATATGTTAACAAGTTTTCTTACATCCTTAAGATTGTTATGCTCCAAATTTTATGTCTTGGTATAACTTAGCGGCTTCTTAGATGAGAGTATCCTACTTTATTTTGAAAAATCTTAGCGATGACTAAGCTCCAAAAATTTATAGTGTGGCATAACGTACCATTTTCTAATATCGAAATATAATTTTCTTACTAGTTAGGTGGTAGCAAAAACTAAACTCAGAATATTATATTGTGGGTTTAGCACTAGAAAATTTATTAATATTTGCCTCTAGTTTGTTAGATGTTGTAAAATATCTTAATTATGAATGATTAAACCCCAGTGATGAAATCACCAAATAACCTGTTGTGGAAAAACCTAGCTGCCACGGAGATAAAAATAAAATATTGTTTAAGTAGCTAACAACCACTAAGATAAAACTCTATTGATTTAAATTTACTAAATCCCAATCACCATTACAATCTAAATATTATGTTTTGTTGTAACCCATTGAAAGCCAAGATAATAATATCTTATTTATTTTGTTTAAACCTAGTGAGAGATAAGAACCAAATATTATGTTGTGTCATAATCTATTGGACGATAAGTGTAAAATATCATTCAGTGACATGTTAAATGATAGCAACCACTATGCTCAAAATAATATATTGTGGAAGTACCTAGTCTCCGTGAAGTTTAAAATATGTTAATTTAATTTGTTTAATCCTATCGACCGTGACCTCCATATATTATATCATTGTGTAAAATTACATCATCTAAGTTATAAAGATCTTCCTGTAATTTTTTAACTACTGTAAAATATCGTAACTATGAATTATTGAACCCTAGTGAGTTAAATCTCCAAATAATATGTTGTGGCAAAAGCTACCAGTTGCTAAGCTTTAAGTATCCGAAACAACTGGTAGTATCCAATTATTATGTGGTAGCATAACCTAGCGGGTGCTAAGCTTGAAATATATTAATTCCAAATCTTAAATGCATATAATGAATTAAAATATTTTATACTTGTCTTGATTTCTATAAATATATCCAAAGTCATTGTCTTTCTTTTTTTGTTAAATACTATTGTTTTCTTAGCTCAAAATATTTATATACTTAAGTTATTACATTCTTTTGTTAAAACCTAAAGATTGCTTATATCTTGATTTAATTTATCAAATGCTAACCACTGATAGGCTGCAAATATTGCATGGTGGCATAAACTAGTGGGCATTATGCTCAAAATATATTAATTTGAAATATTAAAAACATACAATAAAGTAGAAAAATTTATACAGATCTTGATTATTATACATTTCTCCAAAGCCAACGTGGTTGATTAACTTAGAGGTCGAAAACCTCAAACCAACCTACTTTAATTTATCAAAACGTAGCAACTTATAATATTTTAATAAAAATGGTTAGATTATTCCGAGGGGTAACCTTTTTTGGCGGCAATAAGAGGATACGACATTTGCGGCATTAATGGTCATTTATGACATCGATTAAGGGTTATAAGCACATGACATGTAATATGGCATTGAAAATTTAATATTTTGAATGGGAAGCATGATATTTATGATAAGGATATATAATCAATGATCTTCAGTACTATCATGCCACACTTATCCCCTTTCATGTGTTGTGCATTGGTCGCTTTATATCTCCAGGCCAGATGGAAATTTCACTACCTTTTTCCTCTTTTTCGTCTTTGGTCATTATGCCTACTGTCTCTTTGTGATGGTGACAAGGGTGTTGGTGGTTTATTGGGTAACATGGAGTGTGGTCCTATCAGGAAGAGATGGAGAACTATGATAGGAAAGGACGTTAGGGAATCATTTACTTCTTGAATGGACTAGAAAATTTGGAACACAACTATGTAAAATTTTATCAAGAAGGTCTAGTCAGTCATGAAGTGATTCAAAGATGAAAATTATGGTGATATTTTTGAAAGCATGCAAAAGCTAATGCTTGATCAAAACTAGTCCAAGGGGTGGAGGAACATTTTTTACATGGCGTAAAGGTTAAGCACAAAAAAAATACTGTCCAACTCTTCGGGCCAGTTTATCTTACATAAAGAGAATGAGAAGTTGGAAGAGCATCTATTCAGACTTCAGTATTATTTCCATGCCTTGATGTGGGGGATGTAGGTGATTATGTGTGGTCTGGAGGTTGTTGCGGAAAATTATGGTATAGAACTCCCTTCTTTCGCAAAAGTGAAAATGTCATAATGCTATGTCGATTCGTAACCCTCCTCTAATTAGAGTAAAGGGGACATGGATGCCAAAATCATTGATGAGGTGGAGCCGAGAGGCTAAAAGGCCTAATCATTCCTGGAATCATTTATCTTTGGTTTTTTATTACAGGTCGGAATGGCTATATGTATAGTAAAATTTATCGATATAGGAAGTATTTGTTGGTGAAGTGAAGATGACTATAGATCTTCCCCATATTTTGGGATATATTTAGTAAGATAAGTTGCTTGTAATCATCACAAGATTCTACTACTGGAACACTTATCATGGAATGCTTCCTCATGTAATTTTTTTAAAGACTTATCATCTAAATATCCTAGTTTAATATCTTAAAATCATAAAATGAATTCAACTAATTTACATATATCTTCTTTGTGATACATATAATGTTTGTGATACATATGCTTGCAAATTGAATACCGAAATTCTATATTTTGTGCATAACCTATTGGCCACTAAGCTCTTAATACCTCAATTTAGTTTCTAAATCATAACTACAACTAGGTTCGAACGATTATATTGTAACATAATCTAGCATGTGCTAAGCTCGAAATATCTTAATTTAAAATAACATATCATGTTTTCTATACATAACCTAGATTATCGAATACCTAAATAATATGTAGTGGCATAACCTAATGAATGTTAAGCTATTAATACTAGTATTCACTAAGATCATATTATTATGTTTTTGCATAACCTACCCGCCGCTATGCTTATAATAAGTTACTTTATTGTACTGAAACCTAGAGATTTTTAAGATCCAAATATTATGTTGTCTCATAAGTTAGCAAATGTTAAGCTCAAAATATAATTGGGTAACTAGATAGATTATAATGCCCACTAAGCTCGAAATATAATTGGGTAACTAGATACATTATAATTCCCACTAAGCTCAAAATATTAAAGTGTGGAAGTACCTAACACCCGCTTATCTCAAAATATTTTAATTTATTTTTTTTAATATAATAAATCGTAAAGTATTAATGCTATACAACATGATATACTTGATGAACCTTAGTGGTCGCTAAGCTATTCTTAGTCATAAACAACGGAATTACTTGACCCAAAATAAGTGTCTTGCCTAAAAATAACCAAGCGTATTTAACAGGAGAGAAAAAACAAAGTGATCACTTGACCCAAATAAGTGTGTTGCCCATATCAAAATCTAAGTCCTCAAAGGTAAATAAAGACTTCATCCAAATAATAATTATAGCCTAGCGGTCGTTAGAGTAGCCAACATTTTTCATTTAGATCATATTCAAAGTGTAGTTTATATAAATGGTAGCATATAAATATGAAATTTATATAATAGTATACGTATAGAATTGGATTCATTGTGCCCTAGCGATGGCTAAGCTATACTTAAAGGTAAATATATCATGTTCATAATCAAGCTATGTACGTCTAGAATCATGTTTTTCATGAGTTACATAGCTATAGTCTAGATTTTTATATTTCCTATAATATTTTGGAAAAATATTTTTACATTTAGGATAAGATAAGAAATACGGACTAATGACCTACACATTATACTACAAGTTTTTAAATACAATGTGATCTACTCGTTGCACCCTAGTGGCCACTAAGTTATTCCTAAAGGTAAATACATCATGTTCAAAATGAAGTTGTTTTATACATCTAAATTGTTAATCTCTGGGAGTATAACAACTGAAAAATAACAAAATTGATCGCTAGGACCAAAAAACATAGTGTTTCCTACATAACAACAACTGATCCATGAGGTGTCAAGGAAAATGAATGCTTTTTCCAAATTAGAATTATATCCTAGCGAAAAATAGGGTGGAAAATTTCTTTTATGGTAGAGTTTATTCATAACAAAGAAAGACGAAATTTATATAATGGATGTATAAAAATAGCTGTAAAATATTGTATGTAATTGGAAATAGAATTGGGGTTTTGTCAATATGTTGTCAAAACAACCAATTATATCATGGTAGCCTCAAAGGTATGTTAATTTTTGGCATAGATAGGAGGGCTCAAAAGGAAGAAAATATTAATTATAAAATGCATATTGATTAAAATTAGATTTAATAATATTATTGCATATATAATGTGTTTAACTTCCAATGTACATACCATAAAAATGATGAAGACCTTACATTTGGTTAATTATACATGGAAACACATATATACTTTTAAATAATTATCATACAATTGAATTCTTAATATACTTTTATAGCTTTGAATTAATTTTTTAACGTCATATATTTTCCTAAAATATCTAAGAGACAACCATGTAAAAAATGTAATATGCATTAATTATTGAGGTTTGTTTGCATCATCTTGATGAACAAAATTAAACTATTTTTGGTTCTCCCAACCAAGAGAAAATTAATAATAAGGTGATTGTGCTAGAAGCTATCATTATCCTAAAAAAAATCGCAGGGACGACAACTAAAAAATCAAAATGAAAATAGCCAAAGAGAGACACAAAATGGTAGAAATGGGAAATTGTTAAATAGAGATAAAAAATAGAGTAGAAAAGTGATTGAAATTGCTTTCGTTAATGCACAAAAAAGTGAGTTTTCATTAAGAATAAGGCAGTTTGGCACAGACATCAAAAGAAAATGCTTGAGTATGGAGCACGATTTAGTTGGACAAAACAGGGCTTGTGCAGATCATGATTGGACTACCGTGTGAAACATAGGGACCAGTTGACTACAGAGAAACTAATATATCCTGCAATAAATAAGGTAAAAATTTAATAGAAATACCTAGTTTAGTAAAATCTATAATGATTTTATGCTTTATGCTATCTGTGAAACCCCCATCTGTTATCTCATTCACACAATCATCGTGATCCATTTCATAACCTATGTTGTTATCCTCCTTCCTGTGTGTCCTCTGTGTTCATCATCTCTGTGATGATTTTTTATTCCTTTCTCTATGAACAATATTATAATTACATGCAAAAAAAAACCTAGATTCAAACACTCAACCCCACAATCAATGCTCTGTGCATATTTTTTTTTATTATTAAGACATATTTTTCCTATTGATCAAAAAAATTGAAACCCTACTCGATATTTCTTTGAGGTATTTAATAATTTGTTTAGCACATTTCACGAAAGAAAATTCAAAAAGATAAAAAAAGAGTGGGGTATGAAAATTTAAAATTTTCACTTTCCCCCTCTAAAAGCAAAAGGGTGGCCTATTAAAATTTCAAATATCCAAAAATGCAGGGGAATTCATATTTCCCTATTTTTATTTTCCCATGGTTTAAAAATTAAAAACTAAACATTTTTCATTGTCTATAGCCTATAATAATATAAAAAAATCCCAAATATATTATAAAACATATAAATGAACCAAGCGTAATAAAAAAAATATTAAAATAAAAAACATAAGAAATAAATCCTAAACATAGTTTTGAATATTATTAGAATAATATACACACATTTACGTTCCATTCTTTATCAAAATTGATTTCTAAATTGTTAGCTATAGTGGGAGCTAATATAAATTAATCATTGAATTAGGATGTGCAATGTGGCAAGTTCGAACAAGATATAAGGGATACATAATAAGGCTAGTGATAAGAGACTCTATAGTTAGAGTTACTGTATGGATATTTTAAAAATAAGAAACATGTGAGCCTATGGTCTAATATGCCATTTCTTTCAATAAGTAAAGGAGCATAACGGGCCTAAGAATTTTTATTTGTTTAGAAACTATGTGAAATATTTCGTGAAAACCATGTATCTTATGGAAACTACATACTAAGCCTAGCGATGCACAACTTTACAGATAGTGTTTAAAATGAGTAAAGGTAAAGGTAGGAAACTAGCAGCCACTAAAGATAAACCATGATTTATTATTTTATGTCTACTTTCAAAATAATAAAATTTTGAGCCTAGGTTCTGATATGTCATTTTTGTCATTACGTAAAGGATAATAGCGGTCACTAAGATTTTTTAATTCTAAACAAGATAAAATATGAGTTGAAAACTATGTCTCTTATGGGAACTACATATTAAGGCTAGTGATCCAAAACTGTAAAGATAATGTTCATATTGATATGAGGTAAAGGTAGGATCCTAACGACCACTAAGCTATAGCATTCAATTCAATAGGTTATGGCATTCCACTCAATATGTACAAAAGCTTAACGGTTACTAAGCTATTTCTATGGTAATAGCATATGTGAATTATATGATACAAACAATAAGTCTTGTGAGTACTACATAATAGATGAAAACACAATAGCAACCCAAAGCTATATACGTATGGTATTTATAATGACTGGTAGTAATGGTGGAAGCCTAGCGACCACTAAATTAGAGCATGATTTTTTATTTTATTGCTGATTTCAAATTATTAAAATGTTGAGCCTAGCATCCACTATGCACTTACTTTTGATAAGGAAAAAATGCTTAGTGTTCAATAATCATTTTCTCCCACAAGATCCGATGTGAATTATGTGTTTTTAAAAATATACCTTAAAGATAGTGTTTATATTGATAAGAGGTAATGGCAGGAGCCTAATGACTGCTACACTATACCAATCAATTCATTAGGTTATGACATTCCACTCAATACGTACAAAAACTTAGTAGTCACTAAGAATTTTCTCTCGTAAAAATAGATGTGAATTATATGTTAAAAACAATAATTCTTGTGATTATTACATAATAGATGAAAAAACAATAGCAGCCCAAAGGTATATATGTATGGTATTTATAATGACTGGTAGTAATAGTGGGAGCCTAACAACAGCTAAACTAGAGCATGATCTTTTATTTTATCACTGTCTTCAAATTATAAAATTGTTGAACCTAGCATCCACTATGCCCTTACTTTTGATAAGGAAAAAATGCTTAGCATTCGCTAAGAATTTTCTCCCATAAGATCTGATGTGAATCATGTATTTCAAACAATATACCTTATGGGAACTATGTAAGAATTAATACCTCATGTCCCTTAATCACTCTAAGAGATAGCAACATAGGAAAAAAATAGGAAACAAAACATTACATACCATTAATATTTTACCTTAATCACTCTAAGAAATAAAAAAATATATTACTTTAAAAATAAAATAAAAGAGAACAACCTTAAGTCTAGGTACAGATAGAGACGTAGGGGTTTTCCTAGTCTTCCCTTTTAACAAGAGGCTGTGGAGTTGTAAAGGATTTGTAGAAGAGGCACGGTTTGAAAGATTGAGGAAAAATTATGCCAAAGTTGGACCCATCTCAGGTTGTTGAGGTGTTCATCCATGTGACATGAGGAGAAGTTGGAGTGGCCTCTTTATTGGCCCGTAAAACTAGTCCTTAGGGTCTTTCACCAAAAAAATAATAGAAGAGATTGCAAAGGAGACTGTAAGAGATTGGAAGGGTTTAAGGGTTACCATGAAGCTCACTGTATAAAAGCGTCAAACCAAAGTTACAGTTATTCCCAGTGCAACTGCCTTGGTGATTAAAGGCATGAAGGAACCTAAATATTACAGGAAAAAAACAAAAAACATTAAACATACTGGGAACATCTTATCTGATGATGTTATTGATATTACTAAGGTCACGAAGCCCCAATCCATGGAAAAACATCTTGCGGGAACTGTGAAGGATATATTAGGTACTCATGTTTCTGTCGGAAGCATTTTCAATGGTAAGGATCCCAAGGATTTACAATCAGATATCGATGAAGGAGAGGTGGATATTCCAAAGGATTGATCGGCAGGAAGCAATTTTATTTTTGGTATGTTTTATTGAGTTTTAGTATATTGGGTATTTGTTTTTTTAAGGTTTGATCGGGGAACAATGGATTAAGGATTTATGGGTCTTTTATTGAATAAAAATGAGCACGCCAAATTTGGTTATAGTGGGTTTTGTTGTTAGAGTAGGTATTTACCTTAGCTCATGTTCACCAAGGTACTTTATTTATCTTTATTGTATTTATCCTCACCCACTTATGTGTGTGGATATTTCTTTTATCTTATTTAGATATTAGGAAATATTATCTGGTTGTTAGGTATAGTTCTTTCCTTGATCTATGGAATTGACTAGTTCTTTCCTTGATCTATGGTATTGACTAGATCCTTGATGTCTAGTTCTCTCCTAAATCTATGGTCTTGACTAGTTCTTTGATGACTAGTTATTTCCTTGATTTATGGCTTGATCTACGACCTTGACTGGTTCTTAGATTGTTATTCCTTACCTATTTAAGCAAGGATCATTCTCAATGTATTGCATTGATTTCCATAATAATATATGATATTGTTTCTCATTTATTTGCAAAGGTTTTATGTAAAGTTATTCTGGCGAATTGCTTTCATCTTATAGATCGTGGTGTTTGATTAGCATCTATGTTCTTGGCTTGGTATGATCTGGTTATCATTCCTTTCATTTTTTGCTTATTTCCAAGTGTGTATGTGAATGGGAGGATTTGTAAGAAATTATTTCTTGGGAATGGAGCCCCAAGGCTCTTTAATTTGAGGTGGTGTGGATTGTTTCCATCTCATCTCTGCTTGGTGGCCCATGACAGTGGAGGTTTTAATCTAGTTTTCCATGGGAGTTCACGATCTTTCACTATTGTTCTTAGATGGAGAGAAGAGGGAGATGTACTTTCACGAGGATGTTTTGTAGGCTCACCTAAAAATTAATTTTTTGGCCTAGTCTGATTCTGTCAAGGAAGCCATTACTCACATTTTTTGGGCAAAATATCTAATGGATTCGGCTCGTTTGCGTGTTAACTTTGAGGTTGCTTCCTAGTTTGTGTCATGTCTATTGTTACTGAGGTAGAATATTGAGGAATTCATAGTGATGGCAATGCATTTCATCAAACCCATGCACTGAGCTAACTTGTTGGAAGCACTAGAGGAATTTGGTAGAGCTCAGCCTTTTCCCAACTTAGTTCAGAATAGATAAAGCTTTAGAGGAGGCACTACAAGTTATATCAGAGTTGTTGGCTAGGATTGTGGTCTTGATAAAGATTGCTGAAGAGGTGCATGTTTCCTATACGAAAAAGGGCTCTATGAAGGGAAACATCTTGAGAAATTCAATCTCCCAGCTCTCTCAACACTAGTCTTCATGGAATGTGTGAGCATCACGAGGATTCGTCACAAGATCAGGTTTACCTATAAATTCCTCATTTAGATGACTCATGAAGGGGGACTTTGGGAGGCAAGAAGGTGGTTGGTCCTTTCCTACCTACTTCTCTAGTTTAATTTTTCTGTTATTTCTGGTTTTGGTCTTAGGTTTTGTTTCTAGTGGTCTTTGGTGTGGTGTTTGGGCATCTAGTATCCCTATATGCTTGTAGGTGTTTTTTTATTTCGGTTTGGGTTGGATGGTTTATGGTATGGTCTATGTTGTACTTGGGTGGGATCCTTCCAATCCCTAGGTTTTGAGCTCATGTAAAAAGCATTTAAATATTTAATTAAAAATAGATGAAAAAATAGTAGCCACCCAAAGCTATATACGTATGTTATTTATAATGACTAGTAGTAATTGTGGGAGCCTAGAAACCACTAAGCCAGAGCATCATCTTTTTTTTTATCATTTTTACAAATGATTAAATGGTTGAACCTAGCATCCACTATGCCCTTAAATTCGATAAGGAAAAAATGCTTAGCATTCTCTAATCATTTTCTCCTATAAGATCTGATATGAATTATGTGTTTGAAACAATATAGCTTATGGTAACTACGTAAGGCTTGATCCCTCTATATGGTATGCAGTGTAACTATTGTCTCCCCTAGGTACCTTACAACCAACATGATATAATTATAATCAATGAAAAACACTAGCTATTCAAAGTTGTACAGATAGTGTTTATAATGACCGTAATGGTAGGAGCCTCGTAGTCACTCAACTAGGTCGTGATTTATTGTTTTATCACAATTTCCAATAAAACAAAATATTAAAACTAGTGTCTGATGTGCCATTGCTTTTGATAATGAATGAAACTAAGCGTTAGGTAAAAAAAATTCCGATACGAAAGGTTGTGAATTATATTTTACAAATAATATATTTTATGGACAATACATATGGCTTGATCCCTATTCGAGGATTTATAGTGAAGCACTTGATTTCTCCATGGATACGAGCCAAAAGTGTATAAACAGTAAATGTTTATAGCCTAAGAAGACTAACACTATAAATAAGTTAACATAAGTTCGAAAAATTTGGAATAAATTACTTCAATTACTATTTTAAATCTAACTTATAGTCATGGTAAGAGAGAATAGACTCTTGTTGTAGTGGTACTCAAAAAACAATGTTAATAATAAAATCTTTTCTCAAATAGGTTTAACCCACCATGACCTTATAGAGAGCATTTTTTCCACGAAAATGACTACTATGAAGAGGGCCATACTTATGTTTAGGAAAAGTGTAATCTTTCCTGTTTGTTTTTGAAAGCTTGTTATGGAATTTCCCACCAAGGGCTATGCTTAAAATATTGTACTTAGAGTAGTTATATACATTTGGACATAATAAATAAATAATTTCTGATAAACATATATTTCACATTGTCCTATAGAACAAAAAATGATGAGATATCACTAACTTCGTTAATGTCATTTGCTGTTAAAATACTCTCCTCAAAATACCAAACATTAGATCTTCCAACTGTTATCCATTAAACATGCTCATTATTCTTGTTACATGAATCTAATCATCACTACTACAGTATGACTAATATACACATAAATCATATATTCTTATAAAATAAAAAATATCAAGCTACCACAACCTCTCTTCGAAATACCAAATATTAAATCTTAATGTCCTCTACAATTTATCATTAAAAAGGTGTAAATGGCTTTAAAATTGTTTTAGGTTGTTCTTTTATATGTTGACTAGAACTCTATTTGCTACTAAAGTGTGTATTTATTAACGTTCCTATCATGCCATCTATATAATGTTATGTCTTGTCTGGCTCATATGTAATACTTTCAAAAGGTGCAAATGGTTTCCTATCTTTCAATGAATTTTAGAATAATTTTGTTATTATTGATTTGATCTACAAAGTATGATTTATTGTAACCAATTGAATGATACATAATATGTCCTATCAAAGCCTAGAAGTCCTTAACCATTAATTTAATTACTCTATTATGTTAGATAGTAAATAAATCTAGAAGTTGTTGTCTGCTAGGGTACTATTTAAATTCCTTAACAGACAATGCGAGAAAAACACTTTAAATTTTGGAAATGACCTAATTATTGATGTATTATACTCTACATATAGGTAAAGTGTCTTTCATTGTTCTCGCTCCATTTAGAAAAATTCCATTCATCATAGGTAGTATTTGTCGGAAGAAAAGAGACGAGGAATGGTTTGTGGAACTTAATTCACCTAAAAACTACCACATCAACCTGTGGTTTTTTTATATATATGATAATCACAAAAAATTTGTTATTGTTCTATCGTCATAAGTTATTGATTTGGGGACACTACGTGTCCAGGTGGAATGCTTCAAATTTGAAAATAATAAGTTTATTATTCTGGATATTTTGTTGGATGTTTCTCTATTTAGGAAATGGAAAATGCATGCCTCCATCAACAACGGACCATATTCCTGTTCAAAATATGGTTGGAATTTGGGGATTCTAACAGATTCTCAAGAAAAAGGATGTTCAAATGCAAAAGACATTAAAAATGGTATGTTTACAGTATTCAGAAAATTGTATAGAAAAGAGAAAATATATTTTGTTTGTCATTTCTTACATAGAAAAGGTTTTCTTTCACCTCCAAAACATGCCAATTTGTTTAGTATGCTGAGGTGAACATATTTCACTAAATTTGAGATAGACCTATCTAAATCAAAATTGCATGGTGTTAAATTTTAAATCTACCTTGAAAAACATGGATGTTAACGTTGATCAAAATATTTTTTTGAAATATTTCACATAGAAGTGTTTAAAAATTTGTTGAAACTCCCCGAATTCTGAAGATCCAAAATTTTGGGATTCATATTTCGGGGATTTTCCTTTTCATAGATTAAATGGAAAGAACAAAAATTTTGATTTTGAAATTCTAAACCTTGAAATCCTGAAAGTACAATTTTTCAGAGTTTCAGACTTTTGGAATTCAGAGATCTCCTTTGTCAGTTTGTGATTTTATGAATTGGAGTTCTGAAGTATTGAATTCTAAAATTTTGGAACTTTAGAATTTCAGGTTTTGGAATCCCATGTTACCCTTTTTTGGAAAAATCTTCTTCGAAGTTCCGAAGTCCAAGAATCTGAAGCTCTAAAATTTTAGAACTTTGGGCTTTTAGGTTTCAGAAGTTTCCCAATCATTTTTCAAAATTTCTCCTTCAGACTTTCGAAGTCTAAAAATCTGAAGTTCTGAACTTTTGGAACTTCAAAATTTTAGGTTTCAAAGTTTTTCTATTACCTTTTCATGATTTTCATCTCTTAAAGTATGAACTCTGAAACTCCAAAGTTCTGAAATTTTAGAACTTCAGACTTTTGGGGTTTTAGAATTTGGAGGTGCTTTATGCATTTAATTCTCACTAACCTCTTTATGTGTCAAATTCCAAGCATTAATTTCAGGTTTTTCTATTTAAACTCACAATTTTACCTATCATTTTCACCTGACATTTTTCTCTGACGATCTAATTTTTACTATAACTTTGTACTTTCGCAGTGTTGTTTTCAAGGTATTTGGTTTGCGATATGTTATTTATTTTTGGTTTAAGATCTCTTGGTATTTTTTCCTTGTTCAATTTCTTTTTTTTCTTCCTTGTCTGTTTTGGAGATGAAACCCTCATTTCCCACCATACTTTCTTTGAAGGTGTTTTTTTTACCTCAACGGTTGTAAAATCCAATTTTTTACAGGCATCCAATGTAGATTTCATTATAATCTTCAAAGAGCCTCCCGAGAATTTTACTTGCTTTCCATGCCTTCCGAGATGTCTTTATTTTCAAAACTTCTCACTTTTCAGAGTTCGAAGGTGGGTGGTTTTATAAGTTTCTCATTTTTGGAGTTCGGAAGTTTTTGGTTTCAAATTTCGAAGGTTGGAATTTCAGAGTTCAGGGTTGTTTGTTTTCGTACGTTCTCATTTTTTGGAATTTATTCTTCTCTATTTCAAGTTTAAGAACTTTTTTCATTTCATACTTTCAGACTTTTCCATTTTGTAGTTTTGGAGTTTATAGATTTTCAGAGTTTCAGATATCTGTTATTTTGGGTTTTCAGACTTCGGGAACTAAAGTCTTTTCAGACTTTCAGATTTTAATATTTTGAGACTATTCCACAATTTGTTGTATATTTTTGAAGGCCCTTAACTTTTTGAAATCCAAAACTTAATGTCAACTTCTGCATCCAAAGGAATTGAAAATATGAAGTATACATTCCATAAAGTTGCTCCTCACTCTTATCTATCCTCAGTCTTGGGGAATATATGAGACACTGATCTTGCACAGATTAATTTTCCAGACTTCCAGGGAAGGGTGAAATTCCCCAACAATAAATATTGTATGCAAGCCATATATGAAAGTGGACTTGTTCTTTCTATTGGCTTCCCCACATCCATTTATTTCCCTGAGTTTGTCTTATCTCCAACAACTCACTTTGATGAAGAGTACAGGTCAATAAAAAATGGTGATGGCAAGGTTGTAATTCATTTGGACCCTAATTTATTTGAATATTTATTCAAAATCCTAGACATCGAAGACTATGCAAAACTTTCACCAGAATTGGTAGTGGAGCATTGGGACAAAGAAAATGAGTTATGCGCAAAAGTCATGTTAAAGAGCTATCTATCAAAGAGTGTCACCAAACTACCCAAGACCATGTATCGATCATAATTTATCCACAAAGTCAATGACATTATTGTGTTACTAAGTAGAGTTTCAGACCTTACCTCTGTAAAGGAATTTTAGGAATGGATGTTCCTGTATATCACTACTATCAAGAGGAACATGGAATTCATAAGATGGGGAGAGCATATCAGCAACTCCATATGCTTTCAGTTAAGAAAGGTTTTGTCCTTGTAGAATTTCTACATTACCTCATTTTTGGTATATACTGCATCTGCTATGGGAGATTTCACTAGGTTGAACACTAAGGGTATTTGAATTGCTTCACAAATCTATGATTTTTATACTCAGCTTACATTGAATAAGGGAGGGAAACACTTCCATAGAATTAATTATGCCTTCTTTGTTGTCATTATTTATCGTTTTGATAAAGATTTATACAATTAAAGGATTTCCAATGAATCCTTCAAATAAGTACACGACTAGGGATCTATTTTCCTACAATTTCCTACATTTACATACATTTAAATTCCTAGTTTTGTAGGTGCTCCTAGTAAGTTTCCAAGATGCCCCACTAACAAGTGGGTTTTGCTAGAATTGCTTTGGCGATTTTTGGACTATCATAAGATTCAGAATAAATGACACAAGGTGGGAGTCCAATTTCCCATTTCAATTTCTAGATACTCTTGTATAAATATTTATAAGCCAAATAATATAGATGCAGAGATGTCAAAAGTAACCTTGCAGACCCTTCATCCCCAGACCATTTTTGACTACTGGGGAAAATTTAGTGAAACAGGTCTGTCTAGCTCTTATGTGCCCCAATTGAAAGATATTTGGATTCAATGTTGAGAAGAATTTATCATCCAACAAAGATATTATGAGAGGCTAACTCTGGATGAGGTTCGACAATTTGGTATTGCATAGATTCCAAATGAAAAGGAAAATGAGGAAGAAGTTCTAGATGTAACATACCAAAATAATAATGGTGCCAATCAACCATTTCTATGGATTGATTAGTATGTACAAGAATTTTCCAATAACAAGGAGAGGGCGGGGTCCATTCTAAAAAGAATTTATAAATTATTTGTTACCTTGGTAATCTCACCATAAAGGGTTAGATCAACCTACAAGTAAAGAAGCTTAACCAACCATGAGTATACCAACACCTAAAAAAGGGAAAGGGTCCATCCAAAGGGCCCATAAGAAGATTCCAATTATTGTTGGTATCTCCTCTCTCTATCTCCAAGACTCCTACTCCCAAGAATTTATCTCTAGTAATACCAATTTCAAAAATAGTAGAAGTTACTGATTCTCTAAGTGTTTCACAAGATATGTCATCTCCTCTTTCTCTTCCATTGTCACTTCCTCCATCATTTCCTTCCATGTCTACAATCATTTCTTATTTCCCATCTCCTTATATGGCATAGGTGTTTTCATCTCTTCTAATTCTCTTAGTAGGGGAGACAATTGGGTCACCCATTTCTACTTCACTTCCTCTAACACTTTCATTTCCTCCTATCTCATCTTCTAATCCCATTGTATCCACTCTTATGGTTTTCCTCACATCCACCCCATCCATTACTACCACATCCATTTCATTTCCTACTAATGTTACTAGTTATCTTATATTTTCTAGTTATTTAGGTACTAAATAAGTTGTTCCACTACCCTCAACATCAGCTATGCCAGAATGGTTCTTTCGCCAAACTCTGAAACATAAAAAAAAAGGTACCTCTGGTGGATGTTATAGATCTGAGTATGTTGGAACCCACTCCAAGGAGATATGAAAAACATCTAAAGATTATATCTAGCTTATCAATGAATCAATCCAGAGAGAGGATCATATAATTTTCTACTCCCATTAAGGGAAGAACCAAGGAAACCATTACAGAAACTGACTACCGAATTTCTAGATTTTCACTAGGAAAAGCAAAACACAAAGGAGATAAACATAATGTGTAGACTGCTCTTGGATTTTTTTTAGAAAAGTACAACAAAGACAAGGATTTTAAGTATGAGCTAAAAGTAAAGGTTGAGAAACTCAATGCATTGTTGAGAAAGGTAACACCACCTACTTTGTCCACTGATCTTTCAACTACCACTACTTTGACGATTTCTTCCACTTTGGATGATATTTCTTATCATGAGATTGAGAAGATAGGACAAAAGGGAAGATTGGTAAATGGATGGATGGAGCGTATACTTCAAGAATCCAATCCTTTCATAAACAAGAAGTTGAAATATATAATGATTTACAAAATAAAAGAGCCTCTATTCATAGAAAGGATGAAGCCTTCTCCAAAGATAATAATTATTTGAACTTGAATTTGACTACGTGGAGTGAGATTAGAGAAGAGGATCCAGATTTGCTTCTTTAAGAGAACGTAATAGATGATGTTTCAAATTTGTTTGAATATAAAAAGGCTATGGAATTACGGTCCCAAGTATTGTGGGATTTAATTATGAAATTAGATGACAAGTGTGTGGAAATCATGGATGCTCTAAATGACATCTCAGAGGAGTTTGATAATATTAATTGAAAATTATTTAATGAGAACATTGATGCTCTTTCGAAGGATCGAATGAAGCTAAATTTAAAGGATTTGGTAAAAAGGGATGATGAGGTGACTAGAACTTTTAATAGTGACTCCATTGATAGGTTAATTTCATTGGTCATCTGAACAAGGTAGTAAGTAAACTTAGAATAATTCCAACCAAGTTAGAAAGAGAGATCTAGATGGAAGATGTAGTTAATCACTATGCGTGCGGCGTAAAGGATGGAGAAGTGCAGGGAATTATTAAGTGCTTCATTAAATAAAAGCATCAAATGGATTCTTGGGAGAAGGAACAAGATAAAACTAAGGAAGGAGGTATTGCAGAGCTAAGTCAAAGCTAAGCGGTCATGGAAGGATAGTTCCAAGTTCTGAATCGGTCAAAGCTATAGGGTTGACCGAGTTAAACTCATGTAACAAAATTTTCTATTATTATGAGGGCATGTTCCATAAAACTTAATGAAATTTCTATTTTTTAGTAATTTTTTGGTTAAGGCCCAGCTGTAATGGCTCATCCTAAGGAACTTATAAATAGTTAAAGGCATGAAGTCTTGAAGAGATATAGAGATCATTTTTGAGAAGTTTCTCTTCAAGCTTGGAAGAGTTCTTTGAATATTTTAAAACCTTTCAATTACATTCAGAGGGGTATTTTTCCATGAGGAATATGATTTATTGTGTTAATGGTTGATTAATGTATGCTTTTTGGATGCATAATTCCTTACTGTAAGTATTTGATTTGCCTTTATTTCATAATATCTTATTTCATTATGCGGGAAAGTGATATAAGTGATATATACTTGGGGTATTACAAGGAGATGCATATTATTTTCATTGTGGATTTTTATTTACCCTTGCAAATGGTATTAGGTGAATTAGATTGTAATGTTTGTTTTATCCTTTCTGAGTTACCCATTTCTGGTGTAAATATCATCTAGTGTTACTCTTGGTATATCATTACATAGTTCTTTATTTCTTTATTTCTAACCCTGAATCTCATAAAGTGAGTAGATTAGAATTCTCACGAAGTGTTTTAGCCCTACACATCGATCTTAAATTGGGTTCCCCCAAGTTTCAAAGGAATTCAACCTTCTCTAGAGGTTCCTCCCAAGCCGACAAGGTCCCACACCTTGGGGATGTTCCCATGTTGCACAAGATATTTCAGTAGTTCAACGGGTGTACAATCTGCATGACAACACATGGGTTGAAAAGGAATAATAAATCAACTGGGTTTTTTGAGTATAGTGTAATAGTAGAGACATGTTATTCCTACTTCCGAAGAATAAAAGGAGATAAAAAAATGAGAGAAAAAGTTCTATATTGTTTGAGAAATAAGCATCCGGATAATATTGTATTGACATCCTATAGTGAATCCAATGTAATCAAAAAATTTAAATTGCATGAATCACACTTCTAATAGTTGTCTATACTGTTGGGTGAAGATAACAATGGAAAAAGAAAATATGACTCCCATATTGGGGAAAAAATGGAATAATGGAAAAATGATCATGAGGTGGAAGAAGTTATTCCCATCATAGTTCAAACAATATTAAACAATATGTGATGTCACAAGAAGGAAATATACCAGCAAGGGTGAAAGTCTCAAACAAATTTTCTTATAAATGTGCATATTCATTCTAGATTCCATCAACTTTATTAGCTATTCCTTTGAGTAATCCTTTAAATTTTGAATGTGTGATCACTAATTTTTGTAAGTTGGCCAATGAAATTTTTTCCGATGTCATAATACTAACAGTTATCAAAACTAGTGTGTTGGATTGTATTTTTATTATTCTAATACCAACTAGTTATTCAAAAACGTTAAGCGACACCATACAAAGATACATGGTAAAGGTTAAATACATTGGAGTATCAATTTTGGATTGATGTTATAGACTCTACGATAGCAACGAGATATTAAAAATTTTGTGTCTTAGTTACACAATATCTTGTGTGCAAAACTGTGACCATAAATATTATTATATAGAAGAGGTCACTAGGGATTGGATGGAGAAACTTCCACAAATATTGGTAACTACAAGCGAAATTTTCCTACTAGGAAATATCCATCTTTTTCTTTGGGAAAGATCGTGTGAGTTCTGGGCTGAGATTTTCACTCGATGTTGTTCTATAAATTCTCAAGTACAAGTGATTTAGGGTGGTAGTGTCACTCTCTATGCATTGGTGGAATCCAAACTATCTGTCATTTTTATTATTGAGACACATAGTCAAGTGATGTTTTTGAAACATTACTATTCTCATATGAAGAAAGGTTCATCTCTGAAAATAATTTCGATAAGTGATTTTGTTAAATGGATTTTAACCTAAATATGTTACTTATACAATTATTTTTTTATGTAGAAAACCATAAATATATAAAATTTGATGTACAACCATTTTATCGTGATGTTACACAACCAATTCAAAATGGTGATTTACTTTCAATCATTTTATAAATAGGTTTAATGAGATCTATCTTAAATTTCCATGGTTTTAAATTATTTTAACAAAGTTATGTTGTTTTACAGTTAAGATGACAGATGTGGAGGATGCATGCATAATGGCCAAGAAAATTCCATCAGATCCAGGTATGTTAATCGTGTGAATTTACAAACAAAACCACTAATAAACCCCATTAATTTATAATAAAATAAATGATTATTGCAGAAATCTAATAAGGCCCTAAAATTTATAGGGAATGATATGATATCCATGTGTATTTTACAACAAAATTATTTATAAGGCCAAAAAATTTATACGAAATGATAACTAATAGACATTATTTTATATGCTTGGCTTAGGGTCGAAGAAATTTTTTAAGGAAATCCATTTGTAAGCTATGATAACAATTTAAAATTAAATATATAAAGCTTAGTGAACTCTAAGCATCCACGTTCAATACAAAAATGATTTGAATAAAAAACTTACATTCATCAATATCTCGCTAATTTACAACTGCAAACTCTCTACAATGTTTCACCGATTCACTACTGCATACTAACTACTTACATTGAATTAACATTGTTTTGTCTTCAACATCATCATAAACAGAACTACATATGGTTTGATCCAACTCGTACGTATGTAAATCAACACTTCTCTAGCCTCATTAAAGGATTTCTAGCTAAGTGTAGTTTGGCCAATTATGACATAGCCTAACGGTCATAAATCCTTAGCAATAACTGAGGACTATTTTCCACTGAAGGGTGCTTCAAAAAATATAAGTAATACTTGGCTAGCCTCAATAAAGGGTTTCTAGCTAAGTGTAGTTTGGCCAATGATGGCATAGCCTAGTGGTCGTAAATCCTCAATAATAGCTGAGGACTGTTCTCTGCCAAAGGGTGTTTTGACGAATATAAGCGTAGCTTAATGGCCACTAAATTTGAATTATAAGAGAGAGAATAATTGATATTATAATTACCATATCACCAAAGAAACCACTATGTTTATCTAATTAAGTTTTCCACAACATGAAATCAACTATGTATTGATTAATGTTTATTTAAAATACATTATGCTCGCATTTTTAACAGGAAGAAATAGATTATGAATTGATGATTGTAAAGGAAGTGTAATCCTAGCCACAATCTCAATCAGTAGGGTGTAAAGGTGGTGTAATCCAAGCCACAATATCAATCGATATTTGTTAGCTGTAAGCAAAAAAAAATTTTATTTTAATTGGTTGTAATTGATATGCGGCCGATGAAAAATAAAATTTGTTTACTTCCCTGCAGGTAGCGATAAGAGTTATTTACTTATTTTGTATATGGAGGACTTGTTATATGGGATTAAAAAACATACAATAGGAACATATCATTCAGGTTCGGTATGAAAGTTGTCAACCTGTGAGGTGTCCTATCAAAATTTATAAAATTATTATCACCATACTGTGAACTGGGACTCTGGTTTGACACTCTCATTTCTGTTGATGTTAAAAAGATATCAACGGAATTCAATACAAAAATATCGACCGTATTAAATCCAAGACTCACTTGGGAAAAGGAACATTGTAATATAGTTGAGGGAATAATAATAAGAGACATAGAAAAGGTTTGGAGTAGAAACAATTTTTCATAAACTTTGAAAAATACTCATTGTATTACATTAGATGCAAAGGGAAACCCTCCTGAAAATTTTATGGTGGGTATGAAAAGAAGATGAAATATTACACAAAAGATAAATGGTTGATGGCTGAATTATACAAAAAATATCACAAATAGTGTCTCAAGAATTGAATGTGGTGGAGGGCATCAAATACTTGGAGCAAGAAAATGTTATATAACTATTTATATATTCAGAATGTTGTTATGATTGTAATGCTTAACATTAAGAATAATATATTCATTCATATGTTATTATTAATTTACTACATAACTATATTCTATAATTGATCTGAAAATTGACCAAAACATTTTAACTCAATCACGGACCCATATAGGCATTAAATTCTTTTATATAATTCCCTCATTAAAATAAACTTAAAGAAATGCAAGAATTAAAAAACACTACACATAGGTTGATAACATAGTTCAATAGAATGCGTATAGGGGTCCATGATCGAGTTAAAAAAAATCGGTCAATTTTTGGATCAAGTTTTGGTATCAAAGTAGGTATAGTAGATTATTTTGTAATCAGAGATGGATCTATATCTTTCATTCTAGTTGCTCACTATATTGGCCTTATTAGGTACAATGGTATGATTCATGGTAACTCATCACCGGGAGCATGATCATTAGATGGAGGAGCATGCATGCCAGATTGTGGATTTATAGACTCACCGTGCTAATGTGAGGGATTGACAGCATAAGAAACAACAATGCCTCATGGATATGAAGAAAATCATTGATATCCCTAGAAGGGTAATCGAAGAAATCCAGCTACGAAAATGCCATATTGAAAGCATACCTATACTAGAACTATATTTGTGTGGCAATTGTAGTTTTGGACATGAAACTGAGACGTGTAAGGACTTGTAATTAGAGAAGAGATCGACATGGATGTAATGGAAAGGAAAAGGAAAGGCTCTTGCTAAACCTAGCTCTAGACAAGCATCAACTTCTAGGGGGCCGAGACTAGTAGAGCATCTAGATATCATGTTATGACACATGATTTCCTTGAGATAGAGCATTCCAGTGATCTCTCGAGGACAACTAGTTATTATTATTCTCGTTTGGACTATTGAGGTAGGTTATGTGAATGTGGATGTTGTACGTAGACTACGGTTGATGACTATGCCACTTCCTTGTGCCAAGAGGGTTGGCATAGAAGATGGTGTTATACATGGATTAGCCCTGAGATACTACACTATGAGCTTCATCTTTAGGAAAATTTTTGCTAATACAGTCACACTTGACATTGTCCCCTTGGAGATGGGTGAAATGGCTTTAGGAAACTTCTACCTTGTAGATCAACAAGGCTATATGACCAATAATCAAAATGGAGTGGACCTTTGGCTTTGTCATAGTTGGATTGTGGATTTTTGGATGGTTCATGCAATTGGTTATGCACCTACACACAACAGAAGCACTACCAGCTCATATGCTCTAGTGTCTTAGCTAGAATCTCCTGCAGAGGTCACACATATTCTGGTAGACTGTCCAACTCAAGAGGTAGATTCGAGCTCATATTTCCTTGTGGATTAGTCAGATTCTAAGGAAGAGGTCTCCTACATTCTAGTGGATCATCAGGATCCTTATGCAGAGGAGAGATCACATGATGATCCAATGGCTACCTATTGAGGAATCTTGGGCCCACTCTGAAGATTCCAACTGGTAAGAAATTTGTGTGAATAAATTTTACTTTCTATTCAACTATTGTAAATGGTTTTTGAGAATTACTTATTTCTTCTATTATAATAAAACCAAAAAACTATTGTGTTAGGTAGAATGTAAAAATAAGACCCCTTGTGGGCAATGTTTGTATACATCAAACTAATTATGGCACAGTAGTAAAAGACCCAAATATTTGGGCAATGTTTGTACTATTTTTTATACTTGTATTATGAAACCCTAGAGGGATATTATTATTTGGTGATTTTAATAACACCAGAGATGCAATATATTTTGTCCTTGTTGAGTTATTTGTTTAGCAGGGAGGAGATAAACACTTTTTGGAGTTCAGGTTAGTTGGAATAGCTTTGGGATAGGCTTACCATACTCATCACTTTTCTCACATTTAAAATTGGATTAATCCATATAGGTATCTCCTAATTAGGTTTTGAGTACCTATTACAGCTTGCAGTAGGATTTAAATCATATTTATAAGCTTAGAGATTTGTCAGCCATCTGTGTAAAAATTTGAGCTCATAGGTATTAGTTCATATTTTCATTCTATATTGTAGCATTATGGCCATGCAATATGATGGTAGCTTATTACCGTTGGCATTCATGATCGGTTTGGATCTTTATTCTATAAAGAGGTCATCATGGCCATATAACAGAGTGGTACTTGATGAATTATGTCAACAAGAGGAGCTCACAAGAGATTAGCTCAGATCGTCATTCGGTGTCAAGGAATTGCAACCAAACATCTAAATAGTAGTTGATCATTAGACTTAGCACTGCACAAGGGAAGTGTTGAGCTCTGGAAGAGGACTTAGCACTACACAATGAAAGCATAGAGGTCTTGAAAGAGACTTAGCACCCTAAAGTAGAGACGTTGAGGTTTTATGAAGCATGGTGGGACCATAACCCACCAGGATAGGATCAAAATCAAGTTATCAAAGTGAGAAGAATTCAAATTCCAAAGTGATAGTAGAATATTCAGATTCAGGATAGGATGACAAAATGTTCCAGTAAGCTTTTTGGGATAAAAATCCTTTCCCATTAGGAAGCTGTGATCTGGAGGACATTTTTGGATCTTCCAATCTTCTCAGAATCATCCAAAACCTAGTTATTATGGAAGATCCTTATGATATCTTTCCAACGCATATTGAAACATGTGGATTAGGTAATTTATGCTCCCAATGCAGCTGGTCAAAGTTTAGTCAATCTAGCGGTCAAAGGGAGTCAAATGGTGATTATGTGGCACTAGGAAAAAAGGGTTGTGTTTTCACCTATAGTCTTTGTCATTCATTAAAAGGTCAGCTACAAAGACTATAGCCGGTGGGATCCAATTTTAAATTAGAGGGGGATCCTACCACCATGAGGACTATTTTAACATCGCTGACGTGGTGGGTCCTCAAGCCACCACGAGTTCGATTTTTCACGATTTTTCTATCGAGAATAAAAAATTGGAGTATATTTTGGAGAGTGCATTTTAGGTGGATAATCATCTCAAGTGAGCTATTTTATTATCTCAGTGGGGTGATCATCTCCCCACTAAGTTGATTTCATATTCCCACATTGATCTGTTTGACTTGCCCGAAGCCTATCTTTTCTACCTTCCACATTACATGGAGTGGATCAAAAATGCACGAGGGATCTATATTATCCCATTGACTTCGTTGGCCACCTCACCTTTCCCAACCAGCTCAAAACCTATCTTTATGGGTTCAACGAACACGTAAAACAAACATCCCAACTCTCTGTGGACAACACATAACCTGAGCCGATCACACAACTCGGCAGACACATCAAAAAAATGGGTTAGGCACAAAAATCAGTGCAAGGACAAAAAAATAAAAGAACATGTGGTTGAATCCACATCAAACAATGTGGGTTGGCTAGTTTATAAACCAATATCCCAACCTTCATGCTGACCATGTGGGATAAACCCACTGACAGCCAAAAACAAACTGCTCGCCCCATTTAAAATAGCACAACCGATATGTAGGAGGTGGGATTTTATCCCTTGACATCTCCTTTGAAAGCATAGCGGTCTCACCAACCTACCTATATGGGCAGTTTTGATGAGGATAAGGGTGATAAGCCATATATACAATATTTGTGGGATGCTTTGGCCTATATAAAGGCTTTCTTCCCATTCAAGCTATACGTACACTCTAAGATATTTTCCTAGAGTTAAGTGGGGAATTTAATGAACTTGAGGAGGAGAATATAGAGACTTCCAAGAATTTGTAAAGGCCTTATAAATTTTAAAGGCTATTTTTGTATTTAATTCCTATTTATTTAGGCATTTAATTGTAAGGGAGCTAAGTCCTATTAGTATAGGCAAATTACAAGAAAATTGGTAGTTATTTATAAACTACCCAATTGGCTCTTGGAGCCCCACAAACGAATTGAGAATCTTGGAGTTTGATCAGAGTTCCATAGGGCATCTTAAGCACATCTGGAAGGTTGATCAAGTACCATAGGATTATTATATGTCAGGAAAGTGGAGGAAGGTCACTGAGACATATCATTGTTCCTTCAAAGGTTTGGAGTACTATAAGGAAAGTTTTTTAAGTTCCATTAAATTGTATTGTACATGCAAATTTTAGCTAGTGGAACGGTTCTTTAAGAACCCAGAGACATAGGCAATTATCAAAATCTGTAATCAATTTCTATTTTCTTAGGAGTCCTTTTACAATTTTCATGAAGCTTTTGATCAGATAAAAAATTTATATTTGATTAAGAATTTTCATTGATTAAATTGGAACAATGGATTGAATGTAATAAATTTTAGTATCCATAACCCACTTCAGAAAGTTAACCGATATGCAGGAAAAAGTCAATTTAATTATGTAAAGTTGATTTTTTAGTCATGTGTCCTTGTGAATGTTTTGAGTAATAATTTTCAACTTAAATTTTTGGATCAAGTTTTAGTTAATTATAACTCACCCCGATGCAACTCGAGCTCAGTCCAATGTGGCAATGTAGACCAATGAGGCAATGTGGTGGCAGGCCACACAATGATCTGAGGACCCACCACATGTCATAGTTTTTTCTTAATCACTAAAAAAGATGACCAATATCATGTGTCAAAGACAAGAGGTATAAACCTAAGCTCAACCTACACCTGATTTGCATTTTTCCACATCGTCCTCCGAAATGTCCTCTAGATCAATAATGTTGAGATTGTTTAAATAAAAGTTGGTAGGATTTATATTTTCACTAATTATAAAATCATAGTATGATTGAACAACTTCTTTTGTGGTGAATTATCGGAAAAACTTGCCCTTAAAAATTTATAAAATAGTATTTTTTTTACAGTGTTCATAAAATAAATATTAAATTATACTATGTATACTTGATTGTTTTTTAATAATTTTTAATATAAATAATTCATAAAAATTGGTGGTCATATCTAAAATATGTAAGTCATATGTGATGGTTATTTCAAAGATTTACAACTATTTTATGGATAAAAATGATAAAAAAATATAAATGGGTGTTAAATTTAACACCACGTTGTGGCCTTTTTTGTAACCATTGAACGACAAGAGAAGATGTTTGGGATGATATTTGATGAAAAACCAAATTCGATGGAAATTATTTGTTGGAGCTTCACTAAGAAAAACCATAAATAATTCTTAGTGGTCGCTAGCCCTTATAAAATAGAAACATGATATGTACATAACATAGCATAAATAATGGCCAACGACTGCTAGTACTTATAAAATAGAAACATGTTCTATACATAACAAATCATAAATAATGGCTAGCGGATGTCATCCCGTATAATGGATTCTAATATTTTAGTTTCTAGATTATGATATATGGGACTTTGGAGTATATGTAATTCCAATATAGGTGATTTTGGATTCCAATATATGTGATTCTAGATTCCAATATATGTGATATTGGAATCCTATATTTGTGATTTTGGAATCCTATATATGCAAGTTGGAGTGAAAATAATTCTGATATTTGATATTTTGGAATCTGAATATAGCAATATCAGATTTTGATATTGAGTATATTTTTTAGCTTCTGGGATTGGAATAAGTCCCAATTTAGTGAAATAAGTATTTATTTCAAATTCAATTTTTCCCTCCTTCCCTTCTTCTTCTTCCATTGATTCATCTATAAATGAAGGAGTTGGGCTCATTGTTAATGTTGGACACTTGGGATCATTACACATTTTGCTAAGGACTTCATATTTTTATATTTTGAGTCACAAACCTCTATATCTAGCCCATGCATGTGGATTGTTAGAGTAGGTATTTACCTTAGCTCATGTTCACCTAGGTATTTACCTTTATTGTATTTATCCTCACCCACTTATGTGTGTGGATATTTTTTTTATCTTATTTAGATATTAGGAGATATTATCTAGTTGTTAGGTATAGTTCTTTCCTTGATCTATGGTATTGACTAGATCATTGATCTCTAGTTCTCTCCTAAATCTATGGTCTTGACTAGTTCTTTGATGACTAGTCATTTCCTTGATTTATGGCTTGATCTACGAGCTTGACTGGTTCTTATATTGTTACTCCTTACCTATTTAAGCAAGGTTCATTCTCAATGTATTGCATTGAGTTCCATAATAATATATGATATTGTTGCTCATTTATTTGCAAAGGTTTATATAAAGTTATTTTGGTGAATTACTTTCATCTTATTGATCGTGGTGTTTGATTAGCATTTGTGTTCTTGGCTTGGTACGATCTGGTTATTGTTCCTTTCATGGTATCAAAGCAGGAGATTGTTATTGACATCCATTTGTAAGTTTTATTTTACAAATGAATTCATATGGCATTCGTCATATGAGGGCTTAAATATTGTGATTCCTACTAGTTGGTGATTAACTTCAGCCCCCTTTAATTTTATTTGTGTCATGAAGGAAATAACAATTTATTTTGTTTTAGTGGCAACTAAAATAAATAACATAACAAAATATTAAAAATCTTGTAACTTTTGATCGGTAACTCAATTTTGAGTGCCATTTTTTTTGCAAAAGTGCTTGTTTTTTTGTGCTCTTTACATTGGAAATATTTATTTTGAGACTTGCACTATAATTATAAAGTGCCAAATATGGAGGAGTGTTGTAATTAATTTTGGACGTAATTTTGGCTGAGCCTGATGTCCTAAACTTCTGGGAGTTACATTTTGTATCTATCATGGATTCTGAGAATGATATGCTTTTCTCTGAAGTATGTGGACTTGAAGAGGATATTGTAAAATTTTTGGAAGAAAATAGATCACTCAAGAAGAAAAATTATCTTCTACAATCACTCACTCACGATAAGGATACAATAATACATTTCCTATAGAAAAAACTTGCTAGCCTATATCATCACCATCATATTGTGGATAACCATGTCCATGCTCCTAGTCCACTTGTAACTATTGCTCTTGTACCCACTAACATTGATTTGCCAATCTTTGAGCCTGAACTTTCTTTTGATGCTTCTAAACCTATGAGGCTTGTTACTACATGCTCTTCCACATCTGTGCCTATTACAGTACCACATGTTGTGTATCCTACTTCTTCTCAACTACATGGCTTTTTTAAGAAGCATACCACTGCATTAAGATCTCGCATGCTCCGTTATATGGGTCTCACTAGCAGAGTCATTGACAGACATTCACAGGGTATTATTTCCTCTATTCCACATGTTAAGTGGAATTCTCGTAATGACATTAGTTTTCGAGTAGATACTTCATTGGGATCACACAATGATAGAGCTCCTTTTTTGTTCACTCGACTCTTTCTGAGGATCATGAGCAACACATGAGTTCTACACCTTCACTCAGGATTGAGAAACCTGAGATTTCAGCTATCAGACATGATCAACCTGACACACATTCTGATGTTATTTTGCATGCACCCATTATGCATTTTACACCAATTCATATGCAGACATCTTATTCATCCATCCGTGTTGATTTGGGGTGGATATCTGATCACTCGTGGTGGCGACATAGGCATTCATTGAGAGGACTCTACAGGCATGGCTCCTCCACCATTCGTCCTCTTGCTCCACTTTCTATACCTTTTGCATTGTGATGCTCATTGTTTTGAGAATTTTTATTTAGCAGGTATAGTGTATCTCTCTTGTTTGTTGAGAGATTTTGTATCCGTATTTTCGACACTTTTGACATGTTGATAGTATCTTTTGTGGGGGATCTATTTTGGTGCATTATAGTGTTATTTTGTTAGTGTTCGAGTAGTTTTTTTGACAACTCATATAGATTTTTAGCGTCACTCCATCCATTCAATAGTATGGGAGGGTGTGGTGCTGATCCTAATTCTTCAGGTTTTGTGTCCTTGCTTTGTTACCTTGGATTTTCTTCGATTGTGACACTCTAAATTTTTTTTCCTTGGCTTGTTTCTTTGGTTATTGTTCTTGGATTATGGCACACCTATTTGTAACACTTGATCGAATTATGTTTGGTATTTTTTTTTAGAGTAGGTATTTACCTTAGCTCATATTCACCTAGGTACTTTATTTACCTTTATTGTATTTATCCTCACCCACTTATGTGTGTGGATATTTTTTTTATCTTATTTAGATATTAGAAGATATTATTTAGTTGTTAGGTATAGTTATTTCCTTGATCTATGGTATTGACTAGATCCTTGATGTCTAGTTCTCTCCTAAATCTATGGTCTTTACTAGTTCTTTGATGATAAAAGGAACGATAACCAGATCGTGCCAAGCCAAGAACACAAATGCTAATCAAACATCACGATCAATAAGATGAAAGTAATTTGCCAGAATAACTTTACATAAACTTTTGCTAACAAATGAGAAACAATATAATATATTATTATGGAACTCAATGAAATATAATGAGAATGGGCCTTGCTTATATAGGCAAGGAATAACAATCTAAGAACCAGTCAAGGTCATAGATCAAGCCATAAATCATGGAAAGAACTAGTCATCAAAGAACTAGTCAAGTCCATAGATTTATGAGAGAACTAGACATCAAGGATCTAGTCAATACCATAAATCTAGGAAAGAACTAGTCAAAACCATAGATCAAGGAAAGAAATATACCTAACAACTAGATAATATCTCCTAATATCTAAATAAATAAAAATAAATATCCACACACATAATTGGGTGAAGATAAATACAATAATGTACTTAGGTGAACATGAGTTAAGGTAAATACCTACTCTAACACCCCCCTTAAGTGAAGATAGGGGCCAAAATAGAAGTGGCATGTCCACAGTATGAGTCCCGGCAACTAGGCCTGATGAGGTACTCATGTATAATATATCCATTAAGAAATCTTGAACCAAAAGAAGGAAAGAATCCTGCTAGAAGGAAGAGAAAGAAGAAGAAGAAGAATGAAGATGTTATCACGAACACCCTCCAAGAAAAACTTCCGAAACCCCAAGCATTCCATGCAACTCAAGGTAGCAATGTGATGCAAAAGGCTTCGTAAAGATGTCTGTAACCTACTGTCAAGTCAGAATGTACTCCAAGCAAAGAACTCCATCCTGAATGTGCTGATGAATGGAGTGAATGTGTATCTCAATATGCTTGGTCCGCTGGTGCTCAACTAGGTTATGAGAAATGTGAATTATACTTTGGTTGTCACACCAAAGTACAGTCAATGAATCCTTTTAGAATCTAAACTTTTTCAATAATTGGTGAAGCCAAAGAATCTGTTAACTCTCTGTAACTGCTACCCTGTACTCTTCCTCTAAAGATGAAAGTGCAATAGCCTATTACTTTTTGTACACCCAAACAACTGGAGAAGAACCAAAAAAAAAAAAGATAGCCAGAAGTGGAATTCCTGTCATCAATAGAACCTACCCAATTTGAATCTATATACCCAACCAACTGAATAGAGCCCCTAGTGTAGTGTAGGCCAAAGTGGGAAGTGCCATGCAAATAGCATAAAATCCTTTTAGCAGCTTGTCAGTGACTACTATGAGGAGAATGTGCAAACCGATATACAAGCCCTACTGCAAATAAAATATCAGGGCAAGTATGGGTCAAGTACATGAGACTCCCAACCAACTACATGTTCAATGTAGGATCACAAAGTGGTGTGGTACATGTGGATGTAAGAGTAACTCCAGACTAAAAAGAAGATGGACTTGGTTTGCAATCAGCCATATCAAAGTGCCTAAGAAGATCATGTGTGTACTTTTGTTGACTCAAATGAATCCCTAAATCTGTCTGAGAAATCAGAAAATCAAGGAAATAATGAAATATCCCAAGATCTTTCATGTCAAACTATGTAGAAAGAGCCCTTTGAATACTCTAAATATGGGAAGAAGAGCTGCCAATAAGTAACAAATCATCAACATACAAGACAAGTATCACAATATCATCACTGACATGTTGGAGATACACTGTATGATCAGAGTGGTAATGAACAAAACCCATAGATAGAAGAAAAGAATTCATCTTCTCATACCAAGCCTGAGGGGCTTGTTTGAGACCATAGAGAGACCTTCGGAGCTGACAAACAAGAGAAGAATCTTGAACAAATCCAGCCGACTGGTCCATATATATTTCCTCTTGTAGATCTCTATGTAAGAAGGCAATCTTCATGTCCATCTGGTATACGGGCCACCCCTGTGATGAAGTAATAACAAGTACAAGGTGTACAGAATCCATCTTGGCAATGGGTGTAAAAGTCTTAGAGTAATCAATACCTTCGACTTGTGATAAACCCTTTGTAACAAGACAAACCTTATACTTGTCAATGGACCCATCAGTTGCGTATTTGGTTTGGTATACCCACTTACACCTAACCATATTTCTTCCTTTAGGAAGAGATACTAAATCCCAAGTATGATTCTTCATCAAAGAAGAATACTCAGCTTTCATCACATCATCCCACTCTAGTATCCCATGAGCCTTTGAAAAAGACTATGGATCCTCAGAAACTTCCTGACACAAAATTTCAGAACCTGTAGAAGGTGGGTGATGTCTAGTGGGTGGAATATCCTCTATGAAAGGTGTTTCCTTAGAAACTATAGTATGATCCCACTTAGGCATAATGAAAACATCAGTGGGAATAGGATCCTCAACAACATCTATAACCTCCTCATCAATCTCCTCAAAGAAAGGATCTTCAAGATGATATGAAGAAGAAGAAGGAATGGAAGAAGATGAAGAATCATGAGGAGTGAAATGCTCATCAAATTGAACATGTGTTCAAAAAAATAACATCATGTGTATAAGGATCTAAATACAATAAGCTCTTATGTCCTCACAATACCCTACAAAGATCAAGGGTTTACTCTTCTTATCTAAAACTTTCCTTTTCTTCTTTGGCACAAAGGCCCAAGCATGGCACCCAAAGACTCAAAAAAATGAGACATCTGGCTTAGTGTTGGACCAAGATTTCTTTGGAGTTAAATGCTCAAGTTCTCTGTGTGGTGTGTGATTCTGAATATAGTTAGCACAATTAACTGCTTCTGCCTAATAGATAGGAGGTATATCTCTAGAATGCATCATACAGTTAGCCATTTCCTTCAAAGTTCTATTCTTCCTTTCTGCTAATCCATTCTATTGTGGAGTATGAATAATATAATGCTAGTGAATAATGCCTTGAGTTGCCAAAAATTTAGAAAACTCATTGTTGAAGTACTCCCCCCATTATCAGTGCAAAGGTTCTTTATGCTACTAGAAGATTGTTTCTCAACCAAAGCCTTCAATAATTTGAAGTGTGAAAAAACATCACTTTTTTACTTGAGAAAATAAACCCAAGTATTCCTCAAGAAATTATCAATAAATGTAAGTGCATACTTAGCTCCATTGAAAGATGGGGTAGGAAAAACCATCAAGTCACTATGCACAAGCTCAAGTGGTGAAGAAGCTCTCTTAGATAAATTCTTAGGAAAATGATCTTGGTGTTGTTTCCCTAATGCACAACCATGACAAACTCCTTCAAGACATGAAACTCTAGGAAGACCATCTACCATACCATGAGTGCTCAACTCCTTCAAATATCTGTAATTGAGATGTCGAAATATTTCATACCAAAGCTTACTCTCTGAATCTGAATGAGAAACCAATCTTGTCCCTATAGAAGAAGTGTCATAAAAACCCTCAAATTGATATAGTCTTGAACTATGATCAACAATACGCTGAGCAACAAGTGAATAAGGCTCCAAAAAAGTTCTTACTTCTGCCCCATGTGGTGTAAAAGTCACTGTTTTCCCTTGACTAGAATGACAAATTTGATATATAGAAAGAAAATTTGTAGTGATGTTAGGAACATATAGTGCATCTTAGATATTTCCACCATCAAGTTGTATATCACCTTTTCCCTCAATAGAAAGAAAGGAAGAATCTTCAACCTCAATTTTGAAAGCAGCACTCTAACCTAGAGAAACAAAAGACTCCTTAGAAGAAGTCATGTGATGAGAAGCACCAGAATCTATAACCCAATTGTCTGCAAGTGGTGAATGAGATCTTCCAACAACATTAAATGCTTTTCCATGTTGATTAGAAGGAGGTGAAGTGGAGATATAAATTTTGTGTTTCTTGACTGCATCCTCTAAGGCTTGCATTCGCTTATAACACCTATTTTCTTCATGATTACTACCCCCACAAAAAGAGCATGAACAACTAGACTTATTCTTAGATTTAGAAGACTCATTGGGTTTTGAGTTGTTTTCTTTGGGTTTAGGAGCATTTTGAGATGGAGAAGGTGTGGATTTGGTTTTAATGTTTGGTTTTCCCTTGCCCTTAGAATTAGATGCAACTAATTCCTTTTAAGAGGTGGAAGACTCAAGGTGAGATAATCTGGATTCTTCCCTAGTAAGTCTTTTACAAAATTTTTCTAAGTTAGGAATTTTGAAGGTGTCACCTAAGGCATCCATGCTAGAGAAAAAGGTAGAAGAAATTTTTTGGAATGGTCCTCTCAACTTGGATAGAATCAAGTAAACACACTCTTCATCTTTCTTATCTCTTCCACTCCCCTTCAACTGTGTCAACAAATTCTTGAAATTGGTAAGATAGTCTATAATTGTTGGAAAATCTTCATGTTTAAGAGATGTGATCTCAATTTCAAGTTGCATGGCTCTCATATGATCCACCTTACCAAATAAATCCTCCAATTTCTCCCATAGTTTGAAAGGAGAGTCACACTTTTCCAAATGAAATAAAAGACTGTCACTTACATAAGTTCCTACCAAACTCATACATTCTTCAAATTTGCACTGGTATTGAAATTTCTCATATTCTCTAGTGAACACTAGTTTTTCTTTAGAAGTTAAAGCCCATAATCCTTTTTGCTTAATTATTGTTTCCATTCTTGGTTTCCATGTGTGGTAATTATGTGTTGTTAATTGATCAACATGATCTCATGTATAATTAGATGCCATCCTAAAAAAAAAAATCACCCGAAGAAATGGAAGAACCAAACAATGCAACAAGACCCCCAAGCAATACAACAAGAGCCCCCCCCAGATTTTAGCACTTTATAATGAGTGTGTGTTACAATATGACACTTTATAATTGTAGTGTAATTCTCAAATTAAATATTGCCAATGGAAAGATCATGGAAAAACAAGCACTTTTGTAAAAAACAACACTCAAAATTGAGTTATCGATCAAAAGTTACAAACTTTTCAATATTATGCTCTACTATTTATTTTTGTTGCCACTAAAATAGAATAAAATACTCCTGCCTTCACCACACAAATAAAATGAAAGGGGGCTGGAGTTAAACACCTACTAGTAGGAATCACAAGCTTTAAGCCCTCATAAGACCATACCATATGACTAGGGGCTAAGAATTTCAATGGGTGTGTGTAACTTACTATTTTGGGGTGTGTTGTTGCTTTTTGAGAAATTCACATCCAACTGCTTCTTCTAGTGAAAACTACTATTTTTGGACTGTACTGAAGGTGACCTTCACTGCCCAAAATAGTAGTCTATGGATTTTCCTAGAATAGCAAAAAGTGCATCGTCGTCCATGGACCCCTACCAAAAAAGGAAACAAATGTCTTTTCCAAAACCGTCTGTTGCACGCAACAAAAAATACTACTCCCACAAAAATAAAAACCTAGATCCGAACTCAAAAAACATGAAAAACCTAGATAATGATTTTCTGGTTTTGCTTCGCAGCTGGCATGAATCCCGAGGTAACCCACCATGGTTCTCTACACAACAAAAAAATATTGCCTCCCGAAATGGTCGAGTTTACAATCAATATTAGAGTTTTGCCACCTTTCGGATCCAATGGAAGCCTTTGTTTTGCATAAAAATGTACGCAACAAAAAAATACAAGAAAATCCCAAAAATATGAATATATAAAAAAATTATTTACGAAATAAAACTTACAGACGGATGTCAATAGTAATCTCCTTCTCAGATACCATAAGAGGAACAATAACCAAATCATGCTAAGCCAAGAACACAGATGCTAATAAAACATCATGATCAATAAGATGAAAGTAATTCACCAGAATAATTTTACCTAAACCTTTGCAAACAAATGAGCAACAATATCATATAGTATTATGGAACTCAATGAAATACAATAAGAATGGGCCTTGCTTATATAGGCAAGGAATAACAATCTAAGAACTAGTCAAGGTCGTAGATCAAGCCATAAATTATAGAAAGAACTAGTCATCAAATAAATAGTCAATTCCATAGATTTATGAGAGAACTAGACATCAAGGATCTATTCAATACCATAGATCTAGGAAAGAACTAGTAAATACCATAGATCAAGGAAAGAACTATACCTAACAACTAGATAATATCTCCTAATATCTAAATAAATAAAAAGAAATATCCACACACATAAGTGGGTGAGGATAAATACAATAATGTACCTAGGTGAACATGAGCTAAGGTAAATACCTAATCTAACAAATGACTAGTTATTTCCTTGATTTATGGCTAAATCTATGACCTTGACTGGTTCTTAGATTGTTATTCCTTGCCTATTTAAGCAAGGCCCATTCTCATTATATTTCATTGAGTTCCATAATAATATATTATATTGTTTCTCATTTGTTAGCAAAGGTTTATGTAAAGTTATTCTGGCAAATTACTTTCATCTTATTGATCGTGATGTTTGATTAGCATTTGTGTTCTTGGCTGGGCACGATCTGGTTATCGTTCCTTTCACAAATATCGACCTCTCTCATCATTGTAATAGTTTTGTGCATTTTTGGAAGTAATTGAAGCATCATTTTTATGACTATTATTTTTCCTAAGTGTGTTTCTATTCTTTCTTCTTTCCTTTCTTTTACATTACGTGCTTGTTGTTTCACTCTATGTCCCATGTAACTCCATTTTTAGTTGTGTTCAATGAAACTAATATGATAAATGTGTTTTAGTTTTGCTATGCGTGCATAGCCTTCTTTCATGTCTTTTCTTGTCATTTTCTCTCAAAATGGATGGTGTTCATACCTCTTTTTCTAGTATTATCACCTTCCTTAGATTAGTTTTTCATTGTGTTATCCTTGTATCCCTAGTCCCTTGGCATTGTTAGCTTAGTTTTCCCCTTCAACATTAGGAGTAGCAGTAGAAATAGAAATAGATAGAGGAACTGGTCTTCTCTGGAGATCCATCTCAAGTGTGCAAGGTTCCACAACTTGGAGATAGTTCCAATTTTTTGTCAAATAACTCGGCTCTTCCAGATCCAAAACACGGGTGTACATTTGAATGACCACCATACATGATCATGATGCTTTTTTCTATTCATTTAAGTGATGAGGAAATATTTGTAAGATCTAAAAGTACTTTCTCAACTTATAAGAGGGGTACTTAATTTTTTCTTTCTTGGGATAATGAAAATCAACAATTTTAATGGGAATACAAAAAATAATGTTGGAGTAGATGAAGAGATGAATTGTAAATCTATAAAAGGAGATGACCTCCTCATTGTAAAGCAATGCTTGATTCTTGTTTACTAGTTCCCATTGTCTTTCTAAGAAAAAATTCCTTCATTTCCTCTATTATATTATCTATTGAAAGTTTTCCTCCATCTCAATTTATACTCCAAGAGAATTGTAAATCATGCAACATGATGCAATAAAACTTTGTGTTTCTTGTTGACTGTTCATATTTCTATGTGAATGGTTTATTATGATTAATACGAGTGAAGTACTCTGATTTTAATGCAATAAAATAATCTATGTTATTTGTTGGTTAAAATAACCCTCTTATTTCCCTTTCCTATCTCTCTCTATAAGAAAATTTCCTCACTTTAATTCCATATAAGCAGTTGTCACAGGTTTAGGGAAGTATTCCTATTTCATCCCCGGTCTATGGGCCACCCCAAAAAATTAGTTTAGTTTATATTTGTTTCCTTGATTTCAATCAATGGACCTTCCCCATTCAATTAGTGTGACCTAGTCCTAGAGATTTGGTAAAATACCATAATTTTTGCACCTCACAAATTATTTTTCCAACAGTTTTTTGTGCCCACCATGGGGAAAATTTTGCATATGCTACACCCAATATGTGTGTTAGAAAATTTTCTTTGTTCATAATAAAATGAATGAACTAGTAATGAAAGCAACTAGCAACTCATAACATGGAGGGTTTATGGTACCTCAAAGGTTATGTGATGGATGAACAGGCACCAAGTAGTTGATCCTTGTTATTACAAGATAATGATCTGAAATTAAGACAAAATGAAAGGGTATATTTATTAGATGGGATATGTGGGGGTTTAATGACAAAGTGGAACCAAGAAGCGTTAGATTTCTTGGCAGATGTCAACCCCCATTTTAAATAAGAATCAAAATAAAGGATGAAATAACAGATAACATGTAGAAACAGAAGTACTAATGAATCTGAGAATAATTAAGATCTGATCTAAGAGATGATTTGATTGAAATAAATGTAAATTAAATGTTACCTAGTCTAGGTCAACAATGACTGAGACAATGCAGAGGTAGGTTAACGATGACCTAAGAGAGAATATTTGAAATGTAGAATGGGTATACAGGCCTTTAAGAGGCTGAGTGTAGACTGGATGGTAGAAGACATATGTGGATGCCAGAAGAAGACATGTAAAATGTTCTCAATGGTAGAAAACACCAGGGAGTGGCATAAAACAATAGTAAGGGAATATTGATTTGTAAATAGGACCCTAGTCGATAATGACTAGATTAAGTTGATGATGACTGTAGCAGAGTTCAGTAAGGCCAAGGTCAAAAGGATGAAATGGGAGACTTGACAACTTAAAAAACTAGAAAATAATGTTGGTGAGGGAGCTTTAGGTGTTATAAAATTTGATTTGACCCCGAAAAATGTTAGATACAAATAATACAAAGATTGTTTGATAAATATCACATAAATAACACAAATATGATTGAAAAAACTCACAAAGGATGATCATGAGTGATGAAAGCACATTGAAATTATGTCCAGGAGATCTAAAATTGTTGCAGGAATGCTCAAGCACGAGGAAGCTCCAAAATTTGCATGCATATGATGAATATGGAAAGAAAATACTTAGTTTTATAGGGTCGATGGTGACTAAGCTGAGTCACCGACGACTACAGGGAAAGTCTCCCCAATGGGGCTACTTTTTTTTGTTTTTGGAATGATTTCATGTTTTTAAGAGTTTGAAGGGTGCTTTAAATCTTATCTGGGAGACTAGATTGCTTCGGGATAAATCATGGGTAGTTAGGGTATTAACATAGATAGGAAGAAAGCTAGGAAAAAGTGTAAGATATGGATTTAGGATAAAGGCATCCTAAATAGAAAGTGGATTAGGGCATGTGAGATATTAATTGATTAATTATTTAATAGGATTTTTTTAATTAATAGGGATTGGATGGGAATTTTAATGATATAAAATGGATGGATTTAATTAAAGATGTCCTAAATAGGACCCTAGAAAAAATATGTGCATGTAGGCAAACAATGGTAGAGATACCGAATTTAGGTGTCTAAATTTTCCCCTTTTTGTTGAGTGGTTTGTGCTAGCAATCCATGAGACAAAAATAGTGAGAGATAAATGGTATGATGAGAATTGATGGAAGGTAGATGATGAGATCCCCCTCAATCGAGGGATTGATGAAACCAGTGGAAATTGATGACGTGTTTGAAAAAAAGGTAGATGATGAAGGGCAACTGGGCAAAGAAAAATGGGTAAAATGGTTACAAAGGAAAGATGCCCCAAGTAAAAAGGATCGCAATAAAAATGAAAAGCATGGCAGTGACTCAAATATCACATCCATAAAGGGAAAATTGTGGTCTTAATGAAGATGCGTGATAATGCTCTACAGGTTAGCTAGTGGGTGAAAATCACTACAAAATGAGGAGAATCCAATGAGAAATCTCTCAAATGGATGCAATCTGAAATGATCATTGGGTCATGGGAAATCATCAAAGTATGCACAATTAAATTAAAAAATTATGTGAAATCCTTCATACATGAGGAACAAAGAAAAAAACTACGTGTCTGCAAAGAAAAAAGATGAAAATAATGGTGCCCCAACACAGGTTATGAGAAAAAGGCTGAAAAAGAAAGTAGTGAAATAATATTCCCAAAGGGGAAGATAAGTATGGCCACAAAGGATGACTTTGTGTGCAAATTGATTAGGATTGAAAAATAAAAATGCCCAAAGAGGGAGTAAGTATGGCAACAAAGGTGGACTTTGAGATCACAAAAGGATAGGATTAGACATATTGAAATATAATGCCCTAAAGGGAAATAAAGATGGCCACAAAGGTGGAATTTGAGATCACAAAAGGATAGGATTAGACATATTGAAATATAATTCCCTAAAGGGAAATAAAGATGGCCACAAAGGTGGACTTTGAAGAATGCCCAAGTAGAGGTCATAAGAAAAGATCAGGGAAGCCAAAACAAAGGCTATCAAGTCTAGTCGATGACGACTGAGGCCAATCAATGACGACCCAAGGGGGTCGACAAAGACTAGGTGTTGGTGGCTATATAAGCTTGGGGTTCAACAGACGATGCTTATTTTCACCCAAAAAATTGATGAGATATATAAGAGTGATTAAAGAGAAAACTGAGAGATGGTGGCCACAGGATTTGTAAGGAACTGTCAGAGGGTATGGAGGATGGTGAGTAATAAAAATCAAGCTTGTATTTTGTTTAATTTTGTATTTTATTTATTATTTTTACATTTTTGTAGAAAAAGTGGATGAAACCAGGGGAATTTGACAACGATCCAGGAGGGTCGACATTGACCATGCCCTAAGGCACATTGATCAACCTCAAAATGTGTCGACTTGAATTACTTCAATTTCGAATAGGGTTGGGTTTGCTATGTTTAGGATTAAAGGTATTTTGATTAAATTTAATTATTTTAGATTGGATTTACGATTAAACTGTATTTTTGATGAAATTTAATAGATTTTGAACTGATGTTTACATGTTTTTTCTTTGATTGTAGGCCAGAGAGACTCTTTATTTAAGAGATAGATTTTCTTCTCTATACAAGGATATTAGAGGAGAGGCAAAAAATGTTGAGTGGGATCACTTTGTTACAGTGGGGTTATGGAAATTCAACCATTATTAGAGGATCACGTGAGATGTGGGGATGATGATCACTTTCGTAGTGAGATGGAACTGGTAGGGACCTTATACTTTAGGACAGGGGAGATGACCATCAACCCGAAGGATTTGTATAAGTTTCTGAGATTTCCTATATAGGGGGAGAAAATAGTTCCTATCACAATTGACATTATACTAGCAGTGTTGACATGGCTATTTGGAGCCGATGTGCCTCACATTAGGATCTCTTTAGAGGCATATTATTGTGATCTAAGGTATGAGGAAGGCATACCCTACATCGACTTGATCTGTTTGGTTATGATGGTAGTGTCTTGCTATGTATTTTCGGGCTCAAGAGGAGCTCAGTTTCCATGGTCACTGGTTGGTGTGGTTGTAGATATAGTGGATCACCAGATAGTATATTATTTCAGGAATACCTTGTTAACTCAAATGTACCATGAGCTTTCAATGCACAGGGTAGGTAGGAAATCAGGATTAGATGTAGGTTTCTTATTTTTCACTGCTGGTATTACGAGCATATTGTGGTGATTCATCCACTTGGGTTTCCATGGGTCACTAGGGATCACATAGAGCAGGTAGTTGGATTTTGAGATGGAGAGCAAACCAAGCCTTTGGAGATAGGGGGAAAGAGGATTGGATTGGTATGTTGATTGGTTTGTGACATTAGAGACTAATTAGATAAGATCAAAGCTGTATAGGGATTTCTTTGGATGGCCAAGAGTTAATGCAGAGTTATCTAGGATGAGGTGGATATAGTAGGTTCTAAGGAGATGGCTAGAGATGATCGATTTTTTTTAGTTTTATCGAGTGTGACAAAAATTTGGGTTCATCCAGACTATACCAGATGCTCCTATTTTGTATAGGAGGGAGGAGGTTGATAGGGAGTTACCGAGCCCTATTATGGAAGATACATTGGAGGAGGAGGATGCACCATGGGATGAAGATGACGACGTATGAGGTGAAGAAATATTTTTGGACTGGATGACCACTATCTAGGAAGCCAAAGTGGCTATGGAGGGGCAAGAGGAGGAGGTAGAGGGGATGGAGATTAGGGGAGATGAAGATGCAGCCTTGGGAGGTAAAGATGGATGATTTGGAGATACTACCAAGTTAGCACAGATTCATGCTGAGTTAGGGTAGACGTGGGTGGAGAGGGACACAATTTTACAGGAAAGGAATTGATACCACTTGCAGAGCAAGGCCTATATGGTCCATTTTAGAGATTTTGCGACTATACTAGCTATAAAGGTTACGGGTGGAGGACAGGAAACACCACAGGGAGGAGGAGAGATTTCATCTTGATGTTGATTGATAGATATAAATCCTTAGCCAAAGAGGTTAAGTATTATGAGGGGATTGTGATTGTGAAGTTACCAAAGACACTCCAATATTGGGAGCATTTCCAGAAGATATGAGCAAGAAGATCTGGCCCCTTCAGGAGCATAGCGATTATTGCTTAGCCACATCGAGGAGAGGGCCAAGGTGGGGGTGACAAGGCTGATAGGAAAAAAGAGGGATCTGTCTCATAAGGGCAAGATATTAGGCTTTCTAACATTCATTTTTGTAGTTTCACTTATATCTCTTCTATGAGAGAGCCTTGTTAGAGGGAAATGATGTATTGATATATATATATATATATATATATATATATATATAGATGATATCATTTTGTTGTGATTTGATATATGTGTATCGTGTAATGTTGATTATTTGATTTATGTTGATGATGACATGGATATGTGATGATGATGAGGATCAGTTAGATGTTTTAATCATATTTGATGACGATGGTAAAATTATACGATGAAATGACTTACCTTTACTTGGATTGTTATATTATGATATTGGATGTGATGTTGTGCTATTTGGGATTTTTATAGTCATGAATGATTAATAATGTGAATTTTTTTGTATAGTTAATGAGGATTATTATTATGTATTCTTTTTTAATTTGGCCATGGTAATAAAATTAATGGATAGAATGTGATGTGGATTAAAGAGTAACATGGATATGATTATCGATTAATGTAAGTAATAATTGATGTATTTAGGATAGATAGATAGATTGATAGGTTATTAAGATAATGAAGGGTGCGTTTAATCATGGATCAAATATAGATTTTAAAATCATTTTAGATATAACACAACCAAATTATGATGACCTATATGTACGAATGACATTACATTGTATCAAGAAATGCATGAAGAAAATATGCCTCTAATTGCATTGGAGGTAAACAAGAGGAGATCCAAATAACTCAAGGCACATGTGACCAAAACATTTGTTAGAATGAAACCAATGTCAGTTAGTTATATCAAAGATCATAAAGAGACAATGGATGGAATGAACTCATAGACCTAATGTCAATACGACAAAGGGATTTAATATGTAAATGATACATGGGAAGAGGGTTATCCATTAGTGGGGTTCCCGAAATCTATGCCCCAGCTCTGGGAAAGGAGGAAGAGAAATGCTAGAAGAAATTAGATTAATATGGGAAGCTTTCTTAGGATAAAAACAAAATGGAAGGATGATCAATGTGGAAATACTTCAATGTCTTGATAACAAGAGTAACCATCCTTCAAGGGTATGTTCTACTTTATTCATATGTGATATAGATGGGAAAAGATAACATATATGATAGCTATCCTTCAAGGGTTTGGTCTATTTTTTTATTTTATTTTGATTTTTATTTCTTTTTTTTGTTTTTTTTGACATGAACAACAGTCCTTCGATGGAGCAATCTATTTCTAAGTTCTTTGAATTTTTATTAGAGCATTATTTGATTTTTATTTTGACATGGGGAAGAGCTGGGAATAGATAAGTAGACTACTTAGGAGGGTAAAATTAATATAAAAGAGACACCGCTTGACCCTTTGCATGATTCCAATATGAAAATGAGAGGGTGATGGATGTAATGATCATTGAGTACTCACTGAAATGGAGAACCTATCCATAAGGAATATGCTACGATAAGATAAGAGGTGCTCATATTTAAGGTCATTGAGGAAAGTGACGGATGACCACATAATTCCAAGTCACTACGATGAAGGGTCGACGAGGCTAGTGATGGAGGGATGATCCAAGGATATTACTAAGATCTCAATGGAAGACATGCTAGTAGTAGAATGATCACAATTATAATGCGTTAAGAGGTTCCACTTCTAGTTTACTGTCAAGGGAGGCCAATTGATAGGATCCTGACCCATACTTATGTGTGATCATGTATGGACCAATCCAGTTAGGGGAAAAAATTCCATGTTGGTTCCTTTCTAGAGTAGTGACGTTATGATTTTATTTGAGAACAAGGTCACCCACATTAAAGTCACATTCTTTGATGTTATTTTTGTAAGCATGTTTAATGTGATCTTAATAAACATGATGGTGTTCAAGAGTGAGAAGGTGACACTCATCTAATAACTCAATTTTTTCTAGACGTTCTTGATGATATTCTTCATGAGAGATAAAGTCATGAAGGGACATACGCAAGGATGGAATTTGAACTTCGAGAGGGAGGAAGGATTAAGAACCATACATAAGAGAAAAGGGTGTAGCCCCTATGGAAGTATAAATTCTAGTCTAATAATCCCAGAGAGTGAAGGGGAGATGAAGATGTCAGTCACATCCTAGCTGGTCAATAGTTTTTGCAAGAATGTTTTGAATAGTTTTATTAGTGGCTTCGGCTTGGCTATTAGCTTGAAGATAATATGGAGAAGAGAAGGTGGGTTGGATGTTAAATGAGTTGTATAAATTCTTAAGATATTTGTTTTTAAAGGAATTCCTATTGTCTATGACAAACTTGTGAGGAAGAAAAAAGTGGAAAATGATGTGCTGGTAGATAAAGTTAATGATTAGACAAGATTTAGTTGAAGTAAGTGGAATCGCTTCCACCCACTTAGTGAAATATTCAGTTACAGTGATGATGGAATGATGTTATTGCGAAGACAAAGGATTAATAATACTGATGAGATCCCCTTGTGTATGACAGGGTATTTTGGGGAAGAAGATAGGTAAAAAGGTTTTTCTCAGGACAAAATTGAGTTTTAGGTAAGTTGAGATAAAGCTGCTAAGCACCATGAGGCTTGAGTAAATACATGTTTTCTCGAGGAAACAAGAGTAATAGTTACTAAAATTATTTTAGGATGAGATCATATGACCATGAGGGTGGGCCTTAGATAGATCCATTGTCCTCCCAAAGGAAGCTCATTATGGCCATGAAGGTGGTCATAGGAGGAGAAGATGATGGATAAAACTAAATGTTATGATTGGATGAGATGAACTAGATAGAATAAGGTAATGTGAGGTATTGAGAGGGTCCAATCCATAAGGAGAAATATCCTAGAATGAATTCCTGCATGTCAAAGAAGCTGTAAGGATAGGATGATGTTTACAAAAATATGGAGGACTTAATAGCAAGGGGAAGGTGCTCCCCCTATTGAGAGAGATGTGGATGAGCTAGTGGATGGGAGGACAAGAGAAACAAGATGACATAAGAAGTATAGATGGAGTATAAGATAAAATATCATAGGGATGATGAACCAAGGTGAACTATATCGATGAATAAGGTAAGACCCTTGCTAACAATATCGACATGTGAAGAAGTGGTGGGTGAATGACAATGCATAGCGGCTCCTATAGATGGAGATGAGGAAATGGGAGATGAATCAGTCATGGATGAGATGGTAGACGGAGAATGAGAGTCCTCGAGGAGGTCCTCTCTCTTAATAAAATAATGGATGATGATTTGTAGGGACTTACATTGTTTGGTGTCATGACCTGGGGTATGATGATGAGCGCAAATGTGATGGGGGTCAAACCATTATGGGTTCAAATGGTCTGGTTCAAAGGCCCTGTTAGGTGGAAGTGTGATGGAAATAATTTGGATTAGATTTCCAAATAATTCCTCATAAGACTTGATAAATGTGGCAAGATATTGTTTGGAATATGTTCTAGATGTCAAGGATGAGGTCAAGTTGTTTCGAGGTCTTGATTTTTGTTTTTAGCTCTGACGGTGATTGGTATCCTAGAAGAAGAAGGGTTGGGTGAATTTAGTTTTGAATAATCAATGGATGGGAGTGTTCTTGATGAAGTAGCTGGTTGTAGGAGGGAGTCATATTTTTTTTATTTGGATTGGTTACTTGATCATGATAAAAGATACGGTCCTAGGATAGAAGGATGTGGCCCCAAGATGGATGATGTAGGTTTGATCTTGGACGTAGGAATTTCTACCTTTCTGTGGGGGTGCACAAGAGACCAATGTGGAAGGTTACCAAGGTTTTTTTATTTGGTTTGTGAAGGAATAACCTTAGAGAGGATGAAAATTATTTCTACTGGTGGATCTAAAGATGATGTTATGGCTGATATGGGAAGTAATTTTTGTATGATGTGATCTAAGGAAACTGAAGAAATGTCTGGTTGTGTAGATTAGATAGTAGGGTCACCTATTTTTGCTATAAGTTATAATTCTCTCTAATATTATTTGAAGGATGTGGGGGGAGAAGATGATGATGTAAGATATGTGGTTATGATGGTTGATGTGGTAGGTGTAGGTAGAAGTGTAGAAAGAGGGACTAGTTTTGATTCTACAGAGGGTATGATAGGTAATAATGGAATAGATGTGGATGTGGGAGTGGTATCCAATGAAGTGGATGAGGTATATGATGGCATGGGGTAAATGATAGGTTCAGGTGTGGATAGGAGAAGGGGTGTTTGGATCGTGTAGTTTATGAAGTCTAGATGAGAGGGAGATGAAGTAGGTTTTGGATTATTTGTTGTGGAAATGAGGGGTTGTGTAGAAGAGATAGGAGTTCCTTCAGTGTTTGGATTAGGTGTTTCAAGAGGCATTGTTGATATGTTTGTGTATTGATAAGGTGTGATTGGTTTGATAGTAGATGTAGATGTGGGAATGTTAGATGTGGAAGAGTGGGATAAAGTTGATGATATGGGCATGGATAAAGAGATGTGTGATAATTATGTCAAGACATACATGGGTGTATTTGGTTGCATAGTAGATATAACTGTAGTGATGTGTGTGTTTTGGATAGGTGTGCATAATGGGGTAATCATAGTAAGTTGGGGTAGCATAGGTTTGGATGAAGTCAAAGCCAGTGCGGATGTGGTAAGTGCAAGAATGGGCGTAGATACAAGAGAAGCGGTGGAAGTCCATGTGGTGAATACACTTGATGTGGGGATAGCTCTCGAAGGATCCGTGGGCATAATATTAAGGATGGGAGTAGGTGATGATGAGATAAGTGGGGTAGATATGGAAGGAGGTGTCCAATTTATGATTTTTATTGAAAATGGGTTATATTTTTCTATTGGGGTTGATGAAGATGGGTTTATTGGTGGCGGGTTAGGAAAGGATTTTCTAAAAATGTCAGGAAGTGGTGAAGATTATATTGGTTGAGGGGATGTAAGATATCGGGGAGGAAAAACTTAATAATATGGTTAGGATTGGACGGGAAGATCTGATGAATGAGGGATGGGGATGTCAATAGATGGGATAGGCATGGGATGTCCGATGAAGTAGGAGTGGTCCAAATTTGTGGGATAAATTCTACTTGTTAGCATGATCTATAGAGAAAGAAGTCAGGAATGGGGATAGAAAGAGACAGACATGAGATATCAATCATGGTTTGTGCAAAATTATTCAAGGAAGAATTGTGTTTCATTTTAAATCAAGAAAGTAAAGAAAAAAGTTCTATTTGATTATTTTTAACGTGAAAAATAGAAATGTGGGTGGATAATGGGGTACCTAAGAGAAGGCATTATATGTTTGGTTTCAGGTTTATTTTTTCTTGGGAGAGTATCAGGCGATTTCCTATTGGGTAATGAAATCCCAATCAGTCTACTGGGTAGGATGTTGTTTTGATTTGTTGATTGATTTTTGATTTTTAGGTCATGTGTGAGGATTGTGAAATGGAGCAAGTAAAACCCCTACTTAAACTATGTTAGTAAGAAGGATGCTGAAAAAGAAAATTTCTTTTAAAAACCAAATTGAAGTATGATCTTTCAATGAGGACACACACAGGAAAGGGAAATACAATGTAAAAAATAAAAAATTATGAAAAAGAGGAAAACCTGGATAATGCTTATCCTTTTTGTCTGAACTTTAGTGAAGACAGATCCAACATCCAAACCAACATGAGAAATCAAGAATCAGGGCCTTGCACTACAATGTTAATAGAAGATAGAAGGAGCAATAAGATAGAAAATAAAGGAGTCGCTAAAGGGCTGTCCTACCGAGTGTATAAGAAATGTTGGAAAAATTTCTTCATTCTTAATCAAATTAATGAACTAGTAATGAAAAAAAGTAGAAACTCATAACATGTAGGGTTTATGGTATCTCTAACGTGATGTGATGGATGAACAGGTGCTAAGAAGCTGATCCTTGTTGCTACAAGATGATGACATACAAATAAGACAAACTGAAAAGGTAGATTGATTAGATGGGGTATGTGGGAGTTTCTCAACAAAGTAGATCCATGAAGCATTAAATTCCTTAGCGGATTTCAACCCCCATTTTAAATAAGAAGAGAAATAAAGGATGAAATTACAGATAACATGTAGAAACATAAGTACTATTAAATCTAAGAATAATGAATACTTGATCTAAAAGATGATTGAATTGAAAGAACTATAAATTAAATATTACCTAGTTTGGGTTGATGGTGATGTAGATTGTGCAAAGGAAGGTTAACAATGACCTGGGAGAGAAGATCTAGAAATAAAAATGGGTATGCAGGCTTGTAAGATCCTGAGTGTAGACTAGAACTTAGCAAAGGTTTGTGGATGCTGGAAGATGACCTGAAGGATGTTCTTAGAGGTAGAAAACACAAGGGAATGGCAGAAAAGGATAGTAACAAAGGATTTATTAGCAAGAAAAATCCTTGTTGATGGTGACCAAGTTGTGTTTAGGGTGATTTTAGTAGATTTGGGTAAGGATGAGGTCAAGAGGATTAAATGGGAGAACTACAAGCAAATAATATGGAAAATAATGTTGCTGAGGGAGCTCTAGGTGTTGTAGAAGCTGATCTGAACTTGCAAAATGGTAAATGCAAACAATACAAACATAATTTGATAAATATCACATAAATAACACCAATATGACTGATAAATATTATGAAGGATGTTAATGAGAAATGTAAGAATGTTGAAATTATGTCCAAGAGATCTGTAACTATTGTAGGAATTCTCAGGAATGAGGAAGCTCCAAAATTTGGATGCATCTGATGATTATGGAAAGAAAATAATTATTTTTATAGGGTCGATAACAACTAGGATAGGTTGCCACCTTCTATAGGGAATGTTTCCCGAATGGGACTATTTTTTTTGTTTTTCATATGATTTCATGTTTTTAAGAGTTGGAAGGGTGGTTTAAAGCTTACTATGGGATTAGATTGTTTGGCGATAAATCATGGGTAGTTAGGGCATAAACATAGATAGGAAGAAAGCTAGGAAAAAGCATAGGATAGGGATTTATGATAAAAGCATCCTAGATAGAAAGTGGATTAGGTCATGTGAGATATTAATTTATTAATTAAATAATAGTAATTAATCAAGTAATAGGGACTAGATGGGCATTTTAATTAAATAAAGGGGTATGGATTTAATTATAGAGGACCTAGATAGGACCCTAGAAAAAATACGCGCACATAGGAAAACAAGGGCAGAGATATAAAATTTAGGTGTCTACAATGTGAACCAAAAACTACAAATAATAAATATTCAAATAATATAAATTATGAGAATTTTGAAAGTCTAAAATCCCACAAAAAGACTGAGTAAAAATATTCCTTGAATTGAATCCAAAACTAGCTAAAAAAGATATACCGGGCTAAATAGATTGAGAGAAATTTTTGATGTCACTTTTGAGGATTGAAAAATAAGAAAGAAAAAATTAGAGATAACCCATACTGCTTATCTAAAGCTTCATCCCCATCTGATTCATCAAGTGGTACTCCTGTAAATCCTACCCAAACTCCTACTGATACTCCTCGTGCAAAGCCTCTTAATTCTCCCATCTTTTAAACACCGTTGAACATTGAATTACCAAGTGAATAAGAACAAGAAGAACCAAAGGAAGAAGTTGGAAAATATTTTGTTAAAAAATAAAAAGAAGAATAAGAGCTTGACATGGCAGAAAAGGATCTCTCAGTTGGGGATATAACACTGCCCTATTAGCTTTGGCTCCATCAATCCATAAACTCCTTGGAGGCTCAATAATTTTTTTCACAAGTTTAGAGGTGATGGTAAAAAACATACAGATGAGCATATTGTTGCAATCATAACTGTATGTGGTGTGTTAAGAGTTGTTCATGAAAATGTGTCTGTTCAATTGCTTTTTGAGTCACTTCAAGATGATGATATAGGTTGGGCTCAAGTGAAAACAAAATTTGAAAATAGATTCAAACCGGAAGAAGATTCTCATGCCCTCTTTTCCTAATTAACACAAATGAAGAAAGAACCTCAATAATCCATGAGAGACTATAGGGTAAATTTCAAAAAAATGATCAACAAGATTCCTATCGTTGCTCTATAGATTTTCATCAGGATTTCAGAAATGCAACACAGTAATAATCTATAATATTTAATCAAACAAATACATGCAAATATCTTAGCAAACCATAGCCTACTAATAGGGAGTCAACGACCCAATATTCTAGGAGAGAATTGTGTGGTTGTTTCCCGTAATACAAACAATAAACTAAATAGTGAAGTTTTTGAAGTAACTTCACATTAAAACATATAATAATGTGAGCACTAATAAATATTTCCTAAAATTCCCCCCTTAGTGTGAACATGGGGAATAACTTCGCACCATTTGAACTGGAAACATAACCATATGGCTCTGTATAATTTTTAGTCTATGTATTTCTATCTTGGATCTTGTTGTTTGGATCTTACTACACATGACTAATTCGCTTGACCATAGTGAATCCCATATCAAATTATCACACTTCCACTGATTCACCTACATATTTGAACTCAACAGTTAACTCTTTCACTTCTAATGAACGCTCCTTCACTGGTCGATCAATGTTATAAGTACGAAAGTCAAAGAATGTTAATAGTTATAGGATCACTCTAATTTATCTTCCCTCCTATACAACTATTCTCAGCATTCAGAATGCACATTGTCATCATTTCAATCATAACAGAGGAAGAAAACTAGACACCATTTTATTCTGCACATACCACATAACATAAAAAGAGATGCCACCATAACAAAATGTGGCCCCATCGTTGGTGATTGACAAGCGGCACTGATCGACCTCCATCCTCTTTTACCTCTGACCTCTAATAGATGTGTTGCTTAACTCAGGTGAATGTGAACATGAAGCTCAATTTTACATAATGGACATCATGTTCTAGCAATAATGTGTCCATGAGGAAATTTTTTATTTAAAAAAATAATAATTTGACTCTTATTCATGATGAAAACTTACAAAATGACTATTAAAAAATCCTAAAATAACCTATATGACTTGACTCAAATTTAAACGACACAATTTTGACTATCGTCAATATTAAAATGACAGTATAGCTTGATCTTGATTGACACAAGAAAAACAACATGACAATTTTATGACTCTTACACAAATATACTATAATTTTGTCTTTATCTTTTAACTATATTTTCTAATATAGCAAGAGGTTACTATTAGAAATTACACCTTATTACTACTCTATTGACCATTAGAAATATTACTCCTCACAGAGTAAACAAATAAGACTATATAATCATTTGACCTTAAGAAAATGACACTATTTATTAACTTGGACAAAAAGACATTATATCAACACCTATATTGATGTCTTACTTACAATATTGAAATTGCACTTGCACAATAGTTGAAATGTAGATGTATTCGATTGGAGGAAAGGGTTTGTAGTTGTCACTATCATTGCAATGATTTAATCTCCATTGTTTGAATTAACTATGGAATGAAAAAATTCATGACAATGTTTTTTTCTAGAAATGCATAAGAGTCTAGAATTTGGTAGATGTGTGAATATCCAGGTCTATGTCAAATCTGAAAACATCAACAAACCTTTATTGTATCATCAAGATCATGTAAAATAAATTTATTTGCTAGAAGGAATATATGCCAATCAATTTTTTTATAAATTAATTTTCATGCTCTTGATAGTAAAGAAATATACGCTTGGAAATGATAGGAAAATTTTTTAATGACAACGCTAACAAATATGAAGGAAAATTATTTGTGTACACATTGGTATAATAGATTAGATGCCTTATAAAAATGAATGGTGAAAAATAAATGTCTAGATTAGTGTAATATAGATGGGGACGCGAGGGATCCAACTACTCAAGATTGTAACCTTCTGAGATGCGTGCAACAATAAGGGATGCAAATAAATATGGTGACGTGGGTGTATATGTCTAATGCAGGAAGATTTTTGGATGTAAAAAAGGATCTTATAGAAGGAAAAACATCAACAGGGAAACAAAGATTCAAAATTGCCCCTTGGAAAAAAATTATCTTTCCATCAGAGAAAGATTAGAGTCTTCTCTGATACCAGATGTATATTTGGATTAGGATTACAAAAATGCTACATAGTAATAATCCTCAATAATATTTAATCAAATGAATATATGCAAATATATAGTAAAATAATATCCTACTAATAGGGGGTTAACAACCCAAGATTCTAAAAGAGAATTGTGTGGTTGTTTAACCCATAATACAAACAATAAAATAAATACATGGAGTTTTTGAAATAAATCCATATTACAACTTATAATAACGTGAACACTAATAAATATTTCCTAACATTCCCCCCTTCGTGTGAACATGGGAAAGAACTTTGCACCATTTGAACTGAAAACAAAATTGTATGCCTTTGCATAATTTTAGGTCTACATACTACTGACTTGGATCTTATTGTCTAGATCTTGCTACGAATGATGAATCCACTTTACCATAGTGAATCCCATACTGGATGATCACACTTCAACCAATTCACCTACATACATGAACTCAACAGTTCCCTCTTTCACTTCTAGTGAATGCTCTTTCATCGGTCGATCGATGTTAGAAGTACAAAAGTTGAAGAATCACAATAGTAAGAGGATCACTCTAGTTTATCTACTCTCCTATATAAATATTCTTAGCATCTGCAATGCACATTTTCCATGTTTCAATCATAATAGGTGAAGAAAACCACACACCATTTTATATTTCACACACCAGATAACTGAAAAAGAGATACCACCATAGAAAAATGTGGCCTTGTCGTTGGTGACTAACGAGAGGCACTGATCAACCTTCATCTTTTGTTTCCTCTGACCTCCAATAGATGTGTTTCTTAACTCAAGTGAATGTGAACATGAAGCTCAAATTTACATATTGAATGTTGTGTTCCAGCGATAATACATCCAAGAGGCAAATTTTAATTTTATTTTGACAATATTTTGACTCTTATTCATGATGACAACTTACAAAATGACGATTAAAAAATTCCTAAAATCACCTATAGGACTTGAATCAAATTTAAACAACACAATTTTGACTATGGTCAATATTAAAATGACATTATAGCTCGATCTTGACTAACATAAGAAAAACAACATAACAAATTTATGACTCTTACTCAAATATATTATAACTTTATATTTATCTTTTAACTATATTTTCTAATATAGCAAGAGGTTACTATTAGAAATTTTACCTTATTACTAATCAATTGACCATTAGAAATATTACTCCTCACAAAGTAAACAAAGAAGACTATATAACCATTTGACTTTAAGAAAATGACACTATTTATTAACTTGGACAACAAGACATTATATCAACACCTATATTGATGGCTTACTTACAATATTGAAACTGCACTTGCACAAGAGTTAAGATGTAGATATAGTCAATTGGCGAAAAGGGTTCACAGTTGTAACTATCATTGCAATGATTTAATCTCCATTGTTTGAATTAACTATGGAATGAACAAATGCATGATTTTTTTTTTCTAGAAATGAAAAAGAGTCTGACGTTTGGTATATATATGAATATCTAAGTCTGTGTTAAATCTGACAACAAAAAACCTTTATTGTATCATCAAGATCCTGTCAAATAAATTTATCTACTAGAAGGAATATATGCTAATCAATTTTTTATAAAAAAAATTCACACTCTTGACAACAAGGAAAAATACTCTTGGAAATGATAGGAATTTTTTTTAATGATAGTGCTAACAGCTATGAAGGATAATTATTTGTGTGTGCGTTGGTACAACAGATAATCCACCTTATAAAAATGAATGCTGACAAATAAATTTCTAGATTTGTGTAAGATAGATGGGGATGAGTGGGATCTAACTACTCAAGATTGTAACCTCCTGAGACATGTGCAATAGTAATGGATGTAAATAAATATATAAACATGGGTGTAGATGTCTAATGCAGGAAGTTTTTTGGATGTAAAAAATGATCTTATAGAAGGCAAAACATCAACAGGGCACTAAAGATTCAAAAATTCCCCTTGGAAAACAATTTATCTTTCCATCATAGAAATATTGAAGTTTATTCTGATAACAAATTTAGATTTAGATCAGGCTTACAGAAACACAACACAATAATAATCTGCAATAATATTTAATCAAACAAATACATACAAGTATATAGGAAAACCATATCCTAGTAATAGGGAGTGAAGAACCCAATATTCTAGGAGAGAATCATGTGGTTTTTTAACCCATAATACAAACAATAAACTAAATACATGAAGTTGTTGAAACAACTTCACATTACAACTTATAGTAACGTGAACACTATTAAATATTTTCTAACATGATCTTCATACTACTGATAATTTTAAAAGGTTCTTCATGAATGCCTAGATGCCTGGAGTGAATTTTTTTATACAAAGAGTAAAACCAAGATATTTGGACCACACTCAAAAAATTACCATAGAAATTGAAGATGAGAGAAATAATTCATTATTGTAGAAATTGGAAAATGAATTGAAGATGTTGAAAGGGAGGTTTCCCAATGAACATACCATATAAATCATAACATAAATCACATTACAGGAGCACCTTATAAGCTTCCCTTATAGGATCTATTTGTCATTGCAATTTGTAGAACTCAATAAGATGAAGAAATTGAATAAGAAATTGAGGAAAGCAATGTCCTAGAAATTAAATATTCATATAATGATGTACAAATCATATTCTGTCAATATTCAGGAGGTGAAGAAGATTTTGGTGAAGATGCACCCAGTTTCTCATGTGTATATTCACCCATTATCTTTCTCATAAAGGAACTTCCTCCAGTACTAAAAAAATAAGAATAAAAAAGATCCTCAGGTGATGACTCTAAAAAATAAAATATTAGTCAAGGATCTCCACTTCCACCCTCCATATAGTCTCCATTGGAGAAACTTGATCCCATGGTAAGTAAGATGCCACTTATTATTTCAATTAAGTCTCTTAATTCTCCTTCTAACTCTAATTCTTCTTCTAAAAAATCTAGTTCTTCAAGATATTTTGGTGTTCCTGCAAAATAAGATTTTTCTTCTCAAGAATCTTCTCATATTACCTCACCTTCATACACCCCTTTTTATATCATAGAACATATGAACAACTCCAAAGTGCATATTTCTAAATCTGAGTATTTGCATACTCACTTTGAATAATTGGCAAGCTTGTCTATCATATCAAAGTTAGTGGTCCAAAGCCCAATACCATGAATCCTAGTCCTAGATTACTACTACCCACTCCACCTTCTCCTCCACTATAAAACATGTTTTCTATGAGTGCATCAAAGATTGATAAGATTGATCCTTTCCATATGTCTCTTCTCAATGGAGGATAATGATTGACTAATTTTATAATAGATTCAGGTGCTTCTGACAATGTAATTCCCATTAAGGTAAAAAGTTATCTCATACTTACCTTGAAATGGGTTAGTGGCTCTTGGTACTCCATGGAGTCAAAATAAGTCCCACTTGTGGAGAAGATCAAGAATGCACATGTGGATCTCGCCAAAGTTATAAGAAAGCATTTGTTATTGACTATCTTGGTAGAAGAAATTTTGACATCGTTTGGAATGTTGATAAGTAGGATCTTTTGTCAAGAGTCAGGAGGAAAAACCCAAATGAATTCATCCCCCAAAACCATTCTGGTTAAGGTAGATATGGAAAAGTTTCTTCCGATGAAAAAGATGAAATATACAGTGTAAAAGAAAATAAATCTAGGATATAACATATTGTACCAAGATAGTGGGAATAAGAATCATTTCATAACATCCGAAGATGAGGATGAAATTCCTATCTTGATAATACCAAGAATTCCTTTCCAATTGGGGTATTGAGTATGAAGGAGAGTGGATAAATCTTGAGTTTTAAGAGGACATCCCCAAATTATTAGATGATGTAGTTGATGAAGAAGACAAAGTAATTCTTGATGAGTTCCAAACTGAAAAAATCAGCCAATGAAGTTTTTTATGAATAAGAGATGTTCTCATCCCCATCTAAAGATGAATATTCTCTCAATCATGTAATCCATGGAGAAGAAAGGTCAATTTGTGACAATCCTTTGAAATATTTGAAAGAGGAATCTATACAAGAAAAATTTGAAAGAGGAATCTATACAAGAAATGCTGATGAGATGATATCATATATGAAGTGTGTTATATAGATATGATATCATAAAAGGTAGGTTATGGAAGTTTTGTAAAAAAAATCCACGTTTAGGAATAAGCTATGCTATACCAGGCTACTTATGGCTTAGCGTAAGGAAATGAAGGTAGTAAAAAAGTTAGCGAGATTGTTCAGAATGGTTCAGGATCCTTAGGATTAATTGGAGGGAAAATGGATACTCATTAGAAATATAATAAGGCCTACTTCATTTTTTAAATGGTTTCATGAGATTATACCATTTGGATTTTGAGATATCAGCCTGAAAGTGCAGATGAATATCCCTAATCTCAGTGTGGATTCAAATGAGAATTACATGATTTCTATGCAGAGTTTAGGCCTACTTAAAATATAAAAGTGACCTATGAAATTCCCTCTGGACTCAAAATGTTTTTTTTTGTCATTTTAATGATCATACTCTTTGGTGTCAGTCCCTTTTATCAACACAAGAAGAATAAAAAGGGGAGAAATTTTCAAATTCCAAGTACAATTGGCTCCTAAAACTTGTGCTAATCATATCAATAGAAATTTTTGAGTCAAAATAATATAAGTTTTACCTAGCTAACTCTTAGGGAAGGTCCCAGGGAAAAGAATCACTCTTCAATGTCTATATTTGGCAGCAATTGGTGAAGGTGGGGTTTCGAAAAGTGTCCATGGTGCATTTTCACACCTATGATGTACTTCTGAAACTTTTCACTTAGTGTAAAGGTGTAACAAATTTCACCACCAAGGTAAGAAGATAAAGGAAAGAATATTTCTTCACTTAAGAGCTATTTTCAGTGGTTAGGTGAGTGTTATGCATTCAATAGTAATTTTGGCCCCCTCTTCATGTTGAGCATGCCCTATGGCACACCTAGGAGGCCTTTATGAACCTTTTCACCTTGTAATAAGTGTATCAGGAGGAAAAAAAAATCACCAACATGGAATCTCCCCCTCTCTCATCACTCATGACTTCGCACTAGCTTCCTAGGTCATGTTTTCCAATCACCTCACTCTTCACCATTGCCCCCTTCCTCATGTTGGATCCCCCCATGGCACATTTTCTCCATGATTTTGCAAACTTTAACCTCATGTAACCTTACTAAATGTAGTAAGGGACATGAAATAATCCTTAACCCATTTATTAACCCCTAACTCACCCTCACCTTGGGTTAATAAAGAAGTGCCAAAGGTGGGTCAAGGGGTGGGTTTTCCTAACCTAAGTTAAGGGCTGAGTGTCAAATTCATACTTAGCCATATTTTTGTATTTTTTCATATTTTTATTTTTCTCATTTTCTAAAGGTTATGCTTTCATGAATAACATGACACACCTCATGCTCAAATCAATCTTTTTCTCATACTTCACAAACCCTTGCTTCGATCTCCACTAAATTTAAATTGAAGCTTCCCTTCAGGAAATCCATTGTAATGAGTGTTTTAATGACCTCATAAATTTCCTCATCCATTCTTTATAGTCATATGAATATTTCAGCCATGGAAAACTTCCCCCTCAGATATACAGAGTTGTATCGAGCTAAATGAGATAAAAATCGGAGCATGAGTTCCTAAAAATATTAGCTTTCCAATGAGCACATTATTGCACCATAAAAATGGGTAGGATTGGAGTTATGAAGGAATATTATTTTCTTAATCATGTCATATCAGATGAAGAAAATACATACATGCAATTTTACTTTTCATTTTGTGAAGATCTAGATGAGAGAAACCCTTGAAAGTTGGAGCAAAGCATCCTGGTGAGAAGTAGAATTTCTTAAGAAATTTTTCATCCTGATTCGAAACCCCATGGCCAATGTATATTTTTTATTAATTAACCATTTAATAAAATTACTAAGATTATTATTTTTAAATTATGAATGGATTTAAGACAATCAGTTTGTTCTCTAGGAGGTAAAGTGCTCCAAAGTGACAATTTGGTGAAATTGCTGAAACTAGTCACCTAGGAAGAACTTACTCAAAATAGTAAGTGTCTGGGAAAGGATAAAAATGGTCATGTTGATCATCCTCCATTTATAACTAATTTCAACCTTTGTGGAGGAAAAAATCATGCTTTCAAAAGGGTGGAAAGTGGCATTGTGTATCAAATAGAACGGATTCCCTCTCAGTCCTCAATTTTGGTTACAACAATAAGTTTGGATCTTAACGCGCTTCTCACATCATCCAATGGGATGATAATAAATTGAAATAATGCTTCATATATTTAATCACCTTCATTCATCACATGGTTGAGGTATTATTCATTGCATCGCATTGGTTTCTCCATTTCTCCAAGGGAAGGTATCATGATGTTGAACTATGTAGGAAATGGTCTCTGTTTACATCAAGAACCTCATAGTTTGCAGGAATTGTAGTGTTTCAAAGGTTGAAGTATTGTTTAAGTGAGGGGAATATTTTCTCATCATATTAAATGGTATTCACCTCCCCATCCAGTGGAAAATTAGTCACGACAAGAGTTCACAATGTGCAATGTTATAGAGTTAGGGTAGAGCTCTACATTGGTACATCACAGTGTTGTGGAGGGTCATCGTGGGTCATGTTTTGGTCTTCATCACCATTGGAGATGATCCTCATATTCCTCGGTGGTGGAATCATAACCATTCATGCTTGGGATCATCCTTCCTATCCAATCTCATTTTTCTCCTCCTCTTCCCTCCTTGTAATTCCTCATTGTATGTGATCATGATTTTTTTCCTATTCATTTAAGTGACAAGGAAATATTTACAAGATTTAAAATTACTTCCTAAAATTATAAGAGGGTTAATTATTTTTTCTTTCCTAAGATAATGAAAAGTCACATGCTGAATGGTAACATGAAAAATCATGTGGTGGGTAGATGAAGAAATGAATTATAAATCTATAAAAGAAGATGACCTCCTCATTATAAATTTATGGTTAATTCTTGTTTACTAGCTCTAATTGTATTTCAAGGAACAAGTTCCTTCATTTCATCTATTATATTTTCTACTTAAATTATGTCTCCATCTCAACTTATACTCCAAGGGAATTGTAAATTATGCAACATGATGGAATAAAACTTTATGTCTTTGTTGATTATTCCCCTTTCTATGTGAATGGTTTCTAGTGATTAATGCAAGTCAAATACTCTTATTTTAATAAAATAAACTTAGATATGATATTTTTGGTTAAAATCCCCCTCTTATTTCCCTTTCCTATCACTCTCTCTACGAAATATACTATAATGTCCCCTTTTCCTATGCCAAAGGCCTAAGGTCCTGGTCAAGTCCAAGCCGTGGTCAGACCCAAGGAGTTGTGGACATTGGGAGCTATGGGGAGGGGGCCATTTGGTTCTAATAGTCTAATTTTGTGTTGAGGGTAACTTTTGGATGATAGCGAATTAAAGGGGAAAAGTAACTTAAGTCACTTTATTTTATCGGCCCCTCTATAGAATGAAATGTGTATAGGGTCTGTTGGGAATATTTTTCCTCGACGAAGTATATAAACAGCTAGGGGAGAAAGGAAAGGAATTTTTATCACATACATTTTTAGCCTCTTTCACGTGTAACTGATGTTATTGCACATGTACAGCTTGTGGAGTCAAATCCTATAGGGACCCTAGCTTCGGTGGTGAGAGACCTATCCCTAGCTAGTAGGGAATTCTTCAGTAGTGAGAGATCTACCCTAGTCTATCATTTTTGGAGCCATTTTCAGGGCTGTGTCACAAAGATAATAATAGAGGTTTTAGAGGAAGGATTTTGAGGGTTTGGGGGCATTTGGGGAAGATAATTAGAGGATATCCATATTAGATTCACAACATCCATTTAGAATGGGCATGGCAACATGTTGAAGGCACCTCCATCATTTTTCAACCCCATTTCAAGTGAGGTGACTTCCATCCTTTATTTGGGGGTTTTCCAATCGGTCATTTTTCAGATCTAAAGGTAGAACTATTATTGCCTATATCTATTAATGTTATTTCCAAAGACCTTTATTATTGCTCTTTTATTTAGAGGGTTACAAACCTCTAAAGTTTTCCAACCACCTAGGGCATTCTGTAATTTTTCTGGCAGAAATATATTATTCCAAAAATGTTTTCATAGTGTTTATTATTACTGTTGCAAGCTTCCCTCAATTTCATGCACTGTGGGAAAATATTTTGTGTGATATCAATTCAATACCATTCGTTGTCCTAGCTGGACTTTTTTAGTAAAATCAATGTTTTACTTTGCTGCAATTTTCAATATTTGGTGCATTTTAAAGTGGTATCCCATAAGGGATATTATAGTGGTATCAGAGATGTTGTTTCTCCAGCCTGTGTGGGTTAAATATGGTAGTTTGGAAAGATCTCAAAGGGGGTTTTATGAAGGAAATTTTCACCAACATGGTGAAACAATAGGAAGCCACTAACCTTTATTTGAGTCAGCTCACTCAGAATTTGAATCAAATAAAATCTTGGGACAATAAGGAAAAAGGTGAGAACAATAATAAAGGGCACCCAATAGAGGTGATTGATGAGGATTCTTGTTGGAGGAAATACCAATCTTTGAGTAAGGGTTTAAGAGATAATATGTCATTTCGAGATTATTGCATGGTGAATATTGGTAGCAAGCCCAAGCAAGATCATCATATGTCGGTACGTGAAGTACAAAAGAACTCATTTGTAGAAGAAGCTTGTAGACAAAAGGGTATGTGTTCCATTGAGAAAAATAATTGCATTAGTGAAAATTTTCATATTAGAGAAATTATTCCAGCTCAAGAGAATAAATTTGTTTATGCAAGTAAGGAGGATGTAATGGAAACTCTTAAAAGGTGTGAGGAATGGAATAGCAGACCTAGAGCTGCTAGGTTGGAAGGGACTCAAGGAAGACAACACTTACAAGAGTTCAAGGAAACGATGAGGGAAATTGATGCAAGGAAGTCTACACCCATGAAATAAGACTCTATGGAGCAGCTGGCACATGAGGAGGAGTCTCACATGGACACTTGTGTAAAATTGTAACCTGCTGTAATTTCTAAAGTAGCAACTTTTGATCAGCTTTCATATACTTTCAATAGGAACTCAGGAAACAATGTTGGGGGAAGCTCAACATATGTCTATCTTGAACACACGGAGGACATTGATGGCCTTGAAAGGTATGAATAACACACTAATGTGTCTTATTTAATGTTTCCTATTCCAATTTATTTCCTTCATGAGATGCATGGTATGGTAGATGATGAAGTCTTCATCATGGAGTTTATTGGACCATTTCCCCAGCTATGTGTATATGAGCATCTTGTGGATGATATATGGTGGAAATTTTTAGCTCACTTAACAGATACAAGGGCTTATGGGAATTATAAGGTATGTGATCCTGGTAATATGTGGTAATCATCCAAAACCATCAATTCTAATTTTGAAAACTTTGTGACTGATTTCATAAGCAAAAGAAGGAAATCAAATGTGTCTCTTAAGATTACAAGTTTTGGCAAGCATGATTTCTTCATTGGAGACTCCGATGCAAGAAGGGAGAGTACCTCTCAAGGTACTAGATTTGGTTATATGATTTCTAAGAAGAATAAGAGAATATTCTTTAAGTATTTCAGCCTACTAGATTGTGTATAACAACAGTCATAATGAGAGAAGAAAATAGAAATATGGGGCAACAGGGTCAAAGAGGTGAGAGTGGACATTCAGGGCAGTGGCCTCCCCATTCTTTTTCTAGGATTTTGGGGCTTCACGAACCTTCTTTCTTGAAGGATCTAGAATATTCACAGGTACAATAGCCATTAGATATTTTGGATGAGGAGTCTTGTGAGGAGCAGAACCAAGCCTTGAGTGATTGATTTCACAACAACATGCCATTCTAGGAATATTACAAAATGAATATTGGAAGTAAACTCAAGAAATATCATTAGAAATAGGTACTAGAGTTATAGAGGATATTGGGACAGATCTCCATTTCACACTTCAATGGTTCTAAGAAGTGTACTACACCGTTTTGGGTCCAGAAGTTGAAGACATGCTCTAACTTGAATCCTAGACACGAGGAATATGCAATTAATTTTGCAAGCTTGTATCTTGAGGGAGGTGCTCATGATTGGTGGCATCATGTGTTGATTACATAGGGACACATACACATTACTACTTATGTAGAATTTACACAGAGGCTGGTGAGTAGATTTGATAAGAGGGACCTTGAAAAATATTTTAGGGAGTGGACTCATTGGAGAAAAACTGGTCCCCTAGATAAGTACATCACATATTTTCATAGATTATCAGTCATGGTACCTGATGCCATGAAGATGAGGTTGATTTTTCTATTTATAGCAGGTTGGAAAGATGTTTTCATTTAGTTTGTGAAGGCATTTGAACCTTCTTCTTTACACGAGGTTGTTAGGAAAGCTTGGGACTTAGAGCTATCAAGTCCAAAGCTAAGGGCTCCACCTCGTATTCAGCAAAGGGAACCTCCATCTGAATTAGATGAATTTCAGTAGATAGAGCTTCCACTGAGGTAGGAGGTGGTTAAAAAGCCAATCATTTCCCGTGAAGAAAGAGATGAGTTGATGCAAAAGAAACTATGTTTCGATTTCCACACACCTTGGATTCCAAGACATGATTGTAGACGTAGAGGGAAGGCCCAATTCATTGAAGTATTTGAGAAGAGAAAGGTTGATAGAAGGTGAGGAGTTAGAGACTCGTAAGATGGATGATGGTGATGGGGTTACATTGGATAGTGTTGATGCAGGGAAGGAGGAGGAGGATTTTCCTCGAGAAATTATAGCCACATTGTCTAGTACTCTGATGTACATGGCATTTAGGATTAGAGGAGTTATGTAGGGTCAGTGAGTTGGGGTACTCATTGATACTGGGGAAACCCACAACTGTATTGATGCCTCATTGTTTGAGAGGTGAGGATTACAAAAAAAATATTTTGAGGGCCTCAACGGGGTTGTAGCCAATGGAGAGGCTATGAGGTGGACATGGCGGGTTGCCCAAGTGAGCATCACAATGGGTAACTATACAGTTACTGATGATATCCACATTGTTGGTATTGGAGTGACCAACATAGGGCTAGGAGTGCAGTGGCTTCACTCCCTTGGTGAGTCTTGGAATAAATTTTAGATGGAGATGAAGTTTAAATCCGAAGGCAGGAATGTTATTTTGAGGGGATTATCTACAAGAGCACCTAGGGTGGTTAGAATTGAGGGGATGGAGAGGATGTTCTGGCATGATGAGGAGTTTTATTATTGTGGATTGATGTGGATGATGATGGATGTGGGTGTGACCAGTAATGTTACACATGATAAAGTTATAGAGATTGGGAGTACGGGTTCAGATCATCCGAGTTTATCATTATGTTGGTCATATGAAGTTTTGGTAAACTGTAGATCTTGTTTTCTTATTGAGTACTCCAAGAACCGAAACACTTGTGAGATTCTGGATGGCCACATATAGAATGACACCTACATATTGGAGGATGAGATGATCTTCTCTTAGGGAAGATGGAGCCTTGTGTCAGATTCATGGTTGAGGATGGAGATATTGCGACGTGCATTTTTCTTCTGTGAATGGGCACTTGAGCTTCAATGAGACCTAAAGGCTCATGTTAGAGAGGTTCATATGGCATAAGTTGAGGCAATATATCCTCAAATTTATACAGGCATATACGGTTTGTCACTATGACAAGTCAGAGCTTACGGATTCATCATTTTTTGAATTGACATGGGATAACACTCCTATGCATTTTACTGCTTCTATGCCTAGTGAGCACTTCACCCATGTGTTAGTCAGTGGAGAGATGAAATTGACTCATGGTTATTCAGTAGGTTCACATTCAATGCAGGAGGTGGACTATGTGGAGCTGATATTTCCGGTTGACTATCTACTGGAGTCTTAGGAATTTTCCTCCATGGGACAGATCAAGTACAATATGAGGAGCCTTTCTCTCACATGAGTGCAGGTCAGGGGGGAGAGTTAGAACCATTTGTGCATAAAAAAGTTGTTTTATAGGATGATTCAGGGGACTCTATAGGATTCAGAGTGAACTTTCATACCCAAGAATTGATTAGAGATGCCGTGAGTGATTCCGTGATGACATCCTTACATTTCCAGGGATTTAACCGAGTGGAAATTTCAGTGTGGGTACAAGTGGAGAGTCAGTTTGGGTATCTTTCTACTTCACGGACAATGTTGCTCTCGATACCATATGGGGGTCATGATGATGGCATGGGGTTTCTTGGTTACTTTCGATTACACCGATCCTTGGTGGATCATAGGGTGAGGTGTAGAAACTTACGGCATGGTATTCAGCTTTTGCAGCAGGACATGATAATGCTTGTGGTCAAGCGTTTCTCGGGAAGGGGGGACTGTAATGTCCCCTTTTCTTGTGCCAAAGGCCTAAGGGCTAGGTCGAGTCCAAGATGTGGTCAGACCCAAGGAGTTGTGGATGCTGGGAGCTATGGGGAGGGGGCCACGAGGTTCTAATAGTCTAATTTTGTGTTGAGGGTCACTTTTAGACCATGGTGACTTACACAGGAAAAGTAACTTAAGTCACTTTATTTTATCGGCCCCTTTATAGAATGAAATGCGTATAGGGTCTGTTGGGGATATTTTGCCTCAGGGAAGTATATAAGGAGCTAGGGGAGAGAGGAAAGGAACTTTTATCATATACATTTTTAGCCTCTTTCACGTGCAGCTACTACTATTGTGCATCTATAGCTTGTGGATTCAAATCCCATAAGGGCCCTAGCTTTGGTGGTGAGAGACCCATCCCTAGCTAGTAGGGCATTCTTTGCTAGTGAGAGATCTACCCTAGTCTGTCATTTTTGGAGCCATTTTCAGGGTTGTGTCATAGAGATAATAACAGAGGTTTCAAAGGAAGGATTTCAAGGGTTTGGGGGAAATTTGCAAAGATAATCAGAGGAGATCCAGACCAGATTCATAACAGCCATTTGGGCTCGGTGTGGTAGCACGTTGAAGGTGCCTCCATCATTATCCAACCCCATTCCAAGCAAGATGACTTGTAGCCTTTATCTGGGGGTTTTCCAGCTAGCTATTTTAAGATCTGAAGGTGGAACTATTACTGCCTATATCTATTAATGTTATTTCCAAAGACCCTTATTATTGCTCTTGTATTTAGAGGGTTGCAAACCTCTGAAGTTTTCCAACTACCTAGGAAATTCTGTAATTTTTCTGGCAGCAATATATTATTCCAAAAAAAATTTCATAGTGTTTATTATTGTTGTTGCAAGCTTCCGTCAAATTTCATGCACTGTGGGCAAATATTTTGTGTGATATCAATTGAATACCATTCATTGTCCTAGTTAGACATTTTTTAGTAAAAATCAGTGTTTTACTTTACTGCAATTTTCAATATTTGGTGCATTTTAAAGTGGTATCCCATAAGGGATATTACATATACCTCCGTTTTATTCCATACAAGTAACTACCATAGGTTTAGGGAAGTATTCATGTGTGTTCCCCGGTCTGTGGGCCACCTCCAGAAATTAGTTTAGTTTAGATTTGTTTCCTTGATTTCAATAAATGGAGCTTTCCTATTCAAGCAGAGGGACCTAATCCCAGAGCATTGCTGAAATCCATAATTTTCCCACCCAAAAAATTATTTCGCCAATAAGAATAGTTTTAGAAGATGACCTATTATCATATTTTACATAAAAATTATGATATTCAACTTTATTTGCCTCTTTATGTGGAAGCAATACCAAAAATTGTGTTGAAAAATCTTGAAAATTAATTCCTTTATAAATATAAATTTCATCCATTACATTTTTATCTCATCCCAAGAGTTATTGTTTTTCAATTTTTCTAGTAGGGGCTTACTTTCATGTTGATTTTTTTTTCCAAAGTTCTTGTTCACTACTACCCTTGCTTTAATCACCTTACACAGGCCATATGACTAGTGAGAGTCAACATAAAACTTAAAAATTTGTGAAATTTCATGTGCCAAATTTAATTCTTTTCTCTCAAATGTGAACCCTTCACATGAAAATGGTAAGGAAGTAAATATGCTTCTATTTTGTTAAGTGACAAAATACATTTTATCTTTGCTTTCTATCTTCAATATATATTCCAAGGAAAAAACCTTACCTATCACGTGTATTGGAAATTTGTAAGGTTGAAATCCTAATCTGTAAAAACTTAGCACAATATATTCCTCCATAACGTACAAGTTAGCCAACTGTATTTCTGATCCCAGTTAAATGCAATAGCTGTAGGTCATATGAAATACAGGAATTGTACTTTTTTAAATTGCTCAATAAATTGGATTCCAAAAGTAGTCCATAAATTCCTCTAGCCCTCAACATCATTTTACTCCTGAATTACAATCTTATTTCTTGTAAACCATTTAGTAAACCTCCATAGAAATAAATAACACAATTAGGTAGTGAACCTAAAGGTATTAGTTCCAGAACCTTCTTTTATTATTAATAATGGTTTTTGTATGTATTCTTCTATGCTCAAGAAATCTATATGCACAATGTGGAGTAATGAAATGGATATTGTATACCATTTTGAGGAGGGTTACATCCACTTTCTTATCACTATCAAATATAAGGAAAAATGCTAGGATAGAAATGGTATCCCTAACCCACAGTTTAAACTTCACAATTGTATAAGGACGCCTCCCTTTTGGTACTGGTCCATCAAGTGTTATTTTTTCAAAAAATAATCTTTGGCATTTTAAGTGGTGACGTGATAATCACTAACAATTTTTTCTAGGTTTATGATGAAGGTTCCTAATTCTTTAATTTAAAACCAAAACAAACTATTAGGAAATAAGGGATAAAATATGTGGATGAGTCCTTCATAGAATCGTAACAGTAGAAACTAATATGTAGATAATATTACACATCTGAAATAAAAGTGCAGAATAAAAAATAATACAACACAAAGAGACAATATTTAATGAGGTTCACCCAATTTTGGCTACATCCACCAAGAGTCTCTTCCTCAAATTTTATTAGAAGCCACCACTCTCTCAAGACAATACTCAGATCTATTTACAACTATGCTCAACAAACTCTACAGAATTCACACTTGAATTCATACACATCTGCAATATTACATTATTTACCTACCATATGCATAAAAACACGTAAGTAGACAACTGTTTAAGCTATTTTACAAACCTATGGGTATTAAAACCATGGGCCAAAACTGTCCCATAAACCTATGGGTCAAAAATCCCACCCATATGAGAAAAGTACATTTCTTGGTATATCTAGCAGAGTCGGCATGTTTATGTGTTAACTCTGAGGTGGCTTCCCATTTCGTGTCGTGTCTATTGTTAGTGAGGTAGAATATTGAGGAGGTTAGGGTGATGACAATGCATTTCATGAAACCCATGCACCAAGCTAACTTGTCAGAAGTGCTAGAGGAATTTGGTAGAGCTCAACCTTTTCCTGACTCGGTTCCGGATGGAAAAAGCTTTGAAGGAGGCACTGCAAGTTATATTAGAGCTGTTAGCTAGGATTTTAGTCTTGATGAAAATCACTGAAGAGGTGCATGTTTCATATATGAAAGGGATCTTTGAAGGGAAACATCTTGAGAAATTGGATCTCCTAGGTCTCTTAGCGTTTGTCTTCACAAAGTCTACGAGCATCGTGAGGATTCGTGACAAGATTAGGTTTACCTACAACTTCCTCCTTCAAAAGGCTCATGAAGGGGGGCCTTTAGGAGGTAAGAAGGTGGTTGGTCCTCACCTACTTACTTCTCTAGTTTAATTTTTATGCTATGTTCGGTTTTGGTCTTAGTTTTTTTTTCTAGTGGTCTTCGGTGTGGCGTTTTGGCTTCTAGTCTCCCTACATGTTTGTAGGTGTTTTGCTATTTCAATTTGGGTTGGATGGTTTATGGTATGGTCTATGTTATACTTGGGTGGGATCCCTCCAATATCTAGGTTTTGTAAATATTTAGTTAAAAATAGATGAAAAAATAGTAGAGACCCAAAGCTATATACGTATGCTATTTATAATGACTGGTAGTAATTGTGAGATCCTAGCGACCACTAAACTAGAGCATGATCTTTTATTTTGTCATTTTTTTCAAATTATTAAATGGTTAAACCTAACATCTACTATGCTCTTAATTTCGATAAGGAAAAAATTCTTAGCATTCGTTAATCATTTTCTCCTATAAGATTTGAAGTGAATTATGTGTTTGAAACAATATAGCTTATGGGAACTACATAAGGATTGATCCCTCTATATGGTATGCAGTGCAACTATTATATCCCCTAGGTACCTTCTAGCTAATATGATATAATTATAATCAATGAAAAACACTAGAGATTTAAAGTTGTGCAGATAGTGTTTACAATGACCGTAATGGTAGGAGCCTCGTTGTCACTCAACTAGGTCGCGATTTATTGTTTTACCATAATTTCCAATTAACAAATTGTTTAAACTAGCATCTGATGTGCCGTTACTTTTGATAATGAATGAAACTAAGTGTTAGGTAAACAATTTTTCCGATATGAAAGGTTGTGAATTATATGTTACAAACAATATATTTTATAGACAATACATATGGCTTGATCCCTATTTGTGGATTTATAGTGTAGCACTTGTTTTAGCCATGGATATGAGCCAAAAGTGTATAGATAGTAAATGTTTATAGCCTAAGAAGACTAACACTATAAATAAGTTAACATAGGTTTGAACAATTTGGAATAATTTTCTTCAATTAGTACTTTAAATCTAACTTATTGTCAGAGTAAGAGAGAATGGACCCTTGTTGTAGTGGTACTCAAAAAACATTGTTAATAATAAAATATTTTCTCAAATAGGTTTAACCCACCATGACCTTATAGAGAGCACTGCTTCCATGAAAATGGCTACTGTGAAGAGGGCCATACTTATGTTTAGGAAAAGTGTAATCTTTCCTGTTTGTTTTTGATAGCTTGCTATGGAATTTCCCACCAAGCACTACACTTAAAATATCATACTTATATTAGTTATATACATTTAAAAATAATGAATAATGTATGTCCAATAAACATATATTTCACATTGTCTTATATAAAAAAATGATGAGATATCACTAACTTTGTTAATGTGATTTGTTGCTCAAATACTCTCCTCAAAATACCAAACATTAGATCTTCCAACCGCTATCCTTTAAACATGCTCATTATTCTTGTTACATGAATATAATCCTCACTACTATAGTATGACCGATATACACATAAATCATATAGTCTTATAAAACAAAAAATATCAAACTACCACAACCTCTCTTTGAAATACCAAATATTACATCTTAATGTCCTCTAAATTTTATCATTAAAAATGTGTAAATGGCTTTAAAATTGTTTTAGGTTGTTCTTTTATATGTTGACTAGAAGTCTATCTGCTACAAAAGTGTGTATTTTTTAACGTTCCTATCATGCCATCTATATAATGTTATGTCTTGTCTGGCTCATATGTAATACTTTCAAAACGTGAAAATAGTTTTGTATCTTTCAATGCATCATAATTAGATTTCAAACTTTTAGAATAATTTTTTTATTGTTGATTTGATCCAAAAAATATGAATTATTGTAACCAATTGAATGATACATAATATGTCCCATCAAATCCTAGCATTCCCTAACAATTAATTTAATTACTCTGTTATGATAGACAGTAAATAACTCTAGAAGTTTGTGTCTGCTAGGGTACTATTTAAATTCCTTAGCAGACAATGAGAGAAAAACACTTTAAATTTTGGAAATGACCTAATTATTTATGTATTATACTCTACATATAGGTAAAGTGTCTTCCATTGTTCACACTCCATTTAGAACAATTCCATTCATCGTAGGTAGTATTTGTTGGAAGAAAAGAGACGAGGAATGATTTGTGGGACTTAATTTCCTGAAAACTACCTCATTAACCTGTGTTTTTTTGGTTATATATGGAAAACACGAGGAATTTGGTATTGTTCTATCATAATAAGTTATTGATTTGGGGACACTACGTGTCTAGGTGAAACGCTTCGACTTTGAAAATAATAATAGTCTTATTCTGGATATTTTGTTGGATGTTTCCTTGTTTAAGAAATGGAAAATGTGTACCTCCATAAACAACAAACCATATTCTTGTTCAAAATATGGTTGGAATTTGGGGATTCTAACAGATTCTCAAGAAAATGGATCTTCAAATGTAGAAGACATTCAAAATGGTATATTTACAGTATTCAGAAAATCTTATAGAAATGAGAAAACATATTTTGTTTGTCATTTCTTGCATAGAAAATGTTTTCTTTCACCTCCAAAACATGCCAAGTTATTTTCTATGCCGAGGTGAACATATTTGACTAAATTGGAGATAGAGCCATCAAAATAAAAATTCTATGGTGTGAAATTTTAAATCTACCTTGAAAAAAATAGATGTTAAAGTTGATCAAAATATCTTTTTGAAATCTTTCACATAGAAGTGTTTAAACAATTGTTAAAACTCTCTGAATTCTGAAGATCCTAAATTTCGAGCTTCAGATTTCAGGGATTTTCCTTTTCTTAGATTAAATGGAAAGAATGGAAATTTTGATTTCGAGATTCTAAACCTTGAAATCCCAAAAATATGAAAGGACAAAATTTAAGAGTTTAGGACTTTTGGAATTCAGAGATCTCCTTTGTCAGTTTATGATTTTATGAGTTGGAGTTCCAAAGTCCAAAATTCTGATGTTCTGAAATTTTGAAACTTTAGAATTTCAAGTTTTGGAATCCCATGTTACCCCTTTTTGGAAAAATCTTCTTCGAAGTTCTGAAGTCCGAAACTCCTAAGTTCCAAACTTTCGGAACTTCAGACTTTCGGGTTTCGGAAGTTTCCCAACATTTTTCATTATTTCTCATTCGGACTTTCAAAGTCCGAAACTATGAAGTTGTGAAATTTTAGAACTTCAGAATTTTAGGTTTCAGATTTTTTTCATTACCTTTCCATGATTTTCATCTCTTAAAGTCCGAAGTCTGAAACTCTGGAGTTCTAAAATTTTAGAACTTCAGACTTTTGGGGTTTCAGAATTTCGGGGTTCTTTGTGTATTTAATTCTCACCAACCTCCATACATCTCAACTTCCAAGCATTAATTTAAGGTTTTTCTATTTAAACTCACAATTTTACGTATCATTTTCATTTGACATTTTGCTCTGACGATGTGATTTTTATTGAAACTTTGTACTTTCGTGGCATCATTTTCAAGGTAGTTGGTTTAGGTTATGTTATTTATTTTTGGTTTAAGATCGCTTGGTTTTGTTTTCCTTGTTCATTTTCTTTTTGTTCTTCCTTATCTGTTTTGGAGATGAAACCCTCATTTCCTATCATACTTTCTTTAAAGGTGTTTTTTTTACCTCAACGGTTGCAAAATCCATTTTTTTACAGGCATCTAGTGTAGATTTTATCATAATCTTTGAAGATCCTCTCGAGCATTTTACTTTCTTTCCATACCTTTGGAGATGTCTATATTTTTGGAACTTCTTAGTTTTTGGAGTTCAGAGGTGGGTGGTGTTGGTACCCAAATTTTTTCTCCATTTCAGTTTGAGCAGCATCAGAGATATGGCATGAAGCTTGAAGTCAGATAGATCATGATGTGCATTGTTTTGTAGCCAAGGAGGTGATCTAACTGGCACTCAGATTTGTGGAGAGATGGATAGCACTTTGAAAGGATTTGATCTAACCCTCACTATTTTAGGTTGTGCCTTTTCAACCAAGGTAAGAGAACCTATATTGTAACCCCAAAATGGTGAAGGAGATGAAGATATCCCTCAATTTATGCAAATAGTGTGAAAAGGCCTTGGGAAAATATGATCAACACTCCAAATATGACTTTCACAAGTTGTCACTCCCAGATCACGGAGATATTTTCAATGCAAGGCAAGGGTCACTGAAGACATTGTATAATCCTAATTTTTCTTGTGCATTTTTGTAGATGGGTTAGATCCTTTTGTTGACACACAATGCAATGTAGGGGTAGTATGGGTAGGATTAGTTTGTTTGAATGAATTTTTTGGTGGGGTGTTGACAAGACAAACTGGGATATATCAAATCTTTGACAACCTCTACAATACTTGAACAACTATCAAATAAAATGCTTCAAATAATCAGGATATTCTTTCAACCAGAAGAGGCATAAATGGAAGCCCAGGTTGCACTCTTCACACAATCTTTGAGAATTCACCACAAAAGCTTGAAGTAAAGAACTCAATTAAACACAAAAATCCATGATCAAACCACGCCTAAGGTACCCCCAAAGGCTTACAAGCAATCTCTATAGTCAAGGAAGGTAAAGTGATTTTAAATTTGTTTATCTCTTTATCAGATGAAGGATCTTCTGAACATGAGATTGCAAATGCCACTAAACTATCAACAAGAAATGGAGATTTTGTGTGATTTCTAAAGACTTTCAATGCAAGATTGCAACAAGAACAATGGAAACTATTTGTAGGCATTTAAAAATGATAACAGACATCATATTGCCCTAGAAAAACATAGATTAACTCAAAATCTTGTTAGATTCATCAGCAGGGGAGAGTTTCATGAACAATCTCAGAGCTGTGTGATGGCTATACACTTGTAACCAACTCACATACATGAAGATCCAACACAGAAGAAATTATCCTGGTTCTTTGGTGGGTTTCTCAGAAAATGAGCTTTCTCTTAGAATTTTCTCGTGATTTTCAACTTCCCAACCCTTTACAATTTCTCCAAAATGCATTATATACCTCATGCCACATTGGAGCCTTCTTTCCCAAGAAAAGAATATGCCATGGGATCAAGTTTGTTACGAAACAATCCTCATGATTCAATGAAAATGACATCAAATAGAAAATGCCTAAAAAGATTAAATCATTACAAATATTTAGATCATTATCCATCCTAAAGGAACATTTTTCATCATTAAAGCATGCAAACACCTTTCACTCATCATTTTCACCTTTTTACCTTTTCAAATTACCTCAGCAACTTTTGATTTTTTCATTTCATGTTTTTTGGATGGATTAGGGAAAAATTTATTTCAAAATCACCTCAGATCAAATAATTAAGCCGTGAAAGTGATGCCAACAATCCTGGAAGTCCAAGTCGACAAAAAATCACTATAAATATTATGAATTTTAATGCAAAAATTGTGATTCCAAGCTTCCTGGAGCTCCCATGGCGGTCAAAACAAATGGATGCACAACAACCATCGATCTTATCCATCTTCTAATCTTGGCCCTCCACATGCAAGATGCGGAATTAAAAATAAGCTTGAGTTACCTTTTTTAAAAAATTTAGATAAAGCTGGACACGTGGCAAAAAATGATTGAAGACAAATTCAGGCTTATTTTTGACTTTTCCACTTTTTGGGAAAAATGGAAAATTTTGATTTTTTTCTCCACCCTCCACCTTTGAATTTTGGAGCTGACATGTGGCACATGGTGAGTCCCATTGAAATCATTCTTCATTTCTTCACATTTTGACCTTTTTTGGAAAATTGGAAAATTTTCACTTTTTGCTCCGCGGGCCCGCACCTCCGATTTCTCCCTCGCCATGTGTCTCCTTGTGATTCACTGCGGGCTAGCGCTAAATGTTTTTGATTCTGAGCCCTTTTGTGAAAAAAGGGGAAAAAAATCCCTTTTACCTCCGCCGGCCCACTGACTCGCCTTGTCCTCTACCACATGTCACTCGATGATTCGCTAGCCGGCCGACACTTCCAATTTTTATTTTAAGCCCTTTTGCAAAAGGGAAAAAATTCTCTCTTGCCCTCACCGACCCACCTAAAATTGTTGCCACATGTCCTCCTCTGAGTGAAATGGGGGAAAAACTAATTTTGAAACTTTAGAAAAATAGAGCTAAAAAACTCTAAGTCCCCCATCGGCTCGTTCCTCCCTTTTTGGTCTTTAGGACACGTGCCCACTCCGGATTGGTTGGGGGGTTTCGGACCATTTTTTGACTTTAAAATTTTTGCAAAATAAAGTCTAAAAATTCCAAGGGAATCTGACCACCCACCATCCCCCTGCCAATTAGAACATGCCACGTAGGCAAATTTGGAAAAAATGGGTCCCTGGGCCCGAAAATGCCCCATTGCCAAAAAAGGTGAAAAATGAAAAGTTACAACACTTCCCCACCTTTCCTCAGCCAATTAGAAGCCACCACGTACCCAATACCTTCTGAGGATGAATTTGATGGGAAAATGACACCCGTCTGATTGTCAAAACGTAAAAAATTCTAGGGATGCCCTAGAATTCAATTTTTTCACCAAGGATGGTAGATTTTTCAATTTTGAATCAATTGAAGCATGATTTCTAAACATTTTCGACCTTAGGATTGGATTTTCAAATACAAACAAGTATGAATTGATCAATTTCAATTTTTCCATGATCTGGCAAAGGGAAAAATGACATAGCCCACAAAATTGGAAAAACTAGGGCACAGAAAAGGGAAAACTTGGATTATTCCTTCAAATTAGGGAAAAACAACAAGTTTGTGAGCATTTTTAAAGCATTTCAACTGGAGGGGAAGAATTACAGACCATCAAATCAAAGGGTAAAACATTTTTTGAGCAGATACAGATTTGACATTTTAGGGCAACATGGTGCAAGCTCAAAAATGGCACCAACATCGGCTCTTGCTTGGGGATGGGCACTCCCAGTGAGTGCCACAAGGACAAAATGTAGACCAAGTGCCAAAATATCCATTGGGAAAAGGATTCAAGTCAAGGAGCCAAAATCATCCAAAAACGAGCTGAGAAACCTGACAAAAATGGCTGCCAAGAACAAGGGCAAACCACACACCAACAAAACAACAAAAACAAAGAAAAAAAAAAGACTATACAACTGTACAATTGGTGCATACCTCAAATTTGGGGATTAATCCAAGAAATGCTTCAAATGTCTACCATTAATAGGTAGCTTCAGCAATTCCCCATCTAAGTCCTTGAGAAAGAAGGTATGTTCACCAATTCTGATATCAATGGCATAAGGGACCATCCATAATGCATCAAATTTTCCATGCTTGCCCTTGTCTTCATGCATACTATCCCACAACAAAACCAGATCTCCAACATTGAAGGCTCTAGGAGTGACCTTCTTGTCAAACAATCTCTTCAATTTTTCCCTAAATCTGACATGCCTTTGATGGGATGCTCTTCTCTCCTCATCAAGCTCAATAATCTGATTGATCCTTGATTCATATGGGCCAAGCTCTTGATCTTCCAACTGTTGGGAAAACTGAAATGAAGATAATTGCAGGTGCAAGGGTAACAAATCCTGAGTTCCATACACCAATTCAAATGGGCTTTTACCAGTAGCTCTTTTAGGAGTTATCCTATCAGCCCAAACTGCAAATTTCAATTGTTCACCCCATTTCTTCTTGTTTTGCTCCAAGGTTCTTCTAATGATCTTCAACAAATTCTTATTGCTGGACTCAGCTTGTCCATTCCCTTGGGGGTTATAGTTTGAAGAATAAGTCAGATTGATTCCATATTCATTGCACATTGCCATTAAAGGTTTGGCTCTAAAGCACATGGCATTATCAGCTACAATCTTGACTGGGACTCCAAATCTGCATATGATTTGATTCAACAAGAAGTCCATAACTATTTGGTGTGTTGCTTTCTTGGTGGGGATTGCCTCTACCCACTTTGTAAAATAATCAGTGGCTACAAGGATCCACTTATGGCCAGCACTAGAAGGATCTGAAATCTCACCAATGAAGTCCATCCCCCATTGCTTGAAAGGAGCTTCAATTGATACAGGCTGCAAAGGAAGGGAGCCTGAAGCTTTCAGTCTTCCAGAGAAACGTTGGCAACTATCACATTTTCTAACCAGCTGGGTTGCATCTTTGAAGAGAGTAGGCCACCAATAACCAACTCTCAAAATCTTATGTGTTGTTACTCTTCCAGCAAAGTGTCCTCCACAAACTCCCCCATGGAAATCAACAACTATCTTGGGAGCTTCATCTTCAGTTATGCATTTCAAGAGGACACCTTCAGGGTTCTTCCAAGCCAGCCCAAGGTCTGTGATGATATATTTTTGAGAAGCCAGCTTGAGGGCTCTTTTCTGATTTTTATTTAAGTGACTAGGGCAGCACAGGTGTCTGAGGTAGAAGATCACATCTTTGTACCACTCAGAACTTACCAACTTTGCAAGAACATCTACCCTTTCTTCCTCTAGCTGATTCACTTCCACATTCTGCAAGTTGCTCTCAGCCATGAGCTTAGCAAGGCCCAAACCTCTTACCAACTTTGTGGTTTGGATGTCCATATCATACTCTTACAGCTTGTTCACCCACCTACATATTTTTCTTGAGATCTCCATCTCTGATAAGATGTCTTTCACCATGGTGTGGGGAACATAAGCAACAACTTTTGAACTCAATATATAAGGCCTGAAAACCTTTGTTGCTTTCACCAAGGAAAATGCTTGTTTCTCCATGATTGTATACTTCAGCTCAGCTGCTTGTAAAGCCTTACTAAAGAAGGCAATAGGCCTCTCAGCCCCATTCTCATCCTTTTGTAGCAAAAAAGAAGCAATGGTATACTCAGAGGCAAAGGAAAAGATTTGGAAAGGCCTCTTATAGTTTGGGGCTGCTAAAATAGGTGCATGTTTAAGTGCATCCTTAATTCCTTCAAAAGCTTGAATGACAGCCTCCTCCCATTTGATAACTTGGTCCTTCTTTAGCATGCTTGTGATTGGAAGAGTCAACTCAGCAAAGTTGGAAACAAACCTTCTAATAAAATTAATTTGACCAAAGAAAGATTGGATGCCTTTCTTGGTTCTTGGGATAGGTACTTTGTTGATTGCTTCCACTCTCTCAGGGTCTATCATAACACCATCTTTTGACACAATGTGACCAAGCAGCTTGGCCTTTTGCATGCCAAAATGACACTTCTTTGGATTAAGAGAAATTCCATACTCCCTACATCTGATCAGCATCTTCTCCAAGTGCTGCAAATGATCACCTCTCTGCCTTGAAAACACAGTCACACTTGGTAAACTGCAATGAACTCATTGATGTAACCAACAAAAGCAACATCCATTGCTCTTTGAAAAGTGGCACCAACATTCATCAAACCAAAGGGCATCCTAACAAAAACATATGTTCCCCAAGGAGTAGTGAATGTTGTCTTAAGTCTTTCTGATTCTTTGACAACCACTTGATTGTATCCGGAGAAACCATCCAATGTAGAAAGCAACTCAGACCCTGTCACAAGCTGCAACATATTTTCCATATTTGGCAAGGGATAGTTGTCCTTCATGGATGCTTTGTTTAGATTTCTAAAATCCACACAAAGTCTGATGTCTCCATTCTTCTTTCTGACTGGCACAAGGTTTGCAACCCAAGATGAATATCTAGTGGGCTGAATAATACCTCCATCTCTCAACTTCTTTAACTCCTCTTGCATTTTCATGGAGAGAAGTGGATTAATTGGCCTTTTCCTCTATCTGAATGGCTTAGTCTTGGCCTCAAGAGGGATCTCATGTTGAAACAAGTCTTCTCTATATGCTTTTATCTCTGAATAGGACCAAGCAAGGCAGTCTTGATATTTTTTCAAGAGTTGGGCATAGGACTGTTTTTCCTCTTTACTTAAATTACTGCCCAACAAAATCTTCCTTGGTTTACCATTAGTGCCCAAGTTATGCTCTTCCACATCCCTTGAGGCAGACATGTTTCTATTTATGATGCAATCAACATTGTTAAAATTTGACTCAAGTGCAACAAGACCTCTAGGAATGGTGTTTGTTTTCAATTGGATGATGTCTTTCTCAAACAAAGTTTCTCTTCCTTCAGTCATGCATACCATTGGCTCCCAATCAATATTCTGATTTACAAACTCACCTTGGTTTTGCAAGAACCTTAGCACTTGAGCATCATAATTAAAAACTTGCCAATGTTTCACATTATCAGGGACAGCTGGCCTAGTTAGCACTTCAATGTTGTATTCACAATAAGGTGAAATGGTGCAATTTCCAAATCTAGAACCCAACACTACCAACTTGTCAGCAGTAGCATTGAGACCTCTATCATGATACACAATGTTAAAGGAATCAAACATTTCAATTAGATCCCAAACTGCATGCTTATACTGTTTCATACGCTGATTTTTTGTAGCATACAGTTTTCTTATTTGTTTGACAACCAACTCTGAATCTCCTTTTGCAATAATGTATTTGACTCCATACTTCCATGCAATTCTTAACCCAACAACAATGCCTCATACTCAGCAATGTTGTTAGTGCATTCAAAATTAATTTTGAAGGAAAAAACAAACTCTTCCAAACTAGGAGAAATCAGAATTATACCAGCACCATTCCCAAATTTGGAGCAAGTCCCATCAAATATCTATGTCCATGGCGAACCTAACACCTCAAGGCACTTTGATTTGTCCATCTTATGTTCTTTTACATCAGCAAAACCAATGAAATTCTCAGCATCTACATCAGCAAATAACACTTCATAGGAAGCATTGTTGGGATCTTCAATTAGGTGCAACATCTTCTTCTCACCATAAAGTTTAACAAGGCTGCCCTCAATTGAAATGGTGGAAAAATACATGTCCATTTGGACACTCCCTCCAAAACTTGCAGCCCACTTTCTTGACAAAAGCATACCCCATTTGGCAGGGCAATCAACAATCACAACATTCAATTTTAAATTCCTCCCTGGATAAGATGCAAGCTGCACTACCAAACCTTTCACACAACCAACAACCGGCACTTCTCTTGAGTCCATGGTAGTACACTTTCCATAGGCTACTGTCACTTTGATGTCCAACTCATTCATGACTTCTAGAGGCATGACATTACATGATGCACCGGAATCAAACATACAATTGTGAAGTAGCTTATCCTTTATGATCAAAGTTGTGAAGAATGGATCAACATTCAATTGGGAATCAACCAAAGATGTCCCCAAATATACCTCAGGTGTCTCTCCAAGATCTTCTACTACTGGTGGTGTTTCAAGGTCAACAATGATCTGAGGTGGAGTTTCAACAACATTTACATTTCTACCTGGAGTAACCTTCTCTTCTTTCAATCCCAAGTACTCAAATGCTCTCTTCTTATGCTCAGGAATTCTAAGCAACTCAATGATTGGAACACTCACTTTAATTTGGCTCAATACTTGGGCTATGTCATAGGGGACACTCTTTGGAAAAACAACATTGGAAGGGAGACAAGAAGATTCATTAGATGGCAGTGGATTCTTGGCAGCTTGGGCATGAGGAGGACTGTAATTTTTGTTTGGGACAACAAAACTTCTGACAAAGTTCTTCTCTCCTAGGAGCTTCTTTTGGAATGCTTGTGAGCAAGGGTGTTTTATGTTTGGCTTGAGGCCCAACTCCCTTAACAACTTTGCTTCTAGTGTTATTATCTTTCTCTTGAGCTACAACATAATTCATCAACAATTGTCTATCTTCCTCCGAAGGGATACCACCATCATACTTCTTAATCATCAAAGCTCTTAAGTATTCAAAGTCATTGTTAGGAATTTCAAAATCTTGCACTACATCAACTTCAAGAGCATGAGGGGGAAGAAATATTTGTACCCATTTGATGCAATCCCAAAAATTTGCAGCTGTCCTAGCACTTATTACTTCAGTAGATGTTGCTCCTCCTTGTGAGCTTGAAGAACAACCCATCATGCAAATATCATCATCAGTACCATCATCATTATTAGCTTCACCTTCTTTTTGGTCCACTTCACATGGAGGATGGGGCAGAAAACACCTATCACACCAATCAATATCAGCAACCTCTTCAACAACAGCAACCCTAGTAGTTAAGGGATCAGGAAACACTCTTCCTTCACGTGCTTGAGGATGTCTATTTGCAGATCCAATAGGCCCTTTACCTTTGTCATCAAACCTCTGCTCATTCCTATGGTGATTGCCAAATCTATCTTATGCTTGCTGCCTAGGACAACCTTGTGAAGTCTACCCAATTCCCTTCTCAGCTCTTGCCAACTTGTATGAGATTTCTTTGACAGCCCCTGCCAAAGTTTTCACAACCTCTTCTAAATCAGCACCTTTGCTAGCTTGAGGTTTTTCAGGGTTTATCAATTTTACACCATCTCTCTTGAGAGGTTTCCCAATTGCTTTGATATTGTTCTCAATTTGAAGTGCCATGGTGAAAGCTTGTCTTAGATTGGTTGGGTTCTTGTCTCTTAGGTAATAGGCTGCCTTCTTATCAAATGCATCTGCATATTTGATTAGACAAGATTCATCACAAGGCCTCAAATTAACAGGCAGCCTTCTCAAAGTTTTGTTAAACCTTGTGTTGAAGTCATGGACTGATTCATTAGGGTTCTTCTTGATATTCTCAAACTCAGATAAAAGAAATCTAGGATCAGTCTTGTCACCATATTGCAACCTAAATGCATTTTTCATTTCAGTCCATGAATCAATAGAATTATCAGGTAGAGACTTATACCAATCCCTAGCATCTTCTTCTAGTGTATGAATAAACAATTTGACATACACATCCTCAAACTCTATCTCAAAATCTTCCATCATATTATCAAAAAGTTTGAGATGTTGATCACCAGTAATAGCATTGTTACCTTGGAATTTTGGCAACCTATTTCTGACATCTTGTGGGACAACATTTGGGTAACCATCCATTCCTCTAAAATTTATAGGACCAAATTTGTTAACAACAAATGGAGGTCTAGGCTGAGCCATATTGTTTGGTGGAGGTGATCTTGGAGGTGAAACAAAATGATGAGGAGTGCAAGGTCTTTGGGGCTGGGAATGTGATTCAAAACAGTATCTCTCTTAAGTGCTCTCCTTCTTGATGATCTCTAGAAAATTTAGAAAAACACAGAGCAGAGATTAGGAGAAAGCCTTTCAAATGTACAAGAAGGTCCCTCACCTGATGGGGAATTCAAATTATGCAATAGGATTGTCTTGAATCAGAATCCACTTGAAGAAGAATTGATAATCCTCTAATAAAGGCTCATTCTCTCACCAATGGATATATTTTTGCCTGATGTCTGACCAACAACCTTCCAAACTCTTCTCCCTTCTAACTCTGAGTTTCTTGAATCTGTAAACAACTTCTTAGCAGAGTCCTTAAGGAAGAGAGATCTTCTTCCTTCCAGTTTTGTAGATTAGCAACAAAAATAAATGACAGAAAGGTAAGACACTGGTATTTATCAATATCAAATCAGCATGGAGTCACCACTAAGGAATTTCACCTTAGTTGTGCAAAATGCACTAAAATACTTCTGTCAAATATTTGCTAGCACTGAAAATTTGCAAACTTTATAAATCAGACCTTCTTCTTCTTAAATCAATCAATCACAATGCACCCAAAGTGTATGAACTGCTAGGAAATGGAAAAAGGGCAGACAAAACTTGAAACCCTTGTTTAAAACTTCAACAGATCTGAAGCATAGAATGATATTTTAACAATGTTCAGATCAAAACTTAACAATGTCAAACCAGAACTCAAAAATTGAATACAAAAATGCTCAAACTCTTCAAAAACTCCAAAAACACCAAGAAATTCCAAGAAGTCCCTGGCAATGGTGCCAGAAGGTGTTGGTACCCAAATTTGTTCTCCTTTTCAGTCTGAGCAGCATCAGAGATATGGCATGAAGCTTGAAGTCAGATAGATCATGATGTGTGTCATTTTGTAGCTGGGGAGGTGATCTAACTGGCACTCAGATTTGTGGAGAGATGGATAGCACTTTGAAAGGATTTGATCTGACCCTCACTATTTTAGGTTGTGCCTTTTCAACCAAGGTAAGAGAACCTATATTGTAACCCCCAAATGGTGAAGGAGATGAAGATATCCCTCAATTTATGCAAATAGTATGAAAAGGCCTTGGGAAAATATGATCAACACTCCAAATCTGACTTTCACAAGTTGTCACTCCCAGATCATGGAGATATTTTCAATGCAAGGCAAGGGTTACTGAAGACATTGTATAATCCTGATTTGCCTTGTGCATTTTTGTAGATGGGTTAGATCCTTTTGTTGACACACAATGCAATGCAGGGGTAGTATGGGTAGGATTAGTTTGTTTGAATGAATTTTTTGGTGGGGTGTTGACAAGACAAACTGGGATATATCAGATCTTTGACAACCTCTACAATACTTGAACAACTATCAGATAAAATGCTTCAAATAATCAGGATATTCTTTCAACCAGAAGAGGCATAAATGGAAGCCCAGGTTGCACTCTTCACACAATATTTGAGAATTCACCACAAAATCTTGAAGTAAAGAACTCAATTAAACACAAAAATCCTTGATCAAACCATGCCTAAGGTACCCCCAAAGGCTTACAAGCAATCTCTGCAGTCAAGGAAGGTAAAGTGATTTTAAATTTGTTTATCTCTTTATCAGATGAAGGCTCTTCTGAACATGAGATTGCAAATGCCACTAAACTATCAACAAGAAATGGAGATTCTATGTGATTTCTAAAGAATTTCAATGCAAGATTGCAACAAGAACAATGAAAACTATTTGTAGGCATTTAAAAATGATAACAGACATCATATTGCCCTAGAAAAACATAGATTAACTCAAAAGCTTGTTAGATTCATCAGCAGGGGAGAGTTTCATGAACAATCTCAGAGCTGTGTGATGGCTATACACTTGTAACCAACTCACATACATGAAGATCCAACACAGAAGAAATTATTCTGGTTCTTTGGTGGGTTTTTCAGAAAAATGAGCTTTCTCTCAGAATTTTCTCATGATTTTCAACTTCCCAACCCCTTTACAATTTCTCCAAAATGCATTATATACCTCATGCCACATTGGAGCCTTCTTTCCCAAGAAAAGAATATGCCATGGGATCAAGTTTGTTACAAAACAATCCTCATGATTCAATGAAAATGACATCAAACAGAAAAACATTCGCAGGTTGCCAGGTGTGCCCAAAAAGATTAAATCATTACAAATATCTGGATCATTATCCTTCCTGGAGGCATGTTTTTCATCATTGAGGCATGCAAACACCTTTTACTCATCATTTTCACCTTTTTACCTTTTCAAATTACTTCTGCAACTTTTGATTTTTTCATTTCACGTTTTTGGATGGATTAGGGAAAAAAAGTTACTTCAAAATCACCTCAAATCAAAGAATTAAGCCATGAAAGTGATGCCAATGATCATGGAAGGCCAAGACGACATAAAATCTCTATAAATTTGTTGAATTTTGATGCAAAATTCATGATTCCAAGCTTCCTGGAGCTCCCATGGTGGTCGAAACAAATGGACGCACAACAACCATCGATGTTATCCATCTTTTAATCCTGGCCCTCCACGTGGAAGATGTGGACTTAGAAATAAGCTTGAGTTACCTTTTTAATTTTTTGGATAAGGCCGGACACGTGGCAAAAAAAATGATTGGAAACAAATTTGGGCTCATTTTTGACTTTTTGACATTTTTGAAAAAATGGAAAATTTTGACCTTTTTTCTCTGCCCCTCCGCCTTTGAATTTTGGAGCTGACACGTGGCACATGGTGGGTCCCATTGGGATCATGCTTCAATTCTGTGCATTTTGACCTTTTTTGGAAAATTGGAAAATTTTCACTTTTTGCCCCGCGGGCCCGCACCTCTGATTTCTCCCTCACCACGTGTCTCCTTGTGATTCATTGTCACGGGCCAGTGCTCCAAATTTTGATTTTAAGCCTTTTTTGCAAAAGGGAAAAAATTCTCTCCTCCCCCGGCCCGCCGACCTCTACCCCATGTGTCCATCTCTCTCGATGATTCCAAGGACCAGCTGGCTTCAAATTTTCATTTTTACTCCTTTTTCCACAAAAGGAAAAAATTCTCTTTGCCTCTGCCCGGCCCGCCGACCCGCCTTGTCCTGCCATGTGTCGCTCGATGATTCGCTAGTGGGCCAGTGCTTCAAATTCTGATTTTAAGCCTTTTTTGCAAAAGGGAAAAAATCCCCATTTCCCCCATGGCCCGCACTTCCCTCTGACCCTGTTGGACACGTGTCCTGATTCCTGATTTGTTGCAGGGGCACGCCAAAATTTTCATTTTTAACTCTTTTGTGAAAAAGGGAAAAAATCCCCTTTTACCTGCCAGCCTCACCGACCCTCATCCCCTTGCCTTTCTGCTACACACGTGTCCTCCTCTGATTGGAGTGGGGGAAAAACTTATTTTGAAACTTTAGAGAATTAGAGCTAAAAAACTCTAAGTCCCCCATCGGCCCCGCTCCTCCCTTTTTGGTTTTTAGGACACGTGTCCACTCTGATTGGCTGCGGGGCTTCGGACCATTTTTTGACTTTAAAATTTTTGCAAAATAAAGTCTAAAAACCTTAAGGGAATCTGACCACCCACCATCCCCCTGCCAATCAGAACATGCCACGTAGGCAAATTTGGAAAAAATGGGTCCCTGGGCCCGAAAATGCCCCATTTGTCAAAAAGGCAAAAAATGAAAAGTTACAACACTTCCCCACCTTTCCTCAGCCAATGAAAACCTGCCACATTGCCAATACCTTCTGAGGATGAATTTGACGGGAAAATGACACCCGTCTGACCGTTAAAATGTAAAAAATTCAAGGGATGCCCTAGAATTCAATTTTTTCACCAAGGATGGCATATTTTTGATTCTGAATCAACTGAAGCATGATTTCTGAACATTTTTGACCTTGGGATTGGTTTTTCAACTACAAACAAGTATGATTTGATCAATTTCATTTTTCCATGATCTGGCAAAGGGAAAAATGACATAGCCCACAAAATTGGAAAAACTAGGGCACAGAAAAGGGCAAACTTGGATTATTCTTTCAAATTAGGGAAAACAACAAGTTTGTGAGCATTTTAAAGCATTCAACTGGAGGGGAAGAATTACAGACCATCAAATCAAAGGATAAAACATTTTTGAGCAGATATAGATTTGAAAAATTTAGGGCAACATGATGCAAGCTCAGAAATGGCACCAACATCGGCTCTTGCTTGGGGATGGGCACTCCCAGTGAGTGCCACAAGGACAAAACGTAGACCAAGTGCCAAAATATTCATTGGGAAAAGGAGTCAATATGCCAAAGTCAAAAAACCAGAACCATCCTTAAAAATGAGCTGAGAAACCGACTAGAATGGCTGCCAAGAACAAGGGCAAACCACACACCAACAAAACAAAAAAAAAAAAAGACTATACAACTATACAATTGGTGCATACCTCAGATTTGGGGATTAATCCAAGAAATGCTTCAAATGTCTGCCATTAATAGGCATTCAAGCAATTCCCCATCTAAGTCCTTGAGAAAGAAGGTATGTTCACCAATTCTGATATCAATGACATAAAGGCCCATCCATAATGCATCAATTTTTCCATGCTTTCCCTTTTCTTCATTCCTACTATCCCACAACAAAACCAGATCTCCAACATTGAAGGCTCTAGGAGTGACCTTCTTGTCAAACAATCTCTTCAATTTTTCCCTAAATCTGACATGCCTTTGATGGGATGCTCTTCTCTCCTCATAAAGCTTAATAATCTGATTGATCCTTGAGTCATATGGGCCAAGCTCTTGATCTTCCAACTGTTGGGAAAACTGAAATGAAGATAATTGCAGGTGCAAGGGTAGAAAAGCCTGAGTTCCATACACCAATTCAAATGGGCTTTTACCAGTAGCTCTTTTAGGAGTTATCCTATCAGCCCAAACTGTAAATTTCAATTGTTCACCCCATTTCTTCTTGTTTTTCTCCAAGGTTCTTCTAATGATCTTCAACAAATTCTTATTGTTGGACTCAGCTTGTCCATTCCCTTGGGGGTTATAGTTTGAAGAATAAGTCAGATTGATTCCATATTCATTGCACATTGCCATTAAAGGTTTGGCTCTAAAGCACATGGCATTATCAGCTACAATCTTGACTGGGACTCCAAATCTGCATATGATTTGATTCAACAAGAAGTCCATAACTATTTGGTGTGTTGCTTTCTTGGTGGGGATTGCCTCTACCCACTTTGTAAAATAATCAGTGGCTACAAGGATCCACTTATGGCCAGCACTAGAAGGATCTGAAATCTCACCAATGAAGTCCATCCCCCATTGCTTGAAAGGAGCTTCAATTGATACAGGCTGCAAAGGAAGGGAGCCTGAAGCTTTCAGTCTTCCAGAGAAACGTTGGCAACTATCACATTTTCTAACCAGCTGGGTTGCATCTTTGAAGAGAGTAGGCCACCAATAACCAGCTCTCAAAATATTATGTGTTGTTACTCTTCTAGCAAAGTGTCCTCCACAAACTCCCCCATGGAAATCAACAACTATCTTGGGAGTTTCATCTTCAGTTATGCATTTCAAGAGGACACCTTCAGGGTTCTTCCAAGCCAGCCCAAGGTCTGTGATGATATATTTTTGAGAAGCCAGCTTGAGGGCTCTTTTCTGATTTTTATTTAAGTGACTAGGGCAGCACATGTGTCTGAGGTAGAAGATCACATCCTTGTACCACTCAGAACTTACCAACTTTGCAAGCACATCTACCCTTTCTTCCTCTAGCTGATTCACTTCCACATTCTACAAGTTGCTCTCAGCCATGAGCTTAGCAAGGCCCAAACCTCGTACCAACTTTGTGGTTTGGATGTCCATATCATACTCTTATAGCTTGTTCACCCACCTACATCTTTTACTTGAGATCTCCATCTCTGATAAGATGTCTTTCACCATGGTGTGGGGAACATAAGCAACAACTTTTGAACTCAATATATAAGGCCTGAAAACTTTTGTTGCTTTCACCAAGGCAAATGGTTATTTCTCCATGATTGTATACTTGAGCTCAACTGCTTGCAAAGAATTACTAAAGAAGGCAGTAGGCCTCTCAGCCCCATTCTCATCCTTTTGCAGCAAAAAAAAAAGCAATGGTATACTCAGAGGCAAAGGAAAAGATTTGGAAAGGCCTCTTATAGTTTGGGGCTGCTAAAACAGGTGCATGTTTAAGTGCATCCTTAATTCCTTCAAAAGCTTGAATGGCAGCCTCCTCCCATTTGATAACTTGGTCCTTCTTTAGCATGCTTGTGATTGGAAGAGTCAACTCAGCAAAGTTGGAAACAAACCTTCTAATAAAATTAATTTGACCAAAGAAAGATTGGATGCCTTTCTTGGTTCTTGGGATAGGTACTTTGTTGATTGCTTCCACTCTCTCAGGGTCTATCATAACACCATCTTTAGACACAATATGTCCCAGCAGCTTGGCCTTTTACATGCCAAAATGACACTTCTTTGGATTAAGAGAAATTCCATACTCCCTACATCTGATCAGCATCTTCTCCAAGTGCTGCAAATGATCACCTCTCTACCTTGAAAACACAGTCACATCATCTTGGTAAACTGCAATGAACTCATTGATGTAACCAGCAAAAGCAACATCCATTGCTCTTTGAAAAGTGGCACCAGCATTCATCAAACCAAAGGGCATCCTAACAAAAACATATGTTCCCCAAGGAGTAATGAATGTTGTCTCAAGTCTTTCTAATTCTTTGACAACCACTTGATTGTATCCAGAGAAACCATCCAATGTAGAAAGCAACTCAGACCCTGTCACAAGCTGCAACATATTTTCCATATTTGGCAAGGGATAGTTTTCCTTCATGGATGCTTTGTTTAGATTTCTAAAATCCACACAAAGTCTGATGTCTCCATTCTTCTTTCTGACTGTCATAAGGTTTGCAACCCAAGATGAATATCTAGTGGGCTGAATAACACCTCCATCTCTCAACTTCTTTAACTCCTCTTGCAATTTCATGGAGAGAAGTGGATTAATTAGCCTTTGCTTCTATATTGAATGGCTTAGTCTTGGCCTCAAGAGGGATCTCATGTTGAAACAAGTCTTCTCTATATGCTTTTATCTCTGAATAGGACCAAGCAAGGCAGTCTTGATATTTTTTCAAGAGTTGGGCATAGGACTGTTTTTCCTCTTTACTTAAATTACTGCCCAACAAAATCTTCCTTGGTTTACCATTAGTGCCCAAGTTATGCTCTTCCACATCCCTTAAGGTAGACATGTTTCTATTTATGATGCAATCAACATTGTTAAAATTTGACTCAAGTGCAACAAGGCCTCTAGGAATGGTGTTTGTTTTCAATTGGATGATGTCTTTCTCAAACAAAGTTTCTCTTCCTTCAGTCATGCATACCATTGGCTCCTAATCAATATTTTGATCTACAAACTCACCTTGGTTTTGTAAGAACCTTAACACTTGAGCATCATCATTAAAAACTTGCCAATGTTTCACATTATCAGGGATAGCTGGCCTAGTTAGCACTTCAATGTTGTATTCACAATAAGGTGAAATGGTGCAATTTCCAAATCTAGAACCCAACACTGCCAACTTTTCAGCAGCAGCATTGAGACCTCTGTCATGATACACAATGTTAAAGGAATCAAACATTTCAATTAGATCCCAAACTGCATGCTTATACTGTTTCATCCGCTGATTTTTTGTAGCATACAGTTTTCTTATTTGTTTGACAACTAACTCTGAATCTCCCTTTGCAATGATGTCCTTTGACACCATACTTCCATGTAATTCTTAGACCCAACAACAATGCCTCATACTCAGCAATGTTGTTAGTGCATTCAAAATTAAGTTTGAAAGAAAAAACAAATTCTTCCAAACTAGGAGAAATCAGAACTATACCAGCACCATTTCCAAATTTGGAGCAAGCTCCATCAAATAGCAAGGTCCAAGGAGAACCTACCATATCAAGGCACTTTGATTTGTCCATCTTTTTTCTTTTCCATCAGCAAAACCAATGAAATTCTCAGCATCTACATCAGCAAATAACACTTCATAGGAAGCATTGTTGGGATCCTCAATTAGATGCAACATTTTCTTTTCTCCATAGAGCTTGACTAGGCTGCCCTCAATGGGAATGGTGGAAAAAGACATATCCATTTGGACACTCCCTCCAACACTTGCAGCCCACTTTCTTGACAAAAGCATACCCCATTTGGTAGGGCAATCAACAATCACAACATCCAATTTTAAATTCCTCCTTGGATAAGATCCAAGATACACTATCAAACCTTTCACACAACCAACAACCGACACTTCTCTTGAGTCCATGGTAGTACACTTTCCATAGGCTACTATCACTTTGATGTCCAACTCATTCATGAATTCTTGAGGCATGACATTATATGATGCACCGGAATCAAACATACAATTGTGAAGTAGCTTATCCTTTATGATCAAAGTTGTGAAGAATGGATCAACATTCAATTGGGAATCAACCAAAGATGTCCCCAAATATACCTCAGGTGTCTCTCCAAGATCTTCTACTGCTGGTGGTGTTTCAAGGTCAACAATGATCTGAGGTGGAGTTTCAACAACATTTACATTTCTTCCTGGAGTAACCTTCTCTTCTTTCAATCCCAAGTACTCAAATGCTCTCTTCTTATGCTCAGGAATTCTAAGCAACTCAATGATTGGAACACTCACTTTAATTTGGCTCAATACTTGGGCTATGTCATAGGGGACACTCTTTGGCAAAATAGCATTGGAAGGGAGACAAGAAGATTCATTAGATGGCAAGTGGATTCTTGGCAGCTTGGGCATGAGGAGGACTGTAATTTTTGTTTAGGACAATAGAACTTCTGACAGGTGCTTCTCTCCTAGGAGCTTCTTTTGGAATTCTTGTGAGCAAGGGTGTTTTAGGTTTGGCTTGAGGCCCAACTCCCTTAACAACTTTGCTTATAGTGTTATACTCTTTCTCTTGAGCTACAACAACATTCATCAACAATTGTCTATATTCCTCTGAAGGATTACCATCATCATACTTCTTAATCATCAAAGCTCGTAAGTATTCAAAGTCATTGTTAGGAATTTCAAAAGCTTGCACTACATCAACTTCAAGAGCATGAGGGGGAAGAAATATTTGTACCCATTTGATGCAATCCCAAAAAGTTGCAGCTGTCCTAGCACTTATTACTTTAGTAGATGTTGCTCCTCCTTGTGAGCTTGAAGAACAACCCATCATGCAAATATCATCATCAGTACCATCATCATTATTAGCTTCACCTTATTTCTAGTCAACTTCACATGGAGGATGGGGTAAAAGACACCTATCACAACAATCAATATCAGAAAGCTCTTCAACAACAACAACCCTAATAGTTAAGGGATTAGGCAACACTCTTCCTTCATGTGCTTGAGGATGTCTATTTGTAGATCCAACATAGGCCCTTTACCTTTGTCATCAAACCTCTACTCATTCCTATGGTGATTGCCAAATCTATCTTGTGCTTGCTACCTAGGCTGACCTTGTGAAGTCTTCCCAATTCCCTTCTCAGCTCTTGCCAACTTGTATGAGATTTCTTTGACAGCCCCTGCCAAAGTTTTCACAACCTCTTCTAAATCAGCACCTTTGCTAGCTTGAGGTTTTTCAGGGTTTATCAATTTTACACCATCTCTCTTGAGAGGTTTCCCAATTGCTTTGATATTGTTCTCAATTTGAAGTGCCATGGTGAAAGCTTGTCCTAGATTGGTTGGGTTCTTGTCTCTTAGGTAATAGGCTGCCTTCTTATCAAATGCATCTGCATATTTGATTAGACAAGATTCATCACAAGGCCTCAAATTAACAGGAAGCCTTCTCAAATTTTTGTTAAACCTTGTGTTAAAGTCATGGACTGATTCATTAGGGTTCTTCTTGATATTCTCAAACTCAGATAAAAGAAATCTAGGATCAGTCTTGTCACCATATTGCAACCTAAATGCATTTTTCATTTCAGTCCATGAATCAATAGAATTATCAGGTAGAGCCTTGTACCAATCCCTAGCATCTTCTTCTAGTGTATGAATAAACAATTTGACATACACATCCTCAAACTCTATCTCAAAATCTTCCATCATATTATCAAAAAGTTTGAGATGCTGATCACCAGTAATAACATTGTTACCTTGAGAATTTTGGCAACCTATTTCTGACATCTTGTGGGACAACATTTGGGTAACCATCCATTCCTCTAAAATTTATAGGACCAAAGGTGTTAACAACAAATGGAGGTCTAGGCTGAGCCATATTGTTTGGTGGAGGTGATCTTGGAGGTGAAACAAGATGATGAGGAGTGCAAGGTCTTTGGGGCTCAAGAATGTGATTCACAAGACTGGTATTCTCTAAGTGCTGATTTTCTTGGAAATTTTTACTTGAATTAAAACAAAGAGGTGCAGATTGGAGAAGGAACTTACCATGTACAGTAGAAGGACCTTCACTAGCTGAGGCAAACAAGTTTATGAGAGGATTGCTTGAATCAGAATCACTTGAAGAAGAATGATAATCTTCTACCAAAGGCTGATCTCTCTCACCAATGGATATATCTTTGCCTAATGTCTGACCTTTAACAACTTTCCAAACTCTTCTCCCTTCCAACTCTGAGTTCCTTGAATCTGAAAACAATTTCTTAGCAGAGTCTTTAAGGAAGAGAGATCTTCTTCCTTCTAGTTTTGCAGAGATTAGCAACAAAAATAAATGACAGAAAGGCAAGACACTGGTATTTATTAATATCAAATCAGCATGGAGTCACCACTAAGGAATTTCACCCTAGTTGTGCAAATGCACTAAAATACTTCTGTCAAATATTTACCAGCACTGAAAATATTGCCAAACTTTACAAATCAAACCTTATTTCTTCTTGAAATTATCAGCCAAAAATGAAAATGAAGTGCAACAACTACTAGAAGCTGGTAAAATTGTAGGTAGAACTTATATATTCACTTAATCCTTACAAATTTGATTATAAAATGATGCTTCAACAATGTATTTGCATGCATAATTTGCAAGGGACTTTACCAGGGTTTGATATTCATTTAAATATCTAAAATATGTATGCACATGGATCAGATTGAACTAAGAAAACAACAAACCTAGAACTCTACTCTTCATTCTAGCCTTATAAATATGATCAGAAAATGATACTTAGATTTGTAATTGCACACAAATCATAGAAGAAGTATTACTAGGGATCTGAAATATTGCTATACAGAATAATGTCCCCGATAATGGTGCCAGAAGGTATTGCTACCCAAATCCGTTCTCCTTTTCATTCTGAGTAGCATCAAAGATATGACATGAAGCTTGAAGTCTGATAGATCATGATGTGTGTCATTTTTTAGCCGGGGAGGTGATCTAACTGGCACTCAGATTTGTGGAGAGATGGATAGCACTTTGAAAGGATTTGATCTGACCCTCACTATTTTAGGTTGTACCTTTTCAACCAAGGTAAGAGAACCTATATTGTAACCCCCAAATGGTGAAGGAGATGAAGATATCCCTCAATTTATGCAAATAGTATGAAAAGGCCTTGGGAAAATATGATCAACACTCCAAATCTAACTTTCACAAGTTGTCACTCCCAGATCATGGAGATATTTTCAATGCAAGGCAAGGGTTACTGAAGACATTGTATAATCCTAATTTTCCTTGTGCATTTTTGTAGATGGGTTAGATCCTTTTGTTGACACACAATGCAATGCAGGGGTAGTATGGGTAGGATTAGTTTGTTTGAATGAATTTTTTGGTGGGGTGTTGACAAGACAAACTGGGATATATCAAGATCTTTGACAACCTCTACAATACTTGAACAACTATCAGATAAAATGCTTCAAATAATCAGGATATTCTTTCAACCAGAAGAGGCATAAATGGAAGCCCAAGTTGCACTCTTCACACAATCTTTGAGAATTCACCACAAAATCTTGAAGTAAAGAACTCAATTAAACACAAAAATCCATGATCAAACCATGCCTAAGGTACCCCCAAAGGCTTACAAGCAATCTCTGCAGTCAAGGAAGGTAAAGTGATTTTAAATTTGTTTATCTCTTTATCAGATGAAGGCTCTTCTGAACATGAGATTGCAAATGCCACTAAACTATCAACAAGAAATGGAGATTCTGTGTGATTTCTAAAGACTTTCAATGCAAGATTGCAACAAGAACAATGGAAACTATTTGTAGGCATTTAAAAATGATAACAGACATCATATTGCCTAGAAAAACACAGATTAACTCAAAATATTGTTAGATTCATCAGCAGGGGAGAGTTTCATGAACAATCTCAGAGCTGTGTGATGGCTATACACTTGTAACCAACTCACATACATGAAGATCCAACACAGAAGAAATTATTCTGGTTCTTTGGTGGGTTTCTCAGAAAAAATGAGCTTTCTCTCAGAATTTGCTCATGATTTTCAACTTCCCCTCTTTACAATTTCTCCAAAATGCATTATATACCGTATGCCACATTGGATCCTTCTTTCCCAAGAAAATAATATGCCATGGGATCAAGTTTGTTACAAAACAATCCTCATGATTCAATGAAAATGACATCAAACAGAAAAACATTCGCAGGTTGCCAGGTGTGCCCAAAAAGATTAAATCATTACAAATATCTGGATCAGTATCCATCCTGGAGGCATGTTTTTCTACATTGAGGCATGCAAACATCTTTTACTCATCATTTTCAGCCTTTTACCTTTTCAAATTACCTTTGCAACTTTTGATTTTGACATTTCACGTTTTTTAGATGGATTAGGGAAAAATTATTTGAAAATCACCTCAGATCAAAGAGTTAAGCCATGAAAGTGATGCCAACGATCCTGGAAGGCCAAGACGACACAAAATCACTATAAATTTGATGAATTTTGATGCAAAAATCGTGATTCCAAGCTTCCTAGAGCTCCAATGGTGCTTAAAACAAATGGATGTACAACAACCATTGATCTTATCCATCTTCTAATCCTGGACCTCCACGTGGAAGATGCAGACTTACAAATAAGCTTGAGTTACCTTTTTAAATATTTTTGGATAAGGATGGACACGTGGAAAAAAATGATTAGAGACAAATTCGGGCTCATTTTTGGCTTTTCCACATTTTTTGGAAAAATGGAAAATTTTAACTGTTTTCTCCACCCTCCACCTTTGAATTTTGGAGCTGACACATGGCATTTGGTGGGTTCCATTGGGATTGTGCTTAAATTCTTCACATTTTGACCTTTTTTGGAAAATTGGAAAATTTTCACTTTTTGCCTTACGGGCCCGCACCTCCGATCTCTCCCTCGCCATGTGTCTCCTTGTGATTCATTACGGGCCATCGCTAATTGTTTTTTATTCTGAGGCCTTTTGTGAAAAAAGGGAAAAATCCCCTTTTACCTCCGCTGGCCCGCCAACCTACCTTGTCCTCCACCACGTGTCGCTTGATGATTTACTAGTGAGCTAGTGCTTCAAATTTTGATTTTAAGCCCTTTTTGTAAAAGGGAAAAAATTCTCTCCTGCCCCCGCCAACCCACCGACCTGCCTAAAATTGATGCCATGTGTCCTCCTCTGAGGGGAGTGGGGGAAAAATTGATTTTGAATCTTCTGAAATATAGAGCTAAAAAACTCTAAGTTCCCCATCGGCCCGCTCCTCCCTTTTTGGTCTTTAAGACACGTGTCCACTCCGGATTGGCTGCGAGGCTTCGGACCATTGTTTGAATTTAAATTTTTTGCAAAAAAAAGTCTAAAAATTCCAAGGGAATTCAATCACCTGCCAACCCCCTGCCAATTAGAACATGCCATATAGGAAAATTTGGAAAAAACGGGTCCCTGGGCCCGAAAATGTCCCATTGCTTGAAAAGGTGAAAAATGAAAACTTACAAAACCACACCGCCTTTCCTTAGCTAATTATAATCTGCCACGTACCCTATGATATCTCAGCAATAATTTGATGGCTAAAATACACCTGTCTGACCGTCAAAACGTAAAAAATTCCAGGGATGCCCTAGAATTCAATTTTTTCACCAAGGATGGCAGATTTTCGATTTTGAATCAACTGAAGCATGATTTCTGAACATTTTCAATCTAGGATTTGGATTTTCAAATACAAACAAGTATGAATTGATCAATTTTGATTTTTCCATGATCTAGCAAAGGGAAAAATGACACAGCCCCCAAATTGGAAAAACTAGGGCACAAAAAAGGGCAAACTTGGAATATTCCTTCAAATTAGGGAAAAACAACAAGTTTCTGAGCATTTTTAGAGCATTTCAATTGGAGGGGAAGAATTACAGACCATCAAATCAAAGGTTAAAATGTTTTTGAGAAAATATAGATTTGAAAATTTTAGGGCAACATGGTGCAAGCTCAAAAATGGCATCAACAGGTGGTTTCAGAAGTTTCTCATTTTTGGAGTTCAGAAGTTTGTGGTTTTAGAGTTTGGAGGTTAGAATTTTTTAAGTTTGGGGTTGTTCATTTTTGTAGATTCTTATTTTTTGGAATTTGTTCTTCTCTATTTCAAGTTTCAAAACTTTTTTGATTTCATACTTTCGGAGGTTTCCATTTCAAATTTTTGGAGTTTGTAGATTTTTAAAGTTTGGGATATTTGTTATTTGGGGTTTTCGGACTTCGGGAACTAAAGTATTTTTAGACTACCGGATTTTGATATTTCCAGACTATTCCACTATTTGTTGTAGATTTTTGAAGGTCCTTCAGGTTCTGAAATCCAAAACTTAATGTTAACTTATACATCTAGAGGTAAAGAAAATATGAAGAATCCTCAGTCTTGGGGAATATAGGAGACACTGATCTTGGGAAGATTGATTTTCCATACTTCTGGGAAAGGGTGAAATCCCCCAACAAGAAATCCTAGATGTAAGCCATAGATGACAGTGGACTTGTTCTTGCTTTTCACTTCCCCACATCCATGTATTTCCTTAAGTTCGTCTTAGCTGCAATAACCCACTTTGATGAAGAGTCCAGGTCAATAAAATATGTTGATGACAAGGTTGTAATTCATTTGGACCTTGATTTCTTTGAAGATTTATTAAAACTCCCATACCTCAAATACTACGCAATAATTTCATGAGAATTGGTAGTGGAGCATTGGGACAAAGAAAATGAGTTATGCATAAAAGTCATGTTAAAGATCTATCTAGCCAAGAGTGTCACCAAACTACCCAAGACCATGTATCGATCATAATTTATCCACAAAGTCAATGACATTATTGTGTTACTAGTTAGAGTTTTCGGCCTTTCCTTTGCAAATGAATTTTAGGAATGGATGTTCATGTATATTGCTACAATCAAGAAGAACAAGGAATTCATAATATGGGGAAAGCATATCATCAGCTCGATCTGCTTTCATTTATGCAAGGTTTTGTCCTCGAATAATTTCTACATGACCTCATTTTTGGTCTATGTTGCAGCTGCTATGGGAGATTTCATGGCATTAAACACTAAGGGTATTCAAAGTGCTTCACAAATCTATGATTTTTATCCTCATCTTACACTAGATGAGGGAGGAAAACACTTTCATAGAATAAAAAGCCTTATTTGTTGTCATTGTTTATCGTTTTGATAAAGATTTATATAATTGAAGGATTTCCTATGAAGACTTCAAATAAGTACACGAGTGGGAAGCTATTTTCCTATAGTTTCCTACATTTACATACATTTAGATTCCTGGTTTTGTTGGTGCTCCTAGTAAGTTGTCAAGATGCCCCACTGACAAGTGGTTTTTTCTAGATTTAGTTCGACAATCACTAGACTATCATAAGATTTATAATAAACAGCACAAGGTGGGAGTCCAATTTCCCATTTCAATTTCCAGATACACTTGTGTAAATATTTATAAGCTGAAGAACGTAGATGCAGAGATGTCAGAAGTAACCTTGCAGACCTTTCAGCCACAAACCAATTTTGACTATTGGGGAAACTTTAGTGAAATAGGTCTGTTCAGTTCTCATGTGGCCCAGTTGGAAGATATTTGGATTCATCGTTGGGATGAATTCATCATCCAAAAAATATTTTAAGAGAGGATATCTCTGGATGAGGTTTGATAGTTTGGTATTGTAGAGATTCTAAAGGAAATGAAAAATGAGGAAGAAGTTCAAGATGCAGCATAGAAAAATAATAATGTTTCCAGTCAACCATTTCCATGGATTGATTAGTATGTAGAAGAAATTTGTAATAGCAAGGAGAGGGCGGGGCCCATTCTGTAAAGAACTTATAAATTTTTGGCTACCTTGGTAATCTCACCCAAAGGGTTAGATCAACCTACAAGTAAAGAAGCCCAACCAACCATGAGTCCACCAACACCTACAAAAGGGAAAAGGTCCATCCAAAGGGCCCATAAAGTCCCTAAGAATATTTCAGTTGTTGTTGGGTGCTCCTCTCTCTCCAAGACTCCTACTCCCAAGACTTTGTCTCCAGCAATACCAATGTTAGAAATAGTAGAAGTTATTGATTCTCTAAGTGTCTCACAAGATCTGTCATCTCCTCTTTCTCTTCTACTATCACTTCTTCCATCATTTCCTTCCACTTCTACAATAATTTCTTCTTTCCCATCTTCTTATATGGCCTATGTGTTCTCATCTCTTCCAGTTCTCTTAGTAGAGGAGACAATTGGGTCACCCATTTCTACTTCACTCCCTCTAACACTTTCATTTCCTCCCATCTCATCTTCTAATCCCATTGTATCCACTCCTATAGTTATCCTCACATCCACCCCATTCATTATTGCCACATCCATTTCATTGCCTACTAATGCTACAATTTCTCTTGTATTTTGTAGTGCTTCAGGTAATGAATCAATTGTTCCATTACCCTCAACATTAGATATACCAGAATGGTTGTTTTTCCAGACTTCGAAACAGAAAAATAAAGTACCTCTCGTGGATGTTATAGATCTAAGTATGTTAAAACCCACTCCGAGGAGATAGGACAAACATCCAAATATTGTCTCCATTTTATCAATGAATCAATTCGAAGAGAGGGTCATATAATTTTCCACTCCCATTAAGGGAAAAACCAAGGAAACCATTACAACAACTAACTACCAAATTTCTACATTTTCACTAGAAAAAGCAAAACACAAAGGAGCTAAATAGAATGTGCAAACTTCTCTTCAAAAGTTGTTATAAAAGTACAAAAAAGACAAGGTTTCTAAGGATGAGCTAAAAGTAAAGGTTGAGAAACTCACTGCATTGTTGAGAAAGGTAACACAACCTAATCCATCCACTAATCTTCAAATACCACTACTTTGATGATTTCTTCCACTCTGGATGATATTTCTTATCATGATATTGAGAAGATAAGAGATTGGTAAATGGATGGATGGAGCGTATACTTTAAGAAGCCAATCATTTGATAAAATAAGAAATTGAAATATATAATGATTTGTAGACTGAAAGAGCCTCTATTTATAGAAAGGATGAATCCTTCTCTAAAGATAATAATAAATTGAACTTGGATTTGACTACGTGGAGTGAGATCAAAGAAGACGATCCAGATTTGATTCTTCAAGAGGATGTAATAGATGATGTTTCAAAGTTTTTTGAATATAAAAAGGATATGGAATTACAGTCCCAGGTATTGTAGGATTTGATTATGAAATTGAATGACAAGCATGTGGAAATCATGGATGCTCTAAATGACATCTCAGAGGAGTTTGATAATATTAATTACAAATTTTTCAATGAGAACATTGATGCTCTTTGGGAGGATCAGATCAAGCTAAATTTCAAGGATTTGGTAAAAATGGATGATGAGGTGACTAGAAATTTTAAGAGTGACTCCATTGACAGGTTGACCGAAGAAGGTAGTAAGTAAACTTAGAAGAATTCTAGCCAAGGTAGCAAGAGAGATCGAGAAGGAAGATTTAGTTAATCATTGTGCATGTGGGACAGAGGATCGAGAAGTCCAAGGAATTATTAAGCATTTCATCAAATACAAGCATTAGATGGCTACTTGGGATAAGGAACAAGATAAAACTAAGGAAGGAGAAGGTGTTATAGATCCAAGCCAAAGCTAAGCAAAAATGGAAGGATAGTTCCAAGTTCTGGATTGGTCAAAGCTGTAGGGTTGACTAAGTCAAACCCCTGTAAAAGAATTTGCTATTATTATGGGAGCATGTTCCATAGAACTTAATGACATTTCTATTTTTAGTAATTTTTTGGTTAAGGCCCAACTATAATGGCTCAGCCTAAGGAACTTATAAATAGTTAAGTGCATGAAGTCTAGAGGAGATAGAGAGATCATTTTTGAGACGTTTCTCTTCAAGCTGGGAAGAGTGCTTTGAATATTTTAAAACCTTTCAATTACATTCATATGGGTGTTTTTCCATGAGGAATCTGAGTTATTGTTTTAATGGTTGATTAATGTATGATTTTTGGATGCATAATTCCTTAGTGTAAGTGGTTGACTTTCCTTTATTTCAAAATATCTTATTTCATTATGTGGGAAAGTGATATAATGGTTTTGAATATCAGTTTTTGAGAGATTATTTTCCTTCTATTATAAAATTTGTACTATCGTTAACTACCATAAGTGAAATAGATGGTTGATATGTGCATATTTTATATCTTCGTGGTGGTTGATTGTGTTTTCCATCAAACTTCATCTATATTTTACGTATAGTTGGGGTTTTACAAGGGGATTCATATTATTTTGACTATGGTTTGTTATTTACCTTGTGTAAATGGTATTAGGTGAATTAGATTGTAATGTTTGTTTTATCCTTTTTGAGTTACCCATTTATGGTGTAAAGATCATCTGATCATCTAGTGTTACTCTTAGTGTATCACTGCATATTTCTTTATTTAGTTATTTCTAACCCTGAATCTTGTAAAGTGAGTAGATTAGAATTCTCAAAAAGTGTTGTATCCCTACACATCGATCTTAAATCGGGTGCCCCCAAGTTTTAAAGGAATCCAAACTTCTCCAGAGGTTCCTCTGAAGGTGATAAGGTCCCACACCTTGGAGATGTTCCCATGTTGCATGATATCTTTGAGTAGTTCAATAGGTGTATGATCCGCATGAAAAAACATGGGTTGAAAAGGAATACTAAATCAACTGGGTCTTTTGAGTATAGTGTAATAGTAGATATATTTTATTCTTACTGCCAGAGAATAAAAGGAGATTAAAAAATGAGAGAAAAATTTCTATATTATTTGAGAAATAAGCATCCAGATAATATTGTATTGACATCCTGCAATGAATCCAATGTAATCAAAAAATTTAAATTGCATGAATCGCACTTCTACCAGTTGTCTATACTGTTGGGTGAAGATAGCAATGGAAAAATAAAATATGATTCTCATATTGGGGAAAAATGGAAAAACAAAAAAAATATCATGTGGTGGAAGAAGTTCTTCCCGTTGTAACTTAGACAATATTAAACAAGTATGTGATGTCACTAGAAGGAAATATTCCAGCAAGGGTGAAAGTCTTAGAAAAAATTTCTTATAAATGTCCATATCCATTCCAGCTTCCGTCAACTTTATCAACTATTCCTTTGACTAATCCTTTAAATGTTGAATGTGTGATCACTGATTTTTGTAATTTGGCCAACAATATTTTTTTTATGTCATAATGGAGCTACTAATAGTTATCGAGACTAGTGTTTTGGATTGTATTATTATTTTTCTAATACTAACTGGTTATTCAAAAATTTTAAGTGACACCATACAAAGATACATGGTAAAGGTTAAAGACATTGGAGTATCAATTTTGGATTGATGTTATAGACTCTATGATAGTAACGAGATATTCAAAAGGTTTTGTCTTAGGTACACAATATATTTTGTGCATAACCACGATAATAAAGATGATTATAGAGAAGAGGTCACTATGGATTGGATGGAGAAACTTGCACAATAATTAGTAACTACAAGAGAAATTGGCCTACTAGGAAATATCCATCTTTTTCTTTGCGAAAGATTGTATGAGTTATGGGCTGATATTTTCACTCAATGTTGTTCTGTAAATTCTCTAGTACAAGTGCTTTACGATGGTATTATCACTTTCCATGCATTGGTGGATTCAAAACTATCTATCATTTTTATTGTTGAGACACATAGTTAAGTTATGTTTATGAAACATTACTATTCTCTTATGAAGAAAGGTTTGTCTTATTAAACAACTTCGAAAAGTGATTTTGTTAAAAGTATTTTAACCTAAATATGTTACTTATACAATTTTTTTTATGCAAGAAACCATAAATCTATAAAATTTTATGTACAACCATTTCATCGTGATGCTACACAACCAATTCAACATGGTGATTTACTTTCAATCATTTTATAAATAAGTTTAATGAGATCTATCTTAAATTTCCATGGTTTTCAATTAATTTAAAAAAGTTATGTTTTTTACAATTAAGATGACAGATGTGGAGGATGCACGGCCACGAAAAACACCATCAGATCCAGGTATGCTAATCGTGTGAATTTACAAAAAAAAATACTAATAATCCCTACAAATTTATAAGAAAATAAATGATTATGTAGACAACCAATAATGCCCACAAATAGGAAACAATATAATATCCATGTGTATTTTACAGAAAAATTATTTATAAGGCCCAAAAAATTATAGGAAATGATAACTAATAGACATTAATTTATATGCTTGGCTTAGGGTCGAAGAAAACATTTAAGGAAATCCATTTATAAGATAAAATAACAAGTTAAAATGAACTATATAGAGCTTAACAAACTCTAAACATCCACATTCAATACAAAAATGGTTTGACTAAAAAACCTTACATTCATCAATATCTCACTAATTTACAACTGCATACTCTCTACAATGTTTCACTGATTCACTACTACATACTGACTACTTACATTGAATTAACATTGTTTTGGCTTCAACATCATCATAAACAGAACTACATATGGCTTGATCCAGATCATACGTATGTAAACAAGTACTTGGCTAGCCTCATTAAAGTTTTTCTAGCTAAGTGTAGTTTGGCCAATTATGGCATATCCTAGTGCTCGTAAATCCTTAGCAATAATTGAGGACTATTCTCCACCGAAGGGTGTTTTGACAAATATAAGAAACACTTGGCTAGCCTTAGTAAAGGTTTTCTAGCTAAGTGTAGTTCGGCCAATGATGGCATAGCCTAGCGGTCGCAAATCCTCTATAATAACTAAGGATTGTTCTTTGCCAAAGGGTGTTTCGATGAATATAAGCGTAGCTTAACGGCCAATAAATTTGAATTATAAGAGAGAGTATAATTTATATTGTAATTACCATATCACCAAAGAAACCACTATGTTTATCTAGTTAATTTTTCTACAACATGAAATCAATTATGAATTGATTAATGTTTATTTCAAATACATTATGCTCACATTTTTAATAGGAAGAAATAGATTACAAATTTATGATTGTAAAGGTGGTGTAATCCTAGCCACAATCTCAATCAACAATGTGTAAAGGTGGTGTAATCCAAGCCACAAACTCAATTGGTATCTATTAGCCATAAGAATTTTTTTATTTCAATTGGTTGTAATTTATATGCAGCTGACGAAAACAAAATTTGTTTACTTCCCTATAGGTAGTGATAAGAGTAATTTACTTATTTTGGATATAGAGGACCTTCTATATGGGATAAAAAAACATACAATAGGAACATGCCATTCAGGTTCAGTATGAAAGTCATCAACCTGCAAGGTGTCTTATCAAAATTTATAAAATTATTATCACCATATTGTGAACTGGGATTATTTTCCGACACTCTCATTTTTGTTGATGTTAAAATGAAATCAATGGAATTCATTAACAAAATATCAACCGTATTAAATCCAAGACTTACTTTGGGAAAGGAACATTGCAATATAGTCGAGGGAAGAGCAATAAGAGACCTAAAAAAGGTGTGGAGTAGAAATGATTTTTCATACAGTTCAAAAAATATTTTGTGTATTACATTAGATGCAAAGGGAAACCCTCCTAAAAAATTTATGGTGGGTATGAAAATAAGATGAAAATTTTACACAAAAGATAAATGGTTGATGGCCGATTTGTACGAAAAAAATCACAAATAGTGTCTTAAAAATTGAATGTGGTAGAGGGCATAAAATACTTGGAGCAAGAAAATAATAAATAACTATTTATCTTTTCAGAATTTTGTTATGATTGTAATGCTTAACATTGCAAATAATATATTCATTCAAATTTTATCATGAATGTACTCCATAACTCTATTCTATAATTGATCTGAAAATTGACCAAAAAGTGTTAGCTTGATCACGGACCCCTATAGGCATTATATTCTTTTCCAAACTTCCCCCAATAAAATCAACTTAAAGAAATGCAAGAATTAAAAAACACTACACATAGGTTAATAATGGAGTTCGAAATAATGTGAATAGGGTTCCATGATCGTGTTAAAAATTTTCGGTCAATTTTTGGATCAAGTTTTGGTATCAAGGTAGGTATAACAGATTGTGCTATAATCAGAGATGGATCTATATATTTTCTTCCACTTGCTGGCTATATTGGCCTTATTAGGATTAATGGTACAAGTCATGATAACTCATCATCGGGATCATGATCATCAAATGGAGGAGCATGCATGCCAGATTGTGGATTTACAAAGTCACCTTGCTAATGTGAGGGATCGATAGCGTAAGATGCAACAACACCTCATGGAGATGAAGAAAATCATTGATACCCCTAGAATGGTAATCAAAGTAATCCATCTATGGAAATGCCATATTAAAAGAGTAACTATACAAGAAGTAGTTATGTGTGGTAATTGCATTTTGGGACAAGAAACTGAGAAGTGCTAGGACTTATACCCAAAGAAGAAATCAACATGGATGCAACAGAAAGGAAAGGGAAGGGCTATTGTCGAGCCTATCTCTAGACAAGCATCAACTTCTTGGGGACCTGTTGGTTTGAAAAATATCTCTTTAGCAAATAAAAGTTAGCGGACAGCAAGTCCCTCCTCTTTGTGGGAGAGGTTCCCTTAGTGAAAGTGAGAAAACAATCATATATACAAATGTACAACTTTCATATTGATGAGGACTTCTGATACTTTTAAATTCCAATAAATATTTCCAATGCATAGAAAATAGAAGATAATGAAACTAAAAGGGAATAATACAATAGTACTTTTAGGCAATATAGATAATAGAATATAACCTTACATGTACTTATCAACAGGAATATAGAACAAAACCATTCATGTGACAATATCAGGTATAATTCCACAGACAATAAAGTTCCAAAAATCTATATAATAAGAACACAAAGTTTCTCAGCATGAAAGATTGATGCTTCGTAAATCTTAGACAAGGAAAGAAAGAAAAGAAGATAGAAATAAGAGACAAGAGAAAATATTTTTTATTGATCACTTTACAAATTTGTTACATTTCAAGAATATCAAGATCTAGCCACTTAACAATGGCATGGAGATCCCACTTTATAGCTTACAAAAATAAGTTACATTTAGTTACAACTTCTTTTAACTTAAAGATTAAATATCACTTAATTAATCTATTAAAAGAGTGTATTTAATTGAATATTACATCATGATTTTTACAAATCAAAAGAATAGGAGAAGTGTCTTAGGACCTGGAAGTGTAAGTATTTGATAGAGACTTAGAGGGGTCCGCCGTCTTGAGAATCCAATGTCTAAATATTATTTAACAGCCTCAGCTGTTTCCATGCACTTGGGTATGGTGGTGTTAGAAGTGGCATGGGTCCAAATTCCAGGGAATTTCTCCATATCCTTCTTGAACTCTATGTTTTCCCAAAATTCCTTATTGGCCTTGGTGATAGATGACTGAAGAGAGTAGATCCATCTTTCATCTTCTTTTTAGACATGGAATCTTCCTTGAAAAGATATTCTTTGATGAATGTGTTGAACTGAGCCTTGATTTATTATATGGAAAACTAATTACTTGTGGCCTCATTCTGGATTTTACAATGAATACCTTGGAAGATAGACAAAAAACAAGTATTGAAAGCTTCCCCTTTCTATCATCATATTCCTCAGTTCTCCCATAGCTTCCTCCAAAACCTTGATCTTCCAATCAATACTGAAAACCCAGGATTTTGATAGATTATTCTTGGCTTCATCAAATACTTCACTTGCTAATAAAATCTTCTCATCTGTCTAGCTCATTAAATGGATATCTTGAATACATTCACACCATATATTTAGTTCTTTCTCCAAACCATTGAGTGTTGTGTTGAATTTCAGCTATAATTTAGATACCTTCTCATATCACTTAAAGGCCTCCTCAATAAAATTTAATCCAACTACTGTCATATCATTTACTAGTGATTCAATGGCCTTTCCATAGGTGAAATTTTTATAAATATCCTTATTGGTTTGAACTTCATCATTTCTGAGAACTAGAGGAGGTGGAAGAGTAGTTAATGGACCATGATACTATGACCTTATCCTTTGCCAATAAGGATTTTATAAAACCTAAAAGAATTAGAATTTTCTCTTCTAATTACTCCAAGGTATGTTTTTCCTTTTTAACTCATTTAATGAATTGAGTGACAGTTTATTTGATGTTATGAACCTTAATTTTAGGTGTTGATTCTCCAAGTAAAATCATTGTGAATTCCAAATAAGACACCAAAAGATCTCTCTCTTCCTTATCCTTTTTAGGGCTTTGTAATCTCTATGAATTGCTAACCTTGTGAATCTGATACTAGCCTTGAGGTGATCTTTTCTTTATTTTCTTGAGGAGGGGGGGTAGAACTGAGAAAGGCTAGCCACAACATCGAACTTAGGAACCACAATTTGGGAGGTAGAATTCCTTTTCCTACTATCAATGAAATGTTAAACCCAAGAAAATGAGGAGGAAGAGGCAAAAGGAACAATGGGCCCAAGTGCAAGTGACCTCATCGCACTTAGTGTCTACACTACTGATATCTCCATGGTGGGTAAGTTGTTACATTTTAAGAAATATACTTAGAAGAAGTATCCATAAAACCTAGAGGTTCAGGCATTTGACATTCATTATCTATCTCAGTAGTAATTACATGGGTTATTTATTCTCCTTCTTTCATTTCTTCACCTATCTTTTTCAATTAAAACAAAAATATCTTCCGATCCTATAGGGACTTCTAGCTGTTCTAAAAGAACTTCTTCTTCAACTTGTTCCTGTTTGATGTTTTTTTCTTTCTTTAGGTATACCTTTTTTTAGGAGGATAGAGTAGATTTCTCATGTCATCTCAACATCAAGTGTAGGTTCTTCTCTCCTAGGAGAGGGAGTTTCATGTGAAGAACACTATAGCTCTATTCATCTTAAACTTTTGCATCTTATTATCAAACCAGAGGTTGGTTCTCACAACAACTGGAGTTGATCACTTCTTTTAAATCATCCTTCTCCTTTACATACCAATAAAGGGTTTCAAGAGGGGAGTGTTTGATGGTTCTCTCATATTCAATAGATTCCATATCTTCATCATCATCCAGGAGATTTTTAGGTACTTTGTAGATATTGAAATCTATAGTTTGTTGAAAGGAAAATCTACCAAAGTACCTTCTCCTAGCCTCAAATTCATCTACACAATCAGCCCAATAATATTCAATATTCGCATACAATGAATGAAACCTAATATGATATTCTTAGCAATATATCCCTTGATTTCAAAGCAGGTTCGAGACTTGAAATGATGAAGAGTAAGAGGGGAAACAATTATTTCAATGTTTTGAGCATCGAGGGTTATTCTGCATGTATAATTTCCCAAGGTAATAGGGAAATGAATGTTAGCAATCTTCTTATCTTTGTAAGTCTGATGAAGTTTATCCAACTACCTGAGAAATATTTCAACCAAGGCCATTTTATCATTGCAAAACATAGGAAGCCTTAAAGGGAAACCATCAAAACTAGCTAGCGTGATATATGAGAATTTTTTGAATTGGGTGAAGAAACTCCCATATTAAGAGATAAAATTCTTTGCTTCTTCATAAATCTCCTAGCAGTATCTCCTTCCAAAATCCTCACAATGTACATGGTGAATGTGTCATTAACTCTCCTGAAATTATGATTGCTGACTTTGAGGGTTAACTGAGGACAGTATTCATATATGGGGGCATCTTTCTTATCCTCAATGAAATTGAAACCAAGCCAATTCTTGGATGCCGCGATGGTTTACATATAGTAAGAAGTCATGTAGAAGGTCTTTGTTCCCTGAATGTTAACCAACGGCTCCATTAGGTTTTTACAAATTATCTCAACACAATTCAAGGTTCTAGTTCCCCTCATAAATAATTTTGATATATGGACACATCCACAATTTAAATTCATTTGTAGAAGGAATTCACATGATTATAGATAAAAGAGTGATGATGTCTAAAATTATCTTCATTGAAATTGACTCTAAACAATGTTTTCTAAAGTCTTGATGCTCCTTTTTTAGGGTTCTTCAGCCAAGACTTGTTTAACCTAATCTTGTATTTCTCACTATCTTGGTCAATTAGTGCTTGTGCTTTAGTAAGCAGAGAGAGATTATTGGCACCTTCTGCCAATTGGATGCGTAGTGCATTACAGATACCTTCGGGATCTAATCGCGTATTATTATGTCAGCATGTACATTAATAATTTCCTTTGAATCCATATTGAAATGAGACCTACAAGAAAGCACGGACATCAGCACACTGTACAGAGATAGGGAACCCTCATGTGAATGTCAATCCCATTATTTTTGATCGATTTGAGCAATGGGTGTAGGGTTATCACATTCAAGTCTACTCTAAACATCATTGAGGTCAAGAGGTCTGAGCTTCGTTGTCACCAATGTTAGGAACAGAAGGTTTCTAACAAGGAGAGGTTTTCACACCCTTGGTACTTTATCTTCACCTTGACATAGGAAGAGAGAAGATATCCTTTAATGGATTGTCACCAAGAATCTGAAATAATCCCTGACAAGATAAAAATATAGGAGTACGAATGAGGGAAACGGACTTGCTTTGCACAACATGCGAGTGAGGAGAAAATGACCAGGAAAGTGTGAGGAAGAAAGAATAGTTATATTCCTTTATATAGCAACCAATTTGGACATAGGAGAGAGAAAATAAAGAATGCATGACAAACCACCTTGAGCTGACCAAAAAATGTGATCTACAGATAAGTCAATTTTTTTTGGCCCAAATGGTCCATGAGACATGTGGGATGTGCAAAGCTGATATACTCGATATAAGAGGAATGCGGAAAAATTGGGTTTGGGGAGCAAAAATGGTCCATGGGACATGCGGAACACACAGAGCCAATTTGGTTGACAATTGAGTGGTGCGGGTAAGTCAATGAATTAGAAAATAGAAGGCCCGACAACACTCGAGACATGCAGGACAAAAATACCCGACATAGCCGACTAGGAAGGAATCTGTGTAAATCGCCAAATCGGTGAACAGAGGACCTACAAATACTTGGGAAAAGTGGGAAGACCAAGGCCAATTTAGTTGTAATACACTAAAAATGACCTCAAAGAGTGAAATTTTCTAACTTATGGAATTTCACCTCTTACGAGAACACATTCAAAGGAAACTGACTCAAAACTTTTAAAATTTGTCTTTTAAAACAGGAGGGAATTTTGAGGGTGACAACAACTGGCTCTTTCTGGGGATGACTTGACTATAAAAGAGGAATGAGGAAAGATAAAGAATCACAAGAATAATATGGGAAAATTGGCCAGTGTTTTATCCATTGGGCAAATAGAGTCAAAGGAAAAATAATCACAAAAGACAACACACACAAAGGAAAGATGAAAAATGAGACACAAGGGAGGGACTAAAAACAAGACAATGTACACAATATATCGAAGGATTGCATAATCACATAGGACTTGAACAAATTAAAATATTTCCCACTATAAGGAAGTGGAAGAGAAGATCCATCCATATAATCCAAGTAGAAATAATTTTATCTAGCAAAATTATTGATCTTGAAAAAACCAAGCCAAAGAGAATCAAACATACCATGACTTCCACAAGGTTCATTTCTTTTGTCCCATAGTAGGAAAATATCTCCTACTTGAAAGTCTCTAGGTCTAGCCTTCTTTTCAAACAAAGCTTTCACCTTCTGTTGGTGGGAAGAAATTCTATCAAAAACCCACATCCTGTCCTCATCCAGATTTTGGAGATACACGATCCTCTTATCTAAAGAACTGATGAAGATTGAATCCTCAATATCCTTCATTAGTTGCAAGGTTTGAAATTCCACTATCATTGGTAGCTGAGCTTCAATGCCATATACCATTTGAAATGGAGACATTCCAATTGCTCTTTTGGGTGTAATTCTATCTACCTAGAGGGCATCATAGAGCTTCTTTTGCCAATTCCTTTGAGAGTCATTCACAAGCTTTCAAATGATGGCTACTAAATTCTTATTTATGGTTTCTACTTGTCCATTTCCTTGAGGTTAATAATTGGAAGAATAAGGAAGGGAAATTCCATAACCCTAGAAAAACTCCATCATCTCGGAAGAAGAAAAATTAGAAGCATTAGTAGTCACAATTTTTTTTGCTATTCCAAACCTTATCAAGATGTTCTCCTTGATGATATTACACACCACCTTAGAAGTAGTACTTTTGACTAGAATAACCTCTACCCATTTTATGAAGTAATCTGTATCAATTAGCACGTGGGTATGTCTAGCACTAGAAGGTGGGTTGAGAGTCCCAATAAAATCTAATCCCCACTATTGAAAAGGTTCATCAATTATTACTTGTTTGAGTTGTAAATCAGCCAATTTAGGTCTCCCAACAAAATTCTGACAGGCTTCACACTTTCCTACCCATTTTGATACATCTCGAAACAATGTGGACCAATAGTACCCTACACAATGAAATTTTTGAGGAGTGACAATAGAAGAGAAATGCCCTCCATAGGTTTGATCATTAAAATTTGAAGACAACTTCTTTTGTTGTTATTTATCCACAAACTTAAGGAATATTCCATCAATGCCTCACTTGAATAAAGCATTTTCCCACAACACATGCTGGGAAAATCTTAGCTTAATAGTTATTTTTTCCTTGACACTTAAATGGGATGGAAATTCTCAATAACTAAGAAAATGTGCAATATAAGCATGCCACTCATATGTTAAACTGAGAAAGAGAACAACAAGAACATTAATTACTTCTATGGATAATTCTTCATTAGCTCCCTCAGCAATAAGTTCACATAAGCCTTTACCCCATACTAGCTTTGTTGGATTGATATCAAGGTCATATTCTTGAACCTTTGCCACCCAATTTCCCCACTTAGTTCCAAATTATTGTTGTGTAAGAATAGATTTAATAGTTGTAGCAGGCACAAATACAACAGAGTGAGAATTGAGTATATAAAAACGAAACTCCTTAACAAATTTGACCACTGTAAAATCATTTTTTCTATCAAAGTATACTTTACCTCATGAGCTTTTAGAACATAGCTCATGAAAGTAATTGGAAGTTCATGATTCTCAGAGTCTTTCTGAGTTAGTATGGTAGCCAAAGTATTCTCAGTAGCATAGCAATAGATAATAAAATATTTGTTGAAATAAGGACATGCTAAGATGGGAGTTTTAGCAATAGCTTCCTTAATACCTCTAAAATCTTCGTTTCCTTCAGGAGTCCAATTGAAGGTTTTCTTCCCTTTCATCATTTGAGCAATACTCATAGTCATTTCTAAAAAATATGAAATGAATCTCCTTAAAAAATTTATCTTACCAAAGAAAAAGTGAATGCCATTTTTTCTTATGGGAAGGGGAATCTACTGGATTTCCTTAACTCCTTCTAGATCTATCTTGATTCCTTCTTTATAGATAATATTTCCCAACAGCTTACCTTCGATAACACAAAATATAAACTTCTTAGGATTAAGGGATACCCCATGTTCTCTACATTTTTGAAGAAGCGTTTCAAGATGCTGAAAGTGATCTGCCCTTGTTTTGGAGAAAATAGTCAGATCATCAAGGTATACAACAATGCATTTTACCTTAAGACTACCTAAATCTAATTCCATTTCCCTCTAGGAAGTAGCACCGGAATTGATAAGATATAAAGGCATCCTCTTATAGGAAAATGTACCCTAAGGAGTAATAAAAGAAGTATTGCACTGATCTAGGGTACTGACTTCTACCTGACTGTGTCCAGAGAATCCATCCAGCATGGAAAACATCTATGAGCTAGTGACATCCTTTAAAACTTGATCCATCATGAGGAGAGCGTAGTTGTCCTTACAGAGGCCCTTATTTGCATTCCTGAAATCCATAGAAATATGAATCTCACCATTGTTCTTCCTTGATGGCACCATGTTTGCAATCCATGTTGAATGATGTATAGGGAAAATAATCTTTTCTTTCAGTAACTTTTGAATTTCTTGAAAAATTGTATTGGCAATCTTGGGATTGTATTGCACCTTTTATTTTTCTTGAAATGTTTGATCCCAAGCCTTAGGGGAATATAATGTTGCATCTCCTTTGGTTGAAAATCTTTGAGATCATCATATGAATAAGCAAGGACATCAAAATATTTTTTCAATAGGTTCAATGCTTTCCTCCTCTCTTCTAGAGTGCATAATTTCCTGATATTCACCATCTTGGGCTCATCATTACTTCCAATATTGACCTTCTCATACTTAGCAGATTGATGAGTCCCTTGATAAGCTTTAGTATTTATGTACCTACCATGTTTATGAAATAGATCCTCTAAACTCACCAACCCTTTGGGGATCTTGTTACCTTTAAATTTGATACAACCGTTATAATCCATTTCTTCCTTAATATCATCTCCATTAGAAGGCACATACTCCCTAGGCAGTGTTTCACTTCCTTTGAAAATATAATTAATTGCAATCATCCTTAAGATCCAAGAAAGAGAGAAAGTGTTGATCATCATTGAAAACTTGTCAGTTGCATGCATTATCTAGCACACTAGGCCTATGAATCATCTCAATGGAAAATTTCTCTTGAGAAAAATCTGGGTGAGGAATCAACAAAATCCTGAGATAGCTAGAGAATCAGCTCTAGTGTTCTTTTCTCTTTACATAGCTTCAATGTAGAAAGCATCAAGAAATTCAATGGAATCCTAGAAAGGATTTCTATAATGTTTCAACCTCCTATTCTTGACTTGAAAAAGATCCCTAACCTATTTCACAATCAGCTCTACATCACCAAGAGCACAAAGATTCTTTACTCCCATTTCTATTTCCACGTTCAATCCAACTATGAGTGCCACATATTCAGCTGTATTATTTGTATTTTCAAAATAAAGCTGAAATGAAAATGGATGAAACTTCCCTTCTAGAAAGGTTAACACCACGCCAGCTCTAGAACCATTTGAAGAATAGCTTCCATCAAACTCCAAAGTCCAAATTCCATTAGGATCATGATTCACTCCTATAGGAAGTTGTGCATCATCTTTTGACATGATCATATGGTTACCATGCCCTATATCTTCATAGAGTATTGTGCTTTTGGATCATCAGTCTTTTGAACAATGTACTCAGTATGTCTCTCTGGTAGTAGATTTTTCATTTTTCCATTGATCAGGATGAGAGCATGTAATTATTTCATTTGGATTTCACCCCTTACTTTAAAAAAGTTCCTACTTAGTAACATACCATATGAGGGAGGAATGTCAGCTACTAAAATAGTAGCTTCGATCCTTTTTTCGGGAAAAGTAGCAAAAGCTAATTGTGCATCCTTGATTTTTTCAACCAGAGGCACTTCCCTACTCTCCATAAATATTAAGAACCAAATGTATGTGTTAGAGTCAGACCTAGAGCATGAGCTAATTATGCAGGAATTACATTGTCTGATTCAACCTGAGTCAATAACACAATTATTGAGTTTATGACCAGCTATAAGAAGCGTTGCATAGAATGGTTTAATCTTCTCACTGGATGAAGTAACTGCAGCTAGAACACTTGATTGAGGTGAGGAGGAGGGAGTGGGTAAAATACCTTTAGAAGTATTGGGTGAAGTTTTGGATTTGGAATTGATGAATTTTTCCATTTTAGCAAAAGCATTTGGAAGAGTCTTGTAAAATTCTCCCTCTGAGATTTGCATTTTTGTCTTCTTGATGTGTTCAATAATATCAAAAGATCCAGATGTGGATGGGGCATCATTACTAGGAATGAGGGGTACTTTTAGTTTTTCAAGTTTAGGAGTTGAAGAACAAGGAGGTTTGGAAGTAGAGATAGAATAATATGGATTATCATTACTCACTTTTTGTGTAGAGGTAGTGGAAATAGGGGCTCCTCTTCTTGCAAATACTAGACTAGTTATAGGAAATTCTTTGGATTTTTTAGAAGGATGCACCACTTTTTCTTTCCGTTCATTTTCTCCTAAGTCATAACACCATATGACTCACTATTCATATCTACCACTACTTCATCATAATCATATTTTTCATCCATACCTTTAGTGGTGAGGAAATTAACTTGAGACTCACTAGGTTCTTCCTGCTCTTCATCAATCTCTTCTTCCAGCTCCTCATAGTGTTCATTCTCCTCTTCATCATCAGGTTCTTGAACCTCACAATTTATGTTGACTGGAACCTTTATGGGAGGGCCTTCAATAACCAATCTAGTTTGATAAGAGGGCAAATGGTTCCTAGGCTCAAAAGTATTTCTTGGAATATTTTGGTAAGGAGCATGTTAAGCCAACTACTTCTTGATAGTAATGAGATCATTTGCCAACTTATGTACTAACTGATCAAAATTGGTTCCATTGGAAGAAGAGGAAGATGCTTTAGATTTGGAGGGTTCTCTTTTAAATTTACCATACATTATTAGATCATCTTCAACACTGATGGCCAATTGTTGATCAACATCCAGAGTTAGAATATTGGCCATCCTTAGTGCATAGCTTACTTCAGGAAACTGAGCATTGAGGAAAATTCACTTTTGAATTTGATCTACAAGATGAGTGTTCTATGGAATATTATGAATTAACTTGTTAAATTTTTCACAAAATCCCTCATGGGTTCATGTGGCTCCTTTTTTATATGATAAATTTGAGCCAAGATACCATGCACATCTTCAGCATATTTGAAACGTTTCTCAAACTAGGTTGTCATAGTATTCCAATCAATCATCAATCTAGTATGAAGGTGATACAACCATTTAGCAACATTATCCTACAATTTTTCCATGAAAATCCTGATAGAAACATCTTCATGTTCAACCCCAAGAATCCCACATGTAAAAATGAGTGTTACGATGTTTTCATCTGGGTGCAATTTCCTGTCACCTCAGAATTTAGGAAAACTTTTCCTATTACCCCTTGGCAACTCATGCAATGACTAAGGAAGAGAAAGAGGCCTAACATTGTGTAACCTATTGTCCCAAAGGTACTATAACTCCAGCAAGTTCTAGGGCATAGAGATTAGCACTGAGTTTTTTTGGAGGACTGCTATTCTTAGAAATCCTTTCTTTAGCATGAGGTGAGCTCACAGAACAAGTTATTATGTTCCTTCTTGCTAGAGGAAGAGGGAATTTTTGTTGAAAATGGGGATCTTCTACCCCGAGAGATTTCTTCCCACGTGTATAGCATAGAGTCAGCAGACCATAAAATGATCTCGAAATTATTTTAGAAATGGATACATTGAAATGAATCCCCATTAGAGTCACCAAAAACTATTGGTTTGCAAAATAGCACATTAGCAAATAACAGTTAGGGGACACCAAGTCCCTCCTCTTTATGGGAGAGGTTCCATTATTGAAAGTGAGAAACAAATCTTATATACAAATGTACAACTTTCATATTGATGAGGACTCCTAGTACTTTGAAATTTTTTATGCCGATAAAGATTTCCAATACATAGAAAATAGAAGATTATTGAAAATGAAAGGGAAGAACACAACAATACTTTCAGGTAATATAGATAACAAAATATAACCTTACATGTACTTATCAACAGAATATAGAATAGAATCATTCATGTGATAATATCAGGTATAATTCCATAGACATAGAGTTCTAGATATCATATCATAAGAACAAAAAGTTTCTTGGCATGAAATATTAATTATTCATAAAACTTAGACAAGGAAAGGAAGAAAAGTAGATAGAGATAAGAGAAAATATTCTGTATTGATCAGTTTCAAATCTATCATGTTTCCATAATATCAGGATCCCTCCCTTAACAATGGCATGAAGAGCCCACTTTATAGCTTACAAAAATAGTTACATTCAGTTAAAACTTCCTTTAATCTAAAGATTGAAGATCACTTAACAAATCTATTAAAAGAGTTTCCTAGGACCCAAAAGTGTAAAAATTTGATAGAGACTTAGAGAAGCCTGCCATCTTGAGAATCCAATGTCTAAATTTCTTTAACACCTCAGCTATTTCCATGCACTTAGGTATGGTGGTGTTATAATTGGCATGAGTCCACATTCCAAGGAATTTCTCCATATCCTTTTCGAACTCTTTGTTTTCCTGAAATTTCTTGTTGGCCTCGGTGATAGCTCAATAAAGAAAAAATACATCTTTCATCTTTTATTCAGAAATGGACTCTTCTTTGAAAAGGTCCTCCTTAATGAAAGTGTTGAACTGAACCTTGATTTCCTATATGGAAAACTTATTACTTGTAGCCTTATTTTGGATTTGAAAATGAATATCTTGGAAGGAAGACAAAACACAAGTGTTGAAAGTTTCCCTTTTCTACCTCATATTCTTCACTTCTCCCACAGCTTCATCCAAAACCTCGATCTTCCAATAAACACTAAAAACCCAAGATTTTGATAGATTATTCTTGGCTTCATCAATTAATTTTCTTGCCAATAAAATCTTCTCATATGTCTAGCTCATTGAATGGAGATCCTAAATACATTCACACCAGATTTTTAGCTCTTTCTCCAAGCCACTGAGTGTTGTGCTGAATTTCATCTATAATTTGGATACCTTCTCATATGACTTGAACACCTCCTCAATAAATTTTAACCCAGCTATTGTCATATCATAGACTAGTGATTCAATGGCCTTTCCATAGGTGACATGTTTATGAATATCCTTAATCGTCTAAACTTCATCATTTCTGAGAACTAGAGGAGGTGGAAGAGTAGTTAATGGACTAGGATCTAGGACCTTATCCTTTTCCAATAAACATTTTATAAAACCTAAAAGAATTAGGTTTTTCTTTTCCAATGGCTCCAAGTTCTATTTTTCCTTTTCAACTCATTCAATGACCCAAGTGACAATTTCTTTGAGGTTATGAACCTCACTTTCAGGTGGTGATTCTCCAAGTTGAATCCTTGTGAATTATAAATTAGACACCAAAATATCTCTCTTCCTTATCCTCTTTGGGCTTGGAAATCTCAATGAATTGCTTACCTTGCAAATTTGATACAAGGCTTGAGGTGATATTTTCTTTATTTGTTGGAGGGGGAGTACAACTGAGAAATGATGCAACAACATCAAATTTGGGAACCACAATTTGGGAGGTAGACTTCCTTTTTCTACTGTCAACGAAAGGTTGAACTCAAGTAAAGTATGAGGTAGAGGTAGAAGGAACAATGAGGCCAAGTGCAAGTGAACTCATCACACTCAGTGTCTACACTACTGATGTCTCTAGTGGGGAAGTTGTTACATTTTAAAAAATATCCTTAGAAGAAGTATCGGTCAAATCTAGAGGTTCAATTATTTGGCATTCATTCTCTACCTCGGTAGTAATGATAGGGGTTATTTCTTCTCCTTCTTTCATTCCTTCATTGTCTTTCTCACTTAAAACAACAATATCTTATGATCCTACAGGGACTTCCGGCTTCTATAAAAGAACTTCTTCAACTTGTTCTTGTTTGATGTTTTTACCTTTCTTTAGGTATACCTTTGTTGAGGAAGATGGATTATATTTCTTGGGCATCTCAACATCAGGAAAAAGTTTTTATTTTCTAGGAGAGTTAATTTCATGTGAAGAAGATTTAGCTTTGTTCATCATAGAAATTTGCATATTATTATCAAACCAGAGCTTGGTTCTCACAATAACTAGGTTGATTACTTCTTTGAAATCATCCTTCTCCTTTACAAACCAATCAAGTGTTTTAAGAGGAGATTTGTTTGATGGTTCTCTCATATTTAATATATTATAGATCTTCCTCATCATCCTGGATCTTTTTAGGTACTTTGTATGGATTAAAATCTATAATATTTTGAAGGGAAAATCTTCCAAAGAACCTTCTCCTGGCCTCAAATTCATCTACACAATCAGCCCAATAATCTTTACTATCAGCATAGTGAATGAAAACCTAATATGAGATTCTTATAAATATATCCCTTGATGTCAAAATAGGTCTCGAGACTTGAAATGATGAAGAGTAAGAGGAGCAATAGTTCTAGTAATGTTTTGAGCATTAAGGATTGTTCTACATGTATAATTTCCCAAGGTGATAGGGAAACGAATGCCAGCAATCTTCTTATCTTTGCAAGTCTGATGAAGTTTATCCAACTACCTACAAATTTCAACCAAGGCCATTTTATCATTGCAAAACATAGGAAGCTTTAAAGGGGAACCATCAAAACCAGCTAGCTTGATATATGAGAATTTTCTAAATTATGTGTAGAAAATCCCATATTCAGAGATCAAAGTCTTCACTTCCTCATTATATATATGAGCAGTATCTCCTTCCAAAAGCCTCATAATGTACATGGTGAGTGCATCATTAACTCTCTAGAAATTATGATTGTTGGCTTTGAGGGTTAGCTGAGGACAATATTCATATATAGGGGAATATTTCTTATCCTCAACTAAATTGGAACCAATCCATTTCCTAGATACCACGATGGTGTACATAAGGTAAGAAGTCATGTAAAGGTCTTTATTCTTTGAACATTAAGTAGCTGCTTCATTAGGTTTTCAGATATTATCTCACCCCAATTAAGACTCTTCTTCCCCTCACAAATAATGTTGATATATGGACACATCTAAAAATGAAATTCATTTGTAGAAGTAATTCCCATGATTCTATCTAAAAGAGTGATGATGTCTGAATGTTCTTCATTGAAATTGACTCTGAACAATGTTTTTTAGAAGTCGGGATGCTCCATTTTTAGGGTTATTTACCAAGACTTGGCTACCCTAGCCAATACTTTCCTACCCTAGTCTTCTATTTCTCAGTTTCTTGGTCAAATAATTCTTGTTCTTGAGCAAGAGAGAGAGAATGGACACCTTCTGCCATTGGGATGCATAGAGTAATACAAATAGCTTCAAAATGTAACCGTGTAATTACCTCACCATGTACATTAATAATTTCCTTTAATTCTAGATTGAAACAAGCCCCACAAGTGACCGTGGTATCAACACACTGAACAGAGATAGGGAAACCATATGCAAATGCAATCCCACTTTCTTTGATCATTTAAGCAATGGGAGTAGGGTTATCACACTTAAGTCCGCTCTAAAAATCATTAAGGTCAAGATGTCGAGCTTCATTTTCACTGATGTTAGGAATAGAGGTTTCCAACGAGGAGAGGTGTTTTGGCTCTTAGTACTACATATTTATCATGACAGAAGAAGAGAGACAATATACTTTAATGGAGTGTCAAGTTGCCACATATCTAAAAATTCCCTGCAAGATAAAAATACAGGAGTACGAAATGAGGGCAATGACTAGCTTTGCACAAACACGAGTGAGGAGAAAATAAATAGGAAAGTGTGAGGAAGAAAGAATAGTTATATTCCTTTATATAGCCACCAATTTGGATAGAGGAGAGAGAGAAAATAATGAACCCACGAAAAACCACCTCAAGTCGACTCAAAAAGGTGATTTGTGGGAAAGTAAAAAAAAATTGGCCTAAATGGTCCATGGGACATGTGGGACGTGCGGAGCCAATATACTCGATATAAGAGGAATGCGGAAAAATCAGGCTTGTGGAGAATAAACAGTCCATGGGACATGTGGGACGCATGAAGCCAATTCGTCTGATGACTGATTGGTGTAGTTAAGTTGGTGAATCAATGAACAAAAGGCCCGGCATCACTCGGGACATGCAGGACAAAAATACCTAACATAGCTGACTATGAAGAAATGTACGGGTAAATTGGTGAATCAACAAATAGAGGGCCCACCATTACTTGGGACACATGAGACAACCAAGGCTGATTTAGCTGCAATACACTAAAAATGACCTCAAAGAGTGAAATTTTCTAACTTATTGAATTTCACTGCTTACCAGAACACATTCTACACTATGAGCTTCATCTTCAGGAGGAGTTTCACTGATGGAGTGGAGCTATATGACCAGTGATCAAAATGGAGTGGAGCTTCAGCTTTTTCATAGTTGGATCATGGAGTTTGGGATAGTACATGCAATTGGTTCTGCACCTACACACAATAGAAGCACTACCAGCTCATATGCCCCAGTGTCTCAACCAGAATCTCTTACAAAGGTCACACATATTCTGACAAAGCATCCAACTCAGGAGGTAGATTCGAGCTCATATTTCATTGCGGATTAGTTAGATCTTGAGGCAGAGGTCTCCTACATTCTGGAAGATCTTCAAGATCCTTATGTAGAAGAGAGAACACATGATGATCCAAAGGGCACTTATTGAGGAATCTTGGGCCTACACCGAAGATTCCAGCTAGTAAGAAATCTGTGGTGAATAAAGTTTACTTTATATTCAACTATTGTAAATGGTTTTCAAACATTATTTATTTCTCTTATTGTAATAAAAAAACAAACTATTGTGCTAGGTAGAATGCATAAATAAGATCCCTTGTGGGAAATGTTTGTATACATCTAACTAATTATGGCACGATAGTAAAAGACCCAAATATTTGGGAAATGTTTATACTCATTTTTATAGTTACGTTATGAACCCCTAGAGGGATATTATTATTTGGTGATTTTAATAACACCAGAGATGCAATATATTTTGTCCTTGTTGAGTTATTTGTCCACCAGGGAGGAGACAAACACTTTTTGGAGTTAAGGTTTAGTGATAATAGCTTAGGGACAACTTTACGATACTTAACATGTTTCTCACATTTAAAATTGGATTACTTCATAGAGGTATCTCCTAATTAGATTTTGAGTACCTATTACAGCTTGCAGTAGGATTTAAATCATATTTATAAGCTTAGAGATTTGTCAGCCATCTGTGTAGACATTTCATCTCACAGGTATTAGTTCATATTTGCATTGTGTATTGCAGCATTATGGCTATGCAATAGGATGGTAGCTGATTACCATTGGAATTCAAGATTGGGTTGGATCTTCATTCTGTGAAGAGGTCATCATGGCCATATAACAGAGTGGTACTTGATAAATTATGTCAACAAGAAGAGCTCATAAGATATTTACTCAGATTGTCATTCAGTGTCAAGGCATTGTATCCAAACATCTAATTAGTAGTTGATTATTAGACTTAGCACTACACAACATAATCATTGAGGTCTGGAAGAGGAATTAACACCGCACAATGGAAGCATGAAGGTCTTGAAAGAGACTTTTCACCCTAAAGCAGATGCATTAAGTTTTTATGAAGCATGTTGGGACCATAACCCACCGGGATAGGATCAAAATCAAGTTATTGAGGTGAAAAGAATTCAAATTCCAAAGTGACAGTAGAATATTCAAATTCAAAACAGGATGGCAAAATGTTCCAGTAAGCTTTTTGGAATAAAAATCCTTTCCCATTAGGAAGGTGTGATCTGGAGGACATTTTTGGATCTTCCAATCTTCTCAGAATCATCCACAACCCAATTAGTACAGAAGATCTTTTTGATATCTTTCCAAAGCATATTGGAACACATGGATTAGATAATGTATGCTCCCGATGCAGCTGGTCAAAGTTTAGTCAATTCAGTGATCAAAGGGAGTCAAATGGTGATTACGTGGCACTGGGAAGAAAGGGTTGTGTTTTCACCTATGGTCTTCGTCATTCATTAAAAGGTTGGCTACAGAGACTATAGCTGGTGGGATCTAATTTTAAATTTGAGGGGGATCCTACCATCATGAAGACTATTTTAACATCGCTGACGTGGTGGGTCCTCAAGCCACCACGAGTTCAATTTTTCTCGATTTTCAAATCGAGAATCAACAATTGGAGTATATGTTGAAGAGTGCATTTTAGGTGGATAATCATCTCAGGTGATCTATTTTATTATGTCTATGGGGTGATCATCTCCCCACTGAGTTGATTTCATATTCCCACATTTCTAAAGTCGATTTTTGTTATTTCCACATTCATCGGATTGACTTGTCCAAAGCCTATCTTTTATACCTTCCACATTACATGGAGTGGATCAACAATGCATGAGGGATCTATATTATCCCATTGAATTCGCTAGCCACCTCACCTTCTCCAACCAACTTGACACCTATCTCTATGGGTGCAACAAATGCATAGAACAAACAACCCAACTCTCGGTAGAGAACACGTAACCCAGGATGACCACACAACTCGGCAGACACATCAAACAAAATGGTTTGGGAACCAAATTCAGCGCAAGGCCCAAAAAAATCCAAGAACATGTGGTCAAAGTCACATTGAACAATTTGGGTTGGTCGGTTTATAAAACGATCCCCCAACCTTCACGCCGACCATGTGGGATAAACCCACTAACAGCCAAAAACAAACCTCCTGCCCCATTTAAAATAGCACAACCGATATGTGGGAGGTGGGATTTTATCCCCCGACATCTCCTTTGAAAGCACAATTGTCTCACCAACCCACCTATATATGTGGTTGTGATGAGGCTAAGGGTGATAAGCCATATATACAAGATCTGCGGGCCATTCTGGCCTATATATTCTCCCCATTCAAGCTATGCATACACTCTAAGATATTTTCTTAGAGTTAAGTGGGGATTTTAATGAGCTTTAGGAGGAGAATATAGAGGCTTCCAAGAATTTTCAAAGGCATTATAAATTTTAAAGGATATTTTTGTATTTAATTCTTATTTATTTAGGCATTTAATTGTAAGGGAGCTAAGTCCTATTTTTATAGGAAAATTGTAAAAAAATTGGGAGTTATTTATAAACTACCCAATTGGCCCATCGAGCCCCACGAATGACTTGAGAAGCTTGGAGTTTGATCGGAGTGTCATAATTCATCTTAAGTACGTTTGAAAGGTTGATCAAGTACCGTAGGATTCTTGTATGCCAGGAAAGTGGAGGACAACCCCTGAGACATATCAACATTCCTTCAAAAGTATAGAGTACTATTAGGAAAGTTGTTTAAGTTCCATTAAATTGTATTGTACTTGCAAATTTTAACTAGTGGAATGGTTATTTAAGAACCCAAAGGCGTAGGCAATTGACAAAATCCATAATCAATTTCTTTTGTCTTAGGAGTCCTTTTACAATTTTCATGAAGATTTTGATCAGATAAAAAAATTATATTTAATTATGCATTTTCATTGATTAAATTAGAAGAATGGATTGAATGTAATAAATTTTAGTATCCATAACCCACTTTAGAAAGTGAACTGATATATAGGAAAAAGTCAATTTAATTATGCAAAGTTGATTTTTTAGTCCTAGGTCCTTGTGAATGTTTTTAGTTATAATTTTCAACTTACGTTTCTAGATCAAGTTTTAGTTCATTATAACTAACCCCAATGTAACTTGAGCTCATTCCAATGTGGCAATGTAGACCAATGAGGCAATGTGGTGGTAGGCCACACGATGACCTGAGGACCCACCTCATGGCATATTTTTTTCTTAATCGCTGAAAAATATGACGGATATCATGTGTCGAAGACAAGAGGTATAAACCTAAACTCAACCTACGCCTGATTTGCATTTTTCCACATCGTCCTTCGAAATGTCCTCTAAATCAATAATGTTGAGATTGTTGAAATATAAGTTAGTAGGATTTATATTTTCACTAATTATAAAATGATAGTATGATTGAATAACTTCTTTTGTGGTGAATTATCGGAAAAACTTGCCCTTGAAATTTATAAAATAGTATTTTTTATAGTGTTCATAAAATAAATATTAAATTATACTATGTATACTTGATTGTCTTTTAATAATTTTTAATATAAATAATTTATAAAAATTGGTGGTCATATCTAAAATATGCAAGTCATGTGTGATGGTTATTTCAAAGATTTGCAACTATTTTTCGAATAAAAATGATAAAAAAATCTAAATGGGTGTTAAATTTAACACCACGTTGTGGCCTTTTTTGTAACCATTGAAGGACAAGAGAAGATGTTCGAGATAATATTTGATGAAAAACCAAATTCGAGGGAACTTATTTGTTGGAGCTTCACTAAGACAAACCATAAATAGTTCTTAGTGGTCGTTAGCCCTTATAAAATAGAAACATGTTATGTACATAACGTAACATAAATAATGGCCAACGGGTGCTAGTACTTATAAAATAGAAACATGTTTTGTACATAACAAATCATAAATAATGTCTAGTGGATGTCATCCTGTATAATGGATTCCAATATTTATTTTCTAGATTTTGCTATATAGGACTTTGAAGTACATGTAATTATAATATAGGTGATTTTTGATTCCAATATATGTGACTCTAAATTCCAATATATGCGATATTGGAATCCAATATGTGTGATTTTGGAATCTGATATATGTGATTTTGGAGTGCAGATAATTTTGATATTTGATATTTTGGAATTTGAAAAAAGCAATATCAAATTCCAATACTAAGTAAATTTTATAGCTGTTGGGATTGGAATAAGTCCTAATTTAGTGAAATAAGTATTAATTTCAAATTCAGGTTTTCCCTTCTTCCCTTATTCTTCTTCCATTGATTTTTCTATAAATGAAGGATTTGGGCTCATTGTTAATGTTGGACACTTGGGATCCTTACGCATTTTGCTAAGGACTTCATATTTTTTTATTTTGAGTTGCAAACCTCTATATCTAGCCCATGCATGTGGATATCAGCCTCTCTCACCATTGTAATAGTTTTGTGCATTTTTGGAAGTAATGGAAGCATAATTTTTGTGACTATTCTCTGTCCTAAGTATGTTTCTATTCTTTCTTCTTTCCTTTCTTTTACATTATGTGCTTGTTGTTTCATTCTATGTCCCATGCAACTCCATTTTTAGTTGTGTTCCATGAAATTGATTTGATAAATGTGTTTTAGTTGTGCTACGCATGCCTAGCCTTCTTTCATGCCTTTTCCTGTTATTTTCTCTCAGAATGGATGGTTTTCATCCCTCTTTTTCTGGTGTTATCACCTTCCTTTAATTATTTTTCCATTCTATTATCCTTCTATCCATGGTCCCTTGGCATTGTTATCTTAGTTTTCCCCTTCAGCATTAGGAGTAGCAGTAGAAATAGAAATAGATTGAGGACCACCTCCCCATCCTCTAAGACGTGGGCCCCATCGACCCACGAAAACCCTCAACTAGCCCATGCGGTGCACCTGATGCCTCTTGGGAGCCTTACGGCAACAAAACCCCTATGACACAGTCACTTATCTTAACCGCCCCTCGCTACCCCCTCCACACAATACCACCCCCACTCTCTAACCACATCAGACAACCCCCACACATTCAAACCCCCCTCGTCCTACTGGCGGGCACCCAACGAGACAGCCCATTTGACCCCACCTTCTCCTCAACCTACAAAACCCGCTGTGAAAAGGAGCCCCCCCTTCACACTCTCCGCCAAACACAGCCCAAAAAAAACCTCGCCCCCACATCGTAATTCGCTCCTACCCTCCCCTCCACAGAAAACACCTCAAACCCCGACAAATAGACTTATCCCCAACCCCGCCCGTCGGTATTCACTCCCACCACGACTACGTCAGCACATTAGACACACAATAAATCCACGTCCCACCCCTCCACTCCGATGGCTCCCCTAATTACCCCCCCAACCGATCGTATACGCCCCCACCTCTCACACCGCACACCCTCAGGCACCTACCTTTACCACAATATACAGCCAAGGGAGCCCCCACGCCCAGCACGCCCCCGAAAGACGAAGCGACCAACCCCAATCGAAGCACAAACATACAAACCTCAACCTACAAATCACCCCCACGTTTGGTAGATCTACTCTGTTTCCGCGCTCTACCTAAGTCGGCCACACCAACCACAGCCCAAATAATGAGCTCCACCAGACACAACACAAGCAGTGAAACCAGTCCCACTACACAGCCCAACAACGCAAACGGCATACCACCGCCCGGCCCCCCCTAATATACCTAAAATCATACCCTCCGACCGCCCACTAAGCCGCCACCACTTATGCTCCCGCGCCCCACGGCCTCGCCTCCACAGCCCAGGCACACACACAGGCGAGCGCAGATCCGCCCACCTCCTCCTGACGACCCCCACCAATCTTAGTCCCAACATCATAGAACAACTCCCAAACCTATCACGCTCTATTACGTCTCACACTGGCGCGGTTCCGCATCTCAGCCAACCGAAGCCCACGCCCGCCACGAACCAGAAAAACACTCCCCCCGATCCCCGGCTCGCCAAGGCTCATCACGCACAACATCCGCGTACACTCATCCGGGTCTCGCTACGCTCGCGCAGCCCGCCACAGACGGGCACAAGTCAAAAGCCCCAACACCAAAATCTCAGCAACCTCGTGTTGCGCCGAGACGACAAACAGCCTGGGAACGAGAGACGGGCATCCCGATGCACCGCAAAATGGACACAGACACCCATCACACCCGCTCAAACAAACGCCCCCTTTCAACTCGTAGCCTCACACCTACCCCACACCTCTCTCCTTCCAGAGACACTCGGCCCATCCACCCAGACCCACCCCACCCCAAAAATCAATCCCTCACAATAGCCCCGACCCCCCGCTCACAACCCCATCCGATTCACCACCTTCCCCGCATACATGATCATGATGCTTTGTTCTATTCATTTAAGTGAAGAGGAAATATTTGTAAGATCTAAAAGTACTTCCTCAACTTATAAGAGGGGTACTTAATTTTTTCTTTCTTGGGATAATGAAAATCCACAATTTTAATGGGATATGAAAAATCTTGTGGGAGTAGATGAATTGTAAAGCTATAAAAGGAGATGACCTCCTCATTGTAAAGCGATGGTTAATCATTGTTTACTAGTTCCCATTATCTTTCTAGGAAAAAATTCCTTCATTTCCTCTATTATCTTATCTATTAAAATTTTTCCTCCATCTCAATTTATACTCCAAGAGAATTGTAAATTATACAACATGTTGCAATAAAAATTTGTGTTTCTTGTTGATTGTTCATATTTCTATGTGAATGGTTTCTTATGATTGATACAAGTGAAGTACTCTTATTTTAATGCAATAAAATCATCTATGTTATTTTTTGGTTAAAATAACCCTCTTATTTCCCTTTCCTATCTCTCTCTAATTAAGTTTCCTCCCTTTAACTCCATACAAGTAGTTGTCACAGGTTTAGGGAAGTATTCCTGTTTCATCCCCGGTTTATGGGCCACCCCTAAAAATTAGTTTAGTTTATATTTGTTTCCTTGATTTCAATAAATGGATCTTCTCCATTCAATCAGAGTGACCTAGTCCTAGAGATTTAGTAAAATACCATAATTTCTACACCTCACAAATTATTTTTCCAACAGTTTTTGGTGCCCACCATGGGGAAAAAATTGCATATTCTACACCAAATATGTGTGTTAGAAAATTTTCTTCATTAATAATCAAATGAATGAACTAGTAACGAAAGAAACTAGCAACTCATAACATGGAGGGTTTATGGTACCTCAAACACTATGTGATGGATGAACATGCACCAAGTAGTTGATCTTTGTTATTACAAGATTATGATCTGTAAATAAGACCGAATGAAAAGGGAGATTTATTAGATGAGATATGTGGGGGTTTACTGAAAAAGTGGAACAAAGAAGCATTAGCTTCCTTGGCAGATGTCAACCCCCATTTTAAAGAAGAATCAAAATAAAGGATGAAATAATAGATAACATGTAGAAATAGAAGTACTACTGAATCTGAGAATAATTAAGATATGATCTAAGGGATGATTTGATTGAGAGAACTATGCAAATTAAATGTTACCTGGTCTGGGTCGACGATGACCCAAACTATGCGGAGGCAGGTCGATGGTGACATGGGAGAGCTAGATCTAGAATGCAGACTGAAATATGAAAACCATGCAAGAGGCTGGAGTGTAGATCTAGATGGAAGAAAAGGATTGTGTATGCTAGAAGTCAGACCTGCATAAGGGATCTCAAAGGTAGAAGAACACAAAATAATGGCAAAAATATATATATTGGAAAGGGTGATTTAGAAATTGCAAGGACCCTGGTCGACAGATGACTAGGGTAACGTCGATAGATGATTGTAGTAGAGTTGGGTAAGGTTGAGGTCAAAAGTATTAGATGGGAGACCTGACAGGTAAAGAGGTTGGAAAAATGAATGTTGTTGAGGGAGGTCTGGGTGTTGTAGAAGTTGATATGAACACTAAAAAAGACTAGACATAATAAATAATACAAGAAAATGTGTGATAAAATTTGATTAAAGAAATAACAAATATATGACTGATAAATCTCACAAAGGATGATCATGGGTCATGAAAGAACATGTTGAAATTATGTCTAAGAGATATGTAACTATTGCAGGAATGCTCAAGGCACAAGGAAGAGTTCACAATTTGTCATGCATATGATGATTTCTGATTGATTACGTAAAGAGAATAATTAGTCTTATATGGTCCACGATAACTAGGTTGGGTCACTACACTGACTACGGGGAAACTTTCCCCAACGGGGTTGCTTTTTTGTGATTTTAGTCCATGATTTCATGGATTTTGTAAGGAGTTGGAAGGGTGCTTTAAAGAATGTAGATCTAGAAAGATTATATTTCCTAGGGATAAATTAAGGGATAAAGATATGGCAAGATAAAAAATATCGAAAACAAGGGGATGTATATGTTAAGATAAAAACATCCTAAATAGAAGGTTGGATTAGGGCATGTGAGGCGTTAATTTATTGATTAATTAATTAATTAATAGGAATTGGATGGGAATTAAATAGTGATATAATAATTAAGTGGTAATTTTAGTTAAATAAAAAGGGATGGATTTAATTAAAGGGGAAACTAGGTAAGACCATAGAAAAAAATATGCACACATGTGGGTAAAATAAGGGTAGAGTTACTGAATTTAGGTATCTAAATTTTCCCCTTTTTGTTGAGTGGTTTGCTGCTAGCAAGCCATGAGACAAAAATAGTAAGAGACAAGTGGTATGATGAGGATTGAAGAAAGGTAGATGATGTGCTCCCCCTCAAATGGGATTGATATCACCAGAGGAAATCGATGATGTGTTTTAAAAAGGTAGGTGTTGAATAGCAGGTGGGTGAAGAAAGATGGGAAAAAGGATAATGTAAGGAAAGATGCAAAAATCAAAATGGATTGCAATAAAAATTAAAACCATGACGATGACTCCAATATCACATTAGTAGAGGGAAAATTATGGTCTCAATGGAGACGTGTGATAATGCTCTACAGATCAGGTAATGGGTGAAAATCACTACAAAATGGAGAGAATCCATCTAGAAATCTCTTAAATGGATGGAAGATGAAATGATCATTGGTTCATGGGAAAGAATCAAATTATACATGACTAAATGTGAAAATTATGTGAAATCCTCCATACACGAGGAACAAAGAAAAAAACTACATGTCTGCAAAGGAAAAGAATGAAAAGAATGGTTTCTCAACACAGGTTACAAGAAAAAGGATGAAAAATTAAGTAGTGAAATAATATTCCCAAAGGGGAAGATAAGTATGGCCACAAAGGATGAATTTGTGTGCAAATTGGATAGGATTGAAAAATAAAAATTCCCGAAGAGGGAGTAAATATGGAAACGAAGGTGGAATTCAAGATCACAAAAGGATAGGATTAGAGATATTGAAATATAATTCCCTAAAGGGAAAATAAAGATGGCCACAAAGGTGGAATTTGAAGAATGCCTAAGTAGAGGTCATAAGAAAATATTGGGGAAGCCAAATTAAAGGCTATCAAGCCTAGTTGACGAAAATTGAGGCCAATCAACAATGACCCAAGGCGGTAGATAAATACTAGGTGTCGGTGGCTGTATAATCCTGGGGGTCAATAGATGATGCTTATTTTCACGCACAAAATTGACGAGAGAAGTCAGAGTGATTAAAGAGAAAACTGAGAGATGCTGGCCACATGAGCTGCAATGAAATGACAGAGGGTGTGGAGGATGGTCAGTAATAAAAATCATGTTTGTTTTTAGTTTAATTTTGTATTTTAATTATATTTTTTGCATTTTTATAGAAAAAGTGGATGACGCTATGGGCATTTGATGGCAAACCAGAAGGGTCGACATCGATTATTCCCTAAGGTACATCGATCAGCCCCAAAATGTATCTACCCAACTTACGTTAGTGTCAAATAGGGTTGGGTTCGCTATGTTTAGGATTAAATGTATTTTTAATTTAATTTAATGGATTTAGATTGGATTTAAGATCAAATTGGATTTTTGATGAAATTTAATTTATTTTGAACTGATGTTTACATGTTTTTTCTATGATTGTAGGCCAGAGAGACCCTCTATTTAAGAGATATATTTCCTTCTCTATACAAGCATATTAGAGGAGAGGCGACAAACGCTGAGTGGGATCACTTGGATACATTGGGGTTAGGGGGATTCAAACATTATTAGATTATCCTGTGAGATGTGGGGATGATGATCAATTTCGTAGTGAGATGGAACTGGTAGACTGGGACCTTCTACTTTAAGACAGGGGAAATGACCATCAACTCGGAGGATTTGTATAGGTTTCTGAGATTGCCTATATAGGGGTAGAAAATAGTTCCTATAATAATTGACATTAGATAGAAGTGTTGACATGGATATTTGGATCTGATGCACCTCACATCAAGATCTCTTTAGGGGAATTCTATTATGATATAAGGTACAAGGAAGGCATACCTTACATCCACTTGATCTGTTTGGTTATGATGGTAGTGTCTTGCTATGTATTGTTGGGCTCAAGAGGAGCTCATTTTCCATGGTCACTGGTTGGTGTGGTTATAGATATAGTGGATCACGAAAGAGTATTTTCTTTCAGGAATACCTTGCTTGCTCAAATGTACCATGAGCTTTCGATGCACGGGGTAGGTAGGAAATCAGGATTAGATGTAGGATTCTTGTTTTTCACTGCTGGTATTACGAGCATATTGTGGTGATTTGGCCACCTAGGTTTCCATGGGTCACTAGGGATCACATAGAGCTGTCTGTTGGATTATTGAGATGGATAGACCAAGCCTTTGGAGACAAGGGGAAAGAGGATTCGACTGGTATATCGATTGGTTTATGGTGTTAGAGAATAATTAGATAAGATGACAGCTATATAGGGATTTCCTTGGATGGCCAAGAGTTGATGAAGAGTTATCTAAGATGAGGTGGACATAGTGGGTTCCAAGGAGATGGCTACAGATGATTGAAGTTTTTTAGTTTGATCAAGTGCGGAAACAATTTGGGTTCATACAGACTATACCAGATGCTCCTATTTTGTATAGGAGGGAGGAGGTTGATAGGGAGTTACCGAGCCCTATTATGGAAGATACATTAAAGAGGAGGATGCCGCACCATGGGATGAATATGATGATTCATGAGGCAAAGAGATATTTTTTGACTAGATGAATGCTATCTGGGCAGCCAGAGAGGCTATGGAGGGATGAGAGGAGGAGGTAGATGGGATGGAGATTAAGGGAGATGAAGATGTAGCCTTGGGAGGTAAAGATGGAGGATTTGGAGATACTACCAAGTTAGCATAGATTTGTGCTAAGTTAGAGCAGATGTGGGTGGAGAGGGACACAATTTTATAGGATAGGGTTCGATACCGCTTGCAGAGCGAGGCCGATATGGTCCATTTTAGAGATCTTTTAATCATATTTGATGACGATGGTAAAATTATATGATGAAATGATTTACCTTTACTTGGATTGTTATATTATGATATTGGATGTGATGTTGTGCTATTTGGGATTTTTATATGCATGAATGATCGGTGATGTGAATTTTTTGTATGGTTAATGAGGATTATTATTATGTATTCATTTTTGAATTTGACCATGGTAATAAAATGAATGGATAGAATTCGATATGGATGAAATAGTAATGTGGATGTGATTATCAATTAATGTAAGTAAAGATTGATGTATTTATGATAGATAGATTTATATGTTATTAAGATAATGAAGAGTGTGTTTAATCATGAATTAGAGATATATGTGAAAATGATTGGAGATAGAACACAACCAAATGATGATGATAAATAGGTATGGATAACATTACATCGTATCAAGAAACACATGAAGAAAAGATGCCTCTAATTTCATTGGAGGTAAACAAAAGGGGATCCAAATAACGCAAGGCACATGTGACCAAAAAAATTGTTAGAATGAAACCAATGTCAGTTAGTTATATCAAAGATCATAAAGAGAAAATGGATGGAATGAACTCATATACCTAATGTCAATACAACAAAGGGATTTGATATGTAAATTATACTTGAAGAGAGGGTTCTCCATTAGTGATGTTCCCTAAATCTATGCCCCAGCTCTTGGAAAGGGGGAAGATAAATGCTAGAATAAATTAGATCAATGTGGGAAGCTTTCTTAGGATACAAAAAAATAGAAGGATGATCAATGCAGCAAGAATTTAATTCCTTGATAACAAGAGTAACCATCCTTCAAGGGTATGTTATAATTTATACATATGTGATAGCAATCCTTCAAGGGTTCGGTATATGTTTTTATTTGATTTTGATTTTGATTTATTTTTTTTCTTTTTTTTTTACATGAACAACTTTCCTTCGATGGAGCAGTTTATTTTTGAGTTATTTGACTTTTTATTGGAGCATCCTTTTATTTTTATTTTGACATGGGGAAGATCTGGGAATAAATAAGTATACCACTTAGGAGGGGGAAATGAATGTACAAGAGACACCCCTGGACCCTTTGCATGATTCCAATAGGAAAATGAGAGGGTTATGGATGTAATGATCATGGAGTACTCACTAAAATGGAGAACCTATCCATAAGGAATATGCTACGATTAGATAAGTGGTGCTCATATTTAAGGTCATTGAGGAAAGTGACAGATGACCACATAATTCCAAGTCACTACGATAAATGATTGACGAGGCTAGTGATGGAGGGATGATCCAAGGATATGACTAAGAGATCAATGGAAGACATGCTAATAGGAGAATTATCACAAGTGTAATGTGTTAAAAGGCTCCACTTCTAGTTTACCATCAAGGGATGATAATCGATATGCTCCCGACCCATACTTATGCATGATAGTGTATGGACCAATCCAGTCAGGGTAAAACTTTCCATGTTGGTTGTAGTGGTGTTATGATTTTATTTGAGAACAAGGTCACCCACATTAAAGTCATGTTATTTTATGTTATTTTTGTAAGCACGTTTAATGGGATCTTAATAGACATGGTAGTGTTTGAATAATGAGAAGGTGACGTTCATCTAATAACTCAAGTCATGCTAGACATGATTGATGATAGTCTTCATGAGAGTTAAAGTTGTGAAGGGACATGTGCAAGGATGGAATTTGAACTTCAAGAGGGAGGAAGGATTAATAACCATACATAAGAGAAAAGAGTGTATCCCTCGTGTAAGTACGAATGCTAGTCTAATAATCCTAGAGAGTGAAGGGGAGATGAAGATGTCAGTCACATCCTGACTTATCAATATTTTTTGCAAGAATGTTTCGAATAGTATTATTAGTGGCTTCAACTTGGATGTTAGCTTGAAGATAATATGGAGAAGAGAAGGTGGGTTGGATGTTAAATGAGTTTCATAGATTCTTAAGATGTTTTTTTTAATGGAATTGCTATTATCTGTGACAAGCTTGTGAGGAAGACCAAAGTGGAAAATGATGTGCTAGTAGATAAAGTTAATGATTAGACCAAATGTATTTGAAGTGAGTTGAATCACTTCTACCCACTTAGTGAGATATTTAGTTTCAGTGATGATGGAATGATGTTGTTGCGAAAAATCGAGGATTAATAAGACTGATGATATCCCCTTGTGTATGACAGGGGATTTTTGGGAAGAATATAGGTAAAAAGGTTTTGGTCAGGACAAAATCAAGTTTTAGGTAGGTTGAGATAATCCCGCTAAGGACCATGAGGCTTGAGTAAATACATATTTTCTCTAGGAAACAAGATTAATAGTTGCTAAAATTATTTTAGGATGAGATCATATGACCATGAGGGTGGGTCTTAGATAGATCCATGGTCCTCCCAAATGAAGCTCATATATGGCCATGAAGGTGGTCATCGGAGGAGAAGATGATCCATAAAAATGAATGTTACAATTAGATGAGATGAGCTAGATAGAATAAGGTAATGTGAGGTATGGAGAGGTTCCAATCCATAAGGTGATAGAACCTAGAATGAAGTACCCCTGGTGGCAAAGAAACTGCAGGGATAGGATGATGTGGAAAAAAATACGGAGGACTCTACAACAAGGGGAAGGTGCCCCCCCTATCAAGAGAGATGTGGATGAGCTAGTGGATGGGAGGAAAAGAGAAATAATATGGCATGAGAGTTATAGATGGATTATAAGATCAAATATCATAGGGATGGTGAATCAAGGTGAACTATATTGATGAATAAGGCAAGACCCTTGCAAAGAATATCGACATGAGAAGAAGTGGTGGGTGAAGAAGAATGTGTAGCAGCTCCTATAGATGAAGATGAGGAAATGCGAGATGAATCATTCATGGATAAGATGGTATAAGGAGAAGGAGAGTCCTCGAGAATGTCCTCTCTCTTAGCAAGATCATGGATGATGGTTTGTAGGGTTTTACATTGTTTGTTGTCATGACCCGAGGTATGATGGTGAGCACAAATGTGATGGGGGTCAAACCATTATGGCTTTAAATGGTTTAGTTCAAAGGCCTTGATATGTGGAAATGTGATGGAAATAATTTGGAGTAGATGTCTCAAGAATTCTACATAAGACTTGATATATGTGGCAAGAGATGGTTTGGAATATGTTCTAGATGTCGAGGATGAGGGTGAGTTGTTTCGAGGTCTTGATGTTTTTTTTTCAGCTTTGATAGTGATTGGTATCCTAGAAGAAGAAGGTTTGGGTGAATTTAGTTTGGATTAGTCAATGGATGGAATTTTTCTTGATGAAGGAGATAGTCCAAGGAGGGAGTCATATTTTTTTTTTAATTTGGATTGGTTACTTGATCATGATAAAGGAGATGGTCCTAGGATAGAAGGATGTGGCCCCAAGATGGATGATGTAGGTTTGATCTTGAATGTAGGAATGTGTACCTTTCTGTGGGGGTGCACAAGGGACCAATGTGCAAGGGTACCAAGGTTTTTGGATTTGGTTTGTGAAGGAATAACTTTGGAGGGGATGAAAATTATTTTGACTAGTGGATATGAAGATGATGTTATGGCTGATATGGGAAGCAATTTTTGCATTATTTGATCTAAGGAAGATGAATAAATGTCAGGTTGTGTAGATTAAATAGGAGGGTCACCTATGGTTGTTGTAAGTTATAATTATCTCCAATATTCTTTGAAGGATGTGGGAGGTGAAGATGATGATGTAGGATATGTGGTTATGATGGTTGATGTGGTAGGTATAGGTAGAAGTGCAAAAAGAGGGACCGAGACTGATTCTACAAATGGTATGATGGGTAATGATGGAATAGATGTGGATGTGGGAGTGGTATATAATGAAGTGGATGAGACATATGATGGTGTGGGGTAGATGATATGTGTAGGTGTGGATAGGAGAAGGGGTGTTTAGATCATGCGATTGATGAAGTCTATATGAGAGGGAGATGATGCAGATGTTGGATTATTTGTTGTGGAAATAAGCGGTTTGGTAGAAGTGCATTGAGTGTTTGGCTTAGGTGTTTTAAGAGGAATTGTGGATATGTTTGTGTATTGAGAAGGTGTGATAGTAGATGTGTGAATGGTAGATGTGGAAGAGTGGGATAAAGTTGATGATGTGGGCATGGGTGAAGAGATATGTGATAATTATGTCAAGACATACATGGGTGTATTTGGTTGCGTAGTATATGTAAGTGTAGTGATGTGTGTGTTTTGGATAGGTGTGGTTAATGGGGTAGTCATAGTAAGTTGGAGTAGCATAGGTGTGGATGAATTTAAAGATAGTGTGGATGTGGTAAGTGCAAGAATGGACGTAGATACATGAGAAGCAGTGGAAGTCCATGTGGTGAATACAATTGATTTGGGGATAGCTAATGGGGTACCTAAGAGAAGGAATTTTATGTCTACTTTCAGGTTTTTTTTTTTTCTTGGGAGAGTCTCAGGAAGTTTCCTATTGGGTGATGAAATCCCAATCAGTCTACCGGGTAGGATGTTATTTCGATGTGTTGATTGATTTGTGAGTTTTAGGTCATGTGTGAGGATTGTGAAATGTAGCAAGTAAACCCCCTACTTAAACTATGTGAGTAAGAAGGATGTAGAAAAGAAATGTTATTTTTAAACGAAAATAAAAGTATGATATTTCCATGAAGACACACACAGGAAAGGGAAATATGATGAAAAAAATTTAAAAAAATGAAAAAGAGGAAAACCTAGATAAAGATTTTCCTTTTTATCTAAACTTTAGTGAAGAGAGATCCAGTAGCCAAACCAACATGAGTAATCAAGAAGCAGGGCCTTGTACTATAGTGTTAGTCAAAGACAAAAGGAGCAAGATGATAAAAAAGAAAGGAATCACCAAAGGGTTGTCCTACCGAGCGTGTTAGAAATGTTGGATAAATTTCTTCATTCTTAATCAAATTAATGAACTAGTAATGAAAGAAAATAGCAACTCATAACATGTAGAGTTTATGGTACCTCTAACATGATGTGATGGATGAATGAGTGCCAAGTAGTTGATCCTTTTTGCTACAAGATGATGACCTACAAATAAGATAGACTAAAAAAGGGAGATTTATTAGATGGGGTGTGTGGGATTTTTCTGACAAAGAAGATACATGAAGCATTAACTTCCTTGGTGGATGTCAACCCCTATTTTAAATAAGAAGATACATAAAGGATGAAATAACATATAACATGTAGACACATAAGCACTACTAAATATGAGAATAATTAAGACTTGATCTAAAAGTTGATTTAATTAAAAGAACTGTGAATTAAATATTACTTGGTCTGGGTAGATGGTGACACAGATTGTGCAAAGTAAGGTTGACAATGACCTGGGAGAGAATATCTATAAATTGGAATGGGTATATAGGTCTACAAGATCATGAGTGTAGACTAGAACGTAGCAAAGGTTTTTGGATGATGGAAGAAAACCTGAAGGATGTTCTTAGAGGCAGAAAACACAAGGGAATGACAGAAAATGATAGTAAGGGAAGATTGATTAGCAAGAAAAATCCTGGTTGACGGTGACCAGGTTGTGTTAAGGGAGATTGTAGTAGAGTTGGGTAAGGCCAAGGTGAACAAGATGAAATGGGAGACCTACAAGTAAATAATATGGAAAATAATGTTTTTAAGGGAGCTCTAGGTGTTGTAGAAGCTGATATGAACCTAAAAAAACGTTAGATGCAAACAATACAAAGATAATTTGATAAATATCACAAATAACAAAAATATGATTGATAAATTTTATGAAGGATGTTCATGAGCAATGCAAGAATGTTGAAATCATGTCCAAGAGATATGTAACTATTGCAGGAATTCTCACACACAAGGAATCTCCAAAATTTTGATGCATCTAATGATTATGGAAAGAAAAGACTTGTTTTTATAGGGTCGACAATGAATGGGCTAGGTTTCTACCTTCTACAGGGAATTTTTCCCGAATGGGGCTGTTTTTTTTGTTTTTGGCATGATTTCATGTTTCTAAGATTTGGAAGGGTGCTTTAAAGCTTATTTGTGGGACTAGATTGTTTGGTGATAAATCATGGGTAGTTAGGTCATAAAAATAGATAGGATGAAAGCTAGGAAAAAGCATAGGATAGGGATTTCGGTTAAAATCATCCTAAATAGAAAGTGGATTAGGTCATGTGAGATATTAATAAATTAATTAACTAATAGGAATTAATTAAGTAATAGGGACTGGATGGGCATTTTAATTAAATAAAGGGGTATGGATTTATTTAAAGAGGACCTAGATAGGACCCTAGTAAAAATACATGCACACGGGAAAACAAGGGTAGAGATATAAAATTTAGGTGTCTACAATGCAAACCAAAATTTTCAAATAATAAAATATTCAAAAACTAAAAATTATAAGAATTTTGAAAGTCTAAAATTCCACAAAAAGAGTGAGTAAAAATATTCCTTGAATTGAATCCAAAACTGGCTAAAAAAAGATATACTAGGCTTAATAGAATGAGATAAATTGTTGACATCACTTTTGAGGATTGAAAAATAAGAAAGAACAAATCAGAGATAACCCATACTACTTCTCTCAAGCTTCATCCCTATTTGATTCATCAAGTGGTACTCTTGTAAATCCTATCCAAACTCCTACTGATACTCCTCCTGCAAAGCCTCTTGATTCTCCCATCTTTAAAACACCATTGAACATTGAATTACCAAGTGAAGAAGAACAAGAAGAACCAAAGGAAGAATTTGGAAAAGACTTTGTTAAAGAAGAAAAATAAGAATAATAACTTGACATGGTAGAAAAGGATCTCTCAATTGGGGATATAACACTGCCCCATTGGCTTTGGCTCTATCAAACCATAAAGTCCTTGGAGGTTCAATAGTTTTTTTCACAAGTTTAGATGTGATGGTAAAAAACATACAGATGAGCATATTGTTGCAATCATAACTGCATGTGGTGTGTTAAGAGTTGTTCATGAAGATGTGTCTGTTCAATTTCTTGTTGAGTCACTTGAAGATGATGATGCAAATTAGTTTTATCATTTTCCAAGAGGATCCATTATAGGTTGGGCTCAAGTGAAAATAAAATTTGAAGATAGATTCAAACCAGAAGAATATGCTCATGCTATCCTTTCCTAATTAACACAAATGAAGAAAGAACCTCAATAATCCATGATAGACTTTAGGGTAAAGTTCAAAAAATTGATCAACAAGATTCCTATCATTGCTCTGTAGATTTTGATTAGGATTACTTAAATGTAACACAATAATAATCTATAATATTTATTCAGATGAATACATGCAAATATATTAGCAAACCATATCCTAATAATAGGGAGTCAATAAACCAAGATTCTAGGAGAGAATTGTGTGGTTGTTTAACCTGTAATACAAATAATAAACTAAATAGTGAAGTTGTTGAAATAACTTCACAGTACAACTTATAATAACATGAACACTAATAAATATTTCCTAAAATTTGTCCCTTAGTGTGAACATGGGGAATAAATTTACACCATTTGAACTAGAAACATAATCATATGCCTCTGCGTACTTTTTAGTCTACGTATTTCTAGCTTAGATCTTGCTGTCTATATCTTTCTACACATGACCAATCCACTTCACCATAGTGAATCCCATATCAAATGATCAAAATTCCACCAATTCACCTACATATTCAAAATCAATAGTTACATCTTTCACTTCTATTGAATGCTCTTTCACCGGTCGATTGAAGTTATAAGTAAAAAAGTTGAAGAATCTCAATAGTTAGAGGATCACTCCAATTTATGTACCCTCCTATACAACTATTATTAGCATCCGCAATGCAAATTGTCCTCATTTCAATCATAACATGGGAAGGAAACCACACACCATTTTATTCTGCACATACCACATAACATAAAAAGAGATGCCACCATAACAAAATGTGGCCCCATCATTGGTGGTTGACGAGAGGCACTAATCGACCTCCATCCTCTTTTTCCTCCAACCTCTAATAGATGTTCTTCTTAAATCAGGTGAATGTGAACATGAAGTTCAAGTTTACATAATGGACGTCACGTTCCAATAATAATGTGTCCGTTAGGAAATTTTTTATTTTATTTTGACAATATTTTGACTCTTATACATGATGAAAACTTACAAAATGACTATTAAAAAATCCTAAAATAACCTATATGACTTCACTCAAATTTAAACAACACAATTTTCACTATCGTCAATATTAAAATGACATTATAGCTTGATCTTGATTGACACAAGAAAAACAACATGACGATTTTATGACTCTTACACAAATATACTAAAACCTTTTCTTTATCTTTTAACTATATTTTCTAATATAACAAGAGGTTATTATTAGAAATTACACCTTATTACTAATCTATTGACCATTAGAAATATTACTCCTCACAAAGTAAACAAAGAATACTATATAATCATTTGACTTTAATTAAATAACACTATTTATTAACTTGGACAACAAGACATTATATCAACACCTATATTGATGACTTACTTACAATATTGAAATTGCACTTGCAAAAGAGTTAAAATGTAGATGTAGTCGATTGGTGGAAAGGGTTCTCAGTTGTCACCATCATTGCAATGATTTAATCTCCATTGTTTGAATTAACTATGGAATGAAAAAATTGATGAATTTTTTTTTATAGAAACACACAAGAGTCTGGCATTTGGTAGATGTGTGAATATCCAAGTCTACGTCAAATCTGACAACATCAACAAACCTTTATTGTATCATCAAGATCTTTTCAAATAAATTTATCTACTATAAGGAATATATGCCAATCAAAATTTTATAAATTATTTTTCACACTCTTGATAATAAAGAAATATGCGCTTAGAAATGATAGGAATTTTTTTTAATGACAACGCTAAAAACTATTAAGGATAATTAATTGTGTGCACATTGGTACAACAGATCAGACGCCTTATAAAAATGAATGGTGAAAAATAAATTTCTATATTTGTGTAAGATAGATGGGGACAAATGGGATCCAAATACTCATGACTGTAACCTCCTGAGATGCATGCAACATTAATGGATGCAAATAAATATGGCGACATGGGTGTAGATGTCCAATGCAGGAAGGTTTTTGGATGCAAAAACTAATCTTATAGAAGGAAAAACATCAACATGGCAACAAATATAAAAAATTGCCCCTTGGAAAAAAATTCATCTTTCCATCACAGAAAGATTAGAGTCTTCCTTGATACCAATAGTAAATTTGGATCAGGCTTACAGAAATGCCACACAGTAATAATATTCACTAATATTTAATCAAATGAATACATGCAAATATATAGGAAAACAATATCCTACTAATAGGGAGTCAAAAACCCAAGATTCTAGGAGAGAATTTTGTTGTTGTTTGACCCATAATACAAAAAATAAAATAAATACGTGAAGTTGTTGAAATAAATTCATATTAAAACTTATAATTGTAACATTCCCATTTTAAGACTTTAGAAACAAGGGAATTTTTATTTTTTTTTATAAATAATGTTCTCTATTCTAAATTCATAATTTAGAACACATATTCTCTATCAACCATTCATATAACAGATAACCATATGCATCTGAATGACTCGGTGTGCTATTGATCTATTCATTTCATGACTCGGTATACTACTGATCTATTCATGTTTAACATTAAGTATTGAATAATTTTCCGTATACTACGTATATTTGGTTCTCTCTCCCTATTCAGGGTATTGAGTGATCTTTCTAAGGAACCTATATGACTATTTGTTACCAATATTCATCTACATCACAAACCTTAGACTAGGCGACATAGTACAACACAACCAGTAGCTTGCGATACTTTGGCCAAAGATTTCTAACATACTGTTCATATTACTATTCCTTGATGACATACTTGTCAATCCAGAATATGTCCTTCACCCCACTCTATTGTTATCTAGAATCTCCTTTAATGACTTTCGTTAGTCCACTTACCCAAGGTTTAACCCTAGTTCTAATTAGCAACATATGTTATGATAGGGGGAGGCTCACTAAGACTTAGGGTACGTTGGCATAATGGGTCAACCTAAGTCAACCCCATGTGCCAAGGTATCCTAAGTCTGATGGGCAACCCCATATCTTAGACATGTTACTAACCAAACCTAGAGATAAACTAAGATCAAGTCCCAAGTGTGTATATCTAGATGATCAATGCAGAAGGGTGTTGCCACATGTCGAGTGCATCGTTATATCCTCAAGAAGATCCTAATCTTCTCAAACATATAGCCCTGTAGTTGGTGTGTGCCAGCATCCTACAGAACAACCTCATCGAGATGTACATACCTTAAGGAGTTTATTATAACATTAATTAATTTGGATTATTAAATATTTCAAAAACCTTCCCTAACCCTAATCCAACACTCTTGAAGTTCTTCTCTACAACAGATTCAATTGGTTGTTAAAGAACTTTCATAGCTTAACATTACCTTTAATGTTATTTACTGGACTTAACAAGCTGTCAACCATAACAAGATATCAACATCATAAGTTCCATTTATTGTGACTTAACCATTCAAGGAAGTGTAACAACCATCTAGGTTGTAACTAAGTAGACTTGATTAATGAATTCTAATAATTAGGAATCATGTCTTCCATTTTATTTACATTCTTAAGATAGAGGAAGAATCTTCCTTTACATGATTAAGAGCTAGGGCCTAGCACCCCTAAAAATCATTACAAATTCGATAGTTATTACTGAATGTTCATTCCATATAATATTACTATATTGAATTGTTTAGTTATGACATCAAATTCCTCAACTTAAGAAGTTGCATCCTATTTAGGGAAATTAATCCAATTCCCACTGTCAAACTTATCTAATAATACCCCATTAAGCATATAAATAATATGGAATATAACAACAAGATAGGATTCCATCTATTTAATGAAAGTACAAGATAATATACACACCCACTGTAAATAACTTCTCAACATTTAATTCATCTCTAAAACTTATACATTTAGGTATACTACAAGACAACCACCTTCATTACAAAAGAATACTACTTTTTCTTTTTCAATACAATCTCAAGAATGATTCAGAGTTCTTCATAAAAATTAGACTTAAATCAGCCAATGATCATATAAGTTTATGCCTTCCTTTTCACAAACGAAGTCCATCTGCAAAATATTCTAGCACGGGTCAGTTCAACGAACTGAGCATGATAAGCACTAAGCCTTACATAGAAGTGCATGTCAATAATTGTTCCATTAAAACAACTCTACTTTAATGAGCTAATTATTACATCATATAATTAATATATCAAAAGCAACGGAAAATAAGTACATTTTAAACAATTGATTTTACTTCCAAGAAAATGACAGAATATAATCCACCATATTAGCCTTACAAAATAGAGTCTGATTGATCCTATCAATTATCCTTAGGCTAACAACATATCATAACATCTCATTATTCACAAATTTTCATTAAAAAAAACAACATTTATCTTTTCTTCAAGCAAAAGGAAGAGTTTAAAGCATGGTTCTTATTAGGATGACTCATCTAACTGCTAAACCAAAGAAGAAGAAGAACCATTACAAACTATTCCCAAACACAAAACATCTGAGAAACAAAACAAATTCAAAATGTGATTTAATTGTTTCTTTCAAAAGAAAACTACCTTAAAACTTAATATTTAAGATATTGATCTGAACAAATTTTCCATTTAGTACAAGAAGGAATAGAGGATCAATAGGTCTACCTGCAAGTTTAATTCTATTTCACATATAGAAGTTAACTTCTAAAGATTTGAAACAACATTCAAAAATCAAAGTAGACTCATACAGGAGATAATCTCTACTCAAGTTCATCTAAGGAGAATTCTTAAAAAGATAGAGTGAGGGAGACCAACTTACTCATCTCAAACCAACAAGTAAAGTCATGTCAAACAACAGTCTACCAAACAAGTTGGCATTTCCAGCTCAATAAAACTAAATAGCATAATCTCTTCCAACATCATTTCTTCAAATGATTGAGTAAAGGAAGACCAAACAACTCCTAAAGAAATATCTATACAAAAGGAGAATCAAAACTGAAAATTTCAACCAATGATCTATCTAGTAATACGAAATCACAATTCCATATTACTTACACTTCTTTACTTCTAATGAGCACGAGTTTCAATTCCATACCCAAAATTAAATACAAATAATAGTCCTAACAACACATTTAGTTCTAAATGAATCACATTCCTTTCTTTTATAAAAACACAAGGTGTATTTACTATATCCAACAAAGATAGACAAATAACCAATCAATAAGTTAAACATGATCAGAAGTATTAACAAAATCATACTGAAATCTCATTATCATTAGAAAATGTTCCAGTTAAATACCAAGGATATTTAAACAACTCGATTTAATCTACACTCCCAGATTTCCTTGTGTAAGTAGTTCAATTAGAAAATTTTTGAGTTTGAAACTCTTTAAAAAGTTAAGAAAACCTAATTCAAATACCAAAACCAAATTGAACATGTCGATAATACTACTAGATAAGAGCTTGAAAGTACAAAATATGAGCACAATGACAAACACAAGCTTCTCACAAAGGTACAGGACTACCCAAGTAAATATTCACGGTTCAGGGAAATAACAAGTTCCCATCCAAGTTTAAATCATTAACAAAGAAAACTCAACATACCAGAACAAAACCAACACATCATTCCTGCTACTATTTCCAAACACTAAGTACCAAATTTCATGTACAGTGTCGAATTACAACAACTCATCATGAGCTCAGATATGATCAGTATCTTAGTATGAGGCAGTATAATATACAAATATCCATTAACAATTCATATTCAAAATAAGGAGTCCTATTCCTCTCTCAAATGAAACACGAGTTTCTAACAAGAGTTCAAAATCAAACAAATAACAAGATAAGAGTGTGATGAAATCATGAACTTCAATTAACAGTCCAAAATACCACAAGAGTAAAGCACAAGTACAGGGCCACCTACAACTTCAACAATCGTCCCGAGTCACCCATGGTTTCAACAATGGTTTAGAATAACTAGAGACTCCAAGAAAAATTCATATCAAAACACGAAGCCAAATATAATCCCAAACATAACTCAAATTTCTCACCAAGGTTCAAGCCCCAAAAATGAGTACTAACATATAAGTACCGTGTACATTATGAACTAACAATAATAGTTTAGATTATCATAAGGAACTAAGAAACAAGCACCAAGATATATAAGGGCTTCACCAATAGTCCAAATATATCCAAGATTCCAACATGATTCAGAATGAAAAGAACCTCTATCAACAGTTCTTAACAAACACAAAACCAGAACCAAGTTCCAAATCAAATACGAGCTCGAAAACAAGCTCCACTTAAAACACAAGCTCAACAAAACCTCAACACAAACTCCAACAAGATCAGACGGAACCCAAGGTTCCCAAAAAAAATCTGAACCATATCTAAATAGCAACAAAGTTTTCTAAATAGAATACTTCCATTACTGGTTCTAGAATGAAAAAGCCAAGTTACAACAACAAGTTTTTGCATGCTTTCTCTTTTTAAGAACTATACATGGTAAGTTTCCAAACAGAACATCATTTACCAAGGATTCAAAACCAATATCACAAGATTTAATAAACCCAACAAGCAAATAACCTGATATGATGTGCAATCGAAGAATCTCAAAAGAGTAGAGTCATTTTAATGAAACATTTATAAGAAAGCAAGAGATCTTAAAGATTAGAGCCTATCATGCCTGATAGCGCTTCTGTAAAATCAAAGAGAACCTCTATCCGAGCTCACAACTTCTCCTCTTCTCCATGAAAGATCAAACAACCACATTCTTCTTCCACACTGCATCTTATATATTCCACGAACTGAAATTAGGTCAAAAATCTCAAGAATAGCCATTAAGTGTAGTTCAATCTGCTGGTTTAAAAAACTAGAGAGCATGTAGAGCGTAAATCAAAAAACATGCAAGGTGAAATGACCCCATACAAACCCGTTTGCATGCTTTCCAAAATGATTCAAGCACAAAAACCGAAAACCATAATTTCCATTAATTCCTATTTTCCCACCTATCCTTCCTTTCCACCACTTTCCAAGCTTAGCAAATGCCAAATCAAATTTAACAAGGAATTCCATTTTAGTGAAGTTTCCACATAAGCCTCCGCCAAGTCAACTAGACCCTGCCATAACTGGTGGTACCTCTATGTAATTTAAACCTTATCAACAACTTAAATTCCTTGGAACCATCACCTATAATACATGCGACCACCAATTCCTCTTCATGCCCATTAGTTTAGGGTAGACATAATTTCTTAGGTTAGATATTAGGTTAGCTTAGGATATGTTACCTTAGGATATAACCCAATCAATAAATTATCACCTTAGGTTGTTTCCACCTAGTTTATATTAATTCTAACATAATAGTTTTTAAGCATTAGGTTAGATCATCACACAACCATATAGCATTAGGTTTTAGGATAATTAAAATAGCCTAGTAACCTTCCATAATCCTTTAGCACAAAGCTTAGGTTAGGATTAATTCAATTAATTAAAATAGCTAGGTAGTAAATATGTATATTCTTACCTAGCTTAGGATCCCATAGGACAGTCCCTTTAGTTTTAGGAACCAGAATGTTTCCTATGCTGGGAATAGGCTATAGTTCGTTCGAGTCAGCATTGTCTTGGAACGATCGAACTGAAAATATCCAAGCACAACATACGACTAAATAGAAACATGTTCACACAACAATCAAAGAACTTGTAATCAATAAAAGTTCAGTCACACGTCTTTTAATTCATGTAATGTCAATTTACCATTCGTTCAACAGAGCATATTTGAAACATTCCTTGGATCACTGAAATTGATACAAGGATGAATTAGATTAATGGATAAGTTTACACTCTTAAACCAGATTGCAACTTTCCTACAAGAAGTGAAAAATGAATTCAAAGGAAACCATTCCAATTCATTCAAAGGATCTTAAGAATAGAAGATGATTTTTCCATATCAAGCATGATCTCCAAAAATCAAAAGAACATATGTTTATAAGGAAAATCACATGTCAAAACATGAAATGTAAAGAAGGAAAATAACAACTGTTAAGGGTGTTACATGCTCCCCTCCTTAAAATAATCATCGTCCCAATGATTAACCCCTTTTTTTTAACAATAAACCTCAGGACAATCACTATATTCACTTCTCTTAACATAAGTCAAAATATATTAGAATCTTATAGTTCTAGAAATCAACATTAAATAGATGTTTATCCAAATCAAATAAATATCTTCCCAAAATTGGCATATTTAATGTCATGTAAAGATAAAATCATAAATTTTTATTAGTCAACAAAATCAATTCTGATCAAATAGATATGGTAAAGCAGTTTTCATATCCTCTAGATTTTCCCAAGTTGCACTCCCTTCATTAAACTGGTCCCATTGGACCTTACATTGACTTATTTCTCGATTTCTTAAATGTAACTGGCGAGTTTCCAGCACTCGAATGGGTTTAACCATGATTATTCTTGGGTCTTGGACCTACAAGGAATTTCAATTTAACATGTGTAATAAATCTAAAATGTATTTCTTAAGCAAAGAAATATGGAAAACATCATGCATTCATGACAAAATAGGAGGTAATGCTAAACGATAAGCTACAGGGTTGATTACTTCAACTACCTCAAAAGGTCCCACATAACGAGGTGATAACTTGCCAGTCTTGACAAAAGTTATAGAACTCTTTTTCAGTTTAACCCGAAGAAAAAATTTCTCACCAAGTTCAAATTTCCTATCAACCCTCTTCAAGTCAGCATAACTCTTTTGCCTATTTGCTACTTCTTTCGAGCATTCACGAATCAACTTAACTTGTTGTTCCATTTCCGTTAGGATTTTAGGTACAATTACTTCTCTATCCTCTATGTTATCCCAACTAACAGGGGTTTTGCATTTTCTTCTGTAAAGTGCCTTGAAAGGTGCCATCTTAAGAGAAGCATGATATGTATTATTATAAAAAAATTCAACTAATGGAAGATATTCTTCCCACTTATACTGCTGATCCATACAATACATCCATAACATATCTTCTAAAACTTGATTTACTCTTTCAGTTTGTCCATCCGTTTCCGAGTGATACACAGAACTGAAATTTAGCTTAGTTCCTAGAGCTACATTAAGCATTTTCCAAAATCTTGATGTCATTCTAGGATCTCTATCAGATATGATTAATTCAGGTACTCCATGTAATCTAAAATTTTTGTGTACGAATCTTTTAGCCAAAACAGGTGAATCATCCTTCAGATTTCCAACAATAAAATGAGTTAATTTTGTTAGTTTATCAATAACTACAAATATAACATCATGTTTATTTCTTGACATAGGAAACCCTTGTACAAAAGCCATGATTATTACCTGCCATTTATAGTGCGGTATGCTATAAGGATACAATAAACCGGCTAGGTGCATATGTTCTGATTTTATGCGTTGACATTCAAGACAGTATGTTACATAATCAATAACATCTTTCTTCATTCCTTTCAAAAAATATTGTTGTTTTATATCAACAAGCATCTTTGTAATGCGAGGATGTCCAGAGAAAGGTGAATTATGAAATTCAGCTAACAATTTCTTTCTCAAACCATTAAGCAAAGGTAAATAAACTCTTTTTTCAAATCGTAAGATTCCTTCTTTATCAAAGTGAAAACCTTTATACCTTAAATCATTAGAATCTACATCAAGTGCTATTTTTACTTGCTAAAAGTAAGAATCAGATTCCATAACACTTTTTACTTCATCCTTAAACTGAGTTCTTAGTGTTATAAGAGCATAAATGTGCTTCTACAACTTAGAGCATCACCCACTCTATTTTTTTACCCTTTATATAACTTATGCCAAAATCATATTGAGATAAAAACTCTAACCATCTTCATTGTCTTGCATCTAGATTTGACTGAGTGAAAATGTACTTCATCCCAAGATGATAAGTTTTCAACTCAAATGGTTTACCAAGTAGATAATGCCTCCAAACTTGAAGTGCATGAATAATGGCAGCAAGCTCTAAATCATGTGGAGCATAATTCAACTTATGTAACTTAAGTTTTCTACTTTCATATGCTATTACATGACCAATTTGTAACAAAATACCTCCTAGAACTTCATCAGATGCATTAGTTACCACCATAAAATGTCCATCAGGATCTGGTACTGCAAGAATAGGTGTTGAAGTTAACTGTCCCTTCAAGGTTTTAAATACAATTTCACATTTCTCACTCCAAACAAACTTTTTTATCTTTCTTCTGTAAGGAAGTTATTGGTGCACTTATCTTAGAATAAGTCTTTTACAAATTTCCTATAATAGCTAGCAAGTCCCATGAAGCTTCTAACTTCATGTACATTCTTTGGTGCAGGCCATTCTGTTATAGCTATAATTTTTGAAGGATCTACAACAATTCCATCTTTACTTATTACATGACCCAAATAGTGGACTTCTATGTCATAGAAAGAACATTTGGACAGCTTACCAAACAACTTTTTTTTCTCAGAATTTCCAAAACTACTTTCAAATGCTCATGATGCTCTTCAATGCTTTTAGAATATATGAGAATATTGTCCAAGAATACGAGCACAAATTTTTCCAAGTATTCTTGAAAGATATTATTCATTAAATTCATAAATTCCGCAGGTGCATTAGTTAATCCAAAAGGTAAAACCGTAAACTCATAATGTCCATACCTTGTTCTAAAAGTTGTTTTATGAATATCCTGATCCTTAATTCACAATTGATGATACCCAGATTAAAGATCTATCTTGGAGTATACTGATGCTCCATGCATCTGATCAAATAAATCATCAATTCTAGGAAGTGGATATCTATTCTTGATTGTTTCTTTGTTTAACATTCAGTAATCAATGCACAATCTAAGTGTTTCATCTTTCTTTTTCACAAAAATCATTGGTACTCCCCAAGGTGAAACACTTGGTCTAATCAAACCCTTAAACAAAATTTCTTGCAATTAAACCTTAAGCTCTACTAATTCTATAGTAGTCATTTGATATGGTGCCTTAGATATAGGTTTAGTTCTAGGCTTGATCTCAATCATGAAATCAAATTCCCTTTTGGGTGGAAGACCTAGAAATTCTTCCAAAAATACATCTCTGAAGTCTCGTAACAGTGGATATCGATCCATGAAATTGTTGTTTTCCTCTATAGTTTCTAAAATTTTTACTGCATATAAATTACATCCTTTATTTTTGGCCTTTTTAAGTTGCATAGTTGATAGTTTCCTAACAGAAATCTCACGTTTCACACCCTGAATCTTTGTTGTTTTCTGTAGGCCGTCTAAACAACTAATGCATTTTTCAAAATATTCCACTTTAGCCTTATGTTCTGCTGACCAATTAATACCTATGATTACATCATAAGAACCTAAAGGTGTAACATAAAGATCAACCTTTGTGGAAAGGTTAGGTAATTCAAGGACTGCTCCAAAAAGACACATACTAACTATATTAATAGAATTATTACCATAATGTACAGTCCATGATTTATCCATTTTTCTAGCTTTTATTTTAAGTTTCAAATAAAGTTTACTATAAATAAAACATTCAATAGCTCTCGTATCAAAAAGAATAATTACAAGCATGCCAAATAACTTACTAGGAAATTCTATAGGTGTAGCTTGCTTTTTAGCGTGCTTGTCAGCTACTACAACATGTATCTTGTGCTGTTGATTACGATCATCCTTCTTCAAAGGACATTTATTTGTGTAATGATCCTTACCGCAATTATAACAACCTCCTACAGGTCCCTTTCTAGACTCAGAATTAATTCCAGTCTTAAAGTTATTATTCTGACCTCCATAGGACTTCTGTCCATTGTTATTATTCTTGGAAAAATTGTTCTGTGCATTTCTAGCAGTCTTATTTGTTGTTGTTTTCTTATTATTATCAGCTAAAAAATTACTTTTATTACCAAACTTCTTCCATGGTCCCTTCTTAGGTGCAAGAGAAGATGAAGAGGGGTTCAAAAATTTCTTCCTTACTTCCTCCTTATGAGCAGAAATAGACTTTAATTTCTGTTCCTACCTTATGGCCTTTTCAACAACCCCTTACATAGTGGTTGGGCTATGGACATCAACTTCTCCTCCAATAACGGGATTCAATCCCATAATGAATTTCAGTATCTTGAACTTCTCATCAGTTTGATACTGAGGTACATACTTGAGGATTTTCATAAACCATTCCTAATACTCAGTTACTGTTAGCTTTTCTTGAGCTAAGTTCTAAAATTCAGTCATTTTCTAATCATATTAGAGTTGTGGCAGCCATCGTTGCCTAAAATAAATTTTAAATTGATCCCAAGTGATGTTAGTTTCATCAATATTTAACTCAAACTTACGGCTGTCCCACCATGAAGATGCTTATGGTAAAGCTGATATGCTCCCCATATAGCCTTGGTTTCCTCTAAGAAGTTCCTTATTGCAAATTACTTCTCCATTTTGCTGAGCCAATTCTTGGTTCCATGTCCTAATGTGGTGCCATCAAACTTGGGTGGACTTATTCTTTTTATGTCATTAGTGAGTTCTGCTACTAGTCTAGACTTTTTGTTCTTAGGTTGAACAAGTTTGTTAACATTGTTATTATCAACACCCCATTGGTGTTGTCCCATGGAGGTCACTGATTATTATTACTAGCTTCTTCTTCCTCCTCATTTCCCATTACTTCTTGTTCAAGAACAACCAAACGATCTCTTGTGTCCAATAGGGTAGCAAGGATCTCATCAAGTTTTTGGGTAGTTATCACTCCTTCCTCAGGTGGAGGGTTATTTGCAAAATTTCCTCTTGTTCTCACCATTTTCTGTTACAATAAAATTTAAGCTTAATCAGATTGTGGACATAATAGGTCCAAGAGCTGCAACCTTCAGCTCTAATACCAAGATGTACCCTTCCCATTTTAAGACTTTAGAAAAAAGGGATTTTTTTTTTTTATAAATAATGTTCTTTGTTCTAAATTCATAATTTAGAACACACATTCTTTATCAACCATTCATATAACAGATAACCATATACAGCTGTAATAACTCGATATACTACCAATCTATTCATGTTTAACATTAAGTATTGAAATTTTTTCCGTATACTACATATAATTGGTTCTCTCTCCTTGTTCAGGGTATTGAGTGATCTGTCTAAGGAACCTACTTGAATATTTTTTACCAATATTCATCTTCATCACGAACCTTAGACTAGGACACATAGGACAACACAACCACCATCTTTCGATACTTTGGCCAAAGATTTCTAACATAATGTTTGTATTACTATTCCTTAATGACATACTCGTCAATCTGGAATACATCCTTCACCCCACTCTATTGTTATCTAGAATGTCCTTAGTTTTTTTAGTCCACTTGCCCAAGGTTTAACCCTAGTTCTAGTTAACAACACACGTTATGATAGGGGGAGGCTCACTAAGATTTAGGGTACGTTGGCATAATGGGTCAACCTAAGTCAACCCCATGTGCCAAGGTATCCTGAGTCTTAGGGGGATACCCCATATCTTAGACATGTTACTAACCAGACCTAGAGAGAAACTAAGATCAAGTCCCAAGTGTGTATACTAGATGATCAATACAGAAGGGTGTTGCCACATGTTGACTGCATCATTATATCCTCAAGAAGATCCTAATCTTCTCAAAGGTACAGCCCTACAATTGGCGTGTGCCAACATCCTAGAGAATAGCCTCATCAAGATGTACATACCTCAAGGAGTTTATTATAACCTTAATTAATTTGGATTATTAAAACAGATTTCAGCAACCTTGCCTAACCCTAATCCATCACTCCTGAATTTCTTCTCTATAAAAGATTCAATTGGTTGTTAGATAAATTTCATATCTTAATATTGCATTTAATGTTATTTACTGGACTTAACAAGCCGTGAACCATAACAGGATATTAACATCATAAGTTCCATTTATTGTGACTTAACCGTTCAAGGAAGTGTAACAACCATCTAGGTTGTAACTAAGTAGACTTGATTAACGAAGTCTAATAATTAGGAATCACATCTTCCATTTTATTTACATTCTTAATATAGAGGAAGAATCTTCCTTTACATGATTAAGTGCTAGGGCCTAACACCCCTAAAAATCATTACAAATTTGATAGTTATTACTGAATGTTCATTCCATATAATATTACTATATTGAATTGTTTAGTTATGACATCAAATTCTGTAACTTAAGAAGCTGCATCCTATTTAGGGAAATTATTCCAATCCCCACTATCAAACTTATCTAAGAATACCCCATTAAGAATATAAATAATATGGAATATAAAAAGAAGATATGATTCCATCTATTTAATGAAATTACAAGATAATATACACACCCACTATAAATAACTTCTCAACATTGAATTCATCTCTAAAAATTATACATTTAGGTATGCTACAAGACAAACGCCTTCATTAAAAAATAATACTACTTTTTCTTTTTCAATACAATCTCAAGAATGATTCAAAGTTCTTCACAAAAATCAGACTTAAATCAGCCAATGATCACATAAGTTTATGCCTTCCTTTTCGCTTACGAATTCCATCTGCAAAAAATTTCTAGCACGGGTTAGTTCAATGAACTAAGCATGATAAGTACTAAGCCTTAAACAGAAGTGCATTCCAATAATTGTTCTATTTAAACAACTCTGTTTTAATGAGACAATTACTACATCATATAATCAATATATCAAAAGTAACGGAAAAGAAGTACATTTTAAACCATTGATTTCACTTCCAATAAAAGGACATAATATAATCCACCATATCAGCCTTACAAAATAGAGTCTAATTGATCCTATCAATTATCCTTAGGCAAACAACATATCATAACATCCCATTGTTCCCAATTTTTCATAGAAGAAAAAAACATATATCTTTGCTTCAAACAAAAAAAAGAGTTTAAAGTATGGTGTAGACACTAAAATTAGGTCACAATCCCCATTCATCCCTCAACATATAAGCCCCCCTTTATTACATCTACCTAGCCATGACCCCCTTAACCCCACTAATATTAATTTAATTAATTTAATTAAATTAATTCTTTATCCTCACTATATTTATTATTTAAATATCTTATTTAAATAATATCTGCACAAACACTTCACTTAGACACCTCACTAAGCTAACTTAACCTAAGACCTATTCTTAACAAGTTACCATAACTAACTAAGACTTACCCAAACCTAAAAACCAATGCCTACACTCGCTCTAACCACATTCCCTCATGCTCACAAGAAGCTCCCAGTCAAATCCCTGGGATAACGAAACAAGATCTGATGAAATGAGGAGGATCTCACTAAGTTTAGTAAACCTAGGAAATCCCACCTTGACCAACGTCAGTTACCCCTAACCATCACCGATTAAGCCAGACTGCCATCGGTTACCTCTTTTAACCCAAAAACAACCTTATTCTCAAGGTTAGAAGTTAGAAGTTAGAATCAAGTTGGCAAAACATTGTGAGAAAGTTGACGAGCAAGAACGAAATCTCAGAGAGATAACGCATCTTCAGAGAGCCAATTCCAGCAAGAAATGACACCCAAGAAAGGAGATTGAGGATCTTCTCCTACACAGCCTTCCCAGCCACATTCTGATCTATCCAAGCAAAAGAGGAGTGTTCATGCAGCCCATGCAGAAGATTTTCTTTAGTTGGTGATCACTTGCAACCTTCAAACCCATCATCAGCACCTCCATCATCATCAACCTCATCCAGACCAAGGGAACTAGTTGTGCCCCTATTGGGCCTAGTATCACCCCTAGTCTGCACAGTGCTCTAGTGGATCCTAGCCATACATATGGCTCTGGGGGCATGTTCTGTGTAATACCAAACTATTGTGATACATGTTCTTCCTAAAATAACTCAATCACTGTAGGAAACCGATCCTGCAACCACATCATACGATGAATATATCATAGCTCTACCCCATCCTCCATAGGCTCAATATGGCCTCTGGCCTCATACAATCCAACATCGATATATAGGTATTTGTGTCCATCCTCCTACTCCAAACACATACCCATATTTCAGAAAATATATTGTCTCGCCTACTCTGTAAGCATTCCACCAAGTAGCCTTAGTATCACAATGTACTCATAAGCCCATACATGTAGCAATGTTAGTGACCAAGAGCGAGACATGGGAGCCAAGAATAGGTCCTCAATGCCTGTATCTAGGCATTGGCATCTTAAGGGATATTAGCACCTTCTTCACTCTTGTATAAGTCAGAAACACCTAGAAATTCAAAACTTAATTTTTCTAAAAATTGACCAAAAAAAATCATTTCAACACATTTTTCAAAAATAACCATCATTATGCAGAAGCCCTAGTTGCTTTATGGGGGCTAAGGGTTGTCAAATATTATAACATACAGAACTTAATTTTGGAAAGGGATTCACTTAACATAATCAATCACCTAAATCAAATTTCTCCTCCTAGCTAGACTATCAAGGACTTTATTATGGAATCTAGAAATATTTGTCAAAATTGCAGGAATATCATCATTAGGCATACTTATAGGGAGGGGAATAAGGTTGCGGATACCTTGGCCAATGTTGGCATCAATAATAATTTAACCATATGGGATAATGAAAATTACATCCCTAATGAGGTACATAATACCATTAATGTGGAGTAAAAATAATAATGACATGGAGCGGGCCTTAGCGGAGGTTAAAGATTACGCATGTGATAATTATCTTCCTAATTATGATTAATTCCATTAAGCCTCACACAGGTGGCTGGATGTTTAAAAAATGGGATAGACATAAGGAAGAAATAGTGTCAAATGAGGGTTTTGAGCAGAAAATTTACATGATTAGCAGGGAGAAGAAGAAAATAGGGGGTGCACCGTGCTGATTAGAGCCATGCTGTGATCTTTCCTGGAAGAACAATGAGGAGATTTGGAACCTCTTACACAAGGGTGACATTTCAAATTTTATTGAACACATTCAGGGCCACGATCAAAATATTTTGGTTTATTTTACAATGGACTAGAAGGATAGAAAGGTCAATATGGTGGCCACCGTGTTAGTATCAATGCAAAGATGATTGTTGAGGCTATAGGCCTTGAATTAGAGGGTTATCATTTTTTAGAAAAAGCATTGATAAGGTTTCCAAGGCTAATAAATTATCTGATGAGGGAAAGGAGCTTGAATTTGATTCTACGGGCATTAGGGTAAGTTTTATTCCCAAGCCTTATGATGAAGTGACCAATATTATGATTAGGTATATTTCTCTGGAAGGGCGGTAAAAAACGGTCTTTGTTAAACACCTTATCTTTCTAAATCATTTTAGAAGGAAATTTATGGTCTGATTCCCACACTACCTAGTAAATTCCCTTCAGTGCTCTATTCTAGACTTTTAGAAGCACTCTCGTGTTATCCCTCTCCACCAGGGCCTCATCTTCCTACTTCATAAGCTTTGTGTCTCCAAATTCTCTGGCTTCCCAACCACTCCCAGTGATCCACATGTCACCACCTCCTCTACTCCCACTCCCATTCTAGACACCCCTTCAAAATGTAAGACCAAGAACCCCAAGCTTCCAAAAACTGACACCCCTCACTCTGCCTGGATTCTCAGAAGCACTAAAGAGCTAGAAGTTACACAAAATTTGTTGCATATTAGAAATGCTAGTATGGATATGGCCCTACATCTGGAGGGTAATCACATGCCTCATAGATTGGAGTCTCTGGAGAAATAGATGAAGTAACTTAAGAAGGATTTGCAGCACATGGACAAGTAGAAAGGTAAAAAAAAATTGATGATGATAATGACATTGGGAAGGATTAGATTGATGATATTTATAAGAAGTTGAACTCACTAGACAGTAGATTGGGGAGAGAAAGAGATAGACATGATCACAACATGGCTATCTTAAAAGCCATCAATGAATTTTTAGAGCAGTAAGTTTGAAACATTTTCATGCTTAGTGGGATCCTTGGCACTATTTGGGGGAATGAAAAAGAGAGGAGCCAGACCATCTCGCAGTTGAGTGCTTCGGACCCAACGCACATCACCATATTTGTGTTATTCACCTTGATGTAAACAATCTAGTCTAGAATTGATAGAGCTTCTAAAAAGTAAACTCACTCGGGCTAGAGGAATTCGTTTTAGTTGCTGATCTTTTTTGGTCTTTTTGTTGTGACCATGTTGCTTTTTTTCTGGTCTATTGTAGTTTATGTTCTATTTTTTTTCTTGCTTGTAACTATCTCTTGGTTACTGATGGACATAGTGTTCTATCTGGATTTTGATCCTTTTTTGTCTTTTCTTTATAGTTATATCTAGTTGTTGAGCCCTTTTGTAATAGGGTATAGTTCCTTTAACACTATTTACCAACAATAATTAAAAAAAACATACTTACCAACTCAGCTATCATATGCGATGTCACAACTGTTGTCACCATCTCAAATCGACTCAATCTCACTTCTCTCACTTGTGGCATGTTCACACACTCAGAGCTCAAAATCACACTCTATTAAGGTTTAAATGAAGTCCCTATTCACTCTTCACCATTACTATATATAAAATTTTTCTCAATATCTATTTGTTTATAGTCATTTTTAATGTTCATTATCAAACTCATACATGCCATACATTTTGAGTGATACCTTGAGCTCCACTAATCTATTTTTCTCCCCACCTATGCCATTTGGTTCATAATTTCTATAACTTTTTACTGGTACACATTCCACAATGTCATATAGAGATCTCACATATCTTCAATCTTGTGATATTTACTCACTCTTATATCATTTTACATCTACTTTTGGATCAGAATTCATTCTTTCTATCACTCCCCCTTTCACCAAAACAGGGGCATACAATCAGGATCACTCTATGATCCCCCTCACACTAATACATGATCACAATCATCTCACATATCTATTTCCTCATGATCGAAAAATTTCTCACACATTATGTGACATTTCAGACTAATTTATATCACCTTCCCCTAATGAACTAATATGGGGGCAATAAGAAAAAAATATTTCCATGAGTAATCTATCATACAAATTCATTCTCAACACATTTTTTTCTTCTCAAATCAAACCAATAAATTGATTACTATTTCTCTGAGATTACCTAACTTGAGAGCTACATCACTTTGTATCTTTCCTAGATGACCCAACATGGGAAGTCAATTTACATTTTATATTGCTTCTAGATGACCTATCATGGAAGTCATCTAGCTTCATACATATCACAGAGACACCTTTGGAGTGGACAAAATTATGCGTCATTTCCTCTCATATACTGCTCCTATATATTCTTGTTGAATCAAAATGAACAAAATTTGGTCTTTATCTGTCTATAACAGCTAACCATTTTAAGGATGTAGTCAAAGTTAGAGGTTAAAACTAGACCTCTCCCTAACATGTTTCCTCTGGTGGCAAGATGCCAAAATCGTTCAGTTTTACACATACAAAATTAGGTTGGGAATTGACCACTCCTTACCCCGCCAAATCTCTATCAGTGAAAAAATAGAAATATCCTATCACTCCAAATAAAATCTTCATCTTCTCTGAGTGTTCGTTGCAATGGTTTTCCATCTCTATTTATACAACATGTATTGACATGTCGATCCATGGTTTTTCATGCTATATGTTCTTATTCTACATGTACTTATGCAACAGGGTTTCTCTAGACTTCTCATAGGTATGTTCTGTACTTCCTTTTATAGTGTAAATTAGGGAAAATGTAAACACAAAATCACACAGATACTACTATTTTACTATACCACTAGGTATGTTATTTTATATGTGGATCTTGCGTAAGAAAATTAATTACTCGTGACACATGACCTAGTCCATCTTATTGCTTTGTTTTTATTTATTGTTTTATCTCTCACATCTATCACTTCTGCACCGATTTAAAGTCAGGTCATAGGGATACTTGTCTGTTAGTATTGACACACTTGTCGTCATTTTTCATTAGACACCAGGGCATAGGACTAGAAACTAGCACCCTAGTACTCCTGTCCATCCTAGGTACCCATCTTCTCTTTGTTCTTGTTCAAAATTTTGACATTTGTGGTTGGAATTTTTAGTTTTCTTTCTCCTATCGTGAGGTACTACATGTCATGTCATGTCATTAGTGTCTAAATTCAAGCAAGAGACCCCCATATCAAAAAACATACATAAAATTATAAGGGCATGAAATTTCTATTAAGGGCTATCTATCTACATATCACCGAAGCTTCATCTTAGGCTTATTACTCTATATATACATTGCATAGGAAGGGGAAGTTCATTTTTCCATCCACACATTTTCATTCTATCTATCTCCTACTATCTTGACATCATTGGTGTGAGGGAAACCTAGGAGCATTATGACATGCGCATACATAGAACTACATTTGGTCTAATATGTAGTGCAATGCTCGGTCATAATTTCACTTTGTTGAGAACCGAGGACAGTCTGAACCCTCATTTTCATTATTTTATTTTTGGGATTTGATGCATTTTGGGGTTTTGTAGGTCATTTATTCATTTTGGGTTACAGGAGACATTTGCAAACTTAGTGTGACATACTAACAAGAGGAAATAAAGGGCAATGAACATATCGTGACCATCCAAAGTTGGATTTTTGAGGTTCTGGGTAGTCACATGCACCCAAAGTAGGTCTACAGCACCAACATGTGCCCTTGATCTAGTCTAGGTGGCCTAGTCTAGGAAGATATTTTGGTCACATAGTTTTCTAAGCTTCTATGTGATATGTATCTCTCTATGTTCATCAGTTTGTCACTTTGGCATAGTCCAGGTTTAATTGTGAATCAGCTAAGTCTTTTTATCCCTTCTTTGCAACTAGGATTTCCTAATTTCTAGCTCATATTTCTTGGGTCAAATATGTATTTCATTGCATACTTATTTTAAAATTCTATCACATAATTAGTATTAGGCATTTATTTATTTCAATATTTTCTTAATCACCTCCACACTAACTAGGTGTTATTATTTCATAATAGTACCTTTTCACTTCCTCATTATGATTGATTACATATAGTACCTTTTCTACCTTTTGGCTTAATAGGACTAACATATGTGTTTTGTGTGGTGTAATAAATTTTTAGAATCATATGATTTTTTATATCTCACTCACCATGACATTTTATCACACTATGATATTCTTATTTTTCATACATGCTTGCTAGTTGTGTGTGTAGTTCATTGTTTGCTACTATGATTGCGACCTAAGGACCTTGTTTTTCTTTCAAAACTGTGGCTATCCCCCATGTTTTTTACATCAATCCTTTCTTATGTGAAGTTACATCTCTTTCTTTTAGGATTAAGGTCCTTGATTGTCTTACAAAGCTATGGGTGTTACATGGTTGTAGTCATTAATAATTTTACATGACATTTTTACATTGTTATGTTTTCACTTACATAAGCACTACTATTTCTGATTACTACTAGTTGTCTTGTTAACATTATTACTATTAATCTTTTTGTTTCTATTGTTTATTTTTATTACCTTCCATGGTATCCACCATGTACATCCCCTTTTATAAGTACATGTTCTTCTTGGTGGCCACCACATTATCCCTTCATGTGTTTTCTATACAAATTATCAGACTTATCAAACTTGGTTTCACATCTATTATTTTGAGCTATATGCTAAAAATATTTATCACATGTACCTCAAAAGAGGGGGAATTAATCTGGGTATATTCTATATGTACAGAATACATAGGCATGTTTTTGGACTTAAACATAGGGAAAATATAGGAAAAAACACTCAGAAATAACATCAAACACTGAAAATTAGAAAATAAAGCAAAAGTTTAAAACCATACAATAAGGTTAGGACCATATAGACATTCCTGGCCCATTCCTACATATTTTCCCTAAGGGAAGTGACAAATTTTTTATCAATAGTTATAGATATTAATCTACAAGTACATGTTTTTGGCATAATTTATGACTCAGATCACTCACATCATATCGGTTTTAGGGGGCATGAAAAATTTAGTTCCTTATTCACAACACTAGGTTTCAATTCCATTTTCATATATATCAGGGGCATGTGTTTCCTTTAATCCATCTATTTTTAGCACATTTTAGTTCTATATAGTTTCTACTCAGCTGTGTGGCACATGGGGAGAATATGGGGGTAATGCATTCTCTCTTATAATGTGTGTCTTAATTTTCAAACTAGGCCTAGATCTATCTGCAACGTTGTGGCCCATGGGTTTACGAAAGGTACTAAGGAGAATAATTTTTCTATAGGTATTCCTTGTTCTCCTATTACACCTATGGTAGAAGATATCAAAGTTCATGAATGAATTTGATACGTGGTCCTCTTCCTTTACAAACAATAATGGGATATGGATCCTCAATCATCTTCTTTCTCTATGTAGTTCATGTGTTGTCTTACATATACCCAATATTCATTAATATCCTTGACATAATTGGGGACTCGTCAGCCCCAATTGTTTGAAAACATTTAGCGATCCAAATCTTTTAGCACAAGAAAAAATGGGAAACTATTCCCTCCACAAAAATAGGTGTACTGCTTACATGTTTTTCATCTCTTTATTGCATGATTAAAATTTTAAATTTCAATTACATTAAATATTTACATTTTGAGGTAAATATCACTTATTTAGCATGGGCATTGACTACACTCTGTGTTTTTGATTTTTATGGTGTAGCTTGCCAATACCAATACAACAAGATCTTAAAAAATAAACGTCGAGAAAAGAAGAAGTGTCTCTACACTCTCAAGTATCTTTTCCTTTAAGCATGTAATTTCATTTCATAATTAAAGGGGGAAAATGTATAAACTCAAATTTAGTAGTTATACTCTTTTAAACAATTATTATTTACATTTATCTCTTTCTCAAACAAGTGAACTTCACAAATTCTCATCAGGTACATCCTTAGGTATCTTGTCTAGCTTGGTTACTCTTATACACTAAGGATGTATAATGTAAGAAACTCTAATATACATCCTTAGTGTATAAGAGTAACCAAGCTAGACAAGATACCTAAGGATGTACCCGATGAGAATTAGAGTACCCGATGAATTCAATTCTTACATTTTTATAAAACATTTGAGTTTCCTTGACAATTTCTTGAGAATTGAATTCATGAAAAAATTTAAGAAACTCAAATTTTCATCTTCAAAACTTCACATTGTAATTTTTCCCTCTTGGGTCAAAAACGTGTTGCAAGGGTAGGACATTTATATAGTCCTGACCCTACTATATGGTCTTGACCTAGCCCACTTTGGTCCCTAACTTCCTATTACAATTTTTTTTATTTTGGTCATTTACTTCCCCTCAATCATCCTTTCCAAATTAAATCACCTTCATAAGAATATATAAATAAAATTAAACTCACCTTATTTGGTACCTATTACTCTTATGGAATCCTATTGTAAAATATAACACAAAAGGAAGTTCCAAATCTCCCGACAATACGAAAATACCTCTACACATTCATTAGTGAAGAACTATCTACAGGTTTACATCTTCCCACTAGATCTATGGGACTTCTTTCCATATTTTCAAGCACTAAAATTTTCCCACTCAAGTATATTTCACAAGGGAGAAAATCAGATCAAGAATTGTCAAAGAGAAGATGTCAAAATTGATTGTATTACAACTAGATATCACATGATGGGTAGAGAGTGACTTATGGTTTGAGGTCTCTTTGGATTATTTATGACATATGTGGTGCATATGGGTGCCCATAACAAAACTAATGTTTGGTTTTAGGACTTCATCCATGGTTAGAATTTTGAAGAATTGAGAATAGTATTCAAATACCCTCGTAGTGTGATTTAGACATACCAAAATATAGTGATGCAAATAATCAAACAAGTGACAAACCAAAAAAATCATAGGTTGTAGTTTTGAGTAGATGAAAAACCATATAAAGGAGGTAAAATCATAAAATCATTCATGTCCCTACTATATGGTCTTGCCCTAAGTGGTCTTCAATTCACATTTCAAGTTATGAATCCCTGTCATGTCTAAAAACACTTGTTGTATGATTTTCTTTTTCAATCCCTACCAAAATAAAAGCATGTAAGGACACCACATAGGATGTTTGTAAGGCCTATAAAAATTAGGGAATTCCAATTCATGTTAATAAAAGTAGGGATAATAATACCAAAAATTTGTAGATCCACTATACTAAATTTCCAAATATTATAGTTTGAGATTGAATAGTAAGTTAATTTAATTTACATCATAGTATGAATTATATATTCAGTTAAGTGAAAAAAATGAAATTAAAATGTACACAACACAACACAGGATAAAATATTTACGTGGTAAAACCATAAGGTAAATTATCCACTGAAAATATCGCTTATCATTTATTGAGAACAATATGTTTAACCAAATACTCCCACTATTTGCAGCATGCACATAAGTCACACCTTCATGAAGGAATTATAAACTATCATAAATACTTGCTAATGGATCTTCAACCATTCACCTCATGTAATATAAAAATATCTCTCATAAGAAACTCATACACATTCACTCTTCTTTTTACTCCTTATAACCAAGGTCAAAGAGATCACCTTTATTTATATCATGGTGGGTTGTTCGGATCCACTATTATAGTTCAATCAATTTTGACTCAGTTGACAGTTCATTTTTATATTTAAATTGAATTCATAAGCCATGACCATTAGTCTTTGGAAGCTTTCTATTAATTCAACTTCCACTTAATATTATAACCCTAAGACTCCCCCTTCACGTTAAGTAGGGAAACATAGAAAAAGTCCTTTTTATACAAAAGGAATTACAATCCATAAATCATCACATGAATATTTAGGATAGTGTGAAAATGGATAAAGGTTGTTTTAAATAACACATGCTAAGTCACATTTTTGTAGAAAATGAATTAAATTCCATAAATCATCTAAGTGATTAACGAAAACATGAAAAAAAATATTTTTTCTATGGATTTTGTAATTTCGAGGTGTACTAATTCAGTTTCCTATGGGTTTTACAACTCTGCATTACACTACCAAAGTATCCCAAAGACTTAGACAAGCTACAAATCAAATTCAAGTGTTTTATGGATTTTAAGAAAGCTATGGAAAACTAATTTAGTGTTATACAAACTTCAAGAAGCTACAAAACAAAGAAAGTGTTCTTCGGGTTTAATAAAAACAACATTACACTATAAAACATGTTTTGGATTTTTTGAAAGAAAAAAAATTATGCAATACACTGCATAACATTCCATGGGTTTATTTGGAATGACTAAAACAAAAAAAAACACATAAACAAAGCATATTTCTCAAGATAAAGTGATTAAGCATGAATCCTTACAAAATATCATTGATTCTTTTACAAAACAAGAATCTCTCATATCTAATGCTTCCCTTGGTATTAGAATTAAACTTCACATAAGGTGATAATTTACTTTGAAAAATGGAAATAGTATAGGGAGTTTATAATTGGCACAACCAAGCCATTAAGAGGTGGCATTTTCAAGAACATGATCTTATTTCCCCCCTAAGGGCAACTTTGATAGGTCATAGCTCATCTGATTTAGAGGTGAAGACATCATTCATATGATCATTTGAATATTGACCATATGATTTAGAGGTTGAGATCAAATTCATCCACATGATCATTTGAGTCACATTCTATCATGTGATCATTAGATTCAGAGGTGGACAACATATTCACCATTTGAACTGCACACCAAATTGATGTGCTCCATTCTTTAATGTTGATATGGATTATATGAAAGAGTAATGCAATGTTGTATGTTACTCAGAAGAATAATTATTCCTTTAATGACAATATGAATTCCATCAATAGTTTTTTCCATCTTAAGAGCTTCCTTTGGTACTTCTATAGTAATTCTTATCTATTTATCTTGTTTTTCCAATTGATTACAATTGTATTCAACTTGAAACAAGTATATCTAATGTCAGATTTCTATCGACACATGGTTAGAATAAAAAAAAACAAATAATTTTACATCATTACGAACATAATAATACAAAACAAAATTGATTATACCTTATTTTTTTCCCATTTTCTAATGTTTCTCACAAGGATCTTGCATGAATATTTAGAAACAAGTCATTGTGCATAATATATTGATGATAGTTAAATAGCTTTATCACAGAAAATTTTATAATCAATGATTCTAACTTCTTTCATGTAAGTTAGATACATCCAATAAAAGAGATGCAATAAAAAAATAGTGATATTTAACCATGGTTAGATGAATGATTTATAAAACTTAAATAAGTACATTCAAAAACATTTTCTCAATCTCTATTGGATTTTAAGAATTATATTCTTATAGTTATAAGGAATTAAGAGACAATAATAACAAATATGATTGTTTTCTAATTTTAAAAATCATAATCAACAATTATTTTTTTGTAAAGAAATATCTTGAAAGAAGAAAACATATTAAGTAAAATAAGTTGTAAAGACTCCTGCATTTCCAATTACATTTTTGTGACAAGGTGAACCTCATTGTTTAGGAACATGTAAACAACTATGTAAGGGAAGAAAATGCAGGTTTACAAGCAAACTGAACCTCCACATAACTAAATGTGTTGTGTTTTAGAAAAAGATTATTGTCTAGAGCATTTGGTGTAATTCTGGCTGAAGTCTCATAATAGGAAAGATGCAGGAGGATGAAAAATAACCATAGAGTTCAATTTTAGATCATGAAACCTTCTATTTCTTAAGATATAAAATTATTTCTCTCTCAAATGCCAAGAAAACTCATAACTAGAGTTATAGAAGAATAAATATATATTTTTTACAAATGTTAATGAAAAATTATAAAATTTCATTTGGAGAGATTAATTTAGATTACAATCAAAGTGTAGAAATTTCCAAGTCATTTGAATCAAGACAAGCTTCTTTAGAAACAAATACAACCACAAGAAAGCATGTTAAGAAGATTACTTGCGAGTTATCTTCCTTAAGTTATTAGGAAGAAGAATAACACCAATATTTCAACCCATTTAAGAATTTTAGAAAGAGACATATTTTGAGATGAATCTCCCCTCAATATCTAAATCCATCAAAACTGAGTAAGGATAATCATCCTCATTGACATCTATTTCTAAATTTTCCAATTACGGATTAAGAAACTCTATGATTTCTATGAAGAGGAGAGACAAAATTGTTTCTTTAGAACATGTTTTCTCATAGAGCATATAAATTCCTAAAAATTCATGCCAATTTCATAGAAAATTTGATAAGAAGAGGAAAATAGGGTTTTTATCAGAAAAAAGTAGCACCCTAGGATTTGCTCACTACAAATCCCTACTTTTTGCTAACATGGCATGATCTCACAAATGTGGGACTTACAAAGTGAGATAAACATCTGGATAATTTTTGTTCCTTTACTTAAATATGAGGCTAACACTACCCCTAATGCACAAAAATAATATATCTAATCCTATTCTACACATTCCAAGGGACCAAGGAGAGAGAGAGAGTTAGAAGGATGCATGGAAATGAAATCCTAAGCTAAAAGGCGGTGATAACACTAGAAAAGGGGTGAAGACACTCTAATGAGGGAAAAGGGAGAAGGAAAATGGAGAAGGGAGAGGCTAGACAAGAGTAACACAAACCAAAAAGAAAATTTACCATCTATTCTTCAAGAAACACAACAAAATAACCCTATAAATGAGAAAAGAATGCACAACATACTACAACAAATAAAAGAGATGAAAAGTTGCAAATAACATGATTCAAAGTTGAGAAAACACAACAAAACATTTTTTATTGCAATAGAAACATGAAAATACCATTATAGTTGTAGAATAAGGCACAAAATGCATTGTCAAGCTCATGTGGAGGTCTACAAATTACAGGACTCGGGAATAATTTTTATGTAGTTCCTTTACTTTTTAGAAAATCCTCCTTTTCAATTGTGAGATTTTACATTATATGATAGAATGGGAGCAATAGAGGAGGGGAGAAAGGGAGGAAAAATTTAATTTCCACATTGAACCAACAACAACATGCATTGAATGTCTGAAAATAGGTATGGGTACCCTACCAAGACCATTCCCCCATGATAATTTTCTTATACGAGAAGGAATGGGCACCATACCTCATCAAATATGGTGGTTGAGCTACATGGAACTATTCGTTCAATGATGGGACTGTATTTAATATTTTTCACCCACCTAGCCTCATCAAGTCTAATTATTTGAATTTTCAAGTTGTTGGGAAAAAATTATGGCCATTTGAAGTTTAGGGTGTCGTAATTCAATAAATTTAGGTGGTTGAGTTGTTGAATAAATCTTTTGTTGGGTTCATGACCATGCAAAACACCCTCATAAACCCACCACAAAGGACCATTGGGTTTTGAAAGGGAAGACATGTAGAAAATAACATGCATTTAGGTCGTCATGTTACAATGCAAGGGAAACTTGAAACCCAAAATGAAGGATAATGTCATAAGTCTAACTGTTATTTGGACCCTTGAACCTCTGAATTATAAAGGGCGGAACTCAAGACTTGCAAAGTAACTTCTAACTCCAAAAATGGTCTTTGAAGAAGTTGACCCCACTTTACAACTTGGTTGGGTTTCAAGTTTCAAGGATCTAATTACAATTTACATATAAATTTTAATTGAGAACCTGAAACCTGAAATGCATTATTTTATTTATATTTTTGGAATCAGGGTTTGATTTGAAATTTACATGTAAATTGTAAATCAGAACCAGAAACCTAAAATTCATTATCATTTTTGTATTTTTGGAATTCAGGTTTGATTTGTAATTTACATGTAAATTGCAAATCAGAACCCGAAACCCAAAATGCATTAGGAAGGTCAGATTTTGGGGATTGAGTTTCATGTTGCAATTTTCATGCAAATTACAATTTGAAACCTGATACCCAGAATACACTAAATTCTTTGTATTTTGGGTTTCATAGTTTGAGGAAATTTTTTCATGAAAATTATAAATTGATTCTCAAAAAATGAAATCCAAAATGTAAAGAAATATTTTTGACACTTGGGAAGTTTTCAATGTTTACCAAAAATGATTTTTTAGGGGTAGATAATTAAGAGCATTGAACATGTGGAGATGCACGAAGAGATTGAAAACCTAACACATTTGAAAAATAAACTCCTCATCCCTGAATCAACATCAAACTTACCTAAAGCCAAAATAATAACACAAGTTATCAAAATAACTTGAGGGGGTATTCTGGATAACAAGTGTCAATCATACATCCATGAAACATGAATCACACCTACATTAAACATTACCAAGAACATTTTCATAAAGAAATATGTTTCTCAACAATATTTTCTTGATTATTGATTGTATTCATTTTCCTATTGTTCTTACATTGATAATTTTATTTGGTTTGAATAATATTTACGTTATTTATGAAATTTTTTTCCAAAAAGGTAAAAGTACCATTAAACTAAAACTTTAAATTCTTTTTATTCTTTACAAAAAAATTAGAGTTAATCTTGTACTTAGATTTTAAATTTGATTACTCATTAGAATTTCTATTATTTTGATTTTTAAAATATTTTTGATTTCGGGAGAACAATTCTTGAGAGGCATTCTGATGCAGAGATACTATCACTTCAAATCAATCAACAATGTTAGAATATTCAAAATACTTCAAACCAATCTCTTAGACCTTCAAACTAGTTAATTTCTCAAGTCCACAAACCCCTTAGTCATGAATTGTTTTTATCTATCACCTTTTTAAACCTAACCAATCATTGCAACATGTTATTAGACATCAGATCAGGCCAATTCATCCATTTAAATGATACAAATCTATCAAAATTGTCAAATCTCTCACTTTTAAAAAAATTACCATTTCCAAGCTTCTTAAGCAAATGCTACCAGCGAGTTCATATTTAAAAAAAACTACAAATACCAAGAAAAAACTAAACACACTTCCAAGTACCCTTTTTCCTCCTTTAAGTGTGTGCAAAATTATATTTTCTATGCCCACTCCTTACTTTTTCTAATCTCCTTGTATCCCAATGAAACTAGTGTTTCTAACATAAATTTAGTTCTAGCGACTCATTTCACAAACTAGATGTCTTTTAGGATACCCATTTGACCCTTTAGTATTCATGAAAATTTTCATTTTATATTTCTTTCAAAAAAATTGGTCAAAACACACCTTTCTAGTCTCCAATTATGTTTCCCCTTACTCTCAGCATGTTTATAACAATGACTGATATAAACTATGGTGTTTATGGGCACTCTCAAAGCATCTATCCTCTAAAATCTACCTCTTCAAACTGTTAGGATGATTTTTATAAGCTTCAACTTGATTCTTAACCCTCTCAAGTCTCCTTTCCTTTATCTTGTCTCCTTCCCAATATGCCACTGTAACATACAATTCATGCTTTGTTGAAAACACAATGGACAAGATATGATCCTTTTAGATTATGATATGAATTGTTTGATTGGTCCAAGAAAATTTGTGACCATGGAAAATTCTTATATGTCATATTACATGTGTTATGAATTTGGGAGCTTGACTAATGATGGTTTTGGCATTTGTAGTTTTAGCTCATTCTAGTGATGGGGTTTTGAGCTTATTTGGTGCAAGATGAGTGGTTTTGGGCATGACCGACCTATATGGTCATATGTGAGTTTTTCAAAGAATCAATTGGTATTTTTTAAATTTTCTTGGTTGAAAGAAATGAGGAAAACCTACTTGGTGTGTGTTTGAATCAAGAGAAGGGTATAAAGTGCATGTTTGAGTTCAAATTTACACTAGTTGTGCAAGAGGGAAAAAGTGTGACCTATATGAGATTTGTGATGCAGAAGCATCAAGTGATAAGATGCAAGAAGGTCATATGACCATTAGAACATGTTAGTATAGGTGTGAGTGAATGAATGTTAAAGTTGAATATGTTGTAAAAGGGGAATGAGTACTTGTAAGAAAGTTGTAGGAGTAAATTTGACATAGTAAAGGAGTAATATTAAAAAACTAAAGCCATGTAATCATGTAATAGTTGTCTTATATGGATTACATGAGAGTATTAAGGAGATATCCACGTGATTTCTATGTAGAGGAAGTTGTTGAGTCTTCTTAGGAATGTGAATTGGCTTAGGAGTCAGTTTAGGTGCTTGTTAGAGTCTATTCTTAGCTAATGAATACCTATTTCATAGGTGATTCATGGAAATGAAGAGGGAAAAGGATTCTAGAGGTTGAATAATGTATAATGGTGTAGGTAATATGTTTTAAAAGATGAAAATTGACCATGTTGAAGAAAATCAGCTTGTTTTCAATGGACTGTGCACAAGAACCCTAGCAGGACAGCAAGATAGAAACCCTCCATAACGTTTTAAATGATGTAAAGTTCCTAAATATTAGCATGGAAATATTCTACAGGTGATGTAGATCACAGCGGTAATTTTTATATGTTTTGAAAATGCATAATTTGAGTTTTATAGCAAATTGAAGGCTCTCTGGCCTGATCTAGGGAAAAATAACATAACTTTTTACCGCATGGATGAAATTGCTTGAAAATTTCAGGATACCTCTATAATTACATGATATAACTACTATCCAAATTTCAAGGATAATGGATTTGTATCGCTCAAGATATACGTGACTGTTTTTTTTTTGAGTTATGACAAGGAATACACAGTGTACAGTGGAGAGAGGAATGAAAGTGCATGAACAGTCATAACATGGAATCAAGCCACTAAATTTTGTACCAATCATCTTGATGAAATTTCTGAAGTGGATCCATCAAGCTATAGGTGAGATCAAAGTCCTAAGTGCCTACTGTCATAGCTAGGGTCAGAATAGGCCTGATTTTTGTATGCTACAGCCATAAAGGAGGTGATAAAGGAAAAACCTAGATCTAGGACAATATATGGAGCTCATGAATACCTCAAACATTGTGAAGGGAGGTCTGTTGAGTTGTGGGTATGCCCTGGGAACCAAATGATTGAGTATTAAGAGTTTGAATTGGATGTTTTTAGACTAAGTTCAGTCTTGAGGGCAGAGTATTGAGACTACACACTAGTAGAGAGATACTTGAGCATTCGTAAAGGAAATTGAAACATTGGTTTGTTTCCTTGGTCATGTTCAATCAAGAAGAGAAGAACTTGTGACTATATTGAAGAAAAGCTCCATTTGCAAGCAAAGGTGTATGGTAAAAGAACTCAAGAAGGTATGAGTACTTGAGATTTTATGAACAGATTTTGTAGCTTGGGACAGTCATAGAAGTTCTTTACATCTATTAAATATTGTTTCAGTGATCACAAGGTGATCACCTTTGCTCATCAAAGTTAACCCTCCTTCAGTTGTTTTCTTCAAGAATTAGTTGGTACTAGGTCTCATTAGATTTCAAGGTGAAAAGGAATACAACAGATGATGTTGCATGAACATAAATTAATGATCCTCTAGCAGGGGTGGATGGAGTAATAGAGTAGGTTCAAGCTCTTGAGTATTGTAGGGAGTTGACAGTTATTGATAGATCTAAATGACCCCTGCATCATTTTTGGTATTAGAGTAGGATAAGAGATCAAAGGACAGCCATAACAGGAAACAAAAGGTAGATCCAATACCAAGGAGTTCAAGGTAACAAACACATGTTTTCAAGCTATTTATTTCTATAATTTTCAGATAACTCCATATTGTAAAGTTTTTGGCTGAATTAGTCATGGAGGTAGGAGCAGTGTGTGAATTGGTTAAGTTCCTAAGCTATCAAAAGGAACACGAAAAGAAGGAGAAAAAGAGGAAAGAGGAGAAGATGACAGGAAGATTGGCACTTCAAAAAGAAATAGATGAAGTGAAGAGAGATTTGCAGAAAGTGACCACCATGTGGTTACAGTTGCAGGAAGAAGAGAGCCATCAGAAGAAGAGTGGCCTAGTATTGAGAGGGAAGATGAAATGGCCTGTGAGGTCATTGGTGAAAAGAGATAGAAGGCTCAGAAAGGATGCCTTGAGGAAGAAAGAAGAGTTTCCAAATGAGCAACAAGAAGAGGTGAAAGAAGTTCTCATTGTAGAGAGTAAGAAAGAAGAAAAAGTGCCAGAACAAGCACTTAAGGAAGGAAAGGATAATGAGAGGAAGGTGCTAAGGAAAGGAGCACTCATGGAGACACTACGGTATCTTGTTTTTATATCTAAGCTTGTGTTTATGTTTGCAGGTATGAAGAACTTGTTGATGCAGTTTAATATTACGAGCTTGAGAAATATGAAGGATGGTGTAAGCCAAGCTCCCATGAAGAGAAATGAACAAGACAACTGCAAGGACCAGCTTGAAGAGGGATATGAAAAGAATGAATACTTCCATGATGACAAGGGAAGCATGACAAAGAACATGGAGTATTATGATGCATTGGATAGCATCCCAAGTGAAGAAGAAGTCCAGGAAGAGAGTAAAGCCAGACAAGAAGCCATTAAGGAGGATATAGGAAAGCTAAAAGCCATTGAACAAGTATGATGACTGAATATGATAATCAGATTTATGAGAGTGATGTTTATGACATTAAAGAAGACCTAGAGCAAGATAATGATAAGATGTTAACACAAGAAGATGTGTGTGAACATGCAATGCCTAGAAGGCTCAAGGAAATAGAGAATGAAGATAAATCAGCAGGTCATCAGAAGTATATGCTACCCAAAGAGATCAAGCATAGTTATGTGATGCCTAAATGGCTTGAGAAAACTAAGGACAAAGAGGAGAAGGTAGAGTCCAAGGAAGAGACCATCAAACTGGAGCTCAGTCACGAAGAACCAAGGCAAGGTATGGAGGAAAATTCAGTTTACAAGATAAAATCAGTTCAGTATGCAGGTGCACAAGAGAGTAGAAATGAGTACAAACACAGTATAACTCATGAATGGAGAAGAAAACATGAAAAACAAATGGTGTATCAACCTAAGGTCATCAAGAACAAGGTATGGCAAGCTAAGAGCTTCAAGGAGCAGTAGTACAAAGTCATCAAACATGAAGTAATGGAAAGTGGAAGGTCCTCGAAAGATGGTGAAGCAAGAGCTGAGTACAGTCAGGGAAGTCAGAGTTTAGAGAAGGATGAAGACAAAACATGTCCTATATATGATGAAGATGAAAGAGAAGTTGATGGAGCTGACTTGGAAGAAGAAATGAAGATACTAGAAGAGTTGATAAAGAGAATGAAAACAAAAACAAAAATAAATGGAGGAAAAAATCACCCTGTAGACATTCAAGAGGCTTCATGGCGTCAACCCTTTACTTCTAATGGTGTTGTTAATATTGTGAATGCAGGTTTGGTAGACAAAGAGATGAATCAAGTGTATGATTCAATGAGAAATTTCATGAGACAAGAGGAACAAGAAATAGAAGACACATGTGATGATGAAATTGAGGCATTTAAAGGAAGAGAAGCACCAAAGTATGATTTTGAATACATAACCATGGAACAGCTGAAAGAAGAACTAAAAGCATTAGAGGAAGTCATATATCAAGAAAAGGATACTCATGTAGATAGAGATAAAGATAAGACAAGTGAAGAGGTGGTAGAAGAGAATCAAATTTCAGTTGAGGAGGCATATGAACCTTCAAAACAGGTTGAGGAGGTAGATTTTTGCATTGTAGACCTTCACTTCATTCCTAAGGTGAAGCAAGCTTATCAAAACGCCAAAAATGAAAGAGAAAGAGTATTATTGATAGAGCAGGTGGAGAAAACTATCAAGTCTTATGAGAACATTCTTAACAATGATCAAGGAGCTGTAGCTACATGCTGTTATGAACACAAACCAGAGTTAACATACTTAATGAAGGAGATAGAAGACCTACAAGAAGTAGAATTAAAGAAAAAGACCATGAAGAGGAAGATGAAGAAAGGAGAAAAAAAAAAGAGTAGAATTGAGGAGAGGAAATGCAAGAGGAGATGGAGGAGACAAACTATACCAGTAAATGCAATAAGGATGAATTGGAAGACAAGAAAGAAGAGGAACCATTTGAGCAGGAGCTCAAATTCTTCTCTCAAGGGCACTCTGATGCAGGAGCATCAAGTGATAAGATGCAAGAAGGTCATATGACCATTAGAACATGTTAGTATAGGTGTGAGTGAATGAATGTTAAAGTTGAATATGTTGTAAAAGGGGAATGAGTACTTGTAAGAGAGTTGTAGGAGTAAATTTGACATAGTAAAGGAGTAATATTGGAAAAATAAAGCCATGTAATCATGTAATAGTTGTCTTATATGGATTACATGATACTATTAAGGAGATATCCATGTGATTTCTGTGTAGAGGAAGTTGTTGAGTCTTCTTAGGAGTGTGAATTGGCTTAGGAGTTAGTTTAGGTGCTTGTTAGAGTCTATTCTTAGCTAATGAATACCTATTTCATAGGTGATTCATGGAAATGAAGAGGGACAGGGATTCTAGAGGTTGAATAATGTATAATGGTGCGGGTAATATGTTTTAAAAGATGAAAATTGACCATGTTGAAGAAAATCAGCTTGTTTTCAATGGACTGTGCGCAAGAACCCTGGCAAGACAGCAAGATAGAAACCCTCCATAACATTTAAATGATGTAAAGTTCCTGAATATTAGCATGGAAATATTCTACAGGTGATGTAGATCACAATGGTAATTTTTATATGTTTTGAAAATGCATAATTTGAGTTTTATAGCAAATTGAAGGCTCTCTGGCCCGATCTAGGGAAAAATAGCATAACTTTTTACTGCATGGATGAAATTGCTTGAAAATTTCAGGATACCTCTGTAATTACATGATATAACTACTGTCCAAATTTCAAGGATAATGGATTTTTATCACTCAATATATACGTGACTACTTTTTTTTTTTTGAGTTATGACAAGGAATACACAGTGTATAGTGGAGAGAGGAATGAAAGTGCATGAATGGTCATAACGTGGAATCAAGCCACTAAATTTTGTATCAATAATCTTGATGAAATTTATGAAGTGGATCCATCAAGCTACAGGTGAGATCAAAGTCCTAAGTGCCTACTGTCATAGCTAGGGTCAGAATAGGCCTGATTTTTGTATGCTACAGCCATAAAGGAGGTGATAAAGGAAAAACCTAGATCTAGGACAGTATATGGAGCTCATGAATACCTCAAACATTGTGAAGGGAGGTCTGTTGAGTTGTGGGTATGCCCTGGGAACCAACTGATTGAGTATTAAGAGTTTGAATTGGATGTTTTTAGACTAAGTTCAGTCTTGAGGGCAGAGTATTGAGACTGCACACTAGTAGAGAGATGCTTGAGCATTCGTAAAGGAACTTGAAACATTGGTTTGTTTCCTTGGTCATGTTCAATCAAGAAGAGAAGAACTTGTGACTATATTGAAGAAAAGCTCCATTTGCAAGCAAAGGTGTATGGTAAAAGAACTCAAGAAGGTATGAATACTTGAGATTTTATGAAAGGATTTTGTAGCTTGGGACAGTCATAGAAGTTCTTTACATCTATTAAATATTGTTTCAGTGATCACAAGGTGATCACCTTTGCTCATCAAAGTTAACCCTCCTTCAGTTGTTTTCTTCAAGAATTAGTTGGTACTAGGTCTCATTAGATTTCAAGGTGAAAAGGAATACAACAGATGAGGTTGCATGAACATAAATTAATGATCCTCTAGCAGGGGTGGATGGAGTAATAGAGTAGGTTCAAGCTCTTGAGTATTGTAGGGAGTTGACAGTGATTGATAGATCTAAATGACCCCTGAATCAATTTGTTTCTAAATAAAAAGGAATGATTTAAGATATAATTGATTGTATGATAGGTTAAATAATGTTTGGAAGAATGTGTGCAAGAGGTTGAAGTAAAGATAAGTGAAGAAAGTGAGAGATAGAGCGAGTTGGAGAAGCTATGGTTTAAATAAGGGTTTGAAGGTGTACAAGCTGAATAAGTGATCTTATTCAGTTGTGGTAGCAACAAGACATCATATATTTTATTCAAGTGTGTTTGAGTGGGTGCTTGATCATCTTATAGGGTTATAGCCTCCTTGTAGTGTTGGTGCTTCACTAAACTAGGGTTTAGTGCTCCTTGTAGGGTTGGTGCTCTTTTTGAAGTTGGTGATTTAATAATTTTTTATTTGAGTAATATAATAAGAATTTTAGTGAGTTTTATTCCCCTTAATGTTTTCCCACTTATATATTGTGTTATGTTGTTGTCTCTCTTATTCATGGTTATTTAAATACATGTTATTTGATGTTGTGCACACATTAATGGATAGTTAAATTGTTTTTGGTTTAAGTCAGAGATCTGAAATTGAATTAAGTTTGTATGGATTGATTCATCCCCCTCTCAATTCATTTTTATTCCAAATTTTTTTATTAGAGAAGGTCCTTTTGGAAAAGTTTTATCACTTGAAAGGAGATCCTTTGAAGAACAAAATGGTGAGTCAACATAGTGGTTCTTCTACCAGAAAAGAACCATTGTTTGATGTTGTGAATTATGATTTTTGGAGGTTGAGGATGAAGACTCATATCATGTCCCTATGGTTTGATGGTTTTTAGGCTATGGAGGATGGTTATACTATTCCTTCTACTCCACCAACTAGTAATGCAGACAAGAAGCCTTGTAGTGACAATTAAAAGGATTTTAATGCTATACCGTGTGGTCTAGGATAATCTGAGATGGGAAAGGTAATGCATTGCATATCAGCCTTACAAAATATAATCCACCATATCAGCCTTACATAATATAATCCACCATATCAGCCTTACATCATAAGTACATTTTAAACAATTGATTTCACTTCCAATAAAAGGACAGAATATAATCCACCATATCAGCCTTACAAAATAGAGTCTAATTGATCCTATCGATTATCCTTAGGCAAACAACATATCATAACGTCCCATTGTTCCCAATTTTTCATAGAAGAAAAAAACATTTATATTTACTTCAAGCCAAAGGAAGAGTTTAAATTATGGTGTAGACACTAAAATTAGGTCACACTCCCCCTTCATCCCTCAACATATAAGCCCCCCTTTATTACATCTACCTAGCCATGACCCCCTTAACCCCACTAATATTAATTTAATTAATTTAATTAAATTAATGCTTTATCCTCACTATATTTATTATTTAAATATCTTATTTAAATAATATCTACACAAACACTTCACTTAGACACCTCACCAAGCTAACTCAACCTAAGACCTATTCTTAACAAGTTATCATAACTAACTAAGACTTACCCAAACCTTAAAAATCAATGCCTACACTCACTCTAACCACATTCCCTCATGCTCACAAGAAGCTCCCAGTTAAATCCATGGGATAACGACACAAGATTTGATGAAATCAGGAGGATCTCACTACGTTTAGTAAACCTAGGAAATCCCACCTTGACCGACGTCAGTTACCCCTAACCATCACCGGTTAAGCTAGACCGCCATCGGTTACCCCTTTTAACCCCAAAACAACCTTATTCTCAAGTTTGGAAATTTGAAGTTAGCAGCAAGTTGGCAAAACATTGTGAGAAAGTTGACAAGCAAGAACGAAATCTCAGAGAGATAACACATTTTCAGAGAGCCAATTCCAGCAAGAAATGACACCCAAGGAAGGAGATTGAGGATCTTCTCCTGCACAGCCTTCCTAGCCACATTCTGATCTATCCAAGAAAAAGAGGAGTGTGCATGCAGCCCATGCAGAAGATTTTCTTTGGTTGGTGATCACTTGTAACCTTCAAACCCATCATTAGCACCTCCATCCTTCATCAACCTCATCCAGACCAAGGGAACTAGTTGTGCCCCTATTGGGCCTAGTATCACCCCTAGTCTCCACAGTGCTCTAGTGGATCCTAGCCATACATATGGCTCTGGGGGCATGTTCTGTGTAATACCAAACTACTGTGATACATGTTCTTCCTAAAATAACTCGATCACTGTAGGAAACCGATCCTCCAAACACATCATACGATGAATATATCATATCTCTACCCCATCCTCCATAGGCTCAATATGGCATCTAGCCCCATACAATCCAACATAATTAGTTATGATCAAATAGTTTCTTTAGATCTGTAAAATTTAGATCTAATTCTATTAAAAGTGTTGTTTTTATCGATAAATATGTATCTAATGCTATGGTACATTATATATTATAATGAGGTTTGTTTTATAGGTTTAGGAAAATAATGACATCTAACTATTTCTATCTTGACAAAACCCATATCCTGAATGAAACCAACTACAACATTTGGGTCGAAATAGAATTTATGGCGAGGAAACTCTAGATGATTGTTTCTAGATCTGAGGTTGCTCCCATCGGTCTTCAAGAAATTCTAGATAACATGAATGCATTCTTGTAATGAATGTAAGATGTTCTTTCTATGTAATGTGAACGATGAGTACCTTCTACACATTGGTAATATCGAACATCTGAAAGAGGTATGGACACAACTAGAATCTATGCATAAAGGATACTTGGTATATCAAGGATGGTAATGAGAGTATAATAGCTGAAGGAATTCAAAGAAATGATCTATATATTTTTTATTATTTCTCTTCTGTATCTTTTTTTATATCTCAGAGTTTGAATAATTCAAAACTATGATATGAAAGGTTAGGACATGTTAATTATCGAAGCTTATATGAAATGTCTAGATATAATCTAGTGAAAAGTTTACATGTGTAGTCTTTTTCTCTTAAAGTTACTTTATTAAATGCTTCTAAATGATGGTTTTGATTCTAATTTAGTAAATGGTCATGATGATTTTTTGATGCTATAGATGTTTTTGAAACTCTTATCTTCCTAGATAAGAAATTAAATTGGTCTCAATCTATGTTAGAAAGTTCAAATCCTATAAACTTTAGGAAAATGACCAGAAGCCATCATATGTACCATGCATTAATTACCTTGTATGAACTTGAGCCACGAAGTATTATAGGGTCTAGGTGGATATACAAAGTAAAATATAATGCTGAGGGTAGTATTAACAAACATAAAGCTAGACTTGTTGCTAGAGGTTTCACTCAGAAACCTGGTATTGATTATATTGAGACATTTCCTGTAGCTAAAATGAGTACTATTAGGGCCTTATTTTTTATTACCACTCAATTTAGGTGGGAAATATGCTTAATGGATAAGAAAAATACTTTTTTGAATTGTGATTTAAAAGAAGAACTTTACATATTTCAACCTAAAGTATTTGAATAAACTGGTAAAGAAAACTAGGTTTATAAGTTGAGAAATCCTTGTATGGTTTAAAACAAGCTCTTAGAGCTTGGTATGCGAAAATTATTTCCTTCTTTAGAACGTTAGGATTTGTTAATTGTTCTTCTAACAATGATATATTCATTAAGTAATAAGGCTCGCATATTATCATTATATGTGTATATGTTGATGATTTTCTTATGTTTGGTGAAAATTATGATTTAATTCATAGGACGAAAGAGAAATTGAAGCAGTACTTTGAAATGAATAATTTAGGTCTCTCACATCATGTTATTTTTATGACTATATGTCATTCTATTGTTAATTTTTAAAACACAATATGTAACCATTGTATTGAAAAAGTTTCTTATGATTGATTGTAAACCGTTTTCTACTTCAATGGAAGTTGGAATAAATATTGATCCTAAATCTGCATATGAAAAAGGTTGACCATATTTTATATACATTGTTAGTTGATAGTTTGATTTATCTAACTATAACTATATCCCATATTTCTTATTCAGTAAGAATTAGTTCAAGGTTTATATAGGAGCCTTTTTTAGAGATCATTGGAATCTTGTAAAAATAATTTGTAGATATTTGAAAGGAACAATCAATTATAGGTTGCATTATAATAAGAATAAAAATGTTATCTTATATGGATTTTGTGATTCTAACCATACTGATGTTGTGTTATAAAATATACTAGATATGTGTTCAAGTTTTTTGGTGTAGGAACCATTACTTGGAACTGTAAATATAATCAACAACCTCCATTTCTTCTACTGAGGAAGAAAAACACAATGGAAGAAGTAAAAAAGCCATGTGGCTGCAACGGCTATTGGTAGAGATACATATGGAAGTTAAAGGAAGTATTTCTCTTTTATGTGGTGGTCAGAGTTGTATTACTCTTGATTAAGAATCCAGTTCAACATCAGAGGATGAAGAACATTGAGATACATATATGCTTCACCCGTGAGAAGGTGTAAAGTGATGAGATAAATCTCAAGTTCATGTTGACTGAAGAGCAGGTTGCTGACATCTTCATAAAGTCCCTGAGTGCTACAAAGTTTTGTCACTTTCGTAAAAAACTTGGATTGTCAGAGTTGCCATTGAGAGGGAGTGTGCATGATAATGTCACCTCCTAATGGAACTTGGTTTTTGTAAAAATACCTTCAGACATATATAAAAGACCTTCATGCAAGTGTAAATAAAGACCTTCGAGCAAGTGTAAAAAGACCTTTGGGTATGTATACCTCCTCGGCTTCTTTTTTAGAAATAATTGTAGAAAGATCTTAAAGGTGGTCTTCAGTAAAATCTTTGGTGTTATTGAGTTTACTGGTAAACATCCAGTACAAGAATATTGTTAAGGAGGTCCTTGGTTGTAAAATATTCCTATATGATTGGGTTCAATAACCTTTTATGAGAACCTGTGAGAACATGTAAAACTCACAAATCATACTTAGCCACTGATCATGGGATGATCTTTGGGATTCTAAATCCTTTTGTACCAAAAGGTAATTTGAGTATGATGAAGGTGTTATAATTCCTTCAGTCGATATGCTAGCCTAAAACATTTATGGTTTAAGGATTGTAAATCATGTAGTGTACCACAAATAGGTAATCTATTGGCATATGTTATGTTATCCCACTTAACATTAAGGGGGAGTGTTAGAATATAACGATTAAGTGGTCTGGCTAACCCTTAATGTATATGAGTCCATCACTAATATATAGGTTAATATTTAATAATATGAAATATTTATATTTCTATTATTAAATATGCTAACCTGGGTATATACTTCACGTTAAATATTTAATATCATGAAATGATTATATTTCTAATATTAAATATTATAAACCTAGGTGTATGTGTCAACCATTTTATGTTGAAAAGGTGGGTCGGTAGACATACCTGATCACCTTATCTAAAAAGTACTTTAGGTCCTCATTTGATATATTCAAGAAATATATCAAAGTTGTGCAAATCAAGTGATTTAGTTTTACCCTTAGTAAATAGGATTTCAAAGGGGGAGGTGACCTTATTGGATGTAAAATAAGTTCTCTAAAGTAAAAGGTTATTTTCAAAGTGATTTTTTCCCTATTGGGGTTTTCCATTATAAATATTGTGTTACCTGTGTTATTTATTTCTTGTAAGTATTTATTTATTTACTTATGTTATGATGTAATCTTTATTTATATATTTATTATAACATTATGTAATATGTAAGTTGATTAAATCCATATTTATTAGAATCCTCAAATTATAACAGTTGTTTGGCTTTGTTTTTGGGAAAGGTATAAAACAAAGAGACTGGCATCAGTCTTATATGACCGATGACAATTTAGTGATGACCAATGATGGTTACTATGGATTTTCAATAACTCAATACTTTATGGTTTAGGGATTCGTTTGAGACTGATTCAGGGATTGTGAGGAGTGGGTGTAAGTCTAGGGAGGTGATGGAAATACTCAGAGACGTCTAACGATTAGGTATGGGTGATTTTACAGTGTGGGTGAGTGAATGATCGAACTTGTATGGAGATAAATGGTGGGGAAATGGGAGTTCAAGCAGAAAATAATAACAAAAGTAACAAAGCCTACTAGAATGAAAATAGAAGAATGTTGGCTAACAGGATACTTACTATGATGTAGATTTGATGGATGGATGGAGGTGACAGTTGATCAGAGGAATGGTGTTTGGTGTCATGGCAGTGCTTTCTGGAATGCTACTATGGGTGAAATGCTCCTAGATCTTCCTGTTGATGGTTCTGGATGCTTGGATACACGAAAATAAGTTCATTTTGTTTGCATGCAACCTTGAGCTCGTTCTCATCTGGTCTCAAATGTACCAACCCCTTAAAAAAGGTTGCTAAGGTCAATAAATGGTAACCGACAATGGTTCCATATTGACTAGGGTCGGTTTAGGTTTGACCGGCTTCGATTAAGGTAAGATTCCCTAGGTTTACTAAAATGGGTAGATGTTTCTAATTTCTTGGGCCAAGTTGGTTTGTCTCCATGGATCAAAATAGAAGCTTCCATCGTTATGAGTGGGAATGTGGTTAGAGAAATCTTAGGCATTGATTTTAGGGTTAGACCAAATCTTAGCTCATAAGGGAAAGCAATACTTAGTTATTGTTAGTTATGGAAACATGCCAAGAATAGGTCTACGGTGAGGTGGAAATTAGGTCAATTAAGGTAATAAAATAATGGATATTGTGAGGATGGGTATTTAATTTAATTAAAATAATTAAATTAATATTAATGTGGGGTGAAAGGGGCCATGGTTAGGTACCCATTTTCAAGTTGGTTATCTGATCAGGGGCTAAGGGGAATGTAACCAAATTTAGGTGTCTATACTATTAAAGGACCAAATTCAATAAATCTTGATCATCAAATGACACAATAAGATTTTCTTTTAGTATTTAAAAAAGAGATCCAACGTCACTGAGGTAGAAGCCATCCTGAATCTAATCGTACAGTTGGAGTTACATCTTCACGTAGTAGTGTAGAGTCTCCAAAACTTTTTTCATAAGGAGATAATTGAGCTAGATCAATATTTCTAGGCCGTGTAGTGAAGAACCTACCCTACAGAGGTGGACTGGCTCATATATTGGGCTTCTTTGCAAAATCTCTAAGTGGTGTTTCATAAGCCACATTTTGAATTTTGAGGCAGAGAGGATTTTTGAGTCCTTCCATGACTAGCATAGAGTCCCTTGGTGAGTCGACAATAATTGTAGATTTTTTTTTTCTACGAGGCTCTTTTACCAGCCACTATATTTTGTTGCCTCAATGCTAGTTATTTTTTTAAGCCCAAATTTGACTAAGTATGGAGCTTAATGAGGAATGTGTCCATGTGTCCCTTTAGCACACTCGGGGCATAATGCAGAGAAAGGAATGTTCTCAAGCTTGCACCGCACCGTCCGCATGTATTAGACATGATAAAATTACCTAGGTAGATAAAAAATTCAAAGATACAATAAAAATGCATAGGTTCTCCATGTGTTTCCCGAGGGTAATTTCAAATAAAGAGAGAAAAGGAACATTGTCAAACTTGTGCAAGACCATCCATGCATCACCTAGGCACAAGTTTGGACTCGGAATAAGTGTGTGACCTCCACGTGGTAGGGAAGAATCATCACCAACTAAAGAAGTGTAAGGCTTGGGAGTTGGATGAATTAAAGGTGATCATAAATATCACAGACAAGCAGTTGAGATCTTCCCAAAAAAATGAAATATTTTGTAGGAAAATTGAATGCTAGTGGTGGAAGATATGATTATGGACATTGAAATGAGAGCCAAGGGTGTTTATAAAGGAATTTTCCAATTTAGAAACAAGGAGCGAGGGGGAAGAGGAAAAAAAAAAGACACCAAGACTATGAAAGATAATTTAAGGCATATTTATTGTGTTTACTAGCCTTAGCAAGCCTCTATTATAGAAGAAAGTTGTAGTATGTTCTGTATTGATGTTATGTATTATTTTCTCTATGAATTAAGGGCTCTTGCTCTATGCATTTTAGCTCTCAATAGTCTACATCCTTCACCAGTTATTGTTGGTAGTTTTTTAGATATATGTTGAATATCTATCATTTTATATACCATTGGGTTTTCTATACGCATCTATCATTTACATATAATTATGTTTTGTGCCTTCTCTGCCTTTGATAATTCAATATAATTCAAAAATATTAGACCATGCTAAATTCTCTTCGACTATTCTAACAGTTTTTCTGAATCTATCTTTGTGCCTTTTAAAATAAGTATAGGTGTATCACCTCAGTTAGTTTTTCACTTTTATTTTATTTTTCTCTAACCCTTACCTCACACCAACATAGAAGATCCAGCTTCTATAAAACCTGGAGGTTATCTTAAGGGACACATCCCACATCCCTATGGTATCCCACGACTTTGATGGTTCATCCGCAAAGATAATCGTCAATATTTACCTATTGGGTTAACTAATTCCCCTACAACCGTCATGAATTTGATGAATAACATCTTTCAAGAATACTTGGACAAGTTTTTTCTTATATTCTTAGAAAATATTCTCATCTATTCATGAAGCTTGGAGGAGCACAATGAGCATTTAAATATTGTACTTGAAGTGTTAAAAAAGAGAAAATTTTACGGAAAACTATCCAAGTGTTCTTTTTATGAAACTAACATACAATACTTGGGATAAATAATAAATAAATATGGAATCTTTGTTGATCCCCCAAAGATATCACTGATAATTTATTGGCCAACACCTAAGAATGTACATGAAGTTATAAGCTTCATGGAGCTTGCTTGTTACTATAGAAAATTTGTAAAAGATTTCTCAAGGGTTTCTTCCCCAATAACTTCATTGTAAAAGAAAGATAAAAAGTTAATTTGGAGTAAGAAATGCAAGGCTTCATTTAAAACATTGAAATAACAACTAGCTTCGAGCCCTATTTTTATTGTCCCTGATCTAAACGAGATTATTACGGTGGTAATGGATGCTTCTGGGGAAGGATTAGGGGGTATATTACTACAAAATGATCATGTGATAGCATAGGAAAGCAAGAAGCTTAAAATGCATGAGAAAAATTATGCTCCTCATGATTTAGAACTTGTTGCCATAGTACCTGCGCTACAAGTGTGGATATATTACCTCTTAGGGAAACCCTTCGAATTGAAAATTGATCATCTTGGGTTGAATTTTATCTTCACTCAACCTAACTAGAATGCGAGACAATGAAGATGGTTGGAGTTCTTATATCAATATTATTTTGACATCAGATACATAAAGGGAAAAGAAAATAGAGTGATAGATGCACTAAGTTGTAGAAAATATATTTTTGCACTTGTGACTTTGAGAAATCAATTTACGGATGAGGTCAAAAATACCTTAATGTTTGATCCGTACTTTTAGTAGGAAAAAAATGCTTACTAAAAATCCAAAGGATGTGAGATACAAAGGATTTTGGTTAGAAAATGAAGTAATTTTGAGGTATGAGGATAGAGTGTACATGCCACTAAGAAATGAGTTAAGGAAGAAAGTGACCACTGAATTTCACAATACACCTTACTCTAGACATACCAGGGTGAAAAAATTCTAAATAATGTTAAACAAAAATATTTTTCGAAAGGGATGAAGAGAGATATCTTTAATTACGTGTCTCATTTCCTAGAATGCCAACATGTGAAAGTTGAGGATATGCACTTGACTTGTTTTTTGTACCCTCATAGCATACCATAATTTAAATGGTAGGTTATAAGTATGGAATTTTTTCAAGGACTTCATGTGTCAAGAAATAATCACGATGTTATTTTGATTGTAGTTAATAAACTAACTAAAGTAGCTCATTTAATTGATATAAATCTGATAGATGACTCCCATTTTCTTGTAAAAAGGTTTGTTCAAGAAATTCTTAGATTACAAGGTGTTCCTGAATTTATAATCTTAGATAGTGACCCACGAATGACTTCACGATTCTGGTAAACTCTTGATGCATCCTTGGGACCAAAGATGAACTTTAGCTTTACTTATATTCTAGAAACGGATGTAAAAAATGAAAGAGTGAATCAGGTTCTTAAAGATATGCATAGAATGTACTGCATGGATCAGCAGTACAAATAGGAATAATGTATTCCTTTGGTTGAATTTGCATACAATAATACTTACCATTCTTCTCTAAAAATGGCACCTTTCGAGGTTTTGTATGTACGAAGGTGCAGTAACCCTGTCAGTTGAGATAACATTAAGGATAGAGAAGTAATTGGGCCTGAGATGATTTCTAAAATGGAACAACATGTAAAGTTAATCCAAGAAAGGTTAAAAGAGGTTGTTGATAGAAATAAAATTTATGTAGGCTTGAAAAGGGTCAAAAGGAAATTTGAACTTGGTGATAATTTTTTTCTAAGAGTCAAGCCTAAAAATAGCTTGATTACTTTTGATAAGTCGTCCAAGTTGTCACCTCGTTATGTAGACATCTTTGAGGTTGTTAAAATGGTCAATCTTATGGCCTACTGACTTGCGTTTCCTCCCTCATTGGAACATATGCATGATGTTTTTATATTTCTTTACTTAATAAATATGTTTCAAATTTATCACATGTTTTAAACTAGAATTTCTTATAGGTCCAAGACCCAGGGGTAATCATGGTGGAACCAATTAGAGTGTTGGAAACCCACAAGTTACACTTGCGTAATCATGAAATTGGACAATGTAAGGTCCAATTGGATCACTTTAATGAAACCTGGGAAAACTTGGAGGACATGAAAGCTATTTTTTCTCACTTGTTTTAGTCGAAATATTTCATTTATTTTCCAAAAAATTGAATCATTACAACTTACAATTGATTATTGACTTTTTGTTTTGAGAAAAATACCTTTATCGAGTATTATTATAGCTATTGATGTTGTTATACCATTCAAAAACTGAATTTTTGGATTAAATTTTGTTTGTTGTTAAGGAATCTTATGGTTAAATAATTTTTTTTATCAAACATGTTTGCTGGATAAGCTGATTGGAATTAAGACAATCATCAAGACGATGATACTTTAGAGAGGAAAAAATTAATACCTCTACCATGCTTTCATATGTACTTTCCCATTGTGAAATGGATTACAACGTTGATATGTGATTTTCCTTGAGTTGTTGCTCTATAGAACTAAATAAATTATGTTGTTAGATTAATGTTTATCTCAGTTCAGATTTGTGTGATTAATCATCCATTAGCTACAAGGTACTCTTGAATTGTAATGTTATTTAATTGATTTGTGAAATAAAATAGACTTTTATAAATTATGAAAAGTTTGATTTATATTCTTGGAACCATTGGGTAAGCTCGTAATTAGCAGAATTATCCTAATTTAATGATAACTGATTATCATTATTATTGAGAATCGATTAAGAAAATACCTTGGATTAGTTTCATTCATCTAGGGCATTCCCTTAATATGATCTACAATTTTGATTAATGTAAGATATTGCAGTTGTTCATTTGTTTATGGATTATCAATTCATACTAATTGGTCTTGGTGACTTGTTCTAATTTTCCTATGATTTAGTCCCATAGTGAGGGATGGCAAGTGTCAAGAGCTGGCTCAAATAGCACTACTCCATTTAAAAAAACATTTCCAACTGGTAAGGTTCAATTGTGGCAGTTATTAAGCCTTTTCTATGACTATTGTTTTGTTAACATTCGAATTTATATGGCATAACCTAAGACATAAGGCATGTGATTTATATTGGTTTCTTGGGAACCTAACCTAAATTAATTTATGCTAAGTTTGATCCAATCCCTAAGTTATGAAGATAAGGAAAGAGGACTTAGACCCTAACTCAATGTTTAACCAATTGGCATTTGGAAGGGGATGCATGGTCAATGGTAGGTTAGTGGTTTACGTCACCCTTGCATGTACTAGATATTGATTTAAATGCCATTTAAGGAAGACACTGCCACTTCTTAGTGGTAAACTAAATTCAAATTTGGTGGGTTTCTAAAAACAAATCTAACATGTTTGTTTGGTTGGCTAAATAGTTAAAATATAACCTAGAAGATGTTAGAGGAAGTTGGTGGGTTGGTGTGATGAACAAACCATCCTGGAAAGCATTGATGATTTGGAAAAATATTCCAAACTGCTTAGGGGAAAACATGCTAGATTTGGCAAAGGTAGTATTATTTTTTGGATTACCATTTGGTCAGTTTAGTATCCTTCTCACTCTGCAAATGGAGGTTTTAGGTGTTTGAACTAGTTTTTAATTTTGGTTTGAATCTTTGCTACTTTGTTTCATAGAGAGACTATTTGGGAAGATTCCAGTGAAAAAGTGGAGAAAGTTCTAAGTAGGTTTACTAATTAGACTGTACAAACTATCATGGAGTTAGGAGAAGGATCCTGGGAGCTGGAGGAAGACTTCGGGAAGCTCTACTATGCATGATAGGCTCAATTCCCTTGCAAAAAAATTCTCTATCTAATTAGTTTTTAAAATAAATCTACTTATTATAGAAAGCATTTCAGGGTTCTAGATTTTTATTATTGCACAATAAATGGAATCCTTTACTTGGTAAGTAGTTGTTGGATTTGGTTTTGATCTTACAAATGTATACTTGTTTTATCATGGTTAAAATGTCTGTTTTTATCACATAACTATTTTGGATGTGTTTGAGTCAAAATCACCTTAGCTGTGGTGAAAGGAATGAGTGGGAGATACGAGTTGCATGTCCATATATATTAGTTTAAAGGATTTTTACAGTTTGTTATTGATCTCTATTTTTTATATAAGGTATGTAGAACACGTGTGTATATCTTTAAAGAAAATATGACCCCATGTTGTGCGTCTAGTTGGAACTCAATCACTCAGTTGGGTTATATTGGTATCGTTTAATGATATGGTCATCTATCTGGGTCTATGTTGTATTCTGTTTTGAATACTTAAACCTTTAATACATCTAATTATGGATTCAATGAGATTTTCTCTAGAGCACCCTTGTGTGGATGAGTTGTGATTCGAACCTAGTTGGGTAAGATTCATTCAATGGGTTTTGATCATTCTTGGATACTAGCCATTCGGTCTTACATCTTAGATCATTTGGGGATTAGGTAGTACCATGTTTGACGAAATGAGAATTTTTTTTCCTTCTCTTTCTTTGCATTTGTCCCTTCTCTGAGTGACTATTTTGTATCAGTCGTTTGATAGGATTGGATATTCTTTTGAGTTCCTCTTTGGAAAGGCTTGAGTTGTATTCTTATTCTCCTTCTCGAACCAGTAGAGTAGGTTGACCACTACATGTGTTTGGTGCATTCTTATGCAGATTTATTGGTCCTAATTGGTAGGGTACCACTATTCTAATGGTGTTGACTATTCCTTATCTCTTGCTTGGATATTATGAAGTGGGTTCATTAATTTCAACCTGTAACTATGACTATTTCAAACCAAGAAAGTTTAATGTCTACCTGGGGGTTATTATGAATCTTCATGTGAACTATTCGGATATTTAGGCGGACTTCTAGTGTGCTAACAGTATGATGAAATATTATATATTTTGGTATGTTTAAAATTTGATCACTATTTTTATTAATCTTAAATGATTATGTTGGAGCCTTGGCATGGACCAGCTAGATGGTTTATTAAAATTTCATTTGAGTGTTGATCAAACTAAACTCTTCTCAATACTTGATCATACGAAGATGATCAAGGATATCGTTTATTCGGTTGGAAGGTTTTTGATTGTGAGCCTTATCTACCTTAGTTGAGTCACTTTGTTTCTCAGTCTGAATGATGTATTTTGTTAAGTATGATTGTTTACTAGCCTTGTTTGAAATACTTATTTTGACTTAATATTATCTCATTGATGATTATATGTGTTGTATATTCCAATGACTTTCATCCACTGTAAATTAGTTGAAGCCAATTTTTTCTTGTTTAGATTTCTTGTTTGATATGTTAAGTTGGACTTGGGCCTTGAGAGTTTGTTGCTGTTATTTTTATACTTGTCTAAATCTTGTCTAATATTTAGATTATTGGATGGTTGGAATTGAATGCATTTTTTAATGTCATTGATTGGATTCAAGCAAAATGTTTTAATCATGTAGTATGGGCTATATGATTAAGGAATTTTAACTCTTGCTTGCCCATTTACTATTATGTATACTTGGCTTTGCAATATTGGTGTCATATTTCTTAAGTGAGAACATATATGTTTTTGGGTTACTTGTGTGAATATGGATGAATGCATAACCTGTTGTTGTTATACTTCTAGTTGATAGAAATTAGGATTTTTTTGGATTTTTATATGCTAACATTGAAGGGTATTGTGATACACTTGAGTATGGTACTTATGAAGTGTTCAAAAAGGAAAGTATATTTCTAAACCCTTAAATGATTTCTATTAATAAGCAATGATCCTTTTCAAATTTATTAGTTATAACATATGGTTATAAGGATTTAACTCATATCATGCTCAATTCAAATGAACTTATAGATGCTAACGCTCTTGCAGATAAATTTATTGGAAAAGGAAAATAGGGAGACTTATGGAAAGCTACATTTATTCTATTGATTAAATAAATGTAGTTTGATGAAAATATTATGTTTCATTTACTAAACTATTCTCGTGAATAAGGTTTTAAGGCCTAAGTCCAGATATGTAACCTATTGAAAGAACTTGAATTATTTCTTGTCTACTTGAATTGACATCTTAAACTGGAAATGATTGAAGTGGTTACCTGAATCATTCTCTCTTTACAGGATAAGTTGTGTGTGAATGATGTTCTCAATTTAAAGAGTTATTTCACTTGGAAAGTAAGCTTGTAGGGAATCAGATGATATGTATTTCTCTTATGAAGCAAGGAATATGATTGTTCATATTGAATATGAGGAAAAAGGGGATAGATACGATTCATTTCCTTTTTGAATTACTTGTATGGAATGGTTATTGGTTATTATAAATTTTAATTAATGAATTAGTTTGAATAAGAGAGTAATGAATAATTTGTATTTAAACAAGTTTAATGTTGTGGAAATTAAAGTTCTGATTGACTATGCTTAATTACATCATTATGAGACTATATTAATATGGTTTTTTTATTCGGAACAATATAAAACAAATGAAGGTGGCATGAATAAACTTAACGGGGTTTTGAACCTTAGAAATAATCACAAGAGTACTTAATATCATTGAGTACATATAGGAATATACCTTGTGAAAAGGAATCTAAGTGATTAAACTATAAGGCAATCTATCTATCCTAAATGAAGATTAAGTACAATAATGAAATGGAATTGTACTTAAGAAAAGATAGGAATGAAAAAATGGGGTTAGATGTATAACGTGAACTAACCTTTAAGGTATTAAGAAAAAAGTTCTTGTTGTTGCAATAATGAAGTCATGTGTTCTCTCCTCTACATAAGGATCTATCATTGTATCAACCTCATCCAGACCAAGGGAACTAGTTGTGCCCCTATTGGGCCTAGTATCACCCCTAGTCTCCACAGTGCTCTAGTGGATCCTAGCCATACATATGGCTCTGGGGGAATGTTTAGTGTAATACCAAACTACTGTGATACATGTTCTTCCTAAAATAACTTGATCACTGTAGGAAACCGATCCTCTAACCACATCATACAATGAATATATCATAGCTCTACCCCATCCTCCATAGGCTCAATATGGCCTCTGGCCCCATACAATCCAACATCGATATGTAGGTATTTGTGTCCATCCTCCTACTCCAAACATATACCCATATTTTAGAAAATATATTGTCTCGCCTACTTTGTAAGTGTTCCACCAAGTATCCTTAGTATCACAATGTGCTCATAAGCCCATACATGTAGCAATGTGGTGGCTCCTAGTATACCCCCATGATCCTCCTGCATGAGCCTCTATAGGTACCTATATAAATTTTCCAATACACATTATTCCCAAGCATATCTAGTCCCATCCTCTTCTATACGATGGTAAATATCGTGCATCTTATACAAGATGCCTACACCACCATCCACTGCCACTACAAAATAAATCACCACTGAAATTAACTTTTGTAATCATAGAATACATGACTGCAATATGATATCCAAGATGATATGGGTCTCATGCTGTACCCATGTCCCTATAAAATACAACCTAAATGCTCTAATATTTCATTATGTGTCCTCCATGAACATCACTTGAACTCTCTCAGCCACAATTGGCAATCGCAATATGTGATATACATCCTCCAGGGTCACAGTCATATCCCTGGTAGGAAACCAAAAAATACACGTGTCTACACACCATCGCTTGCATAATGCAGTAATCATTGGTATATTATGGCGTACATCCCCCATTCTCATTATGTGTCATAGGACGACACAATCTAGTATATCCCACTCATTATCTGATAAACCCGATCTCAACAATGTACTCAAATGATGACCACCATGAAATTTACCATGAATGAATATCTCTCTGCATAATACAAAATACCAACAAAAACTACATTAGAATCTCATAAACAAGTAAACATCACTATTCACAATACCAAAATACATCAAATATTACATTTATCACATTCTAAGCTAAAATGCAGGCCTTCTAGGTTGTTAGTGACCAAGAGCGAGACATGGGAGCCAAGAATAGGTCCTCAACACCTGTATCTAGGCATTGGCATCTTAAGGGATATTAGCACTTTCTTCACTCTTTTCTAAGTCAGAAACACCTAGAAATTCAAAACTTAATTTTTCTAAAAATTGACCAAAAAAAATCATTTCAACACATTTTTCAAAAATAACCATCATTATGCAGAAGCCCTAGTTGCTTTATGGGGGGCTAAGGGTTGTCAAATATTATAACATACAGAACTTAATTTTGGAAAGGGATTCACTTGAACATAATCAATCACCTAAATCAAATTTCTCCTCCTAGCTAGACTATCAAGGACTTTATTATGGGAATCTAGAAATATTTGTCAAAATTGCAGGAATATCATCATTAGGCATACTTATAGGGAGGGGAATAAGGTTGCGGATACCTTGGCCAATGTTGGCATCAATAATAATTTAACCATATGGGATAATGAAAATTACATCCCTAATGAGGTACATAATACCATTAATGTGGAGTAAAAATAATAATGACATGGAGTGGGCCTTAGCAGAGGTGAAAGATTACGCATGTGAGAATTATCTTCCTAATTATGATTAATTCCATTAAGCCTCACACAGGTGGCTGGATGTTTAAAAAATGGGATAGACATAAGGAAGAAATAGTGTCAAATGAGGGTTTTGAGCAGAAAATTTACATGATTAGCAGGGAGAAGAAGAAAATGGGGGGTGCACCGTGCTGATTAGAGCCATGCTGTGATCTTTCCTAGAAGAACAATGAGGAGATTTGGAACCTCTTACACAAGGGTGACATTTCAAATTTTATTGAACACATTCAGGGCCACCATCAAAATATTTTGGTTTATTTTACAATGGACTAGAAGGATAGAAAGGTCAAATATGGTGGCCACCGTGTTAGTATCAATGCAAAGATGATTGCTGAGGCTACAGGCCTTGAATTAGAGGGTTATCATTTTTTAGAAAAAGGATTGATAAGGTTTCCAAGGCTAAGAAATTATCTGATGAGGGAAAGGAGCTTGAATTTGTTTCTACGGGCATTAGGGTAAGTTTTATTCCCAAGCCTTATGATGAAGTGACCAATACTATGGTTAGGTATATTTCTCTGGAAGGGTGGTAAAAAACAGTCTTTTTTAAACACCTTGTCTTTCTACATCATTTTAGAAGGAAATTTATGGTCTGATTCCCACACTACATAGTAAATTCCCTTCAGTGCTCTATTCTAGACTTTTAGAAGCACTCTCGTGTTATCCCTCTCCACCATTGTAACATCCTCAATTTTATACATTAGAAAAAGTAATTCTTTTTTTTTTTGACAAATACTTCCTGGTTCTAAATACATAATTTAGAACTCACAAATCAAAACAACCATTCTCAAAATAGATAACCATATACAACTGTAATGACTCGGAGTACCTCCGATCTATTCATTCCATGACTCGGTAATCTACCGATCTATTCATGAGTATTAAGAGTTGGAGTTTTTATTTAACACATCACTCTTGTGGTTCTCTTCCCTAATCTGGGATTCAGAATGCTCTGTCCAAGGAACCTATCTGAATAATTGTTACCATTATTCATCGGCATCTCATCCCTTAGACTAGGTGACTTAGGACAACGCAATCAGCAGCTTACGATACTTTGGCCAAAGATTTGAAACATACTACTTATGTCTCGTATTCCTTGACGGCATACTCGTCAATCTGGAATATGTCCTTCACCCCATTCCTATGTTATGTAGAATGTCTTATACTGACTTCTGTCAGAATCTCCTGTCCCAAGTTATTCACTCAGGAACAAATTAGTAAGATGACAACGTTATAGGGATGCTCCCGAGGACTAGGGATACGCTGACATACTGGGTCAACCCTAGTTAATCCAGTGTGTCAAGATACCGCGAGTCTCCTAGGGCAGCCTTATAACGTGACCACATTCCTAATCAGTCCTAGAGTAACTTGTTCAAGTTTAAGGTGTAAATCTTAACGATCAATGCAAAGGGTGTCATCATAAGTCACCTGCATTGTTGTATCTTCGAGAAGATCCTAATCTTCTTGAAGGTACAACCCTGCAGTTGACTTGTGTTGTCAACCTTTAAATTTGCCTCGAAAAGATCTACTTATTAATAAGTGTTACACATGTTGAGTTAAAATTATACTAAAAGACGCTCCCTTAAGGGTAGTCTTTCCCAATCCCTGGGTTCCTCACCTTAGAATTACCTTTCTTAGTAAAACCCATTACACAAGAGAAGTTATTAAGACTAGAGGTCCCATCAAGGAGTTCATAGAATATACATAATTCTAAATCAACGAAGCTGGACACTAACCCTCAATCTTCACATGAGATTGCTAACCAAACCCCTTTTTTTCTTGGTTTATATCAATTCTCATAACTGAATTTATATCTTACTTGTTAGTATCGAGATATAGTGATTAAGAATCCAATTAAATGTTGTATTGACTTAGATCAAGACTTAGGAAGTAATGATTTATTCAGCTCGTTTAGCTTCCTGCTCAGGTTTATTTTAACCTTAGCTTTCCAAAAGATAGTGATCTAGAATTCCAATTTAGCTTTAGATAGAACATAATAGAACTACTAAACAATCATTAGTATTAAGTCACATAACCTTGTAAGCTTACTTAGATAATCACAAAAGTCTCCAAGTTATACAATAATAACAATGCTCTTAAGATCATTCGAACCGAAGAAGATCAAACCATCAAGATACGAATGCAAACACATAAGTAACAAATACCTCTTTTCATTCCTTTCAAAGCTAATCAAATACATTTTATGCATTCAACATATTTGATACAATACTCAACAGAAAAAGAACATCTTTCTTCAAGTAGTACATTTAGAGAATCAAGCTGTAATTCATCATAAAACCAAATTAAACAATCTGAACATCATATCAGATATGCATACCTTTACCACTTACGAAAATCATCTACAAAAATTGTCAACATGGGTCAGTTTGGTGAACTGAGCATGATAAGCACTAATTCTTAAAACAATTGCAATCCACCAATTGTTTTCATTAAACAACCTGTTTAAATGAAATCATTTCACTAAACATGTAAACATATTTCAGACTATGCTCTTTTGTAATACAAACATGACTATAAACGCGTAACTCATATTATAGTTACTAAATAGTTCCTAGATACTTTTCAGATATTTCTTCATGAATATTAGTGACCAAGAAGAACAAATGTATCCAAAACAACTATCCAACTGAATCCCAAGGACAACAAACATCCGACAGACCATTACATTCAACAAAAATGAATATCCTAACAATTCATGAATCCATCAGTATTTATTAACAATTACAACAATTAAATATAAATACATCCACATATACTTTACAGCAGAAGAGAAAGAAACTGAGACATTCAGATGTCCCTTCCAATCATGCTCATGATTGTACCGTCCACTCAAGAGTAATGCATTCACATTATACGCCTGTGACTAAGCCAGTCGAGACCATAGGAAGAAATACAGTCCGTCAAAATACAAATATAAAAATTACCTGTAACTTACTGAACAACACAGTAGCTCTCGTGACAAGGCAGTGATGAATAATCCATCAAATAGACTCCATATAACCTTCCATATATTCAACAAATGAGAAAATATCCAACGCCATCGCTTGTCAAGGTACAGTTAATAGCTCTTTACTTCAATCAAGCACATGACTAAATATTCACGATAACAGAAGACGTAATCATGTTCAAACACAAGAACAATCCCACTAAATTGAAACACTCATCAACATATAGCTCAATCTAATCCATACTAAAACACAGCAAGGAATTAAATCAAATCTGAAATCAAATGAATAACCTCTTTATCACAGTCAAACAAGAGGCTAGATAGCATTAAAACAAATGACGTTTCCATATGCATACCTAGTGACATTCACACTAAATCTAACACAAACCTGCATAGCTTCATTCAACTGAAACAAATCCCTACGTTATACAACATGGGTGTAAATTAGAAGTCACTTTCAGGAAAATAATAACCTCAACAAGATCTTCATAAGGTCATCATCAAATCATTATTTTCAACAAGTTTCATCCAAGACGAGATAGTGTGAATATAGCAAGGACTCATACAGAGTCGAGTTTAAAAAGGAAAACACAGTGTGGACAAGATCAGTAGCTGAATTCCTACGAAAAAATTCAAGGTTTTCATCTAATTCAACACCAGCAGTCTTCACAACTAAATTTCTACAGAAGTCTAAATACAATATACATATTAAGGACTCCAACAAAGCCAATATCAATAGATATTCTCAACCACACTTATACAGAAGTCAAAACACCAGTTACATATCCAGATCTCCAACTGAGTCAATAAGCACAGTATTCACAACGGAGCTTAATACCGAAGGGAAAATCCTAATATACAATTCAAGGATTCAAAAGCAGTTGTACACATGCAGTATTCACAAATAAACTTCTACAGAAGTAGAAAGATACAAGATAAATATTAAATTCAAGAATTCCTACTATACCAATAACATACAATATTCACAACTGAACTCCTACAGAACTAGAAACGTATGTTACCTTTCCAGGACTCAAAAAGGAATTGAACCCATATAGTATTCTCGAATAAACTTCTACAACAGTGAAAAATACTATCTATTCAAGGATTCCCACAATATCCAATAACATACAATATTCACGACAAAGCTTCTACAGAAGCCAAGACATACTATCATTTCAAGAAGTATAAACAGCAAGGCTTCTACAGAAGTTGATATCTACCAAGAAAACTTTCCATGGACTCCAACAGTGTCTGTTTCAAACATTACCCTTGCAAGCATTTCTACAAAATCTAACCGAAATGCAAAACACAGCAAGATAGTACAACCGTTCGAAACAAAATGCACACCCATCAAGGGTTCACTTGAAAAATCAAGCCAGTAAGAAGATAAAGCAAACTAATTCATACAAAGCTACCATAAAAACCAACTGAACCCAAAAATCATCTAAACAGAGTTGTTCTAATGAAATCATTTGAAGGAGAGAAATATTTTTAAAACTTATGGCCTAACATGCCTGGTAGTGTTGCTTAAAAATCTGAAGAAGACCACTGAAAGAGCTTGAGCCTTCTCCTCTTTTTCCACGTTATATTCAACAACAATAATTTGTTATTTCCATGCCTTATAAACTTTCCTCAATAGAGAAAAGAGCTAGTTATTCTCATAGTTTCCATGCAACACCAAGTAGACTAGTTCGAAGAACCAGTGATCAAACAGAGAGAAAACCGGAGCGTATGAAAAACCAAACAAACTACCAGTTTTCCATTTTGCATGTCTTCCCGAGAAATCCGAGCTCAGAGATTGAGTTCATTAATTGCATTAACTCCAAAATTCCCTCTCAATCTCCATTGCCATCGACCACCATAGTTGGCGATGGAAAAATTCAAATCAAAGACCATTTCTAGGTTTGGCGAATCTGCCACGTCAGATTTCACTAGCCGTTTGAAACTTCCACCAAATCCCTCATCCTTCATACTTATCCATCCCATTTAATGCCATAGAAACTACTGCCCATGGCTCGCACCCCTTCATAGGTCCCTTTCCTCCATGTTCATTAGCTAGGTTAGAAACATAGGCTAGAATTTAAGGTGATACTTAGTCTAACCTCCTTAGCGCTAGGTCACTAACCTTCGAACATTTAGTTTATAGTTTAGGCCTAGGTTGGATTAGCACTAATCTAACCCATAGGTTATAGTTTAGGTTTAGGTTATTAACCTTAATAAATCCAGTTTAGCTCTAACATTTAGAATTTTCAGAATAAGAACCAACAGATATACATTCCCGTAATGGATTCAATCCAGCACTGATAATAAGCTAGTAGTATAAATGTATCTGAATTTATTACCTGGCCCACGATCAAGACCTTTATGATATTACGATATCGGGAACCAATTCATTTTACACGATCAGCTTGAGTTAGACTCCAGAAGGTCTATAATTTTTGTTCATATCGAATAAACTTAAAGCATCTCTTGGATCAATGCCACTTATCCAAGGCTGAGTCTTATAGATGGATAAATCCACAATTCATTCCGAGATCAGATTAAACTCAGGTGCAAAATGAAAGAAATAAAAGAGTCCAATCATATTCCGACTCAGTCAAAGATCTTCAATTGCAAAGAAGATACAGTCCATATCAAGCATGACTTCACAATCAAAGGAACACATCCTTTTACAGAAGAAATCATATATCAACACTTGAATGCTCAGGAGGAAGTAACAACAGTTCAGAGTGTTACATGCTTCCCTCCTAAAAGATTCATCATCCTGATGATTACATATTCGATTAACCTTCAGGTCAACCAATTTATTAGTTCACAAAACAATGCGACTATTTCCAACTTGAATAGTTCCAGAAATCAATGTCACAATACATTTTATTCAGCCTGAATAATGTTTGCCTCAATCTGGCTTTCATCTAAACTTGAGAAAGATAAGTTCATGTAAAAAAAATTTTGTCAACAGATTTCATCCTGTTGAAAAAGAAAAGGAAAAGAAATTTTCATCTCTTCCAGATTTTCCCAAGTTGCACTTTCTTCGTTAAACTGGTCCCACTGGACCTTACATTGCTGTATTTCATGATTTCTCAAATGCAATTGGCGAGTTTCCAGCACTCGTGTGGGTTTAACCACGATTATTCCTGGGTCTTGGACCTACAAGGAATTCCAATTTAAAACATGTGACAGATCTGAAACATATTTCTTAAGCAAAGAAATATGGAAAACATCATGCATGCGAGATAAAGCAGGTGGTAATGCTAATCGATAAGCTACAGGATTGATTATTTCGACAATTTCGAAAGGTCCCACGTAACGAGGTGACAACTTGGCAGCCTTGCCAAAATTTATAGAACTCTTTCTGGGTTTAACTCGAAGAAAAACCTTCTCACCAAGCTCAAACCTTCAATCAACCCGCTTAAGGTCAGCATAGCTCTTCTGCCTATCCGCTGCTTCCTTTAATCGTTCACGAATCAGCTTAACTTGCTGTTCCATTTCAGTGAGGATCTCTGGTCCAATTACCACTCTATCCTCAACACTATCCTTGCTAACAGGGGTTCTGCACTTCCTTCCATAAAGTGCTTCAAATGGTGCCATTTTAAGAGATGAGTGATAAGTGTTGTTGTATGCGAATTCAACTAATGGAAGATACTCTTCCCATTTATACTGTTGATCCATGCAATACATTCGCAACATGTCTTCCAACACCTGATTTACTCTCTCAGTTTGTCCATCTGTTTCCGGATGGTATGCAGAACTGAAGTTTAGTTTCGTTCCAAGAGCTGTATTAAGCGTTTGCCAAAACCTTGACGTCATTCTAGGATCCCTATCAGATATAATCAATTCTGGTACACCATGCAATCTGAAAATTTCATGTACGAATCTTTTGGCCAGCACTGGTGAATCATCCTTTAGATTTCCAGTGATGAAATGAGCTACCTTAGTTTATCTACAACTACCAGGATAACATCATGTTTATTCCTGGACATAGGTAACCCTTGTACAAAGTCCATGCTTATTACTTGCCATTTGTACTGCGGTATGCTATGAGGATATAACAGTCCAGCAGGGTGCATATGTTCTGCCTTAACCTGCTGACATTCCAGACAATGAGTCACAAAATCAATGACATCCTTTTTCATACCTTTCCAAAAGTATTGTTGTTTCAGATCAGCAAGCATTTTTGTGATACCCAGGTGTCCAGAGAAAGGTGAATTATGAAATTCAACTAACAACTTCTTTCTCAAATCATTCAGCATAGGTATGTATACCCTATTTTCATAACGTAAGATTCCTTCATTATCAAAATGAAAGCCCTTATACCTTTCATCATTAGGTTCTGTAGCAAGCGCTGCTTTTACTTGCTGAAAGTATGTATCTGATTCTGAGGCACTTTTTACCTCATCCTTAAACTGAGTTCTTAATGTTATAAGAGCATAAATGTGCCTCCTACGACTTAGAGCATCTGCTACTCTATTCTCCTTCCCTTTGATGTAGCTAATATCAAAATCATATTGTGATAAAAATTCTAACCACCTTCTCTGTCTGGCATTTAGATTAGGCTGAGTGAAAATATATTTCATTCCTAAGTGATCAGTTTTCAACTCAAAAGGTTTCCCAAGTAAATAGTGTCTCCAGACTTGAAGCGCATGAACAATGGCAGCAAGCTCCAAATCATGAGGAGCATAATTCAGCTCATGTAACTTAAGTTTTTTACTTTCATATGCTATGACTTGATCATTTTGTAACAAAACACCTCCAAGGCCTTCCCCAGAAGCATCCGTTACAACAGTAAAGCTCCCATTAGGGTCTGGTACAGCTAATATAGGTGCAGAAGTCAACTGGCTTTTCAGACTTTTGAAAGCCGCTTCGCACTTATCATTCCAAATAAATTTCTTATCCTTCTTCTGCAATGAAGTTATCGGTGCAGCTACTTTAGAAAAATCCTTAACAAATTTTCTATAATAACCAACAAGACCCATGAAGCTTCTTACTTCGTGCACATTCTTTGGTGCAGGCCACTCAGTTATTGCCACTATTTTTGAAGGATCTACAGCAATTCCTTCCTTGCTAATGACATGACCCAAATAGTGAACTTCTGAATCAAAGAAAGAACATTTGGATAACTTACCATACAACTTTCTTTTTCTCAAAATTCCCAAAACTACCTTCAAATGCTCATTGTGCTCCTCAACACTTTTAGAATAAATGAGAATATCGTCCAAGAATACAAGTACAAACTTGTCCAAATATTCTTGAAAAATATTATTCATTAAGTTCATAAAAGCTGCGGGTGCATTAGTTAATCCAAAGGGTAGAACCGTGAATTCATAATGTCCGTACCTTGTTCGGAAAGTTGTTTTATGAATATCTTCTTCTCTAATCCTTAACTGATGATAACCAGATCGAAGATCTATCTTAGAATAAACCACTGCCCCACGCATCTGATCAAATAAATCGTCGATCCTTGGAAGTGGATATCTATTCTTGATTGTTGCTTTGTTCAACATCCGATAATCAATACACAGCCTAAGTGTTCCATCCTTCTTTTTCACAAATATTACAGGCGCTCCCCAAGGTGAAACACTTGGTCTAATCAAACCTTTAGACAAAATTTCTTACAATTGTGCCTTAAGCTCGACTAACTCTGTAGTAGTCATCCGATAAGGTGCTTTGGAAATAGGTTCCGTTCCTGGTTTGATTTCGATGGTGAAGTCAAATTCCCTCTTGGGTGGTAACCCTGGTAATTCCTCCGGAAAAAACATCCCTGAAACTTTGTAGCAGAGGAAATCGTTTCATGGAATCACCATCTTCTTCTAAAAATTCAGATATCTTTACTACATAAAGGGTACATCCTTTGTTTTTAGCCTTTTTAAGCTGCATAGCTGACAGTTTTCTAACTGAAATTTCCCGTTTAACCCCTTGAATCTCTGTTGTTTCCAGCTGATCATCTAAACATCTTATATTCTTTTCATAGTAGTCTACTTTTGCTTTATGTTCAGCTAACCAATTGACACCAATGATAATGTCATAAGACCCCAAAGGTGTAACATAGAGGTCAACTTCCATGGAAAAGTTAGGTAAGTCAAGGACTGCCCCAAAAAGACACATACTCACTGTATGAACAGAGTTATTACCATACTGTACAGTCTAAGATTTATCCATTTTTCCAGCTTTTCTCTTAAGTTTAGAAGCAAGTTTATTAGAAATAAAACATTCAGTAGCTCCTGTATCAAAAAGAATAGTGACAGGTATGCCAAATAACTTACCCAGAACTTCTATAGGTGTCACTTGCTTTTCAGCTTGCTTGTCTGCTACTGCAGCATGTATCTTATGCTGCTGATTACGATCATCCTTCTTCAAAGGGCACTGATTTGCGTAGTGGTCTTTGCCACAATTGTAGCAGCCTCCTACAGGTCCCTTTTTAGGCTCAAAATTGCCTCCAGTCTTGTAATTATCACGTTGTCCTCCATAGGGCTTCTGCCCATTGTTATAATTTTTGGCAAAATTATCCCTTACATTTCCAGCAGGCTTATTTGCTACTGCTTTCTTACTATTATCCCCTGGAAACTTACTTCTGTTTCCAAACTTTTTCCATGGTCCCTTTTTGGGTGCAAGAGAGGTTGAAGAAGGGTTTGCAATCTTCTTCCGCACTTCCTCTTTATGAGCAAAAATAGCCTTTAATTTATGTTCTTGTCTTATGGCCTTTTCAACAACTCCTTCCATAGTGGTTGGACTGTGAACATCGACCTCTCCCCCTATCACGGGATTCAATCCCATGATGAATTTCCATATTCTGAACTTCTCATCAGTTTGATACTGCGGTACATACTTGAGGAGTTTTGTAAACCGCTCCCAATATTCAGTTACCGTTAGCTTCCCTTGAGCTAAGTTATGGAATTCTGTCATTTTCTGATCATAGAAAAGTTGTGGCAGCCATCGTTGCCTAAAATAGCCCTTAAATTGATCCCAAGTAATATTGGTCTCATCAATATTTAGCTCTAGCTTTACGGCTATCCCACCATGAAGATGCTTCGTGGGAAAGCTGATAGGCTCCCCAAATAGCTTTGGTTTCCTCTGAGAAGTTTCTTATTGCAAAGTACTTCTCCATTTCACTGAGCTAGTTCTCAACTCCATCTCCTAATGTGGTGCCATCATATTTAGGTGGGCTTATCCTTTTTATATCATTAGTGAGTTCTATTGCCAACCTGGCCTTTTTATTTTCTGGTTGGACAGGTGCATTTCCAGCATTAATATCAACACCCAAATTGGGGTTGTCCTCAGGAGGTTGCTGATTGATATTACCAGATTCTTCATCCTCCTCATTTCCCATCACCTGCTATTCAAGTACAACTAAACGATCTCTTGTGTCCAACAGGGCAGCAAGGATCTCATCAAGTTTTTGGGTTTTTATCACCCCTCCTTCAGGTGGAGCATTATTCGCAACGTTCCCCCTTGTTCTAACCATTTTCTGTTACAAGAAAATTTAGGTTTTTATCAGATTATGGACACAATAGGTCCAAGAGCTGCAACCTTCAGCTCTAATACCAAGATGTAACATCCTCATTTTTATACATTAGAACAAGTAATTTTTTTTTTGACAAATGCTTCCTGGTTCTAAATACATAATTTAGAACTCACAAATCAAAACAACCATTCTCATAATAGATAACCATATGCAGCTGTAATGACTCAGAGTACCTCCGATCTATTCATTCCATGACTCGGTAATCTACCGATCTATTCATGAGTATTAAGAGTTGGTGTTTTTATTTAACACATCACTCTTGCGGTTCTCTTCCCTAATCTGGGATTCAGAATGCTCTGTCCAAGGAACCTATCTGAATAATTGTTACCATTATTCATTGGCATCTCATCCCTTAGACTAGGTGACTTAGGACAACGCAATCAGCAGCTTGCGATACTTTGGCCAAAGATTTGAAACATACTACTTATGTCTCGTATTCCTTGATGGCATACTCGTCAATCTGGAATACGTCCTTCACCCCATTCCTATGTTATGTAGAATGTCTTATACTGACTTCTGTCAGACTCTCCTGTCCCAAGTTATTCACTCAGGAACAGATTAGTAAGATGACAACGTTATAGGGATGCTCCCGAGGACTAGGGATACGCTGACATACTGGGTCAACCCTAGTTAATCCAGTGTGTCAAGATACCCGAGTCTCCTAGGGCAGCCTTATAACATGACCACATTCCTAATCATTCCCAGAGTAACCTGTTCGAGTTTAAGGTGTAAATCTTAACGATCAATGCAAAGGGTGTCCTCATAAGCCACCTGCATTGTTGTATCTTTGAGAAGATCCTAATCTTCTCGAAGGTACAACCCTGCAGTTGACTTGTGCCATCAACCTTTAAATCCGCCTCGAAAAGATCTACTTATTAATAAGTGTTACATACGTTGAGTTAAAATTATACTATAAGACGCTCCCTTAAGGGTAGTCTTTCCCAATCCCTGGGTTCCTCACCTTAGAATTACCTTTCTTAGTAAAACCCATTACACAAGAGAAGTTATTAAGACTAGAGGTCCCATCAAGGAGTTCATAGAATATACATAATTCTAAATCAACGAAGCTGGACACTAACCCTCAATCTTCACATGAGATTGCTAACCAAACCCTTTTTTTTTGGTTTATATCAGTTCTCATAACTGAATTTATATCTTACTTGTTAGTATTGAGATATAGTGATTAAGAATCCAATTAAACGTTGTATTGACTTAGATCAAGACTTAGGAAGTAATGATTTATTCAGCTCGTTTAGCTCCTGCTCAGATTTATTTTAACCTTAGCTTTCCAAAAGACAGTGATCTAGAATTCCAATTTAGCTTTAGATAGAACATAATAGAACTACTAAACAATCATTAGTATTCAGTCACATAACCTTGCAAGCTTACTTAGATAATCACAAAAGTCTCCAAGTTATACAATAATAACAATGCTCTTAAGATCATTCGAACCGAAGAAGATCAAACCATCAAGATACGAATGCAAACACATAAGTAACAAATACCTCTTTTCATTCCTTTCAAAGCTAATCAAATACATTTTATGCATTCAGCATATTTGATACAATACTCAACAGAAAAAGAACATCTTTCTTCAAGTAGTACATTTAGAGAATCAAGCTGTAATTCATCATAAAACCAAATTAAACAATCTGAACATCCTATCAGATCTGCGTGTCTTTACCACTTACTGCAACCATCTGCAAAAATTGTCAACATGAGTAAGTTCGGTGAACTGAGCATGATAAGCACTAATTCTTAAAACAATTGCAATCCACCAATTGTTTTCATTAAACAACCTGTTTAAATGAAATCATTTCACCAAACATGTAAACATATTTCAGACTATGCTCTTTTGTAATACAAACATGACTATAAACACGTAACTCATATTATAGTTACTAAATAGTTCTAGATACTTTTCAGATATTTCTTCATAAATATTAGTGACCAAGAAGAACAAATGTATCCAAAACAACTATCCATCTGAATCCCAAGGAAAGCAAACATCTGATAGAACATTACATTCAACAAAAATGAATATCCTAACAATTCATGAATCCATCAGTATGTATTAACAATTCCAACAATTAAATATAAATATATCCACATATACTTTACAGCAGAAGAGAAAGAAACCGAGACATTCAGATGTCCCTTCCAATCATGCTCATGACTGTACCGTCCACTCAAGAGTAATGCATTCACATTATACGCCCACGACTAAGCCAGTCGAGACCACAGGAAGAAATACAGTCCGTCAAAAGACAAATATAAAAATTACCTGTAACTTACTGAACAACATAGTAGCTCTCGTGACAAGGCAGTGATGAATAATCCATCAAATAGACTCCATATAACCTTCCATATATTCAACAAATGAGAAAATATCCAACGCCATCGCTTTTCAGGGTACAGTTAATAGCTATTTTACTTCAGTCAAGCACACAACTAGATATTCACGATAACAGAAGACGTAATCATGCTCAAACACAAGAACAATCCCACTGAGTCAAAACACTCATCAACATACAGCTCAATCTAATCCCTACTAAAACACAGCAAGGACTTAAATCAAAGTCGAAATCAAATGAATAACCTCTTTATCACAGTCAAACAAGAGGCTAGATAGCATTAAAACAAATGACGTTTCCATATGCATACCTAGTGACATTCACACTGAATCTAACACAAACCTGCACAGCTTCATTCAACTGAAACAAATCCCTACGTTATACAACATGGGTGTAAATTAGAAGTCACTTTCAGGAAAATAATAACCTCAACAAGATCTTCATAAGGTCATCATCAAATCATTATTTTCAACAAGTTTCATCCAAGCCGAGATAGTGTGAATATAGCAAGGACTCATACAGAGTCGAGTTTAAAAAGAAAACACAGTGTGGACAAGATCAGTAGCTGAATTCCTACGAAAACATTCAAGGTTTTCAACTAATTCAACACCAACAGTCTTCACAACTAAATTTCTACAGAAGTCTAAATACAATATACATATTAAGGACTCCAACAGAGCCAATATCAATAGGTATTCTCAACCACGCTTATACAGAAGTCAAAGCACCGGTTACATATCCAGATCTCCAACTGAGTCAATAAGCACAGTATTCACAACGGAGCTTAATACCGAAGGGAAAATCCTAATATACAATTCAAGGATTCAAAAGGAGTCGAACACATGCAGTATTCACAAATAAACTTCTAAAGAAGTAGAAAGATACAAGATAAATATTAAATTCAAGAATTCCTACTATACCAATAACATACAGTATTCACGACTGAACTCCTACAGAAGTAGAAACGTATGTTACCTTTCCAGGACTCAAAAAGGAATCGAACCAATATAGTATTCTCGAATAAACTTCTACAACAGTTAAAAATACTATCTATTCAAGGATTCCCACAATATCCAATAACATACAGTATTCATGACAAAGCTTCTACAGAAGCCAAGACATACTATCATTTCAAGAAGTATAAACAGCAAGGCTTCTACAGAAGTCAATATCTACCAAGAAAACATTCCATGGACTCCAACAGTGTCTGTTTCAAACATTACCCTTGCAAGCATTTCTAAAAAATCTAACTGAAATGCAAAACACAGCAAGATAGTACAACCGTTCGAAACACAATGCACACCCATCAAGGGTTCACTTGCAAAATCGAGCCAGTAAGAAGATACATCAAACTAATTCATACAAAGCTACCATAAAAACCAACTGAACCCAAAAATCATCTGAACAGAGTTGTTCTAATGAAATCATTTGAAGGAAAGCAAGATTTTTAAAAGTTAGGGCCTAACATGCCTGGTAATGTTGCTTAAAAATCCGAAGAAGACCACTGAAAGAGCTCGAGCCTTCTCCTCTTTTTCCACGTTAGATTCAACAACAATAATTTGTTATTTCCATGCCTTATAAACTTTCCTCGACAGAGAAAAGAGATAGTTATTCTCATAGTTGCCATGCAACACCAAGTAGACTGGTTCGAAGAACCAGTGATCAAACAGAGAGAAAATCGGAGTGCATGAAAAACCAAACAAACTACCAGTTTTCCATTTTGCATGTCTTCCTGAGAAATCCGAGCTCAGAGACCGAGTTCATTAATTGCATTAACTCCAAAATTCCCGCTCAATCTCCATTGCCACCGACCGCCATAGTTGGCGATGGATAAAAACAAATCAAAGACCATTTCTAGGTTTGGCGACTCTGCCACGTCAGATTTCACTAGCCGTTTGAAACTTCCACCAAATCCCTTGTCCTTCATACTTATCCATCCCATTTAATGCCATAGAAAATACCGCCCATGGCTCGCACCCCTTCATAGGTCCCTTTCCTCCATGTTCACTAGTTAGGTTAGAAACATAGGTTAGAATTTAAGGTGATACTTAGTCTAACCTCCTTAGCGCTAGGTCACTAACCTTAGAACATTTAGTTTATAGTTTAGGCCTAGGTTGGATTAGCACTAATCTAACCCATAGGTTATAATTTAGTTTTAGGTTATTAACCTTAATAAATCCAGTTTAGGTCTAACATTTAGAATGTTCAGAATAAGAACCAACAGATATACATTCCCGTAATGGATTCAATCCAGCACTGATAATAAGCTAGTAGTATAAATGTATCTGAATTTATTACCTGGCCCACGATCAAGACCTTCCTGATATTACGATATCAGGAACCAATTCATTTAACACGATCAGCCTGAGTTAGACTCCGAAATAGCTTATTCAATGCATTCAGACCTTGCAACCTACGTAAGGTCTATAATTTTTGTTCATCCCGAATAAACTTAAAGCATCTCTTGGATCAATGCCACTGATCCAAGGCTGAGTCTTATAGATGGATAAATCCACAATTCATTCCGAGATCAGATTAAACTCAGGTGCAAAATGAAAGAAATAAAAGAGTCCATCATATTCTGACTCAGTCAAAGATATTCAATTGCAAAGAAGATACCGTCCATATCAAGCATTACTTCACAATCAAAGGATAAGATCCTTTTACAGAAGAAATCATATATCAACACTTGAATGCTCAGGAGGAAGTAACAACAGTTTAGAGTGTTACAACCAGGGCCTCATCTTCCTGCTTCATAAGCTTTGTGTCTCCAAATTCTCTGGATTCCCGACCACTCCAAGTGATCCACATGTCACCACCTCCTCTACTCCCACTCCCATTCTAGACACCCCTTCCAAATCTAAGACCAAGAACCCCAAGCTTCCAAAAACTGACACCCCTTGCTCTGCCTGGATTCTCAGAAGCACTAAAGAGCTAGAAGTTACACAAAATTTGTTGCATATCAGAAATGCTAGTATGGATATGGCCCTACATTTGGAGGGTAATCACATGCCTCATAGATTAGAGTCTCTGGAGAAAGAGATGAAGTAACTTAAGAAGGATCTACAGCACATGGACAAGTAGAAAGGCAAAAAAAAAATTGATGATGATAACGACATTGGGAAGGATTAGATTGATGATATTTATAAGAAGTTGAACTCACTAGATAGTAGATTGGGGAGAGAAAAAGATAGACATGATCACAACATGGCTATCTTAAAAGCCATCAGTGAATTTTTAGAGCAGCAAGTTTGAAGCATTGTCATGCTTAGTGGGATCCCTGGCACTATTTGGGGGAATGAAAAAGAGAGGAGCTAGACCATCTCATAGTTGAATGCTTCGGACCCAACGCATATCACCATATTTGTGTTATTCACCTTGATGTAAACAATCCAGTCTAGAATTGATAGAGCTTCTAAGAAGTAAACTCAATCGGGCTAGAGGGATTCGTTTTAGTTGCTGATCTTTTTTGGTCTTTTTGTTGTGATTATGTTGCTTTTTTGCTGGTCTATTGTAGTTTATGTTCTATTTTGTTTCTTGCTTGTAACTATCTCTTGGTTACTGATGGACATAGTGTTCTATCTAGATTTTGATCCTTTTTTGTCTTTTCTTTATAGTTATATCTAGTTGTTGAGCCCTTTTGTAACAGGGTATAGTTCCTTTAAAACTATTTACCAATAATAATTAAAAAAAAAAACTTACCAACTCAGCTATCATATGCGATGTCACAACTTTTTTCACCATCTCAAATCGACTCAATCTCGCTTCTCTCACTAGTGGCATGTTCACACACTCAGAGCTCAAAATCACACTCTATTAAGGTTTAAATGAAGTCCCTATTCACTCTTCACCATTACCATATATAATTTTTTTCTCAATATCTATTTGTTTATAGTCATTTTTAATGTTCATTATCAAACTCATACATTCCATATGTTTTAAGTGATACCTTGAGCTCCACTAATCTATTTTTCTCCCCACCTATGTCATTTGGTTCATAATTTCTATAACTTTTTATTGGTACACATTCCACAATGTCATATAGAGATCTCACATATCTTCAATCTTGTGATATTTACTCACTCTTATATCATTTTACATCTACTTTTGGATCAGAATTCATTCTATCTATCACTCCCCCTTTCACCAAAAGGGGGGCATACAATCAGGATCACTCTATGATCCCCCTCACACTTATACATGATCACAGTCATCTCACATATCTATTTCGTCATGATCGAAAAATTTCTCACACATTATGTGACATTTCAAACTAATTTATATCACCTTCCCCTAATGAACTAATATGGGGGCAATAAGAAAAAAATATTTCCATAAGTAATCTATCATACAGATTCATTCTAAACACATTTTTTTCTTCTCAAATCAAACCAATAAATTGATTACTATTTCTCTGAGATTACCTAACTTGGGAGCTACATCACTTTGTATCTTTCCTAGATGACCCAACATGGGAAGTCAATTTACATTTTATATTGCTTTTAGATGACCTATCATGGAAGTCATCTAGCTTCATACATATCACAGAGACACCTTTGGAGTGGACAAAATTATGCGTCATTTCCTCTCATATACTGCTCCTATATATTCTTGTTGAATCAAAATGAACAAAATTTGGTCTTTATCTATCTATAATGGCTAACCATTTTAAGGATGTAGTCAAAGTTAGAGGTTAAAACTAGACCTCTCCCTAACATGTTTCCTCTAGTGGCAAGATGCCAAAATTGTTCAGTTTTACACATACAAAATCAGGTTGGGAATTGACTACTCCTTACCCCGCCAAATCTCTATCAATGAAAAAATAGAAATATCCTATCACTCCAAATAAAATATTCATCTTCTCTGAGTGTTCATTGCAATGGTTTTCCATCTCTATTTATAGAACATGTATTGACATGTCGATCCATGGTTTTCCATGCTATATGTTCTTATTCTACATGTACTTATGCAACAGGGTTTCTCTAGACTTCTCATAGGTATGTTCTGTACTTCCTTTTATAGTGTAAATTAGGGAAAATGTAAACACAAAATCACACAAATACTACTATTTTACTATACCACCAGGTATGTTATTTTATATGTGGATCTTGCGTAAGAAAATTATTCACTAGTGACACATGACCTAGTCCATCTTATTGCTTTGTTTTTATTTATTGTTTTATCTCTCACATCTATCACTTCTGCACCGATTTAAAGTCAGGTCATAGGGATACTTGTCTGTTAGTATTGACACACTTGTCGTCATTTTTCATTAGACACCAAGGCATAGGACTAGAAACTAGCACCCTAGTACTCATGTCCATCCTAGGTACCCATCTTCTCTTTGTTCTTGTTCAAAATTTTGACATTTGTGGTTGGAATTTTTAGTTTTCGTTCTCCTATCGTGAGGTACTATGCATCATGTCATGTCATTAGTGTCTAAATTCAAGCAAGAGACCCCCATATCAAAAAACATACATAAAATTATAAGGGCAGGAAATTTCTATTAAGGGCTATCTATCTACATATCACCAAAGCTTCATCTTAGGCTTATTACTCTATATATACATTACATAGGAAGGGGAAGTTCAATTTTCCATCCACACATTTTCATTCTATCTCCTACTATCTTGACATCATTGGTGTGAGGGAAACCTAGGAGCATTATCACATGTGCATACATAGAACTACATTTGGTCTAATATGTAGTGCAACGCTCAGTCATAATTTCACTTTGTTGAGAACCGAGGACAGTCTGAACCCTCATTTTCATTATTTTATTTTTGGGATTTGATGCATTTTGGGGTTTTGTAGGTCATTTATTCATTTTGGGTTACAGGAGACATTTGCAAACTTAGTGTGACATACTAACAAGAGGAAATAAAGGGAAATGAACATATTGTGACCATCCAAAGTTGGATTTTTGAGGTTCTGGGCAGTCACATGCACCCAAAGTAGGTCTACAGCACCAACATGTGCCCTTGACCTAGTCTAGGTGGCCTAGTCTTGGAAGATATTATGGTCACATAGTTTTCTAAGATTTTATGCGATATGTATCTCTCTATGTTCATCAGTTTGTCACTTTGGCATAGTCCAGGTTTAATTGTGAATCAGCTAAGTCTTTTTATCCCTTCTTTGCAACTAGGATTTCCTAATTTCTAGCTCATATTTCTTGGGTCAAATATGTATTTCATTGCATACTTATTTTAAAATTCTATCACATAATTAGTATTAGGCATTTATTTATTTCAATATTTTCTTAATCACCTCCACACTAACTAGGTGATATTATTTCATAATAGTACCTTTTCACTTCCTCATTATGATTGATTACATATGTAGTGTATTTTCTACCTTTTGGCTTAATAGGACTAACATATGTGTTTTGTGTGGTGTAATAAATTTTTAGAATCATATGATTTTTTATATCTCACTCACCATGACATTTTATCACACTATGATATTCTTATTTTTCATACATGCTTGCTAGTTGTGTGTGTAGTTCATTGTTTGCTACTATGATTGTGACCTAAGGAACTTGTTTTTCTTTCAAAACTATGGCTATCCCACATGTTTTTTACATCAATCCTTTCTTTTGTGAAGTTACATCTCTTTCTTTTAGGAGTAAGGTCCTTGATTGTCTTACAAAGCTATGGGTGTTACATGGTTGTAGTCGTTAATAATTTTACATGACATTTTTTACATTGTTATGTTTTCACTTACATAAGAACTACTATTTCTGATTACTACTAGTTGTCTTGTTGACATTATTACTATTAATCTTTTTGTTTCTATTATTTCTTTTTATTACCTTCCATGGTATCCACCATGTACATCCCCTTTTATAAGTACATGTTCTTCTTGGTGGCCACCACATTATCCCTTCATGTGTTTTCTATACAAATTATCAGACTTATCAAACTTGGTTTCACATCTATTATTTTGAGCTATATTCTCAAAATATTTATCACATGTGCCTCAAAAGAGGGGGAATTAATATGGGTATATTCTATATGTATAGAATACATAGGCATGTTTTTGAACTTAAACATAGGTAAAATATATGAAAAAACACTCAGAAACAACATCAAACACTAAAAATTAGAAAATAAAGCAAAAGTTTAAAACCATACAATAAGGTTAGGACCATATAGACATTCCTGGCCCATTCCTACATATTTTCCCTAAGGGAAGTGACAAATTTTTTATCAATAGTTATAGATATTAATCTACAAGTACATGTTTTTGGCATAATTTATGACTCAGATCACTCACATCAGATCAGTTTTAGGGGGCATGAAAAATTTAGTTCCTTATTCACAACACTAGGTTTCAATTCCATTTTCATATATATCAGGGGCATGTGTTTCCTTTAATCCATCTATTTTTAGAACATTTTAGTTCTATATAGTTTCTACTCAGCTGTGTGGCACATGGGGAGAATATGGGGGTAATGCATTCTCTCTTATAATGTGTGTCTTAATTTTCAAACTAGGCCTAGATCTATCTGCAACGTTGTGGCCCATGGGTTTATGAAAGGTACCAAGGAAACTAATTTTTCTATAGGTATTCCTTTTTCTCCTATTACACCTATGGTAGAAGATATAAAAGTTCATGAATGAATTTGATACGTGGTCCTCTTCCTTTACAAACAATAATGGGATATGGATCCTCAATCATCTTATTTCTCTATGTAGTTCATGTGTTGTCTTACATATACCCAATATTCATTAATATCCTTGACATAATTGGGGATTGATCACCCCCAATTGTTTGAAAACATTTAGCGATCCAAATCTTTTAGGACAAGAAAAAATGGGAAACTATTCCCTCCACAAAAATAGGTGTACTACTTACATGTTTTTCATCTCTTTATTGCATGATTAAAATTTTAAATTTCAATTACATTAAATATTTACATTTTGAGGTAAATATCACTTATTTAGCATGGGCATTGACTACACTCTGTGTTTTTATTTTTATGGTGTAGCTTGCCAATACCAATACAACAAGATCTTAAAAAATAAACGTCGAGAAAAGAATAAGTGTCTCTACACTCTCAAGTATCTTTTCCTTTAAGCATGTAATTTCATTTCATAATTAAAGGGGGAAAATGTATAAACTCAAATTTAGTATTTATACTCTTTTAAACAATTATTATTTACATTTATCTCTTTCTCAAACAAGTGAACTTCACAAATTCTCATCAGGTACATCCTTAGGTATCTTGTCTAGCTTGGTTACTCTTATACACTAAGGATGTATAATGTAAGAAACTCTAATATACATCCTTAGTGTATAAGAGTAACCAAGATAGACAAGATACCTAAGGATGTACTCGATGAGAATTAGAGTACCCGATGAATTCAATCCTTACATTTTTATAAAACATTTGAGTTTTCTTGACAATTTCTTGAGAATTGAATTCATGAAAAAATGTAAGAAACTCAAATTTTCATCTTCAAAACTTCACATTGTAATTTTTCCCTCTTGGGTCAAAAACGTGTTGCAGGGGTAGGACATTTATATAGTCCCGACCCTACTATATGGTCTTGACCTAGCCCACTTTGGTCCCTAACTTCCTATTACAATTTTTTTTATTTTGGTCATTTACTTCCCCTCAATCATCCTTTCCAAATTAAATCACCTTCATAAGAATATATAAATAAAATTAAACTCACCTTATTTGGTACCTATTACTCTTATGGAATCCTATTGTAAAATATAACACAAAAGGAAGTTCCAAATCTCCCGACAATACGAAAATACCTCTACACATTCATTAGTGAAGAACTATCTACATGTCTACATCTTCCCATTCGATCTATGGGAATTCTTTCCATATTTTCAAGCACTAAAATTTTCCCACTCAAGTATATTTCACAAGGGAGAAAATCAGATCAAGAACTGTCAAAGAGAAGATGTCAAAATTGATTGTATTACAACTAGATATCACATGATGGGTAAAGAGTGACTTATGGTTTGAGGTCTCTTTGGATTATTTCTGACATATGTGGTGCATATGGGTGCCGATAACAAAACTAATGTTTGGTTTTAGGACTTCATCCATGGTTAGATTTTTGAAGAATTGAGAATAGTATTCAAATACCCTCGTAGTGAGACTTAGAAATACCAAAATATAGTGATGGTGGTTCAAGTGTGTAGGTGGTAGTATCAAGTCCTCCATAAGTGAGACTAGTACGAAGACGAGGAAGACAATAAAGGAGGTTTTCTCTTGTACGGTGATCATAGCGAGGGTGTTGGTGAAGGCTTCCATACTCGTGGGGAGTAAGGAAGGTGTTGACATTATATAGGCGGTATTCCCCCAAAGTGAGGTGTTGAAAAACACCTTCTAAGGGATCAATAGTTAGTATGTGGGTAGCTGGTATGGAAAATGTGTCAAAGGTTGATGCGGAGGTGGTGTTAATGGATTGGGAAGCTAATGGGTCAGCCATTGAGGTTATAGCAGCGGTAGGCATGGAGGAGGTATTTGTGGTGAAAGTAGTGATTGTACTGGTAGGTGTGGGTATAGGTATAGGTGAAGTGGTATTGGTTGTAGAAGTAGACAACTCTAACCAGTATGAGTACATCGTTGTGTTGGTAAAGCATATTACATGTTTTGAAAGGTGATGGGTCAACTGGAATGGTATAAGTGTGTACTTCATGTTCAAACTTTACACAACAATGCAAAGTGGAGGGAACACAACCCATGACACGGATCCAGGGTCTACTAAGCAACAAGTTATATTGGAATTCCTCCTCCAAAACATAAAACAATTTTGGAAAAGTGCGGGGGCACATGCAAATGTGAAGGATGACAGTGCCTAGTGTGGAGGTGATAGTGTCATTGAATGAACGCAACATGACTGGATGTTTGTGCATGTAATTGTCAGGTATGCGCATTTGAGAAAATGCATGGGATGAAATGATGTTAATGCTAGTGCCTCCATCAATCATCACATGCCGTAACTGTATGTCATCAATGTGTATAGAGGTGAAGAGGGATGGGTTTAGGTCATCATTTTGGTATGGCACGATCTATGTCTCTCAGAAGTTGAGGGAGGCCACTTGGTGAACAAGGTGAGGTGAGGATTAAGGTGGTAATTTTGTGAGGGAGGTTACATGATGGGGTGTGATAATCAAGGCTATGGGTGTAGAGTCATTGGGTCAAACCTCAATAAATTGAAGAACCTCCATGAGGGCTTGATGATGGGATTCTGAGGTTTGGATGAGGTTGTATAAGGAAATTTTGAGGGGAGATTGGTGTAATTATTTTATCATGGTGTGATGTGTGACACCATTAGAAATGGGGTATGTGGGGCCATGGATAGTTATCTTAGGTATGGGTGCAGATGGTATGTTGGGTATAGGATTGGTTGGTGGGTCAGTTGCCTTTTCTTTACCCTTCTGCGCACGTGTAGTGACATGTACCATGTTGATTTAAGGGAAATTGTCAAATGGAGAGGGTGTAGGGTAAGTGGTATAATGACATGAAGGGAAAAAACCTACTGGAGGAGAAAATCCCTGTGAGGTTAGTTGGCTGCAGTGACATTCAGGTGGTGGTGTGGTAAGTTCTCTAATGCGAACCATGTTAATTTCAAATTTTGTGTGTGGTTCTAGGAGTTGTGAGGGTGGAGGTTGTGGTTGTTGAGTGCACAATGTGGGAATGGGTGTTGGTGAAGAAAGATCCTCATCAAGAAGGCCATCATCATCAAAGTTGGTTTTGGGTGGACACAATTGGATAAGTATAGTTTTTAAGGCCTTGCAGTTCTTCACATCATGCCCTGGCACATGATGGTATGCACAAAGTTTGGTATCATCAAACCCCTTTGGCTTGGGTTTGAGAGGGTCGTAAGGTCAGAGTGGTGGTAATGTGATAACAAAAGTCTCAAGGAGGTTGGTTAAAATTTTGGCATAGGACCCTGCTAGTGGATCACAATGGGAAGTAAATGTGGGTTTGGGTGTAGGTGTGGTTGGTTGTCGGGGAATTGTTTTTGGAAGTGTAGGAATGGGTGGAGCTATGGGTTTAGGTGCTAGTGTGGTTTGAGGTATCGGTCAGGTTCGTTTGGGTAGGGGTACAGTAGATGGACGGGTAGGAGGGTGTGGGGTTGTTTTGACTACCTTATTGTAGGGTAGTGGGGTTTTGTTTTTGGGTTGCACCTTCTTGGGTAAAGGTGATGTGGGTGTATGAGGTTTAGAAGGAAAAGCAGATGGAGGAAGAGGGTGAGTTACCCATGGGGATAATGGGGGTGTTATGAAGGTAGATGACGCGGGTCATGTTTGGGGTGTGAGGGACAATGATGGAAGTGTAGTGGGTAGTGAAGCAATGGCTGCAGGTATCAGAGGTATTGGTGGTAAAGAGACTGTAGGTGTAGGTATGAGTTGTGTTGTGTGCCTGGGTAGGTTAGAGATTTTTGAGGAAGGAATGGGTGGTTGTGTTAATTTTTTATGGATGGGTGAAGGGTGCTTGACCATGTTGGGTAGCTGAGGTCTTAAGGTAGATGGGACAAGTGTGAGTTTGATTGGTGTGGTAGGGGTATGAGGTTGATGAGTTTGTTTCTTTAGTTTGGGTGTTGGAGTAGGTGTGGTTGTAACATTGGAGGATGTAGCTAAATCAAGTTTAATAGGTGGATGAGTAAGGTTGGTGGTTGGGCTAACCCCTAAAATGGTAATAGGTTTAGTGGAGGTAAATATTGTGGGTATGGGTTTGGGTTTAGGCATAGGTCGGGTTATGGGCAAGGGTGTGGTGTGAGTGTTAACAGATATCAGGGAAGGGGTTGCGATAGTAGTGGTTGTATGTGGCTTGAAGGGTGGAAATGAGATTGGGTAGATAATGGAGGTGTCATCGGGGGATCTCTACATTTATGTTGAGACAGGGATTAAAAGGCACCCCCATAACAAAGCCCTATCCACATACTCTAAGTGATCAGCCAGATGTGAGAATGACACGTTTGTGGGTGGAGTTGGTGAGGACCTAATGGGAATTCCCGTAAAATGCATCTTAGAGATAGGGACTTGGCCGGCTTCAGCTTCCGTGGGTAAGAGAGCTGAAAGTAGGTCTATTGGATGTTGGGTAGCAGATGGAGAATGCTCACCCAGAGGCAAAGGTATCCCTACTGGGTCTATGATGGGTGGAAGGGATGATGGGAGTTCCTCTATGAGTGGAGGAATGGATAGGTGCTCCTATGTGGCTGGAGGAGGTAATGGGTGCTCCTCTGTGTGTGGAGGAGGTAATGGGTGATCCTCTATAGGTGGAGGAGGTACGGTAGGTAAAGGTTCACTAAGTGGAGAAGCTAGGGGTGAGATGGTCTCAATGTTAGCAGAAGGCTCCCTCGTAGGTGATGCAAGAGATGAAGGGTGTTCTTCTATTGGTGAAGGAATAGTGAAAGTTGGTTCCAATGTGGAAGGAGGATTTCCTCTATGGAAGGGATGTGAGGTAATTGATATGTGGCAGGTACCTCGTTAAAGATTGCGTGAACCTCACGGGTATGGGTATTGTGAGTGGATGCCTCACCAGTTTGATTGGATGAAGAGGCATGATTGGGAAATGGTTTTTTAAAGATTTGTAGATTTTGGTTAGGGGCGTCATTGGGATTATCCATAGTCAACTTACCTTTCTCGATCATTTCTTGGATAATATTCTTAAAAGTGATGCAATTTCCGTCACTATGACCCTTCACTCGGTGATAGTTACATAAATCTTGTTCCTTATACCATGCGAGCATGGGGCGATCAGGGTCAAAAATAGTGTGTGGTTTTATAGGTGGAAGGGTGATGGCTCCAACTTTGATAAGATTTTCTAAAATAGAAGAGTAAGTTTCCCCAATTGGGGTATATTTTCGTTGCTCTTGTCTGAATCAAAAAGCCTTTACGGGTGATAGATTAGATGAGGGTGTAGCCTGATTGGACAGATGAGCTAGGCCAGCCTTGAGTACCACTGCGTTAGTGGTACCTTTAGCCTTTGAATCATTGGCTAGTGGGTCGGAAGAAGAAGAGGTTTCATTCAACTTGAATGCCAAATTCTTATTTTGTAATTGGATTTTCTTCTCTTCGATGACCTGAATCTCTAACTTTTTTTCCATAATGAATGCCTCATCAAATGTTCAGAAATTTTAGACCTACAAGGTCAGGGAGATATGTCTGGTGCAAGGTCGGGTGAAGATATCGATGAGTTCAGTTTATGGTAATTGGAAGGTAAGTTGATTGATCAGGCTGCACTAACGAGTGACAAAATCTGTGATAGATTCATCCTCATACTAACGTGTGGAATATAGATCGGTCATGGTAACTTTCTTGGTGATATTGATAGAGAAATGATCCAAAAAGCTCGGGCTACCTAATTGAATGAAAATATGGACCGTTTAGGTAACCCACTATACCAATCTAATGCTGGTCCAGTGAGGGACATGGGAAAATTTCTCAAAAGTAAGGCATCATCATGAGCAATCAGATAACACCCATGTTTGAATGATCACAAATGTTGTTGTGGGTCTTCCTTACTATTGAAATGATTGAATTTTGGCATTTCCCAATGCACAGGGTATGAACGGATAGGAATGGATGGGTGAATAGGCTCGTTGCAAATCTCATCATAGGTAAGAGTGTTATGGGAGCCAAAAAATGATGCCTCCAATGTCTGCATCTTATCCATCATCAATTTAATTAGGTGATTGGTGGTTTGTGATGATTGGATGCCTCCTATAGCATGAGGAGGTTGGTTTTGGGCATATAATGGGAGTGACATTCTAGTGTAGGGGATGCCATGTAAGGTGGTAGAGAAGAAGGCAAGGAAATAGGGGGTACGTACCCGAAATAAATGATAGATGAAACATGCAGTTGTTGGTAGTATGTATATGGGGGAGGAAGGGTCGTGGTAATCCTATTGGCAATAGGGGCTAATGATTGTGGAATGGAAAGAACTACATTCTGAAATGGGGTAGGGGTCACCGAAATTAGAGGTGGTAATGTAGCTATGGGTATGTATGAGACATTAGGGGCAGATGAGGTCATGTTTGGGGTAGTTTCCGAGGGTATGGTGGATGTAATGGGTGTTACAGAGGCAACAAACGCGGTAGTTATAGCAGGTATAGGACCTAACTGTGAAATGACTGGGGGTAAAGTGGAAGCAGGTAGCATTGAACCAGATGGAGCCAATGTAGAAGTGGGTGTGAGAGTCAGGGGGATAGATACGGGCATGTCGTATATCAATTGACCCGAGGCATCTCGAGTGGATGAATGGGAAAGGTAAAACTGCAAGGCAGCAGGGTTCTGGTCAAGGATTCATGCAAATTCCTCATATTTGGTAGTGATATTAGTAGGCTAGATGGGATCCATGGCTGGTGATAAAATAGAAGGTGGTGAAGGACTAGGTGGGAGTGTTTGGCAACTAGCATGGAACACGAGGGCGTTCGCTTGTCTTCAGGTCAGTACCATGTGAACCAGTACTGATTAGGTGGGGCTGCTTCTCTGTAAATGGTACAAAGAACAACAGGAAAAAAAGGATGAAATAACAAACAAGCTAACTGATGCCAATTAGGGAAAATTGATGTCAGTCAGGGTTAACCGCTGCTGGTCACTGTAGAAAATGGACAGTGAGTAAATAGTGAAGCAGAAGGCAAGATCTGACAAGTATGCCAAATATGGGGATGTGTAAAATGTCAATGGAAAAAGAAAAAATGACAGAGACTGTGGAAAGTGGAAGAAAGTGAAGTAAAAATGTCCTTTTGAGTAGGTTAGAAAAAGGACCTGGAACCGATGTCGGTTCGTTTAATCGATGGCAGTCAGAGGTAACCGATGACGGTTACTGTGAGATTGAAACAATGATGAGAAAAAGTGGTTGTGAGTTAGAATTTGATGTGGAATCAGACCCAAAATTCGAGGAATGATTTTGATATGTCCCAGGCACACTCAGGTGAAGTTGGAATACACCAGCTAAGATGAGGAGCATGCAAGGATGAACAAAAAAAAATTGATGAACGTGATCTGTCACCTCAAAACACAAACCAAGAAGAAACACTAAGAAAATGTGATCCTAAGAGTGCCCTTTTCTATTATGTTTGTTTAGCTTATGCTATTTAGGGATTGAAACATGGATTGTGAAATAGATTTTTTGGTGAGGATGGATTCCTATAAAGAAGGAGATCTAAAGGGTGAGGTTTCAAGTTTGTTATGGTGTGGGCGGGCTTTGCTCTGAAGTATGACTCGATGGAATAGCGAGCTGGGTGCCCACTGTGCAGTGATCATGTGATTACCTACAGCTTCTTCTAGGTAAGATGTTGTTTAAGAATGTATGTATTTGAATTTTTGTGTGGTTTGGTAAGACTCAGAGAAAGAAAAAAGGAAAGAAGTGATTTTCTACGATTTTTTTGTCAGCCATCAACTGGTAATGAATTCCAGCGTATAGGTTGCCCTCAATTAATGTGAGCTAATGCAGAAAATTAGAATGAAATGCAATGATTTTAAAACACAAATAAAAAATGTGGAATTGGATGACACAATAAGATGAATAGGATAAAGTATGATCTTTCACTAATGCAATGCTAATGAAAGGGAAGAAGTGTTTGTTTTGAGCACCAAAGTACGATTACTTTTAGACAATAGAAGAAGAGATGATTCCAGGGGAGAAAATTTAAATGTAAGAACCTTTTGGAAAGGAAACAAACATGTAAATTTTCACCTAGAAATGAATGAATGCAAGGAAACCTGAATGGGTCGCACCGAGCGTGCCAAAATGTTTCACCTTTTTTTATTAGATTGTTTCTTTGAATTGTTGAGGAAATAGATAGGGTAATGGGCGTAGGAGGAATACCTGTTCAAATTTTGGTTGATGGGTTGTTGTGCGCGTATGACTTCCAAATCCATAGATGACCGTGAGATTTTCCTTTTGGCTAGGAGGAACTACCTATAATGAAAGCAAGACCACCAGAAATAATTCAACAATATGGGCAGTGAACTGCCTAGTGTGAGCTAGATCTAGGAAGTATGGTACTTCCTAGATGGCTGTCAGTCAACTATTTTAAACAAATTAATGCTGAAAACAAGGTAAATCCTATCGTTATTTTAAAATGATTTAGGTATCTCACTTAAAAACACAATAAGAAAACATATCTAATCTAACAGGCTAAGCTAGAATAGAATCCACAGGTCAAATGGTTGGTTCTGGGTTCTGCAAGTTTGAGATAGGTTTCGAGTAGGTCACAAATGAGTGAGGGTGAAGTAAAATGAGGTGGGTAGGTCTCTATTTAAGGTTGTGTGGGCAAACGTAGAGACCGACGTCAGTCATGGGTGACCGACCGTGGTTAGGTATAACCGGCGCCAGTTACTATGACACTAGGAAACATCACAGAATGAGGTTTTGGTCTCCTTTGTGATTATACAAAGTATTTTGGTTGGTTGGGACAAGGTATTGGATGACTGGAATAGGATTTTATGAGGTTTTGAGGTCTATGGAGGTACAAAATGTTGGAGATGGTCAATAGGGAGAAAGATCAACAATTGATGATAAAATAATGATAAAATGAAATAACTAGGAAAATACGATGTTGTACTTACTTGGATTTCATTCCTGAAAGTCTATGTGTGAAAGATGGAGGTACTGATGATGGGTTTGAAGGTTGAAATTGATATCCAAATAAAGAAAATCTTCTGCATGGGTTGCATGCACACTCCTCTTTTACTTGGATAGATTAGAAGGTGGCTGGGATGGATGTGCAGGAGAAGATCCTTAATCTACTTCCTTGGATGTTAGTTCCTACTGGAATTGGCTCTTTGAAGATGCATTATCTCTTTGAGATTTTGTTCTTTCTCATCAAATTTCTCCCAATGTTTTCCAACCTTGAGAATCAAGTAGTTTAGGGGTTAAAAGGGGTAATCGACGACGGTCCGACTTAACTGGCAATGGTTAGGGGTAACCGATGTTAGTCAAGGTGGGATTCTATAGGTTTACTAAACTTAGAGAGATCTTTCTGATTTCCTTAGATATTGTGTTGTCATCCCTTGGATTTGACTGGGAGCTTCTTGTGAGCATGTGGGAATGTGGTTAGAGGGAGTGTAGGCATTGATTTTTAGGGTTTGGGTAAGTCTTAGTTAGCTATGGGAACTTGCTAAGAATAGGTCTTAGGTTGAGTTAGCTTGGTGAGGTGTCTAAGTGAAATATATGTGTAGATATTATTTAAATAAGATATTTAAATAATAAATATAGTGAGGGTAAAGCATTAATTTAATTAAATTAATATTAGTGGGGTGAAGGGGGTCATGGCTAGGTAGATGTAATAAAGGGGGGCTTATATGTCAAGGGATGAAGGGGGAGTGTGACCTAATTTTAGTGTCTACAATGAGATCCCTCTTGAGAATGGTGCCAAACCATTCAGACAGAAGCAGAGGCCAATTAATCCACTCCTCTCCATGAAAATGCAAGATGAATTGAAGAAACTTAAGGAGGGAGGGATCATTCAGCCCAAAAGGTATTCATCTTGGTTTGCAAACCTTGTGCCAGTCAGAAAGAAAAATGGAGATATCAGAATTTGTGTAGACTTCAAAAATCTGGATAGAGCTTCATTGAAAGACAATTATCCTTTACTAAACATAGAAAACATGCTACAGTTAGTGACTAGATCTGAATTGTTGTCTACCTTAGATGGTTTTTCTGGCTACAATCAAGTTGTTGTTAAGGAGTCAAAAATATTTAAATCTACTTTTACCACTCATTGGGGAACATATGTTTATGTAAGAATGCCTTTTGGTCTTATGAATGTTGGAGCTACTTTTTAAAGAGCAATGGATGTTGCTTTTGCTGGTTACATAAATGACTTCATTGGAGTTTATCAGGATGATGTGACTGTGTTTTCAAGCAGTAGAAAAGATCACTTGCAGGACTTGGAAAATATGTTGATCAGATGTAGAGAATATGACATTTCTCTCAATCGAAAGAAGTGTCATTTTAGAGTACAAAAGGCCAAGCTGCTTGGCCATATTGTTTCAAAGACTTGTGTCATGATTGACCCAAGAGGGTAGAAGAAATCATCAAGGTTCCAATCCCACGAACAAAGAAGGACATCCAGTCCATCTTTTGGTAAATAAAATTCATTAGAAGGTTTGTGTCCAATTTTGCTGAGTTGACTCTTCCTATCACATGCATGTTAAAGAAAGATCAAGTTATCAAGTGGGAGGAGGCTGCTATTCGGGATTTTAAAGGAATTAAAGAAGCACTTAAACATGCACCTATCTTGGCAGCCCTGAATTACAAGAAGCCTTTCCAAATCTTCTCTTTTTCTTCTGAAAATACTATTGCATCTGTTTTGCTCCAAAAGGATGAAGATGGGGCTGAGAGGCCTATTTCCTTCTTTAGCAAGGATTTACAAGCTGCTGAGTTAAAGTACACAATCATGGAAATACAAGAATTTTCCTTGATGAAAGCAACAAAGGTTTTCAGGCCTTATATCTTAAGCTCAAAATTTATTACTTATGTTCCCCACACCATGGTAAAAGACATCTTATCATAGATGGAGATCTCAAGTAAAAGATGTAGATGGGTGAAAAAACTTTAGGAGTATGACATGGATATCTAAACCACAAATTCGGTAAGAGGTTTGGGTCTTGCTAAGCTCATGGCTAAGAGTGAATTGCAGACTATGGAAGTGAATGAAGTAGAGGAAGAAAGGGTAGATGTTCTTGAGAAATTGGTAAGTTATGAGTGGTACAAGGATATAATATTTTACCTTAGACACTTATGTTGTCTTGATCATTTAAATAAAAATAAAAAAAGAGCCCTCAAGCTGGGTTCTCAAAAATACATCATCATTGACTTTGGGATATCTTGGAAGAACCCTAAAGGTGTCCTCTTGAAATTTGTAACTGAAGATGAAGCTCCCAAAGTAATTGCTGATTTCCATGGGTGATTTTGTGGAGGACAATTTGTTGGAAGGGTTATAGCACAAAATTTTTTGAGAGCTGGTTATTGGTGGCCTAATCTCTTTAAAGATGCAACCATGATGGTTAGAAAATGTGAGAGCTGTCAGTGTCTCTTTGGAATAATGAAATATTTAGGCTCCCTTCCTTTACATCCTATATCATTTGAAGCTCCTTTCAAACAGTGGGGTGGAATTCATTGGTGAGATCTCAGACCCTTCTAGTGCTGGAAATAAGTGGATCCTTGTAGCCACAGATTACTTCACCAAGTTGGTAGAGGTAATCCCCACCGAGAAAGCAACACACCACGTTGTCATGTATTTCTTGTTGAATCATATCATATGTAAATTTGTTTTGTCAGTCAAGATTGTGGTTGATAATGCCATGTGTTTCAGAGTTAAACCTTTGATGGAAATGTGCAATGAGTATGGAACCAATCTGAATTATTCTTCATACTAAAACCTCCAAGGGAATGGACAAGCTGAGTCCAGCAATAAGAACTTGTTGAAGATCATTAGGATAACCTTGGAGTTGAACAAGAGAAAATGGGGTGAACAACTGAAATTTTTAGTTTGGGCTAATAGAATCACTACTAAAAGAGCTAGTGGTAAGAGCCCATTCAAGTTGGTGTATGGAACTCAGGCTCTACTTCCCTTACATATGTAATTATCTTCATTTCAATTTTTTCAACTACCTGAGGATCAAGAGGTCAGTCTATATGAAGAAAGGATTAATCATATTGTAGAGCTAGATTAAGAGATAAGAGCATCCCACCAAAGACATGTCATATTTAGAGAGAAGTTGAAGAGGTTGTTTGACAAGAAGGTCAATCCTAGGGCATTTAATATTTGAGATTTAGTTTTGTTATGGAAAAACAGAAATGAAGATAAGGGAAAACATGGTAAATTTGATACATTGCGGATGGGCCCTTACTCCATTGATATCAGAATTGGTGAAAATACATTTTTTTCTCAAGGACTTAGATGGGGAATTTTTTGAACTTCCTGTTAATGGTAGGCATTTGAAGTATTTCTTGGATTAATCCCCAAATTTGAGGTATGCACCAACTTGTATAGTGTATAGTGTTTGGCTTTTTCTCTATTTTTGGTGTTTTGGTGGTTCTTGGTTTACCTTGGTGTGTGGCAGCCATTTTTGTTAGTTTCTTGGCTGGTTTTTGGTAGCTTTGGCTCATGACTTTATTTTCCCAATGGATTATCTTGGCACTTGTTCTACTTATTGTTCTTGTGGCACTCACTGGGAGTGCCCATCCCCGAGTAGGAGCTGATGTTGGTGCCCATTTTGATTCTCTATTATATTGCCATCTTTACCCTTTGGTTTGCTTGCTCTAAAACATTTTTATTCAAAATGGGTGGTCTGTAAATGTTTTCCTTAGATTAGATGCTTTGAAAATCTCATAAAATTATTATTTTACCCCAACTTGAAAGAAAAATACATGTATGCACTGTTTTGTGCCCTAGTTTTCCAAATCCACAGGCCTCTATCATTTTTTCCACTTTTCCCAACCTTTGGAGCTCTAAGTTTTTAATTTCATGCATATTTCCCCTAAAAAATCATTTTCCAGGGTCATAAACTACCTAAAATCACTTCCCATTTTCTTTTTGACCAAAAAAATCCTCACCCACGAAGAAAAAATCAAATTCAGGCATCCTTGGCAATTTCTATGTTTTTTTATGGTCATACGGGTGTCCTCTACCCATCAAAATTAATCCCAAACATCAACTCATACGTGGCCGCTTGTGGTTGGACAAGGTTTGGTGGGTTGGTTCTAAAAACTCAACGTGTTTTGTGTTTTGGCAAAAAATCAAACTATCCCCCGCAACTCTGCAGGTCCCAGAGGAGGACACATGTCATGTTCTCATTCAGAGGTGGGATGGAAGGCTAGCGGGGGACTTAGAAGATTTTTTCATTTTTGGAGAGAAGGGAAAAAGGTTGAGGGAAGGGTCGTGGGTCTGCAATGGATCGAAGGGGGAAACGTGGCGGCTTTAGAGCATAGAGTGGGTCGGTGGGCCATCGAAGGAAAAACGGAATTTTTCTGTTTTTGCAAAATGATTCTGGGTGAGAATTTGAAGTGCAGGTCCGCCAAATGAACCATAGGGAGACATGTGGTGGGAAGAGCGGGTCGGCGGGCTACTAGAGGCAAAAGGGAAATTTTTCCCTTTTGGAAAAAAGACATAGAATGAAAATTTGAGGCATGGATCCGTGATGAATCAGTGACTGACACATGGTAGGGAATAATTCAGAGGTGCAAGCCCATGGGGAAAAAATTTAAAATTTTCCAAATTTCCAAAAAAGGTGGAAATGTTCAGAATTGAGCCGCGACTTCAATGGGACCCACAATGTGCCACGTGTCAGTACCAAATCTCAAGGGTGGAGAAAATTGTCAAAATTTTACATTTTTCCAAAAATGTTAAAAAGTCAAAAAGTGATCCCAAATCCATTCCCAATCTCATTTTAACACATGGAGGGCTCAGATTGAAGGAGTAAAGGAAAATCAATCGTAATTGTGCATTTTTCATTTTGGCCACCATTTGAGCTCTAGGAAGCTTGGAGATGTGAATTTTGCATCAATTTTCATCGAATCTTTGGAAAATTCATGTCTTTTTGGCATTCAAGGAATAATGGGATCAATTTGAAATTTCAATTTGTAGATTTGGGGTACTTTTGAAATGAAATTTTGTTCGGGCTCGAGAAAAAACGTGAAATATCAAGTCAAGAAGTTTCAGAATCAAATTTTGGAGGGATAAGGATGAAATAATGAAATGAAAGGGGTCTACATGCTTTGAGGATGAAAAAATTTCCTCCACAGTGGATAATGATGAAGGTTTTATAATGATTATCCTTTTATGAAACACCTGGAAAATTTTGTTGTAACTATGTTAAACGTTCCTATCTGCGAATCATGTTCAAATTTTGTAACAACCTTTATGCTTTGCATATTCTTTTCTTGGGAAATAAGGATCAAATGTAATAGAATGTTATATAATGCATGTTTTTTTACATGTAAAAGGTCGGAGAAACTTAGAATTTCACGGGAAAATATGGGAAGAAGCCCATTTTTTGAGAAACCGTCTGAGAACCATTTCTAATTCCTTTTTTGCATCATATTTGTATCATGCTGAGTTGGTTTCAGTTGTAAATCCATCAAAAAGCTCTGAGATTGTTCTTATAACATTCCCCTACTGATAAATTTGGTCATTCTGGATTATTTTGTGTTGTCTCTTGGAAAAATTTGCATGCACTTATGTTTTAGAATGTTTTCAATTTGTGTTTCTTGCTCCTGTTGTAGTCTTGTGTTTAAAATCTCTCTTGATCATACATGGTCTCATTTCTTGTTGATATTTTAGTGGAATTTGCAATCTCACATTCAGAAGAGCTTTCATCTAATAAAGAGATAAAAAAAATTAAAATCACTTTACCTTCCTTGAATTATGAGATTATTTGTAAATGTTAGGGTGCACCTTAGGTCATGATAAAATAGAGATTTCTGTATGCTTTGTTGGTTCATCTACTTCAAGCTCTTGTGGCAGGTTATCAAATATTGTGTGGAAGAGTGTAGATCTGGGACTCCATTTGGTGCACATATCCTAGTTGAAGGAGTACCTTGAACATCCCGTTGTTTAGGTCTTACAAATTTCTTGCAAAGGTCCTCAAATAATTTGGAAAATTATGGTTAGTATTTTCTAAAATATCGCACCAAAAATTCATTCAAACAAACTAATCCTACCCATACTACCCATTTATTGCACTGTGTGTCAACAAAAGAATACAATCCATCTACAAAAATGCACAAAGAAAATTAGGATCCTATAATGTCTGTAGTAACCCTTTCCTTGCATTTAAATTATCTCCATAATTTTGAAGTGACAACTTGTAAAATTCAGATTTGGAGTGTTGATCATATTTTCCCAAGGCCTCTTCATACTATTTACACAAATTGAGGGATATTTTCATCTCTTCAACCATTTGAGGGTTATGAAATAGGTCCTCCTACCTTGGTTGAAAGGCACAACCTAAAATAATTAGGACAAGATCAATTCCTATTTGAGTGTCACCCATCTCTCAACAAAATAGAGTGCTAGTTAGATCACATCCCCGGCTACAAAATGACACACATCATGATCTATCTTCGAGCTTCATGCCACATCTCTGATGCTGCTTAGGATGAAAAGGAGAAAAAATTTGGGTACCAACACTCTTCTCAGGTGATCATGGCATGGGAAGCCTCAAATCATGAGACCACTTGGTCTGTTATATGTTCCCTAGCAAGGGGTTCTGATAATACCTTCATCTTAGACCCATACTTGGTCCACAGAATTGGATGGGACCAATCAAGAGACATGTAGCCTCCTATCTTGGCCATGAAATCATAGGATAGACATATTCTGAAGACTAGAAGAATGTCAATTACTACTATATCCTATAAAACGGTTATGTTCAGACAAGAATAAAGCTACAACAGAAGTCCCTTGATAGATCCTATGGTTTGAATTGATTTTCCATCTAGTTACATGACTCCTTTCCTTACAATCTCATATTTAATTCCCAAGGCATCCATAATTTCTTTGGGCATGACTGTAATGCTTGTGTCAGAGTTTATCATGGATTTATACAATAATTTCCTTCCTATTATAAGACTCATAAAAAAGGAGTTGGGTCTTGGTTTACTTACTTCTCCCTTTTGATTTATCAGCACTACCTTTGTTGGGGCCTGAATCATGTTTACCTGTTCCATATCTTTCTTGTTGGAGGTTGGTTCATCATTTGATTTCAGTGCTTCTTGAAGCAACTCATTTTTCTCTAGAATTCCCAATTGATCCCACAAGGATGCGTTAGCTGATGATTTCTTGAGTTGTTAGACCATGTTTATAGGTCTGAGTGATGATTTCATGGATGGTGAATGGTGTTTCATTATTTTGACTATGGTATGGAGCACACCCTGATTCTGAACAATTCTCAAGGCTTCTTTTACAAGCATTGACAGTGAGACTGTAATGGTTGGAGGCTATTTTTGCATCCAACTAGTTATAGTTAGGATAGGAGTGGCCGTCTCTATCAGCCAATTTTCGAAGTGAGTTTTTTAATTAGATTGAACTAGGTTGGAGACAGATACCTTATTTGTTAATATGAATTCCCCTCCTTATACCCATGAGAAAAGTGTGTTCTCTGGTGTGATCTTTTCTTCTTTCTCTAGGGACATCCCTTTAATTTGCACAACAATGGCTGCATTTTGGACTCCCGTAGACTAGTAAGGTCCTGATGTGTTAACATCGTAGCCTTCCCTTACTCTTTTTTCAACTACCATTTTCTGTAAATTTCCTTGGAGACATTCTCTTGGCATGTGAGGAATATTACAAGGGAAATACCATGCGTTGGGGTCTTCTACCAAATTAATTTTCCCAGGTACCATTTCCCTTCCGTTATTGGATTGGATTGTGTGAAGTGGTGTTGACACTAGGACGGGTTGGTTATAGGACTATGAAAATGGAGGCCTATAGGTATTATAATGTTGTGGGGGATATGCAAGCCTACCACCTTGATAGCTTTGATAATTTTGTCTTGGGTAAGATCTTTGATTCCTTTTAAGAATTACAATCTCGTTAGAGAAGTTTTTGAGGATATAATTGACTTCCTCCATCTCAAGATATGAATCTGATTAAATTTTAGTGTGGATAGGCATTAGATGAGAGGATGGGTAATTATATATGTATGCAGGGGATTGGGTAGAGCTCGAGACTTGTGCTTGTGGAAGGGGAGATATTTTTGGGTATATTGGAAAAGGGGCTCTCGGAGGAAGCTTACTAGCATCTACTAAATTTTTCTTGGCTTGGATTGTAATATCATATGCTTGTGGTAAAGAATCCCCTCCTAACGATTGAATCATCATAGAAATATCTAAATTTGGAGCCTTTAAGTAAAAACCAATAGCCATACCTGTAGGTGGCCTTACTAGAACATAAATCCTTTGCTACGTTTTACGAAATATAGGGTTAAAATCATTCATAATTTCTTTTGAACCCTTCTTGATGTTGATGACCTATTTGAGGAGTGAATATATATCTCCTTTCTTGTTGAATCTTCTTACCAAGACATTTACGAGTTGGTCCCAAGTGCCAATAGAATTAGGGGTTAGGGACACGTACCAATCCTGAGCCTTCTCCTTAAGGGAAGCAACTAGTAACCACAAGGCAACATCATGTTCCCTGATATAATGTATCATGAATATCTCCATGATTTTTTGGATGTGTTCCTCTGGAGTTTTGAATTCTTCTCTGCTAAATTTGGGAAGCACCTTTAATGTGGTTTCCAGAATAGTATTACACACCGTTGGGGGTATTGGTAAGATGAGTGCAATTCCTTGATTCCATGAAACAAATAGTCTCAGAGGTTGAGGTGGATGGTGGTCCATTAAGATAATTATGAGGATTCTAGTTTATTGTAAGAAGGGCCTACCTAGTGAAGGTGTTGAGAGAGTCTGACTCGGAGGAGATAGAGACCTATGAATCTGTCTACCTCTTATATTCCTCGGAGGGGATAACTATAGATATTAAAAATGCAAATTCTTATCTTTTTATCAATCTTGTTCACATATTTCTCATAAATTAGAGAGGACCAAACTCAGTAATTTTGAAACCAGTAGATTTTCGACAAGGAGTCTTCATATTTTTAGTTGTTCGAGTCCCACTCGGTGTGCCAGGAAAACTGTTAACGATTATCTTTTTGGATGAACCATCAAAGTTATGGGATACCATAGAGATGTGGGATGTGACCCCTAAGATAACCTTCATGTTTTATAGAATATGGCTCTTCTATGTTGGTGTAAGGTAAGGCTTCGATAAAAATAAAACAAAGTGAAAAACTAACTAAGGTGATATGCCGAAACTTATTTTAAAAGTAACAGAGATAGATTCCAAAAAAACTGTTATAATATTCAAAGAGTGGTTAACATGGTCTAATATTTTTAGAAGTATATTGAATTATCAAAGGTCGATAAGGTGTAAAACATAATTATATATAGATGACAGATGCATATAGAAAACCCAAGGGCATATAACACAATAGATATTCACAATTTATCTAAAAACTACCAGTAATAATGGATGAAGGAGACAGATGATTAAGAACTAAAATGCATAGAACAAGATCCCTTAATTCATAAAGAAAATAATACATAAGGCCGATACGACAGAGATTACAACTTTATTCTATAGTAGAGCCTTGTTAATGCTAGCAAACATAATAAATAAGCCTAAAATTCTCTTTCACAGTTCTGGTGTCTTTCTTTTTTCTATTCCCCCTCACCCCTTTTTTCTATATCATAACATTCCTTTATAGATCCCCTTGTCTCTCATTTTAATGTCCATAATCAAATCTTCCACCACCAACATTCAATTTTCCCACAAAATCTTTCATTTTTTGTGCAAGATATCAACTGCCTATCTCTGATATTTATGATTGCCTTTAATTTATCCAACTCCACAACCTATCACTCCTTTAGTTGGTGATTATTCTTCCCTACCATGTGGAGGTCACGTGCTTAGTCTGAGGACCTTTCTTGTGGCTGTCTCAAAACCTATACCTAGGTTATGTGTGGATGGTCTTGCGCAAGTTTTAGAACATTCATTTTCTCTCTTTATTTGAAATTGCACTTGGGTGAAACGTGGAGAGCATGTATTTTTTACTATATCTTTGAATTTTTAACCCTTATAGGTATCTTTATCATGCCTAAGACATGTGGGTGGTGTGACGTAAGTTTGAGAACATTCCTCTCTTCACATTATGCCCCGAGTGTGCCAAAGGGACACATGGATATCTTACGCATTCAGCTCCATACTTATCTAATTTGGGCTCAAACAAATAAAAAAATAACTAGGGTCAGAGTGACAAAAGATAGTGGCTGGTAAAAGAGCCTCACATAAAAAAAAATCTACAGTAAAATAGTGAACTCATAATGTCCATATCTTGTTCTAAAAGAAATCTTATGAATTTCTTCTTCCTTAATTCTCAACTGATGGTATTCAAGACGTAGATCTATTTTAAAGTAAATTGATGCTCCATGCATTTGATCAAAAATATCATCTATCCTTGGAAGATGATAGCTATTCTTAATAGTTTCCTTATTCATCATCCTGTAGTGAATGTAAAGTCTTAAGGTTCCATCTTTCTTTTTAACAAAGAAAATTGGTACTCCCCAAGGTGAGACACTCGGCCTTATTAAATCTTTAGATAATAATTCATGTAATTGTTCCTTAAGCTCTACCAATTCAGTGGTAGTCATTCGATAAGGTGCCTTAAAAATAGGTTCCATTCCTGGTTTGATTTCAATAGTACATTCAAACTTTGTATTTGGCGGAAGACCTAGTAGCTCTTCTAGAAACACCTTGTTGTGATTCCATAATAGTGGATATATTTCCAAAAATTCACCCCCTTCTTCAACTAAATCTAAAAAATTTATTGCATAAAGCATGGAACCCTTATTTTTGGCCTTCTTCAGCTACATAACTGATATTTCTCTAACTTTTATACTTCTTTTTATTCCTTGAATATCTGCTGATTTCTACTGGTCATCCAAACACCTTATATGTTTCCAAAAATATTTTACAAGTGCCTTGTGATCAGCTAATGATTTCACACCAATTATTATGTCATATGACCCTAGAGGTCCAACATACAGGTCTACCTCAGTTGTGAAGCTAAAAAATTCTAAAGCTGCACCAAAAAGACACTTACTAACAATGTGGAAAAAAATATTCCCATACTAGATAGTCCATGTTTTTTTCCATAAAATCAGATTTATTTTTTAATTAACTAACTTGCTAAAAATAAAACATTCAAAAGCACCAGTATCAAAAAGTATAGTTACAGGTAGGCCATACAACTTACCTAATACTTCTATGGGCATAGCCTACTTTTTAGCTTGCTTGTCGGCTACCACAACATGTATTTTATTATGTTGGTTTTTAAAAAATTTCTTTAAAGGATTCCTCCACAATTAAAATAACCTCCAACGAGTCCTTTATTAGGCTCATATTTATTCTCAACGTTGAAAGTATTTTTTTCCCATAATTACCCTTATGTCCAATATTCTTGTTATTTACTACAACTTTACCTATTGTTATTTTCTTTTCACTTGCAACAAAATTCTTACCTTTGTTTCCAAAATTCTTCCATGTACCCTTCTTGGGTGGAAAATATGAAGAAGCATTTCCATTTTTCTTATGTTTTTCCTTATGTGCAGAAATTGCCTCCAGTTTCTGCTCTAATGAATGTATTTTCCTACCACTTCTTCCATGGTGGTAGGGATATGTACATCAACCTCACCACATATGATAGGATACAACCCCGTGATGAACTTCCTTATACATAATTTTTCATCTATTTGATATTGTGGTACATATTTGAGAAGCTTGGTGAACTTCTCCCAATATTTCATTACCAACAACTTTCCTTGAGTTAAGGTTTAAAATTTTGTCATTTTATGTTTATAGTAGAGTTGGGTCAGCCAACGCTTCATAAAATGAACCTTAAACTGGTCCCATGTGATGTTTGTTTCATTAAAATTAAGCTCATCCTTGCGGCTGTCCCGCCATGAAGATGCTTCATGGTAGGGCTGATAAGCTCCCCATATAGCCTTGGTTTCCTTGGAGAAATTTCTTATCGCAAAATATTTCTCCATCTCACTGAGCCAATTATCAGCCCCATCTCTCTTGGTGGTTCCATAAAATTTTATTGGAATTATCCTCTTTCTATCACTGGTCAATTCAGTTGCCAATCTATCCCTCTTGTTCTCAAGCTGATTGGGTACATTCATGTTATAATTATTTCCCACATTATTTACAGCGTTATCATTTGCACCATTGATATCCTTAACATCATCATTTCTCTCATCATGTGGCTACCCCTAAGACTACTCACTATCAGTCTTAGTGTCACTTCCAGCCACTTGTTCAATAATAACAATCTTATTCCTTGTGTCCTACAGGGTAGCAAGGATTTCATCCAACTTTTGAGTTATAGCTACTTCACCACTTGAAGGAAGATTATTTGCAGCACATCCCCTTTTTCTTACCATTTCTATAATCAAGAAGTTTATTTTTAAGAATTTTTTTACTCAAATAGTTCCAAGAGCTATTACCTTTAGCTCTGATATGAAGATGTAACATCCGTATGTCATGATTACAAAATAAAACGACTTTTTTTTATCAATGTTCTCTATTCTAAATTCAAAATTTAGAACCACATTAATTTTTTAAATCAATCCTACAACATTAACCGTATGTAGTTGTTATGAATCATCATAAAACTGATCTATCATATTTCATTTCAATGAGGACTCTGTATAGAAAAAACTTCTCATAATTCATTTCATTGTATACTCAATATACTTGTGGTTCCCTTTTCCATTTGAGGGCTCATCACGTGAAACTAACCAAGGAATTATCTAGGTACTTGTTATGAGTACCCATCCTATATCCTACACCTTAGTCTGGTGAATTTAAGACAATGTAACAAGTAACTTGTGATACTTTAACCAAAGTTTCAAACATGTTTTCCATGCCTATATTCCAAGATGGAATACTCATCATGAAGGAATATGTCTTTCACCGCACTTGAATTGTTATCTTGATTAGACTTTCTTGACTCCTGTCATTCCTTCCCATTTCCATGTTAGACGCTAAGAAGAGATAAACCACATGGGCTAGTGCAAATAGTCCACTTATGGTAACTAAGGGTCATTAAGTGTATTTGAATCAACCCCCGTTACTTTGAGTACACTTCATCACACGTAGTCAACGCAAGTTAACATCGGTTGTAGACATTAGAATGATCACTACCTAGTGTTTAACAATTAATTGATATCCTATTTCGATACAGTCTCAATTAGAGGAGATTAACAGATTATTACACCATAACGAAGGATCCACAATAACCACCCAATGAATCTCGTCATTGGATGGGAACTATGCAGTAGTGGTTATGCTGCAACAGCCCATTAAGTTCCGGAAATCTAAACCTCCCTTCTTAACAAGCTCATTAATCCCTTTAATTTTCACCTTGTTAATCCCACCCTAGTTATTTTCAGCCTTTAGGTGTCATTCCTAAGTACTAACTCAGGTTCTAACAACATTCCAATAAGGAACTTTACATTTCTACATAATCAATACGAAGGATCTACATATTTATTTTTGTTCATTACTTAATCTCCTTTGAGTATGAAATCTCATGTTTTTGACTAAAAATCTAAAAAACATATTATGTATATTGTAGGGTAGAAACCAAATACGTCAAAACATACTTAGGAGAAGTTTAAAGTTCATTTCAATGAATCCAAATGGGTTCTACGCATTCAACCCGCAATAGTCTCATGACTTGCATTCACTTTCCTTTAAGTCATCCAACTATTCAAATTTTCATTACATAGTTAAATTTTATCCCCTAATTGTAACTCATCTATGATGGAAGGATATTTTGGATCCACCTCATAGTCTATTTGAAGGGTTTGTTCTATTACCAATTAGTGGACAATCCCTTTATCGAGGTTCCATAACATAATTACATTACACACATAAGTCAAATAAGTATCATATTTATGACTTCATTATTACAGCAAGAAGAAATATTTTTTTAATACCTTAAACGTTAGTTCACATTATACATCTAGCCCCATGTTATCATTCCTATATTTTTGTAAGTACAATTCCATTTCATTATTTTACTTCATCGTCATTTAGGATAGATAGATTGCCTTACAGGTTAATCACTTAGATTCCTTTTCACAAGGTTGATTCCTATATGTACTCAATGAGATTATGCACTCTTGTGATTATTCTTAAGGTTTGAAATCCCTTTACATTTAGTTATGAAACCTTTTCCTATTTTATATTGTTCCTCAAAAGAAAAACATACTAATATATTCTCATAATGATGTAATTAAGCATAGTTAAAGATAACTTTAATTTCTACAACATTAAAATTGTTTAAATACAACATATTCATTATTATCTTACTCAAATGAATTCAGTAATTAAAATTTATAACAGCCAATAACTGTTTTATAAAAGTCATTCACAAAGGAAATGATTCCCATCTATCCCATTTTTACACATATTCAAATATCAACAATAATATTCCTTGCTTCATAATAGAAATATAAAGTTGGTATCATTTCAGATAACTTCCCCAAGATTATTAATTGATGTCAAAAAGTAGAGCAATGCATATAATCTAATTCCTTACAAGCTTACTTTCCAAGTAAAAGAACTCTTTAAATTAAAAACATCATTCACAGACAACTTATCCAGTCAAAAGAGAATGCTTTAAGCAACCACTTCAATCATTTCCAATTTAAGATGTCAATTCAAGTAGACAATAAGTAATTCAAGTTCTTTCAAAAGTTTACATATTTGGCCTTAGGCATTAAACACGTATTCAAAAGAATAGTTTAATAAATGAAACGTAATGTTTTCATCAAACTACATTTCTTTAATCAATAGAATAAATGCATCTTTCCATAAGTCTCCCTCTTTTCCTTTCTCACAAAATTTATCTGCAAGTGTGTTAGCATCTATCAGTTCATTTGAACTGAGCATGATAGGAGCTAAATCCTTGGAACCATATGTTCTAACTAAAAACTTTGAAAAGGAACATTGCTTATTAATAGAAATCAATCAAGGGTTCATAAATATATTTTCTTGTTTGAACAGTTTAAAAGTACCATACTCAAGTGTATCACAACATCCTACAATGTTAGCATCTAAAAATCCAAAATAAGTCTGATTTCTATCAACTAGAAGTCTAACACCATGTTAAGAATTAATCCATATTCAACCAACAAGTAACCCAAAACCATATAAGTATACATTCTCACTTAAGAAATATCACACCAATAATGTAAATCCAAGTATACATAACAGTAGATGGGAAAGAAAGATTTAAAATTCCTTAATCATGCAGCCCATACTACGTGATTAAAACATTTTACTCGAATCCAACCAGAGACACTAAAAAATTCATTCAATTCTAACAGTCTAATAATCTAAATATTGGAAAAGATTTATACAGATGAGTATAAAAATAACAACAGCAATCTCTCAAGTCCCAAATCCAACTTAACTTATTAGATAAGAAATCTAAACAAGAAAAACTTGGCTTCAAATAATTTAGAGTGCATGCAAGTCATTGGAATAGACAAAACATATAATCATCAATGAGATAATATTAAATCAATACAAGTATTCCATATAAGGATGGTAAATAATCATACTTAACGTAATACATCATTCAGAATAAGAAATGAAGTGAGTCAACCAAGGAAGAGAAGGTTCACAGTCAACAACCTTACAAACGAATAAACAATATCCTTGATCATCTTCTTATGATCAAGTATTGAGAATATTTTAGTTTGATCAAAACTTAAACATACAAAAATGTATAACAGTTCAACATACTATTAGCACACTGGAATTCCACCCAAAAATATGAACAGTTCACAGGAAGATTCACAATAACCCCTAAGTAAACATTAAACTTCCTTAGTTTGAAATAGTCATAGCTATAGGTTGAACTTCACAAGGCCACTTCATAATATCAAAGAAAGAGATAAGGAATAGTTGACAGAATTAGAATAACGGTACCCTACCAACTAGGACCCATAAATCCACATTAGAATGAACCAAACACATGCAGTGGTTATCCTACTCTACTAGTTTGAGAAGGAGAATAAGACTATAACTCAAGCCTTTCCAAAGACCAACTCAAAACAATATCAAACCCTATCAAACGGCTGACACAAAATAGTGACTCAGAGAAAGGATAGACATTGAGAAAGAGAATGAACAAAATCCTCATTTTGTTAAACATTGTATTGCCTAATCCCCAAATGATCTAAGATTCAAGGATGGATGACTATCATCTAAGAATGATTAAAACAAATGAAAAAATCTTACCTAACTAGGTTTGAATCACAACTCATCCACACGAGGGTGTTTTAGATCAAACCCCATTGAATCCATAGTTACAAGGATTAAAGGTTTGAGTATTTGAACCAGATTACAACAAAGACCCAAATAGATGACCATATCATTAAACTATAAGAATCTACCCGAACTGAGTGATCATGTTCCAACTCGACCCACAACAAATGGTCATATTTTCTTTAAATATATACACATGTGTTCCACAGGCCTTGAATAAAAAATAAACATCAATAAGACATTGTAAAGCCACTTTAAACTAATATTTATGCACATGCAACTCATATCTCCCACTCATTCCTTTCACCATAGTCAATGCAAGTTTTATTCAAACACATCCAAAATAGTTATGTGACAAATAACTAATATTTCAACCATGATAAATCAAGTATATAGTTACAAGAACTACTTACCAAGTAAAGGATTCCATTTATTATGCAATAATAAAAATCCAGAACCCTGAAATGCTTTCTATAATAAATAGAGTTCTTTTTACAAACTAATTAGATAGAGAAAGTTTTTGCAAGTGATTAGAGCCTATCATGCCTGGTATAGATCCCAAGATCCTTCTCCTAACTCCACAATAGCTGCTACAGTTGAAGTAGTAAATCTACTCAAAAATTTCTCCACCTTTCCCCTGGAATCTTACCAAATAGTCTCTCCATGAAACAGAGTAGCAGAGATTCAAACCAAAATTGAAAACCAATTCAAATACCCAAAACCTTTGTTTGCATAGTGAGAAGGAGAAAAAATGAACAAATGGAAAACCAAAAACAATAATGCCTTTTCTGAATCAGGCATGTTTTCCCCAAGGAAGTTTGGAACATTTATCCAAATCATCAATGCTTGCCAAGATGGTCTATTCATACTGCTAACCCACCAACTTCCTCTACCCTCTTCTACATTAGCTTCTAAATTTTTGGCCAACTGAACAACTGTGTTAGAGTTGTTTTTAGTAAAGTGTCAAATTCAAATTTGGTTTACTGTTAAGGAGAGGAGTTTTCTTCTTAAATGACATTTAAATCAACCTCTAGTACATGCAAGGGTGGCAGAGAGGAGTTTTCTTCTTAAATGACATTTAAATCAACCTCTAGTACATGCAAGGGTGGCATAAACCACCAACTAACCATTTACCATGAACCCCCTTCCTAATGCCAACCAGTTAAATATTGTGTTAGGGTCTAAGTCCCCTTTCCTTATCATCATAAGTTAGGGCTTAGATCAAATGTAGCATAGATTAATTTAGGTTAGGATCCTAAGAAACCAATATAATTCACATGTTTTAGGTCTTAGGTTAGGCCAAATAAATTCAAATGTTAATAAAATAGTAGTTATAGTCTAGGCTTAATAACTACCACAACTGAACCTTACCAGCTGGCAATGTTTTTTTTCAAAACAAATTAGTGCTACTTGAGAAAGATGTCGACACTTTCCATCCCTCACTATAATAATGAATCATAGGAAAAATAGAACACTTCACTAAGACCAATTAGTATTACGTGATAATCCAAAAACAAATGAACAACTGCAATATCTTGCATTAATCAAAATTGTAGATCATATTAAGGGAACTCACTAGATGAATGAGACTGATCCAAGGTATTTTCTTAATTGATTCTCAATAATAATAATAATTGGTTATCATTGACTTAGGATAATTCTCCAAACTACCATCTTACCCAATGGTTCCAAGAATAGAAAGAAAACTTTCCACAAGTTTCAAATGTCTAGTTCATTTCATGAATAAATTAAATAACATCACAATTCAAGAGTTCATTGCAATTAATGCATGATTAATCACACAAATATTAATCAAGATAAACATTTATCTCACAACATGATTTATTTAGTTCTACAGAGAAAAATCTCAAGGAAAATCACATGTCAATGTTGCAATGCATTTCACAATGAGAAAGTATAGATGAAAGGATGGCAGAGGTGTTACATTACTAAGGTAATTGACAATACTATTTTATCTACTTCTAATCATCTAGTTATAGCTTTCCACACAAGTGACAATACCTCCACTTGGATTTTATCCAATATTTATGCTCCCAACACCATTCATGGATGAAGACAACTGTGGATAGAGTTAACAAACTTAGGAAAAAATTGTGGAGGGTTGAATTAGATGATTGTGGGAGATTTTAACACTCCCCTCACTCCAAATGAGAAAAAGGGTGGCTTTTGGGACTTCAATGCAGGTATAGATGATCTTTCTGATTTCATTGCTTCCTCTAATATTATTGGTATTCACATTCAAGGAAATCCCTTCACTTAGTCTAATATAAGACTCAAAGAGAATCATATTCAAGTCAGGCTTGAAAAGGCACTCATATCTATGAATTAGATCCTTAATAAAAAATTTCAACTCTCCTCTCTCCCCGAAATTAGTTTGGACCATAATCCCATTATTATAAATATGTCAGGAACTGAAAAATAAAAATCAATCCTCTTTCAAATTTGAGAAAATGTGGCTAGACCATTCTGGGATCTGGGACATTATTGAGGTGGAAGGGACTGTTTAGTTTAAATTAATTCAAAATCTCAATAATGTGAAAAAATAATCAGAAACTGGAACAAAATAGTCTTTGGGAATGTCTTCACTCAGAAGAAAAAGGTCAAGGATGATCTTTATACTCTGGAAGAAAGGGTTTCTGATAAGAGAATGAATATGGATGACTACGTTACTGATAAAAACCTTATTTCAGAACTCCACAATATTTATGCAAGGGAAGAATCCTACTGGGGACAAAATTCCAGAGCCCTTTGGTTGAAAGAGGGGAATAAGAACACTAAATTCTTCCATATGACATTCCTAAAGCATAGATATCATAACAATATCTCTGAAGTATCTTTAGTTGATGGCTCCATTACTTCTAACATGGACATCATCAAATATGAAGTGTTAGCCTTCTATAAAAAAAATTAAATGACAATTCGTAGCTTTCTCAAGTAGCAACAACTACAATGTTGGATTCCATTCATAGCATTACTTTTGAGGGCTACCAAAATCTCTCTAAGTCTATTATAATTGAGGAACTCCAAAAAAGTGACCATTTCTCCTGGTGGAGAAAAGTCTTCAAGGCCTGATGGATTTTAATCTAACTTTTTCGATAAATTTTGGGAAATTTTTTCTGGATATCTTCTCAAGGTTGTAAATGAGTTATTTAGAATAGGAAACCTTCTTAAAGAGATGAACAACACTTTTATAGTTTTGGTCCCCAAAAAACTAGGTGCCAAGGACTTCAAGCACTTCAGGCCTATAAGCCTTGTTAATGTTATCTACAATATATTCACTAAGAAATTGGCCATCTGTATTCATCCTCTCTTTTACATGGTGGCTATGTGATGTAACACCCTGAATTATTGTTACTTCCTCCTGAGTATTCAAGTGTTGATATATGATTTCTTCGGTATAAGGATGTGTTTCCTTGATTGTGAAGTCATGCTTGATATGGATTGTATCTTCTTTGCTCTTAAAGATCTTTGACTGAGTCAGAATATGCTTGGACTCTTTTATTTCTTTCATTTTTTTAGTACCTAAGTTCAATTTGATTTCGGGATGAATTGTGGATTTATCCATCCTTATGACTTAGCCTTGGATCATTTGCATTGATCACAGAGATGTTTTAAGTTTATTCAAGATGAACAAAAATTATTGACCTTACGAAAGTTGCAAGGTCTGAATGAGTTGAATGAACAATTCCAGAGTTTAACTCAGGCTGAACGTGTTAAATGAATTTGGTTCCATATATCGTAATATCAGGAGGGCGTAGAGCTTGAGTCAGGTAAGAAATTCTGGTGTATACTGCAAGCTTAATTTGCAATGCCGGATAGAATCCATTACAAGAAAACTATACCCTGTTTGGTTCTAATACTGATCGGTCCTACTTGGGATACCTAGACTGGATTCGTTAAGATTAATAACCTTAACCTAAACTATAACCTATTGGTTGAATTATTGCTAATCTAACCTAGCCCTAAAACTATAAGCTTAATGCTCCTAAGGTTAGCTACACCTAGCACTATGGAAGTAAGACTAATTTCTTACCTTATGATCTAACCTATGTTTCTAACCTATCTTAACTAATGATAATGGATGGAAGGGGACCTATGAAGGGGCGCGAGTCATGGGTGGTGGTTTCCATGGCATTTATGAGGTGGATAAGGATGAAGGAATTGGGATTTGGCGGAGGTTGCTAATGGCTATTGTGACCTGACGTGGCAACATTACCAAATTTGGGAATGGTTGTTTGTTTTCATTTGGTAATTGCCAACTTTGGCAGTCGGTGGTAATGGAGAATAGGCGGGAATTTAGGAGTTAATGCAATTGATGAACTTCGGTTCCCGAGCGCGGATTGCTTTGGAAGGCATGCAAATGGAAAATTGGTTGGTATTTTGGTTTTCCATGCATTTCGTTTTTCTCTCTGCTTGATCACTGGTTCTTCGAACCAGTCTACTTTGTGTTGCATGGCAACTTTGAGAATATCTAGCTCTTTTCTCTGTCAGGGAAAGTTTATAAGGCATGAAGGTAACAATTTATTGTTGTTTAATCTATCGTGGAAGAAGAAGAGAAGGTGTGAGCTCATTCAGAGGTCTTCTTTGGATTTTTAAGCGACACTATCAGGCATGATAGGCCCTAACTTTTAAAAATATTGCTTTCCTTCAAATGCTTTCATTAAAACAACTCTGTTCAGGTGATTTTAGTATAGTTGGTTTGAAGCAATGTATTGGTTCTTTTCCTGTGGATTTAGGAATCTCTGGTTATGCGAAGACTCTATTGAAATGTCTCCTGTATTTATTTCTTCTTTTTGGATTCATTTTAGGCTGAAGACGCTGCTGTGTTATCATGTTGTTGAATCCTATTGAATCTTGCTGGGTTTCCTTAAAATTTCTTTTGATTGGAATGCTTGTTGTGATTGTTTTACTTGAACACGAATTTTGTTGAAGTCCTTACTGTGTTTTCAATTTTGGTTAGACACCGTTGAAGGTTTGCAAGGATTATTTACGAAAATGACTCTGTTGGAGTCCTTGAAACGTATCTTATGTTTTCGACTTTTATAGAAGCTTTGTTGTGATTACATATTGGTATTGACTTTATTGGAGTCCTTGAAACATATCTTATGTTTTCAACTTTTGTAGAAGCTTTGTTGTGATTATATATTGGTATTGACTTTGTTGGAGTCCTTGAAACATATCTTATGTTTTTGACTTCTGTAGAAGCTTTGTTGTGATTACATATTGGTATTGACTCTGTTGGAGTACTTGAATTGTTGTCGTATGAATTCAACTTCAATTGAAACCCTAGTTGTGAGTACTGGTTGGATATGACTATTTTGGAGTCCTTACAGTATTCCCATGTGAACACGACTCCTGATGAAGTCCTTGATGTGTTACATGTTGGCTCGACTTCTGATTTAAGTCCTCACTGTGCATGCATATTGATTCGACTCTTTCTTAATGTTGTTGTGTTTATATTCAGTTTGATTCTATGGAAATGTGTGTTGGGTTACATTACAAACTCGACTTTGTTTGAGTCCCTGCTGTATTTTTGTTTTAGCTCAACTTCAGTTAAACCTTGCTGAGCTCATGTTATGGAGGCTACTTTGGTTAAAACTTTGTTGAGCTTATATTATGAAATTGGCTTCTGATATAAGTCCTTGCTGTATATTCATAGGGATTAGACTCAGTTGAATGTTGCTATGTATGTATGTGTTTCGACGCAGTGGGAATGTCGTTGTGTTTGCATATGGATACGTCATCTGTTTATAGTGTTATCTAGTCTCATGTTTGACTAAGATAAAGAGTTCCTAGCTGTGCCATGTTAGGCGATGGCGTTGGGTATTTTCATGTTTGATGAATGATATGGAAAGATTTGTTGAGCCTATTATGGTTGGATTATTTATTACTGTTTGTCGCGAGAGCTCTTGTATTGCTTAATAGCTACACATGATTTTCATTATTTAATTTAGATGAAACTGTAGTTTCTTCTTATTATCTCGACTGATTTATTCACATGCGTATAATGTAATTGTAATATTCTTGAGAAGTCGGTACAGTCCTGAATAAGATTGGAATGGAAATTTGAATGTCTCTTTTTCTTTCTCCTTAGCTGTAAAGTATATGTTGATATATATAACTGTAGGAATAATAAAATATTCTCTCCTTGTTTAGAAACTTTGAGTGCTTTCTTCTTTTTTATTCCTTATGTGAACTCTACAGTACGGGCTTAAGAAGGAAAGACTGTTAAACTATAGGGAGAGACTGGTAAAAAAAAATACCGTAGTAAAGTAGTGTATTTGTCAATACCATTGAAATAATGTAATGTTTTTAAAGGAATCTCGTCAGTGGTACTTGATGAAAGTTATAATCTGCCTTTGAGGAATTGTTAAAAAAAACATACCTGTTGGATACATGAATTGATAGGATATTCATTTTTTAATGGAATAATTTGTTGGATTATTGTTGTCCTTGGGATTCAGATGGATGGATGTTTTGGATTCATATTGTTCTCCTTAGTCTCTAATATATACGATGAATCATCTGAAGGGTATTTAGGATTAATTGGTAACTATAATATGAGTCATGCGTTAAAAGTCATGTTAGAATTACAGAATGATGATTAGTTTGATTTATGTTAAGTATTTGAAGAAATGATGTCATTTAAACAGATTGTTTAATAAGAGCAATTGGTAGAATGTAATTGTTGTAAGAATTAGTGCTTATCATGCTCAGTTCACCGAACTGACCCGTGTTGGCAATTTTTGCAGATGGTTGTCGTAAGTGGTAAAGGCACGCAGATATGATATGATACTCAGATTGCTTAATTTGGTTTTATGATGAATTCCAACTTGATTTCTATAATTTTACTATATGAAGAAAGTTGTTCTTTTGTTGTTGAGTATTGTATCAAATATGCTGAATGCATAGATTGTAATTGTTTGGCTTAGAAGTAAATGAAATGAGGGGATTGTTACTATGTGGCTGCATTTGTATTGTGATGGCTTGATCCTCTTTGATTCAATTGTTTTTAAGTGAATTTTTATTATTGTATACCTTGGAGATATTTGGATTCTCTAAGTAGGCCTTGTAATGATTATGTGACTGAATACTTGTAAATGATTAGTAATTCTTTTATGTTTTGAATATGGGTAAGTTATAATAATTAATCCACTATTTACGGGAAGTTAAGGTTAAAATACACCTTTATAGGTAGTTGAAACAGGAAGGGTAATCTAATACTCCCTATCCATGATCTAAGTCAAGACAACTGATGATTTTAAATCACTATACCTTAAAAACAATGAGTAAGATATATATTTCAGTTTTGAGAACTGATATAAAACTATAGGGGTATAGTTAGCACCCTTATGAGATAGCATAGGGCTACTACCAAATTTTTTGATTAAGATTAATGTGAGTCAATGAACTCCTTGTTGAGATCTCAATTCTTATTAAATTTCTCTCTGTGAAATGGATCTTATATAAATAAGGCAACTCAAAGGCGAGGAACGCATGGGTTGGGAAAAGACTACCCAGAAAGGAGAGTCTTAAAGTATAATTACAACTCAACGTAAGTAACACCTTAAGTTAAGTAGATCTTTCCAAGGTGGTTTTGTAGGATGTCGGAACATGTCAACTACAGGGTTGTACCTTCAAGAAGATTAGGATCTTCTCGAGGATACAACAATGCAGGTGACTTATGGCGGCACCCTTTGCATTGATCGTTAAGATTTACACCTTAAACTCGAACAAGTTTTTACTCTGGGCCTGGTTAGGAACATGGTCATGTTATAAGGCTGCCCTTGGAGACTCAGGGTACCTTGAAACATAGGGATAACTAGGGTTGACCCAGTATGTCAACTTATCCCTAGTCCTTGAGAGCATCCTTATAATGTTGACATGTTATTAATCTATTCCTGAGTGAATGACTTGGAACAGGGGAGGTTTACAGAAGTCAGTGTAAGACATTCTATATAACATCGGAGTGGGGTGAAGGACGTATCCCAGATTTATGAGTATGCCGTCAAGGAATACGAGACATAAATAGTACGTTTCAAATCTTTGGCCAAAGTATCGCAAGTTGCTGATTGTGTTGTCCTATGTCACCTAGTCTAAGGGACGTGATGCCGATGAATAATGGTAACAATTATTCAGATAGGTTCCTTAGGTAGAGCATTCTGAAATCCCAATTTAGGGAAGATAACCACAAGAGTGTGGTGTTAAAATAAAAATGCCAACTCTATGATACCCATGAATAGATCGATAGATTACTGAGTCATGGAATGAATAGATCGGTGGTATACCGAGTCATTACAGCTGCATATGGTTATCTGATATAAGAATGATTTTTTTGATCTGTGAGTTCTAAATTATGTATTTAGAACTAGGAAGCACTTATCAAAAAAGAAAAAAAAGAAAATTTTCTTGTTCTAATGTACTAAATTAAGGAATGTTACATGTGAAAGGAAGGATTACTCTATATGGTGTGGTGCTAGTTCATGAAACTTTGCATTCTATGGAGAAGAGTAAAAATGTTAGGAGGGTTGTAAAATTAGACATGAATAAGGCTTTCGATCGAGTCTCTTGGTCTTTCCTGGATAAGGTCATGGAGCAATTTGGCTTCCCCCCTCATTTTAGGAAGATCATTAGCTCATGTATTTCTATTCCTAGGTTCTCCATTGTTATTAATGGTCACCGGTGGGATGTTTTTCAAGAAATAGAGGACTTTGGAAGGGGGGCCCTATTTCCCCTCTTCTCTTCATCATAATGGCATATTCTCTCAATTTTTACATCACTTGTTTTGTTTCCCTAAATTATCTCAAATGCTTTAAACCATCCTCTGAGTTCTCTTTCTCCCATAAAATTTTTTCTGATGACACCATCCTTTTGTTGCTTGCCTTGGTCCTTGAAGACAAAACTATGAAGTATCTCCATAATCTCTATAAAGACGCTTCTGGCCAATAAATTAATTTTGACAAGTTTTCCCTATATTTTTTCAACACACATTTCAAGAGACAACTAAGGATATCCCAAATCAAGGGTTGTGATATGAAATCTCTCCCTTGTACCTACCTTAGCCTATCCCTAGGTACTAAAAAATTTTCTATGAATGTCTAAAATTCCTTTCTTGAAAGGTTTCAAAGAAATATCATGGGATGGAAGGGCACTATTCTCTCAAGTGTTGGTAAATGTATGCTCATCAAAATCACCTTATAGAACATGTCAATCTATATCATGTCATTGTTTCTCATCCCTTCAGTTGTTATAGATAGAATTGAAAGAATCCAGAAGCACTTTCTTTGGATAGGTATGGAAGAGAAGAATATGATTCATTTAGTGGCATGGGACAAAGTCTGTACTCACAAGAATATGGGAGGTCTTGGCATCAAAAACATCAGAATCATGAACACATCCCTCATCTCCAAAATGGGTTGGAGAATCATACAAAAAACCCATCCATGGAATGATATTCTTCGGGTGAAATACCTCTCTCAAAATTCATCCATGAACTTATTGAGCAACGATTCTCTTCCCACGAGATATTTATTCTGGAAAAATATCACGAAAATCAGAAGGGGTATGGAAAAGGGAAGTAAATGGAAGTTAGGAAATAATGAGGATATTTGTTTTTGGAAGGATACCTGGGTGGAATTCCAAGGCTTAAAGACTAATAATTCTTAGGAACAACTACATGAATTGTGTGGATGGTACACTCCAATGGAAGATTCTTGACATAGAGAGGCCCATATTTAGTAGCCTCATTGCTGATTTAAATAGAATTACCTCCAAAATCTAGCTTAGTTAAACATAAGAAAATGATGAGTTTAGTTGGGTGGAATATTTTGATGGTGCTTACACTATAAACTCGGGATATCAGGTCTTCTCCAGAGTTATCAAGAGTGAATTCAATTGGAGAAGCATATGGCATAAATAACTTACCCCAAAAGAATTTTTTTTTCTCTGGAAGGTACTCAATAAAAAAATTCTCACTAGTTATAATCTCATCAAGAGGGGTTCTACTCTTCCTAATAAATGTTATCTTTACAAGGAAGAAGTTGAAACTGTCCATCATCTACTGCTACACTTCCCTTTCTCTCTTAGTATATAGAATCTCATCTTCTCTAGATTTGAGATTGTGGACTTTCTTGGAAGATATAGTTTAGGCTTGGGAGAAATGACACCCCCTTCAAACATAATGTGTTTAGGGAACTTTGGAGGCTAGCCTTCCCTCACACCATATGGAAAATATGGAAAGCAAGGAACTCTCTCATCTTTAGAAATACAAAAAGATGCAGAAAAAGAATTCTAAAAGAAATCACAATTGATTTAAAAGAGAATATCTTCAAATTCAAATCTCCTAAGAATCAAAATTTTCCTAAAAAATTAAGAGATATTTCTACAGAATTGGAGCATTGTTTTGGATAATATTCAAGTAAGGTCTAATGCCTTAGATAGATATTTGGTTTAGTAGATCCCACCTCAAGATGATTGGTGTAAACTTAATTTTTATGGTGCCTCTAAGGGAAATCTTGGAGTTGTGGGAGGAGGTGGGATCGTAAGAATCCAATATGGGAATCTTATTGTGGCCTATGAAGGACCTATGGGAACCCAACCAAATCACTATGTATAATCCCTTTTTGCATTATGGGGACTTCATGAAGCAAAAAAAATCAAAATTACCAAGCTCATAGTGAAAGGGGAATCACTCAATATCATTAATAATATAGATTGTCAAACCCCACCTAATTAGATTATCAAATATTTCATTCAAGAGGCTAAAATTATCTGTAATAGTCTAGTAAATATTAGCATATGCCATACATATCAAGAAGGGAAAAAATGGGTAGATTACTTTGCTAACGTGGGTTTGAGTAGTAATAATTATAATTGTTGGATAAATAATAATGAAAACCCTAAGATTGCAAAGCAAATTATGGACAAGGATAGCTTAGAAAGCTGTCCCTAATGCTTGTACTGATTTCACTTCTAGGAAAATAGCCTCTTACCACCAAAAAGGGCCTAAACACTTGAGTGATCTCCTCACTCAATGAAAATTTATTAGATTTTTCATATGTTATTATGGCATGTTGTTTTATGCGGTCTTATCGCTTTTTAATTTCCATCTATAAACTACTATCTACATACTGGCAAATTGACTCCTGTCAACATGGGGGGACCTCCTTACAGGGTTGAACCCATTTTCTATTTGACTTGGAAAGATAATTCCAAGCTCTGGATGTTGACGGCTTCACTAAATTCATTCAGCAGATTAAAGGGTATGACAAACATATTTCCATTCTCTTTTCTAAGAGCCACAACAATAGAGTTTTTAGCTACAAGGGAAAGGATTTTCCTATCACAAAGAACCCGATCTCTTTTTTTACTAGATTGCATTCAGATGGCATCAAGTTATAATGGAATAAGTTTGATAAAGATACCGAGGAGAATAAATTTCTCTGAAGGTCATAAGAATTGGAAATTAACAAGACTGGGATTGTATTCTCCTCTATCCCAGCCCCATACAACGAAGTTGCTCGTATCTTGGTCAAGTATGTCACCCAGGAAGGCTGATTTTCTACTCTACCCCTACATCATTTGGTTATTTTGAATCATTTTAGAAGACCCCCTAGGGTTAGTCTGGCATATTATATCTTGTAATCCCTTAAAATATCCATTCTATAATTTCATTCTCATAGGATAACCCTGCCACTTCATCAAGGTTTTTTTCTTCTCTTGCATATCTACTACCATGACATGGTTTCCAATAACCCTTCTAGCTCCAATCTGCCTCCCCCTACTCATTCTAGGAAATAAAAAACATTAAGGTAGCCTTCTCCACCTACTAAGAGGGTTCTTAAAATCTCTGGTAAAGGTAAGAAAATTAATGTAGATGAGAGCTTGATCAACATCAGTTATTCCATCTTCCCCCATGTAGGATTCAAATTACCTACTCTGTCTCAGGACCCATATTTTTTTCCAAGCCCTGATGCCAATATTTCTCATTTCAGCTCTAAAGGGAAACAATCTTCTATGGAGAAAAGTGAGACAATATTGGAAGAAATAAAAAATAAATAGACTATTTTAGAGGAAACTCTAGAAAATATAGTCACTAAGAAATTAAATCATCTCACTATACAGAAAGCCTTCCTTGATTTCATTCATGTTTAAGTTAAGAAACTCTATGATATGAGCGGTCTTCTGAAGGAACTGTGGAAAGGGGGTAAGACCACGAAGAAGGTTCTCTACTCCAAAAGAAAAACCCCTATAATGTAGCCATCCCTGAATATGCTCAAGATGTTGGAGGAAGTTAAATTTTTGTTTTAAAAATGTCTCATTCAAGAGGAATTTTCTCTTCCTGGTCACTATTATTTTCTTGTTGTTTCTTGTTGGTCATGTAGTTTTTGTGGGGCTAATTTTTTTTTTTTGTTTTTATGCTTCTCTTAGGAAATTTTTCTCTTCCTATGTTTTTCTCACTTATTTTAGTAGTTTGGCCTTTTTCTCAGGTGTTGCCACAATGTATCAAAAAACCACTTTGTTTTATTTTTTTATCCTACTTGTAGACTTGTAGCTGGGGTGTGGTCCCTCATATAAAAAAACCACCTTGTTTTTCATGTTGTTCTAACCTTTGGGATTTTTTAATACGGGGTATGGTCCCTCCCAAAAACCATTTAACAATAATAAAAAAACATAGTGACACAAGATATAAGTGGGAAAACCGTGAAAGGTAAACCACCCACTGAGAAAATAATTATCTTTATTAAGAATAAACTTTTACCCAGTACTCCCAAAATTTATACATATAGTTACACCTTTAATAAGGTATTAAAAACTTCCTCATACATTCCCTCATAAGTTTTACCTCATTCACCTCTTGTATTTGTAATCTACTCATACATATAGCTCACATACATGTTACAACTTGTGTAACCAATCTCTAATGATATTGACTTGTTATATACAAGGTGGGTGGTCATGATTCACTCTTAAAATCCAATCCAGGTGACATGTTTATATTTCAAATATAAGTTATAACCCAAAAACACACGGGATTTTGTGGGTTTCAAAAATAAGTAGTTTCCCTCTTAATATTATAAACCCAACACTCCCCCTTAATGTTAAGTGGGGAAACATGAAAAAAACATGTTAACATTTGTTCTTTATTCCAAGTCACCTTTTAGTATAAAAGGAATTAAAATCCATAAATCAACTCGTGATTTAGGCTAGCATCCAAAAAACACTTGTTCCATGATTTTTTAGTTCCATGGTGCACTAAAGCAGAGTCCAGTGCATTTTTTAACTTCGTATTACACTATCATAGTTGTAGACATCAAAATTAGGTCGTATCACCCTTATAGCCTCGTTAATTAAATAAACCATACCTTACATATTCATATCCCATAGTGCACATGATTAATTGAATTAATTACTTTAATTAATTTAATTAATGTCCTCACTTTACAACCTCACCTAGACACCTCATCATGGACCTATTCTTAGCATGTTAATTCTAACCAGGACTCAATCTCTACTTACCATAACTGACTGAGACTTAGTATAACCCTAACATTAGATGCCTATCCTTCCTCTAACAACATGCCCACTTGATTAAGTGGAAAATACCATTTTGGACCATGAACAATGGGAAAAATTGGCCAAAAGATAGCCATGATCTACTATTTTGGTAAACCTAGTATTATCTGATATAACTGACATCGATTAACCTAAACCATCATCAGTTCCCATATATTAATTTTGGTAACCTTGTTCTAGAATTTGGAAGAATGATTCAATTTTAGAGAGAGAGAAATTTGTAAGAAAGCATGAACCTAAGCCCTCTAGCACATCAAGACACCCCCAACCGACACCAAGACTAATCTGAAGACATTGGCATTCACGGTAGAATTTTAGGAAGCACTTCCACACCAATGACCACCAGTTTCACAGATCAACCATCACCCTCATCCAACCACCAAGTATGAAAATACAAGTAAGTGTGTCTTGATTTTCATCATTCCATACTTAGGTCATCATTTCTTTAGCTTTCTCTTTTAAATTCCATTATCATTCAGCATCCTATCATCTTCACCTTCCTTCCCATCCACCCATTTGACCACCCATAACCTTTCAGCTCCCCACATCCAACCCCAAGAATCTATGAGCATTCTCATCTTCTTTGACAACCTAACCATCATTCTTCCATTCTCTATGCAATCACAAAGAATCTCCCAAAACCAAATTTTATTGATTTTTTACCATTGCACCTCTACCGACACTGGCTAACCTAAACCTTCATCGGTTTCCCTCTCAACTGGCATTGGTCATATTAGAATGACGTCAGTATCTATAACTAGTAATCCTTCCTGTAATAGTAATCTAATAACCTTCAACCAAATAACTCAAAACCACCCAAAATATGATCCTGGACTATTCTAATCACCTTGGCCACCTGCCCAACCTCTAGATTTTATCATAACCCAATCTGTTAGATTAATTTTTCTTATTTTATTTGAAGGAGATACCTAAATCATATCAACTACAGTAGGATGTTATTTATTTATGTTATTTATTGCATTAAATTGTATTCAACATTGGATTGAAAACCATCTAGGGAGTATCACACTTCCTAGATCTAGCATACGCTAGGTAGTCCACTGACATATATAGTTTAATATTCTTCTTCTTCTTGTTTTACATTCACAGGTAGTTCCTCATAGAAAAAAGGAAGTTCTCACAATCAGCACTAGATTGGGAAATTGGAATACGCGCACTCTACCTTCCACCTTTATTTCATAGGTATTCCTCCTCACATTTACCTTATATGTTTTTCTCATATTTATGCAACTTATTGGTGAAAAATTTTGGCACGCCCGGTGGGACCCTCATTTGTGGGCTCCTTTCTATTCATATAGGTTGCATCTGGTGTGTTTCCTTTCTAAATTATTATTTACTAAATCTTCTTCCCTAGTAATCTTCTCCTTTTTCTAATTTCTATAAGTGAAACATTTCTTTTGGTGCATTAAAAAAATCATTCTTCTTTATTTTTGCATTATTTAAAATCATCCTCTCTCCTATTCATCATTTTCTACATTGAATATAACTATAAATTTGGGCTCTAAAATCTATTGCATTTAATCCTTGTATGTTGCATCATAGCTCACATTAAAAATGAGGGCAACCTATAAGATAGAAGTCATGCCCAGCTGATGGTTGACACAATTGAATCATAAAAAGCACTTTCTCTCTTCTCTCTCTTTACCAAAATGCACAAATATGAATTTACACATCTTCTTAAACAACATCTTACATGGAAGAGACTGTCAACAATCACACAACTAGAGGATTGACAATGGGCACCCGACTAGTTTCTCTTTCCAGTCATACCTCAGAGAAAGAACCGTCCCCGCCAAACATAACCTAAAACCTCCCCTTTTAGAATTTTCATCTTCATAGGATTCCTTCCCAACTAAAAAAACATTGTTTGAAATTGACAACTCAGACTTAAATAGCATAAGCTAAAGAAACATAAAATTCACTTGTAGGATTACACATTTTTCCTAGTTTCATTCCAACTATTTTTGAGTGTGTCAGAGCCTCATATAATCATTCTCATATCTTCTGGGTTGATTCTTCATATGATTTAATTCAAAAAATCCATTTTTCTTCATTTCTTCATATTTCATAGTAATTGGTGTCATTCCAGTGACCGTCATCGGTTCCCATCTGAATTTCATCAGTTTACCTAAATGATTTCTATTACCATCTCTTTTGATTATTTTACCCAAAATAACTTTCATCACCTTTTATTTTCTATTTGTAGTCCTCAGGACATCATCATATTCCCAACATTCTGATTACACTATCAAGTACAGTTTCCCCATTTCATTTTCATCAGTTCTAATTCATTTGGTCAAACTAGTGGTTTCCCATAGTAATTGGTATTGGTTACTGTAACTATCATCGGTCCTCTTTAACTGTCATCAGTCACCTTAACCAGTGTCTATTTCCATGTTTTGATTTTTAATTGAAACACTGACCAAGTCCACCTACCAGTATCTGTTCTTTTCCATTTATGATGTTCTCTGTGTCATTTACAAAGTACAGTTAACTTGATATACACTAATTCACATGGTGTTGACTCATAGATAAACTAACACCCTTGTATTCCATGCCAGCCATCAGCCACTACCACCTAGTGCATCATTTCCTTCCATCCTATCACCTATGGATCCAACTTAGCCTATCACCATTTCTACCAGTGACAAGGAGTTTGCAAGACTTCTTGACTAGAATCCCATGGCCCTAAAAAACTATATTTCCCACTCATCTACCTGAGAACCCTCAAGACAAATAGTATATGACATGTTTATATCTATCCCTCATGCGCTCACCCCCACTTCCGCATCAGCTACCACTAACTTGACGTTACCCTCATCCACTTTACCCCATGTGGTCTCTTAGCTAGATCCCACATCCGCTATGACTACTGCACCAATGACATATATTATACCCATGGTTTCGATCATCCCTTCACCAAACATCTTAAGCATGGCCCCATCTACCCCCTTTACCTCATATGTACCAATTACATCACAACCACCCATGGTGTCAGCAATCCACACCCCTTTCCAAAACCTCATTCTTTCCATCCCACAATCTCTACCACCAATTACTATGAGATTTTTTACTACCACTCCACCTATTTACATGCATCACCAATAACCCCCAATCCCATCTATCACTTATTCAGGGTATCTTCCACCTGTATATATCCCCCCTTCATAGTTTTCATATTCAGCACCCCCATGTACCAGGATGCCATCCACATCATACACCTATCTATCAACCTCCCTTTATTGCAAGAGGCATCCATTCCTCACAACCCACCAATGACCTCATTAGGATGATAATGGAAAAGATGTAGACACTAGAAGCATGAGTTTCTGTCTCTCGTAACTCTTTAACTTATGATGAAATCTGTAATGATCCTATTCATCCATCTACTCCTATCCACCCATACCTCATGCATTGGGAAATGTCCAAGTTCAATTGTTTCAATAGTAAAGAAGACCTTCAACAGCACTTGTGGTCATCAAACATGGGTGCTATCTAATTAGCCATGATGATTCTTTACTCCTACGAACATTCCCCATATCCCTAATAGGACCCACCTTAGATTGGTACAATAGTTTACCTACACATTCCATCTACTCCTTTAACCAAGTGGCTCAAGCATTCCTAGACCAATTCTCAATCATTGTAGTAAAAAAAGTCACCATGAATGACCTATATTCGATATGACAATATGAAAATGAATTTATTGCATATTTTTTTACTCACTGGAAAAGTCTTATCAACCATTTAACATTCCAATTACCTTAAGATGAACTTATAGAGTTGTTCACTAGATCTTGTGCCAAAAACCTCTCACCAACCCTATAGGTACAAACCTTCTGTACCTTCGATGAAGAATTTGCCATGGTGCAAAATATGGAAATTCATGCCATCGAAGAAAATAAAATCCAATTGTGAAACAAGAACACCACGTTCAAATCGCATGATTATTCTTTGTCTTCAAAACCCCAAAACAATTATTCAAAATTCAAAGGATCTACCAATGCGGTAGTTCTCAAAGCTGGTCTATATCATCCATATAATCAAGCCAAACATTCCTCCAATCTTTCATGTGTTTAGAATTCTCAGTTCCAGTGGGAACAATGAATGCACACTCCAATTGGAGAGACCTATTATTCAGTCTTGGAAAATCTAAAACTGGAGCCATTACACTACCCCCCATAAAACCTCATATTGGTTTCAATCTCACTCGTCCTATGCCCACATGGTAATAGGAACATGAATATTGTAGTTATCATCACATCAAAATCCATAGTGATGGTAATCGCATAACTTTTAAGAACATTTTCCATGAAATGTTAGATAATGGCGATCTCACCCTAGACAACCTGAACGCATCAAAAAATAAAAACTTGCATATCTTTAAGAATTCCTTCCCTAACCACACACCATCATCTAATCAAAGTGGTGAACCTTTAATCAACAACAGTAATGTCCATGAAGTCCATGTTTTCTGTTGATGTCATTTCATTATCTACCTTACAACCTACCGAATAATCAATAGTATTAATTCTACCACCCACAGGAAAATCGTCATCGCCTTCTCCTCCACCAAAATAGAAATTTATCACACCCTACCTACCATCTCTCCTATCCATGGGATATCCTTTAGACATGCTAATACCAGTTGGGGATGATTCTCCATTAGCATTCCAAGATTCTATTGATCTAGTCTCGGCTCTTCTTCCCACAGAGTATGAGGCTAACCAATTCCTTATCTCACAAAAATATTTTACAGGGATTACAACTAAACCAATTACATCTCCTCTTACAATAGTCCCATTTTAATGACTGGTCAATCACTTGGATTACATTGATACTTCCATGCTTTGGGGATGCCTTCGACTCCCCTTTTTTATTCAAATGAAAAATTCACCTACAAATACCTCCATGATCTATCCAAAGGTATTCCAGCAATCAGATTGACCCTAACCATGCCTGTCGAAACAAATTCTTCTTTATCACCTTTTCCTACATCTAAATCTTTACATGTGACTAAAACCATTCATATGCCTATAAACCTACCCACACCTACATCTTCGTCCACATCTAAACCCGTCACTACATTTGGTGTCATGCTAACGTTAAGCCTTACCCATCCACCTGTCAAATTGGATTTAGCCACGTCTTCCCAAACACAGACAAAAATTGCTCCTCTGCCTTAAAGGAAGAACCAATCTTCTAGGCCACATACAACAGTCTCACCTACCATGTCTTTGTCACCTTCACCCCTTCCATCCATCATGGACCTTGTTGGAACATAATGATTAAGTGGTCTGGCCAACGCTTAATGTATATGGGTCCATCACTAATATATAGGTTAATATTTAATAATATGGAATATTTCTATTTCTATTATTAAATATGCTAACCTAGGTATATACTTTAGGTTGAATATTTAATATCATGAAATGATTATATTTCTAATATTAAATATTATAGACCTAGGTGTATGTGTCAACCATTTTAGGTTGAAAAGGTGGGTCAAGAGACATACCCAATCACCTTATATAAAAAGGGCTTTAGGTCCTCATTTGATATATTCAGGAAATATATCAAAGGTGTGCAAATCAACTGGTTTTACCCTTGGTAAATAGGGTTTTAAAGGAGGAGGTGATCTTATTGGATGTAAAATAAGTTCTCTGAAGTAAAATGTTATTTTAAAAGTGGTTTTTACCCTATTGGGGGTTTCCACTATAAATATTGTGTCACCTGTGTTATTTATTTCTTGTAATTATTTCTTTATTTACTTATGTTATGATCTAATGTTTATTTAAATATTTATTGTAACATTATATAATATGTAAGTTGATTAAATCCGTATTTATTAGAATCCTCAAATTCTAACAGACCTCACCCATCAACCTTGGCCAAACAACTCCCTATCCAAGGCCAATAAAAAGCTAAGCAACCTACCTCATCATCATGATCCTTTATTACATGTAATTTATTTGCACAACAAACACCCTCGCCATAACCTGTACATTTCTTACCACCTATACCTCCACAAGTTACTATAACCCCAAATTTACCTATACAACTTTAACCCATACATTCCACCTAGCCTCTACCAATCACTTCCGCTGAAAATCTATTTTCTCCATGGGTAACTCATCTTCTTCCACCATCTGTTTTCCCTTTTGCATCACATACTCCCATCTCACTTTTACACAAGAAGGTGCAATCCAAAGACAATAACCCACAACCCTCCAATAGGGTAGTTAAGCCAACAACATCTACCATTGCTAGTTCTTCTACCACAACTTTACCCAAGTAAATACCATCAAAACCTAAGATAGTACCACCTACCAAACTAGTGGTCCAACCCATTCCCCCTCCTATAATGCCTCTTCCCCCACACTCACTTCCCATTGTGATCCATTGGTAGGGTCCTACACCAACATTCCAGGAAACCTCTTAGAGACCTCAGTCATCACATTACCCCTTCTTAGACCTTACAACCCCCTCAAACCCAAACCAAAAGGGTTCGATGAAACTAAAATTTTTGCCTACCATCATGTGCCAGGACATGATATAGAAGGTTGTAAGGCTCTCATAACCATTCTCATCCAATTTTGTCCTCTTGAAGAAAATTTTGACAATGATGATCTCCTTGATGAGGGCCTTTTTCCACCTTCACCTATCACCACATGCCCTTTTCCATTATTTATTTAGTTACCTACATCACCACATCCACAACCCTTTTATCCACCTCCAAAATTTGAGATCAACATGGTCCATATCAGAGAGTTTTCCAAAACACCACCTAAATGCCAGTGTGCCCTACTCATTTTGTAAGGATATTACGCTACATTAGGTGTTTTTCCATCAGGTCATTATACTACTCATGACATACCTTCTCCATATACCTCCTTACCTTATATTAACATGATCCAAGTTTCCACTCGTGCCCAAAAGGACAAAGGAAAAGAATAAATAAACTAGCTCATCAACCAATCCCATGCCCAATATACCATCTTCACTCATACCCAAAATCACCATTCGAGAACCCGCATACCCTATTTCTGATGGGGTCACCCATTGTACAATGATAAACACATTACATCAATCCCCTCTAAAAATGTCTTTGTACGATCTTGTCCAAACCTTTGAATCTCATTGACAAGCCCTTATGGAAGTTTTAAAATCCATTGAAGTTTTACCTAACGACCCCACACTAGTAGCCTCCATTCTCACACCTCATCACGTGGCATATCCTACCAAATCATCTCCTCCTTCTACCCCCACTCCCACTCATCAAGTAGCTTCCCTTAGTTTTTCTGTTGAGGAGATCATACCTCTCTAATCAGATGATCCTGATCCTGCCCTTTTTATCTCTGTCTATATCGATAATATACACATACAACTTGTTCTAATCGATGGAGGTGCTAAAATCAACATCATATCCTCCCAAACGTATAATAAAATGTGAATTACTTCAAATTTCATGCATAATAACCTAGTTATGTTCCACTTCTTCAATGACACTATCACTTCCACCCTTGGCACCATTATTCTTCACATTCGCGTAGGCCCTCGCACTTTCCCGGAATTGTTCTATGTCTTAGAGGGGGAGTTCTAGTATAACCTATTACTTGGCCAACCTTGGATTTGCATCATGGGTTGTGTTCCTTCAACTTTACACCACTGTGTAAAATTTGAAAATGAAGGGCATACTATACCATCCCAGCTGACCTATCACCATTCAAAACCTATAACATGTTGTACCAACCTAACGATTTCCTTATACCAGTTAAGACATCTACCACTACCCCCACTTCTCCTTCACCCACATCCCCATCCACCAATGTTACCACCACCTCTCCCACAACTAAATCTTCTATTCCTAATATTACCACAACCTCTGTAGATGGCCCATCTACTTCCTAATCGAATAATACCCCTCCTGCCCAATCACCTAGTAATTCATCTATCCCTGCTACCCACATATCTATTAATGATCCCTTAGAAGGTATTTTTCAATGCCTCGCTCTAGGGGAATACCACCTCTACAATATCAACACATTCCTCACTCCGCAAGAGTATGGAAACCTACGCCAATATCATCATTATGAATATCACATAGGAGAGGTTTTCCCTTATGGTCCTCCCCACCTTAATACCAACTTAACATATGGGGGACTTGATACTACCACCTATTCACCCAAACTGCCATCCCAAAAAATACCATTTTTATCTAACCTCCAATCTCTCACTAACCATTGTTGCACCTATAATTTCCTTCACCATTGCATATGGAAAGGATTTGTATTTGGTTTTTACGAATAAGGTCGTCATACTGTCATCCCATGTACTAACTATAAACAAAAATATCGCAATGGCATTGGATTTTTCACACCATCTTCCAAGAAGTCCCACATTGACCTCATTGAGGATGACAAACCTTCTCCATCCCATTCACCAATGTAACCACCTTAACCCATGGATTCCATAGATCCTGAATCTATTCCTCCTAACTTTTTTTTTCGTGAACACAATTTCCTTGGGATGTCTAACTTATCAATGTGATGGCAAGGCTCCCTCTTCTCTTCCCTTTCTGTAACCTAACATGATCAATGATGATACACCTTCTATCAACATCGTTCAATGTTAGGACGATGAGTCTATCCTCACCTACCTTATTGCGGAAGACTCTTATATTCACAGGTCTTTTCCATCTGAGATACAAACCATGTTGAATGAATTGACTATCAAAATCAATATTAACACTGAGTATGACCCACACATTCTAAAGATAAGCCAATATTCAGATTCTTCCAAATAGGAAGCTTTCTATTCTTTCCTCTAAGATCATGGCAATGCCTTTTCTTGGTCCTATGCTGATATTCCCAATATTGACCCAAATATTTTGGTCCACAATATCATAACCATTCCTAAATCCAAACCTGTAAAATAGGAGCTGCAAAAAATGCATCCTCACATTTCTCTTCTTATCAAAGATAACTTTAGCACCTTCTTTGAGTTTCCTTTATCCTACCCATTCACTATCATCAATGGATTTATAATATTGTTCCTATGACATAAGTGACAGGAGGACTTTGCATTTGCATATATTTCCATGACCTCAACTTATATTTCCACAAAGACGAATTTCATCTACCAGGTATTGACCATATAGTTGATCTCACCGCTGGTCATGAGATGTTATCACTCATGGACAATTTATTGGGTTATAACCAAATATTATTTTCTCCAGGTGATTAACACAAAACCACCTTCATCACTCCTTAGGGGACCTTCTACTACTAAGTTATGCATTTTTTCCTTAAAAATTTTGGTGTTACATATCGGCGGGATATGACTTATATCTTCCATGACATAATGTTTAGCATATTGGAAGACTATGTAGCTGATCTTCTTGCTAAATCCAAACGTCGGGCCAAACATATCACAGTCTTGAAGGTCATCCATGACCGTCTCATCAAGTATTGTGTTCAAATTCAGCCCAAGAAGTGTGTCTTCACTGTTCTTTCTGAAATTCTCTTTGGTTTCCTCGGTTTATTTCGTAACTTTTCGACCACTACCAACCATTTCATCATCTCCTCAAAAAATATGTCTCTTCAATGGGATGATGAATGTCATAAAGCCTTTCAAGCCTTAAAACAATACCTTCTTCAACCACCAGTGATCATTCCTCCTAAGCATGACCAACCCTTTTACCTATACATTTCTGCTACTGGTCATTTTTTAGGATCCATGCTCGCCCATTGCGATGAGAAACACTAGGAGAAATTGGTTTATTACATAATTCATACTGTTTTGGACTATGAAACTAGGTACACTCATGCCCAAAAAAATTCTTAGCCTTAGTTTTTGTTGCCACTAAACTTTGTCATTACTTATTCAACTACAAAACCTTTTTTGTCACTAATACAGACCCCCTACATTACATGTATGCCAAGACCTACCAACATCAACATTTTGCACGTTGGCTCATGTTTCTTGTAGACCTAGAATTTGAATTCATCCATCAAAAATATGTCAAAGGAAAAACTATCATTGAACAACTTGCAGACGCACCTCTCTCCGGAGATCAACCCTCTAATTTTTATTTCCTAGATGAATCCATTACTACCCTCTCTTTAGATGATACCATTTACCAAATGAAATTATTCTTTAATGGTTCCAAATGTCAGCATGGGGGTGGCGCAGGTGTTATCCTATTCCTCTTAATGGGGAACCTATGTTGTTATCATTCAAACTATATTTTGATTACACTAACAACATCATCAAATTAGAAGCACTTGTATTAGGCCTTCAAACTGCCATCGCCCTAGATGTTAAATCAATTAATATCTCTGGGGACTCTCAACTGGTTGTAAACCAAGTCAATGGTATATACCAGTGTCATAAAATATACTCAAAAAGTACAAACACCATGTCAACATAATTCTAACTACCTTTGACCATTACGATACTTCCAACCATGCCACGTTCTACTAATAAATTTTTAGATACGATAGTTTTTCTGGCTTCTTAGATACCCGCTTCACCTACCGAATCCAAAATATTTGTCATAATACAAAGGTTGTAAACACCTTCTTATTTATCTTAAGATGTCCATGAGTGAACCTTCCAGGTTAGAGACCTCATCCTGAAGGAAAATCAACATGTAACCAAAGAGGAGAAAAGTAAACGGAGCCAATTTTCTCCTAATTGGCTTGGACCTTATATCATTACTCAAACCTATGGATTAGGTGCTTATCATTTGTCTTCACTCGAAGGTAAAACCAAACTTGAACCCTTGAATTCCTTACATCTTTGACCGTTCTATTGTTGAATCAAATCCTGTATCACCTCCTATCTATTTTAAGCTCATCCTTTGAGCACCCTTTACCTTTTCATATTACCTATCCTTGCAGTCAACGAATAAACAAAAATCATGTGATTACTCGCCACTTTTCAGTCTTATCTTCAATATGAGTGCCATGGATCTACTCATGGAATGATTTTCATGGATACTTTTCATCTTTTTCAAGATGGAATCCCATGATCATTCATCATTTTAAACCATCTCTTTCATAGTTAACCTATGTGTGCTATGGTGTTTGTTCTCTAAACAAGAGCCTAATATTCCACTAAATTTTTGTCCATGACGTAAAATGTATAAAAATAAATATGGGATTCAACTCCTTGAGTCAAACTTCCAACAAAGATATGACTCCCTCCAAAGGGACATCTCTTCTCTCTATATCACCACTATAAATAAATTGTTCCCTCAAAGGACATCTATACAAAGTTAGCCATATTGCACATTGTCTATCATCAAAAGGGACTATCCTTGCAAAAATAAAATAAAATATTCAAAATCTTCCCACATCGATAAACTACCCAAATACCTCAAGGAGATCATACAATCATCCCATGTAGACTTCCCACATTAATTAGTCTATTAAACACAAAAGAAAAAGGAAAAAATGATAAAAATTTTGTCATGGAATTGCCTATTTTGATCATCAGTTTCTTGCCAGGTAAACATGTCGTCTTACAATAAGTTACGCTAAAGCCACCCATTTTCAACTCATTTCCTTTTCATCCTAATTTCCTATCTTCTCAAGGGACTTTCCACAAAAATGAACTTTCATGATCATGTGACTTTACTCACTATTAGTATAGTCAATCATGAAACATCTTTAAGGTCTTACATTCATCAGCCAATCTTTGGTATGGTAGCCTCGTTATGGTTCTTATCAATTAGGTAGCTCTATTTGTCACCTCTTAAGATTCACCTTCTTCATTACTTATTGATTACCATTTACAAGACTAAACCACCGATACCTACATTTTGCAAATCCCTCTTTCACCAGAATCAACCTAAACTCAACCATGCCTAAGTGACCTATAATCAACCATGCCTATGACCTAGCCTAAAGACCAACTAACCCATTCCTCTACCTCATGATATTATTCCCTAGCTTACGAGAAAATGACATCGGCTTGAGGCCCCTTTTTGCTAGGGCTATGTAGGTAGCACTTCGAGGGCATGGGGACCTTGGAGGTTAGCTCGGACATTCTATAACCTAACCCATTTTCCCCACATGTTTTCTATTAGCATTCACCCTTAATTAGTGTCACTTTTTCATAACATTTGGAAATTTCTCATTCATACATATCTACCATTTTATCACACCATAAAAAAATCCAATCAATCATTCCTCATTTCTATAATATGATTTTTTTTAGAAATTTACACCATAACATACATATAACTCATGATTTAGTTCCCATGTTACCAATAACTTGGAAATTAAATCAAAACCAAAAACACGATCAAACCATTCTTAACTATACCTAACTCAACTATGCTTAAATTGACTTAACTCAACCATGCCTAACCGACCTAACTCAACCATGCTAAATTGACCTAACTCCACCATGCCTAATCCACCTAGTTTCCATCCATACAAACATAACAATAGCAATTTCAAAACACAAGTACATCATCCATACCATCAATATCACCATCTATAAATGAAATTTTGTGTATGCATCAAATATACACTGATAAAAAATAATATAACTATCTCTCAGGTACAAACTTAAAATCTTCAGCACACAGGCCTATATAATAATCAACTCACAAAAACTCTCATGTACAGCCTCACTATCATCGGAACACAAGCCAGTATATATCAAAAAATGAATATAATGATCATATACGGTTACTAATCATCACCCCATCTGATATCCATGCCGATCTCACCTATCTCCTCCTCCTCCCCTTTAGCTCGACGCCCTCCAAACATCTCTCCACCTCACCTAGGTATCATCTCTACCTAACCTGCAGCTAGGCCTAGCCTCTTTGAACTCGTGGCCTCACCTTAAACCTATATTGGGGCTCACTGGAACCCTGTGCTATTTGTGCTATGAGTGTAAGATCTCATCCTCACACTCACTGCCCATTATGCCCTGTACTCAGGATAGGATGAGACAGCTATCCCTGCAGTCATCAACTAATCCTGGTAATATCTAACCTCATTCAAGGCATCCCTGAATCTCACCATTAGTACTGTCTATGGTGGTGTCATTGGTCTTAATGCCACTTGTGAGCTCTTCCTTGATAGGGTTGGTCTCAGACCCTATACCTTTATACCTTTTCCTCTTCCCTGTATAATAGGACCATGTCCTACTCTAGACTATAGAGGTGTTTGTGTTGTAACCTGGGCCTGTAGGGCCATAATATGAGCTTGTGTAGTGGCCAACTGACCTTGGAAACCTGTTATATGCACATTTAAGGCTGCTACCTATCCCCCATCACCATCACCACCCTATGCGGGTACCTGTCCCTGTGTAACCTAGGCCTACAGGGATACCACCTACACATGTAAAGTGATAACATGTGCCTATGATCTTGTGATTTGTACCTTCAATACTCCAAGTTGTGTCAAAATGGTGGCCACTTGGCCCTGTAAGGTATCTCATTATACCATGATGGTGGCTAAATGAGGCAGCCCTTAGCTCGGTGGTGTTGCTCATAGCTGCGTTGCCCACCACTACATGTATCTGTCTATGACCTCGACATCATCAATCCACCTATCCACCACCTGTTCCTCCTACCCTATCGGCGTAGTCGGTTGTGGTAGAGGCATATGCCTCTCCACATCATCTCTCCTATATTGTGGGAATGAAGGAGGCACATCCTGGGGTAGCCCAGACTACCACCTAAACCTTTCCATTGGTATCATCTCATGCTCATTGGCATGACACCCCTCTATCCACCTGAGAAACTACAGTTCCTCCAACTCCTTGACCATGTTCCTATATGAAGGAAATCCAAAATATGACCTATAAACAATATCACCCCCAGATAATCCCTCCAGAACTCACTTGTAATATGTTGCATCATGGGTGGCCCTCATCACCCTATGCTCTCCAACGAGTGGTACCCATCACCTGTAACAAAACCTAACTAAACCACCTTAAACCAATCCTATTGAGGCAAGCCAACTGGATGTATGCACATAATGTGCTTGTATGCCCAACAGTGTAGAAGGAAGGCACAACATAAACTAAATCTTTGAAGCCTCCGATAGGCCCACAAATCTCTATATAACTACACCAAGAATGTCAGTACCCAGGAAAAATAGACCTGCTCCTCCATCATGTCCTAGAGAACTGCCATCAGTGATTTTGGGAATCTCCCACCCTTTGCATCTAGAAAGGAAAAACAATATACTACCTTTATCAGCAACATCACTAACCATATCCCCTGAGGATGAGCTGCATACATATCTCCATAACTTAGAATTGTTCTATTATACCTCAGCTCTGCCATCGCTGCCCCAAAAACAACTATTAGATCCTCTAATGCCTTTTATGTAATAGAATATCCTTTCTCCCGAACTATCAGTAGCCACAGGATCTTATATACATCCTCTAGGGTGACCATGATCTAACCCATCAGTAAGTGGAATGTGTTGGTCATTGAGTACCATCTTTCAATGATTGTTAGAATCAAATTTGAATCTCAAGCTAAACACCTATAGCATCAGATCCCACTCATGACAACATCAGTCATGTGCGTCTACTCCTCCATGGTGACACTCGGTCATATCGCTAGCAACAGAAGTGGTACTCTCTCCTGCATCCATAGCTCATCCCTCGCCTGCATCTTAAAAAACCACAACATTATTACAAACTTGAAAACTTGCACTTATCTATTTAACCCCCAAACCATACCCAACCACACCAAGCATACTCACCCCATTTTACCTAATTCACCTACCAACCTCCTACCCTGTTGCAATCACGACTCATCATCCTAAAAACATCATTTCACCTACTTACCTATCCTTTTTACCAACGCCAAACTTCTACCCACATCACTTTACATGTATCATCCCTCCCCCCTCTCACATGTTCTTCTTACCCACTTAACCTTTCATACCCATATTTTTTATACACCCTGACTGTCACCGGTTATCTGTAACCAACATCAGTTCCTTTAAACTGATATCAATCACCTAAGATCGGACTGATGCCGGATAGATCCAAATGATGTTGGTCAAACATCCATCAATTTTGGTCTCTAGTGCAACATTCAAATTAAACCCCCCCCCCCCCCCCCCCGCCTACCAAAATTTTCTCATAAAAACCTAAAACACCTACCCTACCTTCATTCCCACCCCTATTTATACTATATTAGACCACCCCTCCCACATTTTATTCATTTTACCTATAGATGAAAAATAAATTTCCACCCAAATCCCCTTTAACCCAAACCAATTTAAAACACTATTTTAAACCCTAAGACAGAAGCGGATTGAATCCTACCTCATCTCGGTGCCGTCTGTGTGGTGGTTTGTTTGGCCTTCACACTAGTGGCCCACCCAAACCCTCTCCCACCTCTCCAATTCCACAAATCAACCTCTCACCTTGCCACCAATCAAATAGCTCCAATCAATCTTGTGGACCCACCTACCGAATGTCAATCTCATGTTATTCACTCACCAACTCAACCCACTACCTTGTCTTTTTGCTTTCCATGAAGATACTACCACTTTTTCGTTTTACCAAATAACAACACATTAAAAGGAATCCATAAAATATGGATTTTTATTTTTATTAACCCTAACCTAACATGACCGACGTCGTTCATACTAAATTGACGTCGGTTACTTTATTACTGGCATCGGTTTCCTGCTATTACCTTTTTTACCCCATTTTCCCCATTTATACCTCAACTCATTATTGTCATATACCCTTTGACCTTACCCACACTTATTGTAACCTACCTACAAGCCCAAAATAGCCCTACATTTCCTTAGTTGCATCTTGGGAGTTGTTATTTTACCTATACCTTGGTCTTACCTATGTCATGACCTATTTACCTAGACCTAACCTACTTGGTGTTACCATTGACCTTGTGTACTCACTATACCTTTCCATGTTGTTACCCATGTTGTTTTAGGATAATATCCATACCTTTCCTATTTCCATGCCGTATATCCTGACCAAACCTTTTGTGTACCAGAACATACCTAAACATTCCTACACCTAACCTACGTTGTGTTTTTGGACCATATCCTACACCTTGGATACCTAAATCACTTCACCCTTGTTTGGATAAACCTATCAACCTTGAACGATGTAGAGTTTGAAATATCTTCAACCTGGTACCATGTTATAGTCTATACATGTGCATCCATTTGATTGTCATTACGCATTACCCAATTTGACCCTGACCTATTACTTATTACTCGAGTAGATAATCACCCTTTCCCATAGTACTCATAACCTTCCCCACCTACTTTCACTTCCTCCAACTAAACATTTATCAAACCACTCACTGATTCCATATAACACCTCATCATTTTTTGGTTTGAGGGGGATCACCTTCAACCATGCCTAGGGTAACCCCGCTCTCACCCAAACATGGGGCAATCACTTCCTATTTTTTTTAGTGTCACTTACCAATATAAGCTACGCAACAAAAAGGGGAAAATGTAGACATAAAAATTAGGTTGTACCACCCTTATAACACCATTAATTAAATAAAACATGCCTTACATATTCATATACCATAATACACATGATTAATTGAACTAATTACTTTAATTAATTTAATTAATGTCCTCACTTGACCACCTCACCTAGCCACGTCACCTAGAAACCTCATCATGGACCTATTCTTAGCATGTTAATTATAACAAGGACTCAATCTCTACATACCATAACTAACTAAGACTTAGTCTAACCCTAACATTAGATGCCTTTCCTTTCTCTAATAGCATGCCCACTTGCTTAAGTGAAAAATACCATTTTGGACTATGACCAATGGGTAGAACTGGCCAAAATATATCCCAGATCTGCTATTTTGGAAAACCTAGGATTTCCCATCGTAATCGATGTTGGTTAACCCTAAACTAATTTCGATCAACCTAAACCATCATCAGTTACCATATATTCATTTTGGTAACCTTGTTCCAGAGGTTGGAAGAATGATTCAAGTTTGGAGAGAGAAAAATCTAAATGATTCAACCATCACCCTCATCCCACCACCAAGTCTATAAATACAAGTAAGTGCATCTTGATCTGCATCATTCCATACTTAGATCATAATTTCTTTAGTTTTCTCTTTTAAATTCCATTATATTTTTTCATCCTATCATCCTCACCTTCCTGCCCATCCACCCATTTGACCACCCATAACCTTTCATCTCCCCATATCCAACCCCAGGCATCTTTGAGAATTCTCATCTTCTTTGACAACCTAACCAACATTCTTCCATTCCCTGTGCAATTACAGAGAATATCCCAAAACCAAATTTTATTGAGTTTTTACCATTCCACCTCTATCAACACCAGTTAACCTAAACCATCATCGGTTTCCCTTTCAACCATCATCGGTCATACAAGACCAACATCGGTCTCTATAATTGGTAATCCTACCTGTAACAGTAATCTAATAACCTTCACCCAAATAACTCAAAACCACCCAAAATATGATCCTAACCTACTTTAATCACCTTAGCCACCTACCTAATTTCAATATCTTATCATAACTTAACCTGTTAGATTAAATTTTCTTATTGTGTTTGAATGAGATACCTAAGTCATATCAACTATAGTAGGATGTTATTTGTTTATGTTATTTCTTGCATTAAATTGTATTAAAAAGTGGATTGATAGCCATCTAGGGAGTATCACACTTCCTAGATCTAGCATACGCTAGGTATTCCACTGACATATATTGTTTAATATTCTTCTTATGGTATTGTTTTACATTCACAGGTAGTTCCTCATAGTAAAAAGGAAGTTCTTGTAATCAGCTCTAGATATGAAAATCCAAAATGCACACACTCCACCTTTCACCTTTATTTCACAGGTATTCCTCCTCACCTTTGCCTTATATGTTTTTCTCATATGTATGGAACTTATTCATGAAACAACGGTGTCTGGTGGACTTAGCCAAGCTGCAAACAACTATAAATGTATTTTGGGTTTTAGAGAGACCATGAGACACTGTTTTGCCATGGTTCAAAAAAGTGTTCCAAGGATTCCATAAAAACTGCAATACAAAGGAAAATATACAAATTATCAAGATAAAGTGATTAAGGACAAATAATTACATCATACTATGGAGTTAATAAACTCAACATATCTAATGCTTCACTAGGGATTACAAGTAAACTTCACATACATGACAATTTACTAAAACAACATAGAAATAATGTTGAGAGTATCAATTTTGAAACATTCAAGGTTGTTAAGAGGTGGAATTGTCATGAAAAATCACCCTCAATGACAACTCTGAAATTCCTAACAAGGAACAAAACTTTCAAAAATTCATAGAACACAATAGCTTCGTGAAAATATTTGTAACTTGATCTTTAGTCGAATAGAACTTGAGATCAATATAACCATTTAGAAATTTCTCTTGAATAAAGTGCATATGAAATTCTATATGCTTCATTCTCTGATGATGAACTAGATTGTTTGTAAGAGAAATGCAACTCTGACTGTCACAAATAAGAGTAATTCTTCCATTGACACCCATATGGAGTTCATCCAATAGTCTTTTCAGCCACATGGCTTCCATATCACTTCTATACTCTGCTTCAGTAGAGATATAGAAACTGTTGATTGCTTCTTATTGTTCTAAGTGATGACACCTAGACAAAACTTGAAAACATATCTAGAAGTAGATTTTCTATCTATAATATCACTAGCATGGTTAGAATCACAACATCCAAAAACACTACATCATTATAAGAAGAATAATACAAACCATAATTAATTGTTCCTTTAACATATTTCAGAATTCTTTTTTCCATTTTCCAATTATCCTCATAAGTATCCTACATAAATCTAGATACAACTTCTAATCCATATGAACTATATGGTGTAGTGATATTCAAATAAATTATACTACCAGCTAGTTTTCTATACAAAGTAGGATCAAATTTAGCACTTGCAAGTTTAGGATCTAATTTTACACCAACTTCAATAGGAATGGAAGAAATTTTAATTCAATCATGTTAAATATGTGAAGTAGATTAGTAAAATATTGAGATTGATATGCAACAATAGATTTATGATCCTACAAGATAAACATGCCTAGAAAATGATTTAGCAGACCTAAGTCAGTCATTTCAAAATGTTGTTTTAATTTTTCTTTGATTCTAAGAATAAAATTTTTATCACTACTATTAATCAACAGATCATCAATGTATAAGAAAATAATGATAATATGATTATATTCACATTTTACAAACACATCATTATAAGATTTTTTTTGAATCCAAGATCCTGAACGAAGATATTAATTTTAACATACCAAGCTCTAGGAGATTTCTTAAGACCAAACAAGGATTTTTTCAATTTACACACATATAGTTGCTTACCACATTCTTCAAAACATTTAGGTTGATTCATGTAGATTTATTCATTTACGTCACCATTTAGAAATGTATTTTTAACATCCATTTGGTGAATCTCCCAACCATTTTGAGTAGCCAATGTTAGAAGAGTCCTAACATTGCTCATTTTAGCTATAGGAGAAAAGGTTTTAACGTAGTCTATCCCAGGTTTCTGAGTGAACCCGCGAGCTACTAAACGTGCCTTGAATTTATATATTTTCCCTACAAAGTTATATTTGATTTTATATAACCACATAGATCCTACAATGCTTCTATTAGAAGGAGGAACTAGTTCCCAAGTGTTATTTTTAATTAGAGCATTATATTCAGATGTCCTAGCTTTGATCCATCTTTCATATTAACTAGATTCTTTGAAATATTTTGGTTCAACCTCATATATGGCCATCAAGGCATGATAAGAATGCTAACTATGGGTCATCTTTCTAACGCTGTTAGGGTGAGAGTCCTTAAAAAAAATTTGATCCCATTTAGGAATTCTAGGATGTAACACATTTTGAGATGACTCCCCCTCAATCTTTGTCATATCTAGATCAAGATATTCATCTTCTTGAACTTTTGTTTCCATAATTTCAAGAGAAGGATTATTAAGCTCTAATTTAGGAGAAACAAAGGGGGGTCCACAAGAGTGTCGCATAATGTTTTCTATAAGACATGAACATTCCTATTTTCTATTATGTCATGTTTGAAAGGGTCAAATACTCTTAATCCTTTTGTTTGAAAAACATGACCAAAAGAGATACAAAAGTAAGAAGTTCAATCTAGTTTCTTCCATTTAAATTTTTGAATAAATATAGAAGCGCAACTAAAGAATATATTTAAGTGAGAGATATCTAGTTTTTTATTTGTCCATACTTTAGGAGGTGTAGATTGATGTAGAACATTTTTAGGAACATTATTTAGGATATAGATTGCAGTATTCATCGCTTTTGTTCATAAAAACTTAGGAACATTTGATGATTGAATCATAGTCCTATCCATATATAAATAGTCCTATATTTCCATTATACAATGTTGTTTTGTTGCAAAGAATATGGAGTTGTCAACCCATGTTGAATCCCACATGACACACATAACTCATCAAAATTTTTGCAAACATACTCACCTCCATTATCAGTTCTATTTTTTTTATTTTCATATCAGAATAATTTTCAAAAAAGGCTTTATATTCTTGAAATTTAGACAAGACATATAACTTTTTCTTAATGAAATATGACTAGGTCATCCTAGAGAAATAATCAATAAATCATACAACATATAAGGCTCCACTGAGAGATGGAACCTCAAGCAGACCTCGCACATCACTATGAATCAACTCTAATAGTTGAGATGAATTCAAATCATGATTTTTGTGAAATGGTTCAACATTTTGTTTACCACACAAGAAACTTTCACATGTTTCATGATCAAATTTCATCTTAGGGAGGCCTATAACAATATTTATGTTAGACATTTCACTCATACTCCTAGAATTTACATGTCATAATATTTCATGCAAAAGTTTAAGATCATTTCTAGAAGAAGAAGAAAAACATGATTCCGAAAAAAATCCATCAAAAATATATAAAACATTTTTCTATATACCAAATGCAATAATGTTATCGAGTTCATTTTTCACATACCATTTATTTTGCAATAATACAACTTTATAGTTTTCTTTAGCTAATTGAGATCAAGATAAAAGGTTATTTTCAACTAAGTAACATATAAGACATTATTAATTATTCCATTTTTCAATTAATTAACATTCCCACAAATTTTAGATTGAATGATAGAATTATCCCCTAGATATATATTTTCTTCACATTTTACAACATCTGTGAGGATAATATGAATACATTTTGTGCTCCTAGAGGCACCACTATCTAGGATCCTTTTTTACAAATTGAAGCTAAGATTTTAGTATGCAGGGAAATAGATTTCTCAGCATTATTTTCATGGTTTTGACTTCTGATTATGGTCCTTATTATGATTGTTAGATTTACTATTTTTAGTATTTTTAACAAATTATTTTTTTCATATGACAATTAGACTCTTTATGACCAAATTTTCTACGTTTATTATATGTGCCATTGAGTTTCACTTTGAAATTTCTACTGTTCCTCAAAAAATTAGAGTTAGGATTAGATTTAAATTTTGATTTGAGATTTAGTTTCTGATTAGGATTTATATTATTTCTATTTTGTGAGGGTTTGCTATTCTGAGAGAACAATTCCCGAGTGGCATTCTCTTTAGAATTGAAATTTTCCATAACACACTCTTCTTGAATTAGAAGTGAGGAAAGAGTGTCTAGATCAGGTAAATCATTTTCATTTTGATATTTAGAGTTTAGGATGGAGATGAAGTTTTGGAATTTATCATGGATATTTATCTGAATGATTAAATAAAGTAGCTTATTGTGAAATAATTCACAATTACATCCATTTAATTGTGCTTTAAAGTTTTTTTTCCAGATAGTTAACTGTATTTTCACCCCCCTTCTTGGGAGTCATAAATAGTTCCATAAAAATTTTAATTATCTTAGAGAAACAACTACCCTCATACATGGTTTCCAGTTGTTTCCATGCATTAGCCAAAGATTCCATATGCCCTATATGCAGTAAAAAATCATCTTTTATGCTTTGCAAAAGAATTGATAGGGATTTCTGAGATCTTTAGGAGAAGGATCTTATGCTTTCAGGGTTTTCTTTCCTTCCATTGGGTTGTTTCTCCACATCAATGACCAAATCCCATAATTTTCTAGTCATAAAACAATATTTTAATCTATCTCACCAAATGTTGTATTTTTTCCCATTTATTAATTGAGATTTATCCATCGAAAAAATAGAAAATCTGGCAATTTTTAATAAAAAACTTAGAAAATTTTGAAAAATAGAGTACAAAGGATTATAATTTCAAATAAAATGTCTCACAACTTGATGAAAATATACAAAAAAGGTTCAAGATCTAAGGAGGAAGCCCAAAAAACATAAACAAAAATCCACGGAAGTCCGCGAAGTTGAGAAGAAAAAGTTATAAAAAATTTTAAATTTTTAAATCTGTGAAACAAGGGAAAAGTGTACTGCGGATGTTTCAAGTCTTAGTGTTCTATAGAAAAATTAGTTAAACAACTGCAGAACAATGGGGTTCAGTTGACAAGGAAAGAAAAAAATTTTGGAGTTTGAGGCGAAAAAAGAATGAGGAACCTCCACACAATCAAATAGAAGGTAAACACATGGTGCAGAGTCACCACACATTAGCAAGGACATGTGTCACAGATCTAGAACTCTTCAAAGTAAAAACACTCTGGGCACCAAAAAACCATAAAATGAGAAAAAAATTTAGTAGATCTTGAAGTCCACCTGGGAAAAGACAAACGCGTAGGACAAAGAAATTCGTGCAAGTATAAAAGGATGAGGAAATTTGTGGATAAATAAAAGAACTGTGCAAGTCTAAAGAACACAGAAGACTTTGCAAAAGCTATAGAGGACTAAATTGAAGCCGTGCAAACCTAAAAATCCACAAAAAACTTAAAAATTATGGAAGACTAGGAAAATCTGCAGAAGACTGAAATAAGGCCCAAACTATTCAAAATAAGTCACACAACTATAAAATGTTTATAAAAGGCATGAATAATTCACATAAGTCACAAAAATTTGATAAATCCATGAAGGACCAATAATTTTCTTTGAAAGCCTAAAAAACTTAGAAAATAGGTTGCAGATGGAGAAAAATTTAGATCTATGCACACAAATGGTAGTAGAGGCAACAAAACACATGCAAAAGAAAAATTTGACAAAATAATAATCCAATATTCATTATTTTGGTGGGAAATGGAGTTTTGAAACTTAATAGTCTTGAAGTCTTCCATGTAACAACTAGGTTTTCATAGATTAAAAACTTCAAGTTTCTTTACACCTGTGAATCAAAACATCCAAATCTATCCTACACATGCACAAACATTAGCTAGGATACCATGTTATAACATTAACAAGATGAATAATTTTATGAATTATAGATCCATAATATAATTTACTAAAGATTATAGTTTACGAAGTGCAATAGTTAAGAACATAGCTTTAGATGATTATATTGCATATTACAGAATGTAAATATAATGAATAGAAAGTAAATAACATAGTGACACAAGATACAAGTGGGAAAACCATGAAATGTTAAAAATTCATTGAGAAATAACTTATATTTATTGATAATAAAATGTTACCCACCACTCCCACTATTTATACATACATTTACACCTTTAATAAGGTATTAAAAAATGCATCATACATTCACTTATGATTTTATCTCAGTCTCGTCGTGTATCTTTAATCTTCTCACACATACAACTCGCATACATGTTACTATCTTTGTAACCAATCTCTAATGAGATCATCTTGTTATATACAAGACAAGTGATCATGATCCACTCTTAAAATATGACCTGGTTGGCATGCTTATATTTTAAATATAATCTATAAACCAAAAACATGTGGTCTTTGGTGGGTTTCATAAATAAGAAGTTTCAACCTTAATAAAAAAAACCTGACAAATAACACTTTAATACTTGTAGAAAATGCAATAGATATAATACACACTCTCAAATGCATGGTATTGAGTGCACTTAGATTATTACAGGGGATTTTGGGCTTATTTTGATGTTCTAAATGTTAGAACATGTGTGTTTTAGACCTGACAGGGCTTCATAATTGATATTGAGAATTAAAGACAACCTAGGGTAGGATCAAGGTAGGAATATTTATATGGTGTTTCCCCCTTTGTATGGTTTTAAACATTCTTAAAAATAGAACCTGATTTTCTAGTTCTATCACTTGTGTGACTCGCTTCATCGCTTTGTTTTAGTCACTGTCAATCACACTATGAGGGTTTCTAAATATCTGCTCAATCCTTCAAAACAATAACCATGGATGAAGTTCTAAAAAACAAAAATTACTTAGGTTTAGGCGCCATCATGCACTATTGACAACATAACTACTTTAAATATGCCTCAAACCATAAATCTTTCTCCACCTAGCATTTGATATCTAACTATAGTGTAATCAGATTTGACATATTCTCTTTTATAATGCTTGACTTGATTTTATCCCTTGTGTAATCTTCTTGAGTGGGTGAATTTGATTGCTTGCAAATGTAGGAAGTTTTTTGCTAGACCTAGTGGGAAACTTTAAACATGTAGATAGTATTGACCTAATGAATGTGCAAAGGTATTTTTGGAATATAGGGAGCTTTGGGTGCCTTTTTTCTATCTTTTGCAATAATATTCCATAACAGTGTTGGGTACCAAATGAGGTGACTTTCACTTGTTTATATTTTCTTCTAAAGGTGGTTTAATTTTGAAAGGTTGGCTAAGGGGAAGTCAGTGACCCAAAGAATAATTTTCAATGGGAAGTTAGGGATGAAGTGAAATAGGGATAGACTAGATATAATAGGGCTAGGACTGTAAAAATGTTCTTGTCCATGATGTATGTTTTTGACCTAAGAGTGAAAAACTACAATGTGAAGTTTGGAAGGTGAAAAGTGGAGTTTCTTATTATGTTTCATGCATTAAATTCTTAGGAACTATTGACATATGAGTGTGTAAGAGAAAGAAATCTAGACAAGAGACCTATGGATGTATTGGATGAGAATGTGTGAAGTGCACTTGTTTGAGAAAGAGATCAATGTCAAGAACATTAGTGTCAAAAATTATAATTACCAAATTTGATTGTATACATTACCTATTGATTTTCTTTGGAATTAAATATGTTTTAAAACTACATTATTATTTCATGATTACTTTATGTGACATATTTATCACAATAGAGTCTCCCATTATACTCTATGTTCTATGTATGATGATTGTAGTACCTTATTATCTACTCTTGTTAATTGATGTACCACATGCCCACACCTATTGTGGAGGTTGAATTTGCAATCAATTTATTAAACCTTCATGGAAACAAATTTGTTTTCACCTTCCCTTCTCATTTAAATGTAATTCAAGCTATACGGTTTTCATCCATCTAGGATTTTGGGGAATGGTGAATATGTTTAGGTAAGCCATATTCCACAAGGTAATTTTGGGAACTTTTAATGTTTTTTTATTGTTTTACTTTGTGATGGATATGATATTTACAGAAAAATATGGGAGATTGTTTTTTGGAATATATTTACAAGTATAGGTTAAGATGTTACCATATTTGGTATGGAGGGAGATAGGAGAATATAGGAAGGAGAGTGTGGGTTTAAAATATGAGGAAAACATGTGAGTGAGAAAACATTATTTCTGCTATTAGAGGAAGCTTATTATAGGATTCTTTTTTCTCTCCTTTGTTTATTTCAACATAAAAACTACACATTTTTGGGTTTATTGCAATGTGTGTTGATTGTTTTTAATTGTACATTAAAACCCATTTAGGGTTGTCCAAAAAATTGTGAAAGGAAGTTTGATAAATAGTCAAATGGCTCGTAGTGCATGCATATAAATTATGGGTTTGTTTTTGTAGTATCTTCCATTTATGACACTATTTGGTTTGACTATGCATGGTGTTTGTAAACCCATTTAAGGTTAGGAATTTAAAAACATGTTTTATGTAGTTGGAGTCCTTTAAGGACACTGGCATGATCATATTAATCCCATTTCAGGACTGTGTTATTATGGAATTTCACTTATTTTTACAAACCCATATTGATTCTACTTTGTAGAGCATCCCAAATAACAAAAAACATATTTATGGGTTAAGTATTTACATTGAATGTTTATGTGTTAATATATGTCCATTTATGGGTTGTATCACTTCCTTTGAATAAAATTAAACCCTCCAATTAGGAAAGATTATTGTTATTGAAAGCATGATTTTTTTTTTGTGTTATACATGACTGGGTTTGATTATGAGAATAACCAAATAGTGGAAAATTGAGTGTTTTAATAAACCCATTTGGATTTTTGGACTTTAAAAACCATATGGGAAGAATATGGACCATTAAGATGTCATGTGTATGTGATAACTCATTGATTCAATGAAGGATTCAATTTTTATTTTTTTCAATTATTGAAATAACTAAAAGGATTTATTCAATGGAAATTCATAATTCATTATGAAAATGGCATGCATGGTGAGCATGGAATTTATTTCATTTGGTTTGGTTTTCTCTAATTCATTTTAAGAAAGGGATTTGTAATGTATCTATTAGAAAAATCCATATGAGGAAATTACTATCAAGTATATACCTATGAATATGTATATTTTTTGTGATATGGGATAAGTTATGAATACTAACTTAGAGGATAAATGCTTATCTTGGTCTTATGTGAAATGCATGAAAATATATTGTTAATAAATGAAATTTTGATGTGTTTTTACCCTTTAATTGTTGGATTGTTTTCTAAAATTTATAACATTACAACTGGGGTAGGCTTATGATATCATTCAAATGGGTTCACCATCTGCATAATATCATAAGATGCCTACATACATTACATGGACTATTATAAGAACAAGTTAAGATAGGTCAACTAACCTTGTTGTAATGATTTGGTGACAATATTTTTAAAGTTCCAACATTGTTTTTAAAATTTATTAAAAGATTATTAAAACCTTGTTATTAACTCATTTTATTAATGGTATAAGTTAAGAGATGGTAATAAACTTAGAATGATGTAACATATCTGGACTCTTTGTGAACCTTAAATTAATATGAAGATGTAAATAATTATTTTAGTTTTTGGCATAACTTATATTATCCTTCTAATTGTTTGTTATGATATATTGTAATATGAATCTTAGTGTACGTATAACCACCTATATGGGTAGTATGTACCCACATACATTTTTATATGTATGTAAAGTATATATGGTTATTAGCATATTGTTATTAGGGCTCATATAAAAAAATTGAAACAATCATGAATTTTAAGATAATAATGGGTTATGGAATAAAAGTAAAATATTTAAGAATCAATCTAGTTTGAAACCTTTTGTATGACCATCGATGAGTTAGCACTTGTGATTATGGATTATTAACTGGTTGTTATGACTCTGAATATGAGGTATGGGTAATGACAGGAGTTACACTTTTGATGAATTCTCCCTTTTATTCTAATAATGGTATGTGTTTAACCCTTAATTAAATTTTATCTCAATTTAATTTGATGTATATTATATTTTATATTATTATAGATTTAACAAAGATGTTAAAATATGAATGCTAACTCAAATTTACAACATAAATCAGATAGAAAGAATATAACATAAACTAATAAACCTAACATGTAATTAAAATTATGAAATGGATGTATGGAAGTACTTAGCCAATTTTAGATTGCTTATGGAGAGATATGGGACTGTGCAATAGTGAAACTGGGAGATATGAACCTAGATAACCTTTGCAACTAGAACTATTATTGTAAATAAATCTAGGGCAAAACCATTCCAAATTTTAATGACTATATTATACAGTATTGACCATGATGTATGGTCTTGAACTTGATTTGAATCAACTTTTGTAACTTTCTGGGTTGGTTATATACCTATATTTTTTTATCACTATCAAACTATTGTTGTTACACATGTAGCAAGGGTTCATAAATGGACTAATCATTAGCTCAAACCATATACATAGATGAAGAGTCTTGTAAAACAAACATTAAAAGGTTTTTACAAAGTCGTGTGCACCGCTAACATTAGCACTACTCTAAAGAGGCCTCAAACCATATATTGTTCTCCACCTAGCATGTGATATAAAGGTAGATTAATCAAATTTGGCATTTTATTCTAATTTTATTTATTTGACATGGTTCTTGCTAAAATACTTATAAAGAGGGTGCTTGAGTTATTTATATGAGAGATATAATTACATTTACCTAGTTTGTATTTTTATACCTGATGTGGGTTCTACCCTAATGACTTAAGATATGTTATTGCGATATTTAGGGTGATTTGGATGCATTTTGCAAGTGTATGAAGTGATTTATCTAGTGAATTTCCTTAGGAGTTCCAAGTTATCAAATGAGGTAGTTTTTACTTACTGTTATAGGGTTATGTTGTCCAAACTTACACCCCCATGTAATTTTGAACAAATCATCAAAAATGGACTTAACCACTTTTTTCTTAGGAAATTTGTGCAAGAATAAGTTGGCCATCTGTAGAGTGTAGTTACGTAGTGTTCTATGATTTCTCCTAACCTACAGAACAAAGGAAACATATAAAATTACTTGGATAGATTTTTCACAAAGATAGTTCTTCTTGGATATTTGTTAGTATTTCATGGCACTAAGGAAGTAAATCTTCTACGGGTACCGAATCATTCTGTCGTGGTTGAGGAAAATTCAAATCACTGTAGGTTTCACACTCGTGAAAAGTTAGAAAAATCCACGGAGAAAAGAGTAATGAGAATCTTAGTGCTTCATAGTATGGAGAAACACTTAGTCACATGGACTCAAAACACATTACATTCCGTGCAGCTGGTCAATTTTTTAGAACCAAGGGATAAAGTACTCCAAGTTAGAATTTATGATGTAAAGAAGTAGTGTCATAAGGAACCACATGACAAAGGAAATAAAGTTAAAATGTAACTAAGGTTTGAAGCCATGAAACACTATCCTAGTGTTATATGGGTTTCCTAATTGTAGTATTTCGTGGGTTCTCACGAAACCACGTAGAAAAGAAAAATAGTCATGGGAAAAGCTCTATGCAAGAAGAAAAGAACTTCGTGACATAGTGGTAAAGTGTGAGAGTGAATTGTGAAAGTTTTCAAAGTCACGGTGAAAGCTGTGAAACACCCAAAATCTACATAATAAGGAATAGTCATGGGACAAGGTCAAAGACCATGAAATATAAAACTAAATTCAACACAAAGAAACTTCATGGGTGAAAGTAGACAAGAACATATATTTTTTAATACATTTATGGGGTTAGAAATGATTCCGCACATCATCTTAAGGATGTCAAAGCCATGAGAAACCATGAAATCATATGAAGTATGTAGGAAACATAGGATTCACAACTACCTTAAAATTTAAATGATCAACCAGTCCACCCACACCTTTTTGAAAACATCTACAGAATTGGTCCTTGGTGGTTGAATCAATCCTTTGCTCTTTATTATTCTCATAAATATCTATAAATCTGGAACTCAAACTCACAAAATATATCATCTTTTATTGTAATGGCACCATGCCAAAATGGTAGCAAACCTCCCACAAGTTTTAGACCTTTAACTTGGTCTCTGCTATGAGTTTCACCTTCTTCCATGGATGTAAAAATCTATGCATATTATAAGTAATAAATCTTATGTTTGTGAATATTCTCTTCACTATGCTTGTATTTGTGTATTCTTTCCTTTTTATTCTTAACATGTTGTGTGTATTTCATACCTGAAGGTTTCTCCATTTTCACATATTTTAAATGTGTGGGAAGGGTGAGTCTACACGGTTCTGTCTTGTGACACATTTATCTTCCCTTTCCTCCAACATTTTATTCCCTTTTCTCCCCTCATGCAGATTTAACGAACCTTCTTCTCTGGTTCTATTAAAACCCCTTTTAGCTTTTTTTTCCCTTTTTCATCTCTCCCCTTGGTTCCTTGGAAATTTTTAGTGTAGGATTATCTTTAGGAGTATTTTAGCATTAGAATTAGGTTGCATTTTTTGGGTTTTCCCTATCTGTGGAATAGAGGAAGCCATCCTTTTCTGGAGGTTTTTCTCAAGAATCAAGTCTCACACTTGGAGATAGTCCCATATTTCCTCAAAATTGTATATTTTCTATGTTTCATAGGAAGGTGTAAGAGCTCCAATAGGTTCTGTAGATGATATATCTAAGAAAGGCCAACCTAGATGAAGTATAAAACCCAATGAAATGTGTATGTAAAATAATGTATAAGTAGTTCAAGACCAGATGTATTAGCCTAAACAATTTATATAGTCATCAATGGGAGCATAAAGCTAAATAAAGTTTGTAGCTATTAGACTAATGTTTATCTATTGATTTTTTGCATTATATTTTTAGGATGTTTTGATATGTCATTGTGAAAGGATAAAGAAGCTAAACAATATACCTTGTAAATTTCTAAGTGGGAATGAAAATTTTATATTTATCAGAGTAAGAGTACATTGTAAAATTAAGGGTTTCTAAAGTATAAATTACCAAATTTAAGTATCTACATTTTCCCCCCTTTAAGTATGAAATTAAAAATTGCATACTTGAAGGAAATTGTAAATGAGTGTGTAAACACACTTGTCCTCTGCTTAAATGTTTTTTACAATTATTTTGTTGTGGTAGATGTTGGCATGCTTAATGATGAAACCTAAAACACAAAGTGTTGTCAATGTTAATGACAGATAATTAACCATAATTCAAATAAAACATGTAACAAAAATTATTTTCCTTTGTATAAATGCGAAGTGAAAATATCTAACAAGGAATACACCTATTTTCTCATGTTTTTTGTTGGACAAGAAGCCTTCTCACTGATCAACGAATGAACTAGTGATAAAATAAACTAGCAACTACAAAATGTTGGAGGGTTTATGTTACCTCGAGTGTGATATGATGGATGCACATGCACGAAATGGGTGATTTTCGTTGTAGCTTGATAGAACTGAAAAAATGGAATGAAGATGGATTGGATAGACATATGCGAGGGTTTCTTGAAAATGCAGTTCCAAGAAGTGATTAGCTTCCTTTCATAGATGTCAACCCCCATTTGTTTGGAAAAACTGAAGTAAAGGATGTAATAGAAGATAGCATGCAGAAACAAAATTATTACTAAATCTGGAAAATGACTAGGATTGATTTAAAAGCTGATTTAATTGAAATGATTGTAAAATAAATGTTATCTAGTCTGATTTGATGGTGACCCAGAATGTGCATAGACAGGTTGACAATGACTTGAGAGGGTGGATTTTGATTGTAAGTTGAATATACAAATTGGCAAGAGTATGATTTCAAAATAGGATGCAATAGAGGCTTGTATATCACCTACAGAAGAGAACTAGAGACAAAGAGATCCAGAAGGTAGAAGGAAATAATTACAAGATAGGTTGGATTAACAATATGGGCATGGGTGAATGGTGACCATGGTACAAGTAGGATAAATTTGAGATATAAAGAGATAGAATGATGTTCCAGGTGAGAAGGATCAAGAATAGGATAAAGGTGAACATATAAAGGAGAGATGGAGGTCAAAATCATAGTTTTAGAAGGATGGGTCAATGGTGATTTGACAGGGCCAGAGGTGAATGTAGAAGAATAAGATAAGGTCAAGGATGGGTGGATAAGAAAGGCAACCTGCAAGTGAAAAGGATAGAATAGAAGGTTTCTAGAGAAGCTGTGAGTGTTGTTGAAGCTAATATGAATGTGCAAAAGATTAGACACAAGAAATAAAAAGATAATTTAATAAAAATTTTAATAAAACAACATAGAGATACTGATAAGTCTCATGAAATATGATTGTGAGCGATGTAAGCATGTTGAATTATGTCTAGGAGATCTGTAATCATTGCAAGAATGTTCAAGCAAGAGAGAAAGTTCACAAGTCGCAAGAGAGTTCAGATGATTGCATGCATCTAATGATTTTTGGTAAGAAAATACTAGCTTTATAGGATCGATAGTGACTGGGCTGAGTCGCCACCAATTTCAGGGAAAGTTTCCCTAATAGGACTAGATTGTGTGATTTTGTTGTGATTTTAGATTTTTTAAGATATGGTCGAATGCTTTAAAGCATGTAGGTGGGATTAGATTGTTTGGAGATAAATTGTAGGTAGTTATGACATTAAAATAGATGAGAGAAAATATTAGAAATTCAAGGGGGTGGATTTAGGATAAAACCATCCTAAATAGAAGGTTGGTTAGGGAAAGATAATGGGTATTAATTAATTAATTTTAATAAAGATTAATATGGATGGGATAAATGGGCATGTAAGATATTAAAAGATTAATTAATTAATGTGGCTTGGTTAATTGATGGAAATTGGATGGGAATTTTATTAGATAAATGGGATGAATTAATTAAAAATGCACACATGGGAAATCAAGGGTATGGATACCAACATTCGGTGTCTACATTTTTCCCCTTTTTGTTGAGTTGTTTGCATTAGGTAAGCTAGTAGACAAAAATAATGAGAGTTGGATGAGGATTGATGAAAGTTAGATGATGAGTTTCCCCTCAAACAAGAGATTGATGATGTTAAGGGAAATCGATGATGCATTTTAAAAAGGTAGATGATAAAGGGAATTTGGGTAACAAAAAATGGGTAAAATGATTACCAAGGTAAGATTCCCATAGAAAAAAGGAATCACAATATTAATAAAAACTAAACTATGGTGGTGACTCCAATACCACATCAGTAGAGGAGAATTATGATCTCAATGGAGAAGGGCTACAACGTTCTACGAAACAATGATTTGGTGAAGACCACTACAATATGGATGCAATTCGTGATGAATAATGCATCATAGGAAAACATCAAAGTATGTGCAAATAAATGCGAAAGGTATGTTAAATCCTTTGTACAAAAGGAATTGAGTGAAAAGGTATGCATCCAAAAGGGATGAGGATGAAATGATGGTGCCTAGTGGGACATCAAAAATGGCTGAGAAGGTAAAATGAAAAGTGAGTGATGAAGTAATATGTCATTAGAGGAAATATGGTTTTTGATCAGATAGAATATGAAACTAAGGAGAATACAAAAATAAAATTCATGCATGGGAGAAAGGCATATTTGAAGGCACAAAATTATAGGGAAGGAAACGTGCATGAAAGATAGATTGATTCGGGACTTAGCCATTTTCATGGTTAGAGGCTATTTGTGGAGATAGTGTACAGAGAACACAACGGTATGCAAAATTGCGTAACATACAAATGTTTTTTTAGGAAGAGTGTATACTAAGCACCTTGCATGAGTTCTAGTTAATAATAGGATTACTAATGTCAGTTAACTGTAAGAGATCTATTATTAGTGCACTTGCATGTGTGCATGTTATTGTAAAGGCGCATGAATATTTTCATCATGTGACCTATTTTGGTAAGTGCGTAAGCGGTGAAGGGAAATTCCCCACCCTTATAAATATGTATTAATATCTTTAGTTAGAGAGAAATTGTGTATGATCTATTATGGAGTTATGTTTTCAGATCTGATGCACGCATAAAATTATGATACTACTTATTGTAAAAAGATTTTGTATTTACTGTGTTTAATATAATGGAGTGTATTGTGTGAATAATGGTGTTAAACATGACTGTAACTAGTCCTTACATGGTTGATTTCATTATGTTTATCATTTGATTCATGATTCTTTAAGATCTAGATCTTGAGTATGCTCTATGGAATGCTTATCTATTTATGTATATGAATGCATTATATCTTCATCATGTTCACATCTTGCATGAGAAAATATAAGGAGGAGCCTGGTACCTTTGCATGCTTCAAGTGAGTGCTTAGCGCAAGATGGGTGATGTGCCAATGAGCCTGGGTTATTTGTGATAAATTCTAGGTTACATCATTGGTTTTGTTACTAGGACCTCTTTTTCAGTTGTTTTCAGGATGGTTCACGATGAAGACGTACCAGTTGACCCTAGTAAGTGTTGAGGAGTGGATAAAACATCTAGAAGAAGAGTATGCATAGAGGTTCAATGTTGGATCTAAGTTTGATGCACGCACGTGGGTGGAAAATAATCTGTATGAATATTTGTATGAGAGCTTCTTTATTATTTTTCCGGTATAATTATACAAGTGGCTGCTTGTTTATGCATCTAAATGGAATTGGAGGTATCACACACTTGTCTAGAAGAAGGAATAATTTTAGGCCTTGTATGATGTTGATCTAATTCTGACACACGTTGTGGATACTTGGTTCTATGGTGTTTTGAACAGCTATATTCTAGAGTAATCAATTTCCACTTATTCTTTCCCAAAGGTAGTTGGGTCTAATTTTTATGGTATCCTAGGGGAACTTACTTGCAAGTAATTCCAATGGTGATGAATATCTTGATGGTAACCCTGAAATTAGAGGAAAATCTAATGGCTAGCTAAACCCCATCTTGAGCGGGGGCAAGAGAATGTTTGGTGAAAGATGGCAGACCTAGCGGTAGAGAGGTAGAGAGAAGACACGTGGCGTACATATAATAAGGCATGCGAGAGGAAGATAGAGAAGAAATGTGACATTGCAGAGTGGATGGAATTGAGGAGAGAGATGAATCGTGAAGGATTTGGATCTCACGTAGAAGGTGTGGAGCCAAAGCATCAGGAACTCCCCCATTTGGGAAAGCATGACAAGGAACCCTCCTTGGCCTCACATAGGAGGGCACCAGCAAAGATGACCTAGGCCATAGGTGTACATCTAAATCTACCTGGAAACCTAGCCCTAGCACTTTGCTTTCCAGTATCTAGTACATCCAATAGTTAGCAAGCTAATTTGGGTAGTAGGGAAGTGACAATAAGTCACATATCAAGTAAATCTAAGGTAGGGAAAATGTCTTTGTTTTTGTTTGGAGGGACCTTCTCAGGTATGCCATCTACATAGAATTCGAGCACGTAGAATTCGGGGCTCACTTCTGGGAGTAGTACCACCATGTAGATTGTAGGATTTTAGTACAAAACTACCTGTTGGGACACAGGGAAGTACATATTCTAGTCCACTTGTGACTACATGTGGAGGATCAGAGGGTATAGGTAGATCTAGTTCTAGTGAATCTGGTAGTTCTAGAGGTAGAGGAAACACAGGAGGTTCTAGATCAAGTGGGCAGGGTCCTCACCAACCCTAGAATATTTACATAGAGACGTCTCTTCATCTTCCAAAGTATAGGGGCATAGAAGATGCTACTGAACACGTGCACATGTGTGAGATAATGTGGTGCACAAAAGGAATCACAGATTCTAAGCACAAGGCAAGTCAATTTGCAACTATATCACAGGGATGCGCACATAGTTGGTACAATAAGTTTGAACCTGATTAAACTTGCGTAGATTATGTAACATTCAAAGATGCATTCTTTAAAGAGTTTTATATCCATTAATTTGAGTAGAAGAGTATAAGTGCACTCAAATATATTGAACAAGGCACTACTGAGAGTGTTCGAGAGTATGATTCCCATTTCAAAACACTTTTATCTAATATTTCTTATGATATTCATGCAAGCCAGCATGCACAATGGTTCGTTGGATGTCTGATCACACCTTTTAGAAGGGAACTTGTCACATAAGACATACACTGATATGCATGAAGCACTTGAAGAAGCTTTGCATGCTGAGGCAGTCAAGAGTATAGACACTGGAGTCATCCCATTCTTGGAAGCATAGATTGCAGCTATGGAAAAGTAGTTGGAGAAACTATTGGTGAATTCAACACATGAGATGCACACTGGGATTTAGTGTATAGATTATGAAGTGGAAGGGTACACCAAAGATAGTTTCCCCCATAAAAAAATACATTCATTATTGCTAGACTTTGAGATATGTCACTTGAACCATGATGCCAACCGCTGCCCTTTATTACAATGCACAATAAGGAAGAATGTTTCTTGTTATTGTAAGATTTTTTGGTCCATGAGTCACAATACATAATACTGCAGGTTGATTGGTCAGATCCATGATGTTATAGATATTGGTATGTGATAGATAGGAGTATAAGATAACTCTAAGGGTAAAGGTGAGCACAGGGATCATAATCACAATCAAGCACACTATGATTGGAACAAGTGGTGCTATGAAGGAGGACATGGTAGAGGTCGAGGATACCATGGTGGATTTGGATTTTGAGGTCGTGGTGGTGACGAAGTGAATTCCCTTGCGGAATATGCTTTACATGTAGATAACTTGACCACTATAGGTGTGAATGTCCTCATAATATTACATGTTCTTTCTATGGGAAGAATCATAGCTATGAGGAATTCCTATATCTATATGAACATCTTAGCAAGCAACATACAAAGGAGAACAAAGGTGTAGGGATGGTTAGGATAAAGTGTGCTATGGAAAATCAGTGGATTCCAAATTTGGCTCTGGAACCTAAGGTATTACCTATGAAGATCACTACACGCGTTGAAGTTTCACATGTTAAAGAGGCATTACAGTAGAATCCTACCATCACTAAGGAGGACATTTTTCATGCAAGGTATCTAGATCCTGAACCCAAGAAGGAGGTTTAACCAGATACCATGGAAGTTCTTAGAGACCTTTGAGGGGAAATACTATGTTTAAAGGAGAAATCATGGATGATGGAATATTAGAAGGCAGAAGAGATGGTCCAGTCAAATATTGATGGCTTGAACGAGGTATGCAAAAATTTTCTCCAGGAGAACATCATTCCTTTACTAGGGATTTGGCTAAAGGGAAACACTTTTCACTCAAATATTGAGAATGGACATCAGATTCTGCATGCAGATATTCACCCCCATACCTTAGATTACAACAAGGGGATCACTCTGAATGTTGTTTTCGATGGATGGCTCTTGAGTAATATATTGATTGACACAAGTGCAGAGGTAAATGTGCTTACTTTAGATGCATGGGTACAGATGGGGAGACCTTCATTGCAGCCATCTTCTAATGTACTATTTATGGCTAATCAAACTAAGGCCACTCCTATCAGAGTTTTAAAAGATGCATCCATTACTATACAAGGGGCCAAGTTCACTAGGATATTTTGAGGTTTTAGCGCTTGCAGAAGTAGATAGTTTCCTAGATCTACTTTGGTGCCCTTAGTGTTACACAAATAATGTTGATCTTTGGTACAATAAGGGATATATGAGTTTTGAGAAAAAGGAGGAAAGAGTTATTATCCCTTTAAAATATGGGACATCTGTGCCCTATGTTGATCCTTTGAGTGAGGAAGATCTGAATAGGAGTTATGTACGTGTCATTCGGGACCCAGAAGTGCTTGAGCCATCTAAAGAAGGAATCCTTCAGTGGGAAGATGTGTAGTCTATTAGTGATACTTCAAGTGTTACCTATGATAATTGGTCTCATGGTACTTATGAGATGGTTGGGAGCAAAGTAAGGAGTGCATTTTCATAAAATAAATAAAACCTCGTTGCATCAGGAGGATAGGTAACAAATTTGTACCTTGGTACACATGAGAAGGAAATCTTACAAGATTCCTGCATGCCATGGAGGAATAGTGGATAGACCAATTTGAAAGAATAAATATCTTAGCATATACCCTATGTGGGAAAGTAGCGTGCTGGTGGGTGGTTCATAAGGACAATCTTGTAGAATGGAATGAAGTCATAATTTCTCTAACAACTTGGTTTTCCAAGAGCAATGGACCAACTCAAATCTACACTTATCATGGTAATCAACCTGTTCAGCACCACGTTCAGCAATGTGAGAGGCTCTACATAGTGGGGCATGAAGCTTTACCACCTTCACTATGGGAGTAAAAACTTTATTCTAATTTACAAGGTTACGTGCGCGTTTGGTATGTATATGCAAAGCTACGTAGAGAACTTGGAAATTAGCAGGATTTCATTGTAGGAATGGTCTAGAATTTTTACTACTTCTCTACTAAACCTCCAGTAGAAGAGTACTTAAGGGTTATAAAGTGTTTAACTATGGGAGACAATGAAAATGTGGAAGAACTCATTCAGGATTTATTTTATGAGAACAACTTAGGAGCATGCTTTGATAAAAAAGTAGAGACAAATGCCATGATACTTAAGTGCGCTTGCTTTGAGAAAGAAAAAGGAAAGATGGTCTACATAGTGTATGATGAAGAAGTATAAAATATAGATATAGATCATTTAGTAGATACACACGAGGTATTGGATAGTGTGGATAACAACACGTGCCTATCATGAACCTATGAGGAAAAATAAAGTGAATATTGGTACGGATGTTGAACCTAAGGAGGAAATAATTGGAGATTATTGGTCTGACTCTGAAGTGGCAAAGATATTTGAGTTGCTTCATGATTTTAAGGAATTATTTCCTAGGGGCTACCATGAATTAAAAGGAGTGCATGAATCATTAGGAGAAATGAAGATCAAGCTTAAGGAAGGTGTGCGCCCGGTCAAGAAGAGACCCTATAGGATGAACCCTAACCTTTGCGTAAAATTTAAAGAAGAAATTGACAAGATGTTGAAGTTTGGCATCATCAAGCCCCTATAAGAATCTGAGTGGGTTAGCCCCATGGTCATCAGTATAAAGAAATATGGCCATATTAGGATTTGTGTGGATTATAGAGAATTGAATGTTGCATGTGTGATTGATCCCTTTCCTACACCTTTCATAGAGGAGATATTAGAAGGCATTGCAGGGCGTGAAATCTATTATTTTATAGATGGATTATTTGGGTATCATCAGGTCTGGATTGCGTAGGAGGATCAAGAAAAAAAATTTCACCACTGAATGGGGAAGTTTTTCATATGTTGTGATGCCCTTTGGTCTAAAAAACATGCCTACTGTATTTTTGTGAATAATTGTTCAAGCATTCCAATATTTTATTCAAATTTTCTTACATGTTTACTTGGATGATTGGATGGTGTATGGACTTGTTAAGGATCATTGTGACAATTTTTGTTTAGTGTTTGAAATATGTAAACAGTTAAGCATCTCTTTAAATATCAATAAGTGTGTATTTGCTACACCTTTTGGCACTTTGTTAGGGCACATCATATACAAGGAAGGTTTGTTAGTGGATCTAGCTAAGGTTGTAGTTATTGTAGGCCTGGAAGAGCCTACTAGTTAGAGTGAGGTGTGTGGATTCTTGGGTCACACTGGGTATTATAGAAAATTTATCAAAGGATATGCTAAGGTTTCTGCACCCTTGGAAGAGTTACTAAAAGGAAAAGGGACATTTTATTGGGGAGAACCATAACAACGCGTATTTGAGACATTGAAGGAGAGACTTACTGAAACACCTATTATGTGTTTTCCCTCATTGGACCTACTGTTTCATGTACATGTGGATACCTCAAGCATAACCATTGGAGCGGTTTTAACTCAGCATGGAGAAGGTATTACAGATCATCCTATCTATTTTGCTAGTAGAAATTTGACTCATGTAGAGAAGAATTATATAACTATAGAGTGTGAAGCCTTGTCAATGATCAATGTATTGCATAAATTTAGAAAATACTTTCTAGCAACACCATTCATATTTTACACTAATCACATGGCATTGAAATACTTGGTAAACAATCCTTTTTGTAGAGGGGCATATGTCGATGGGTGCTCTTATTCCAAGAATTTGATTTCACAGTTGTGGTAAAAATAGGAAAAAGTAATTGTGGCCTAGACCACTTATCAAAAATTTAGTCAAGGGAGGATGCACAGAAAATTGAAGATACAATGTCAGATGCATAGTTATACAGGTTACAATGCATGCCTTTGGAATTAGAGGATATTGCTATCTTTTTACTTACATGTATGACGCCAGAAGGAATGAAATCCTTAGAGAAGAAACAACTTTGAATTCGCATGACACCTTTTATGTTGATTAGTGGTGACCTATACAATTTAGGTCGAGATGAAGTATTGCACTGGTGTGTACTAGAGCATGAGTACACGAACATCATGGAAGAGGCTCATGGTGGTATTGCAGGTGGGTACTATGTAGGTGACGCCACTGTGCACAAGATTCTACTCGCTAGATTATGATGGGAGACCTCTACAAATATTTAAATCATATTGTAAGGCATGTGATCATTAGTCAATGCATTAGTAAACCTGGGAAAAGAGATGAAATGGCCTTTAAGACCTATTCCTAGTGAACATAGCCATTTGAGAAATGGGCTATAGACTTTGTGGGTCCTATTTCTCCAGATGTGCACATAGAACTAGATCATTCTACATCATCACTTGCATAAATTATCTTACAAGGTGGGGAGAAGTAACACCTACTAAGGATTGGTTATACAACTACAGTAGCAATCGAGGTTCTTATGGGAAAATGTTCTTACAAGGTATGGATGCCTTCTAAGCTTGACAAGTGATAGGGGTACACACTTTCTGAATGAGATGATCAGGATACTATTGGATGAATTTATGATTGTGCACCATAAGACTAAACCCTATCATCCTCAAGAAAATGGGATTGTTGAGGCCCTAAACAAAATTTTGAGCCACACATTGACACAAAATTTTGATGTTGGAAGGAAATATTGGGATGATAAATTGTCTATCTGTGCTTTGGGCAGTATAGAAAAACATATAAGAGGTTGAACAATGCCCCACACCATTTCAGCTTAGTGTTTGGCATAGAAGCAATTCTTCCTATGCAATTCATGTTACCTTCTTTGCGTATTGCGCGCGCTGGAGGTCTAGCTAATGAGAAAGCCCTAGAAGAAAGAATTGAAAATTTGATAAAGTTGGATGAGAGATGAGAAATAACACATTGGAGTCAGAAGAAGGAAAAGTCCAAGAAGAAGACATGGCATGAAAGGCACATGAGGGACAAAAATATTGAGATGGGACAGATGGTGCTTCTTTATGACTCTAAGTTTATTGTGCCATCCAGGAAAGCTTAAAGTGCATTGATTGGGACCATATATTATCACTCATATACTTGAATCATAAGACACTTTCTCAGTTAGAGACACTTGATGGGATACAGTTAGCCCCTGGTTACTTCAATGGGAGTAGGTTGAAGCCCTACTATAAATAAGTCTTCTTGGTGTTTGTAATAAGGTAGTGTTTCCATTTAGACTAGGTTCTCATTTCTGTATTTCCTTAATGTATTTCCTTCTTCATCTCTATGATTTATCAATTTAGTTGGTGTTTTGTGTAAATAAGCATGTTTGCGCGCTAGAAGCTAATTACCATTTGAAGAAATTTTATGCATAGAGGACTGTACATACTATTGGTGTGGGGTGGCTATTTACAATTGGGTACACATAAAGGAACAATCTGCTACAGGTGCTATTCAAGTTTGGAGAGGATTGTTTAGAAAGGATATTGCTTTAAAAAGATGACCATAGATGACAATAAATGAGGGAATAGTTATAACACGAGGTAAGCAGTGGCCATGGAGACTACCAGGGGAAGGCACAGTGACGAGGTACTCAGGCACATGGAAGCACGTTGAAGAGAAGTCTGTAGCCAAAAGGTAGGAAGGCGTGCTAGAAGGTTATAGCTGAGGGCATGAAGATGTACCATGCATGGAGATTGTGAAAATGGTCAATTAATGAGAGGATTGTTGGTTGGTGAAGGAGCAATAAATGCACTAATTTTTTGAAAAATATATATAAGGATGTGATGTGGGTTCATTTTTACCTTTTAAATCACAAGTGTTTGAGCACACTAAGTGTGATTAAGCTGAGCGAGTCATATTGAGGTGCAGAGAGTATGAAACCAGACCTGGAGAGTGGATTATGTGCAACGGAAGAGGCTTGTGTCCCCATTCGTGAAGGGTTGAGTGAAGCAGAGGAATTGAAAAGAATCTAGGGAACACAGTTTCAAGCTAGGGAATGCAAATTTGAGCTAGGGTTTGAGTTTTCTTATTATAGAAGATAGCAAAGGTGGGATTTTTATGATGGCACCAAAGAAAGCACCTACAACAGGAATGAAAGGAAATAAGAATGTAGAATATGAATTTTAAATGGCTCCCAAGACTAATTTTTTAGAGATGCAGTAGCCGAAAGGTGTGATAGTTAGAAAAGTGTGGGATTCCCACATCTACAGGTGCAGAATAAGTGACTATAACCACCATACATCTGACAACAAGAACGAGGTTGGACACATTTTTGAATACAAACACCAACAAGTGCATGGTGGAGGATATGCCAATATCTAATGATGTTGGGGATAACTTTTTGAAGCATGTAGGAGTCTATTAGTTGTATGAGATACCATATTTTGGAAATTATGAACCATTATACCAATATCTAATGAGTAGATTCCATGAGGACTTCTTCTATTTCACTGGACAAAGGGTTAGAATAATAATAGCTCTAATTTCAACATTGATAGGATTGAAGGGCATAGGGGTCGACCTTGCTAGTGATCTGACTGATAAAGTAGTAATCATAGAGACAAGAAAGGAGTTGGGGTATACTAAGGGTCTACATGGAATGGACATTGATAAACTGAAGAATTACTCAGTGGTTTAAGAATCCACAAATTTGGTAACTAAGTTGAATGATCAAGAGAGATGGTTGTAAGTGAATACCATGTGGTTGCATGTTGTGAAGAACATGTCTCAGGGATTAGTCTATAACCTAGTAGGCTACATTAAGACACCATTATTGAGGAAGTGCACATAGGAGAGAAGATAATTTTTGGTGCTATCCTCCTTTCCCTTGTGTTTGTAGAAATTGGAGTGCCTGATGGGCCAAAGAACAAGATCTAGGAGTATCCCATGGAAAAGAAGTCCCTCGCGGAGAGGTTTGACAAATATTTATGTGAAGGATCAATGAGTGGGTAGTTTAAGTAGAGATTGGAGAAGATGTGGTATGACTGACTTCACGCAACATTTGAGGAGGAGTGATACATTCCTAAAGGAGCTAGCCTTCAGTGGTGGGTAAAAGCAGTATAGTTTATGTTTGTACCAACACTTATACATCACGTGATTTGCTATGAGGGATGGGGCATGGAGCATATGGTGTAAACTATTTTATGCCATCACAACGCACTACTTCTAACCAGTAGTCCATTGATTCATTGATGCGCGCCACCTAAACTTTAATGAAGATAAGGTAGAATGTGACTACCACACTCTGAGGAAGGAATTTGTGTATCTAGATAGAACTTCCTAAATTGAGAGGATCATCTTAGATGTCATAAGTATGAATCTAGTAATCTTGGCTATTGGGGATAGTGGAGCCACACCTGTATACCTTCAGTTTAAGCCTAAGCCGGAGAATAAAAAGTATGTAGAAAATGAGCTCACGCACTCTCAGGGCCACCCAAAGGAAAACATACAGTGGAGAGTGAGCTAGCCCCACAACATGCAGATAAACTATAGTGGTAGATGAGGAGGATGAAGAACATGAAGATAATGGTGGCCTAGATCATAGAGTTCGAAGGTAAGCCCATAGACAGAGTAGAGAATGAGCGACGTGGGTACTCCACCCCATTTACAAGAAGAAGACAAATAACTTGGATATGGAAGCAGGTCCATGGAGATCGCTGCAATTTAAAAGGGTATTCAAAAGAAAAAAGACCCAAGGTGCATGGGAGCCCACATAGCCTCTGAAGGAGATTACCAAAAATATGTCCTTAGAAAGAGGACAACTAGAGAGGAAGAAAAGAAAACTAAAGTTGAATGAGGAGGTGGAGGAGTCTATAGAGAGTGTATCCTGGAACATCCTGTACAACCAGAGGATGTGGAAGAACCAAGGGATGAGGATATGAAGGATGAAGAGGAAGGTGTAAGGGAGGTAGAGGAAACAGACCATGATATTTCTTGAAACATTGAAGATCCAACTCCAAACCCTAGTGTTCATGTTCCTAAGGGGCCAAGAACAAGGAGAACCAGTGGGGAGTATGTTGGTCTAAGTATGGGCTATGCTAAGGACACAAGTAAAATTTTCCGCACCCGTTTCTAGAGCACAATGGGCCTTCAAGGGTTGTATGGATGGGAGTTGATGGACCTAGACATGACCACTACACACACGAGAAAACAATTTGTCTTGGTCCATGCAAACTCACATGGACGAGCCCAATTTTGATGTATGTGAGGAGTCATGTGTGTTAAGAAGAATGAAGAAGGAACCATAGAGTAGGCACATGAATCTAAATCCCACTCTCATGTCTGATGAGAAGGTGAGCAATGCCTTGGTTAAGGTATCTATAGAAGTGGCGTGGAGGAACATAGATAAGGCTGTAACTATTATAGCGCTATGAGAAGATATCCAGGCCAAAGCTATAGAAATAATGCTTCTAAACGGAGAGAAGGAATTTGAACAGAAAAATATTGAAGCCTTCATCAACATGGTAGAAGAAATTTGTGATTATGTCATGAAAGCAAAACCACACTTAGAGTATAAGATACCTGAAATTTTTCCTTCGGATATGCATTATATGTGTATGTTAGTTGATTTGGTGCTCGAGGATGTACCAATTTACATGCCAGTGCCAAAGGACCCTGAATGGGAAGCAGTGAGAGAAAGGGCCCCTATGGTTAGAAATATTTCATCTTACGAGGCATTTCTCAAAACTTTACAAGATGAGTTGAAGAAAGAAGACCAAGCTTTGAACATATGCGCAGCTCTACAAGCAGTGGTTAGGATCATAACTATATTAGAAGATAATGAAGTTCTGAAGGAAATGAAGGATGAGACTTTATGGTGTGTAGAGATGTTGGCATTAGTAAAGAAAAAATGTGAAGCCCTTGCAGAAGCACAACATCTGCATAAGGAGAGGTTGTATGAGCTAGGAAAGCTCATAGTATAAAATATGGATCTTCTAGAAGGAAGGATGTATGTTATGACTAAAATTGTCCTAGTAATGCAGAATGAAAAGGGAGAGATGACCCATGACAAGTTGGAATCCATCGCTGCAGATGTTACAAAGAAGACCATAAACATGTTGATTGATTGGCAAGCATTGGAGGCTAAGATTAAAGAATGATATCCATAGTTGATCCTCCCAGTTGAAGCAGAGGGGGCTGCAGAATAGAAGTCCATTATTTGAAAAGTAATTCTTTACATTCTTTCCAATGTTATTCTTTATTATTTAGGAACATTAGGAGGAACCCCATTGCACAGACCGAAATGTAGTTTAGTGTTGGTTAATGTTGAGAAAACAAAATATGACACTAAGGAGATGGCACACAGAAGATTTGCATGTGGGAGAAAGTAATATTTGAAGGTGCGAAAGGATAGGGAAGGAAATGTGCGTGAAATACAAATTGATTTGGGACTTATCCATTTTCATGGTTACGGGCTATTTTTTGAGATAGCGTACGAAGCACACAATGGGATAGAGACTTACGTGACATGCAAATGCTATTTTTGGAAGAGCACCTACTATACACCTTGCATGAGTTCAAGTTAATAATAGGATTACTATTGCCATTTAACTGTAATAGTTTTACTATTAACGTGCATGTGTGCATGTTATTGTAAAGGTGCATGACTATTTTCAGCATGCGACCTATTTTTGTAAGTGTGTAAGTGGTGAAGGGAAATTCCCCACCCTTATAAATATGTATTAATCTATGTAGTTAGAGAAACACTATGTATGAGCTATTGTGGAGTTATGCTGCCAGATATGATGTGCACATAAACTTATGATATTACTTATTGTAAGAAGCTTATGTATTTACTATGTTTAATATAATGGAGTGTATTAGGTGAATAATGGTGTTAAACATGATTATAACTGGTTCTTACATGGTTGATTTCATTATGTTTATCATTTGATTCATGATTCTTTAAGATATAGATCTAGAATATGCTATGTGGAATGTTTATACTCTTTATGGATCTTAATACATTATATGTTCATCATGTTCACATCCTGCATAAGCAACTCTTAGGAGTGTCTTGGTACCTTTGCACACTTCGAGTGAGCTCTTAGCTCAGGCTGGGTGATGTGCCATCGTGCTTGGGTTATTTGTGGTAAATTATAGGTTTTATCAATCGTCGTTAAGGTAAAAAGGGAAATAAAATATTCCCTAAGTGGGTAAAGTATGACCGGGAAGGTAAAAAGGGAAACAAAATATGCCCCAAGAGGGGAAATTATGGATAGTAAGGTGTACTTTGAATGATAATATGGTGCCCCTAAGAAGGGCATGAATATGGCCACAAGATTAGACATGATATGATGAATTTAATTCCCAAAGGGGAAGACGAATACGGCCTCAAATGAAGACTTCGTGCATGAATTAGATAGGATTTTGAATTTAAAATTCCAAAAAGGGAGTTGATTATAGCCACAAAAGGTGGAATTAGGGAGTATAATAGGATTAAAATGCACAAATGAAAAATGCATACGGTCATAGATGTGGACTGAGAAAGTATGATAGGATTAACATGCCCAAAGGGAAAAATAAATATGGCCACAAATGTTGACTTAGAAAGTGTGTATGCCTGAAGGAGGAAATATTTTGAATGTTGGATCAAAATGCATGGAGGGAAAATGATTATGGCAAAAAATGTGGACTTAAAGGTCAATGAAAGATGATGTCATAGGAAAGGATGTAAGGAGGGGGGGCAAAAGCCCAAAATAATTATTGCTAAGGGGAGTTGATGGTGACTATGTATGATCGATGATGACCTAAGGTAGTTGATGAAACTTTGAACTTGGTGGCTATATAATCCTGATGGTAGGTAGATGATGCTCATTTTCATGCACAAATTTTATGAAAGTAGAATTCTTAAAGAGAGAACTGATAGATGGAATCCATCAGAGATGCGAAAAAGTGCCAGTGGGTACAGAGGATGGTGAGTAACAAAAACCCATGCTGATTTTAATTAAATTAAATGTTTTATTTATTATTTTTCATTTTCTTTTACAAAAATTAGATGACGCCAAGGGTGGTTGGTAGTGACTCTAAGGCACATCGATTGACCCCAAAATGCGTCGACCCGACCAGGGTCGGTATCAACTGGGGTTGGATTGGATAAGCTAGGGTTAGATTGAATTTTGGATGAAAATTAATGCAGTTTGAATGGATTTAGATTAGGGATATTATTTTTACATGCTCTATTTGTGATTGTAGGTCAGGGAGACCCTATATTTGAGAGATAGAGTGCCTACTCTATATGAACAGATTAGAGGATATGTGATAGATGTCTAGTGGGATCATCTTTCTGTAATTGGATTAGGTAGATTAAGGAACTACCAAAGGATCCCACAAGATGTGGACTTGATGATAAAATTGATGGAGAGATGGGATAAGCAAATATGTACATTTTGGTTCAGGACAAGGGATATGACAGTCACCCTGGAGGATGTGTATCAGATTCTTAGGTTATCAATATAGGGGGATAAGATAGTTTTCATTACAAGTGAAGAGAGATTAGTTGTGTTGATGTGTCTATTTAGATCCGATGCACCTCAGATCAATTTTTTTTCAGGTTCTTTTACATATGAGTTAAGATAGTAGACTGGGGTACCACACAATCATTTAATATGCATGCTGATGATGGTTGTGTCATGTTATGATTTTCCAAAAATTAGTGGGGCTCAATTTCCATAGACATTAGCTGTTGTAGTGGAATACATTGTTGATCATCAGACAATATTCTCATTCAAGACTACTCTCCTAGATCAGGTTTACCATGAGCTTTCCATGTACATGGCAGGGTGGAGGTTAGGATTGTGTGTAGGTTTCTTATTGCATTACTAGGTGTATGAGCATATAGCAGTAATTCAGAAACTAGGGATTTTGTGGGTCACTAGAGACCAAATTCAGTTAGAGGTGGGATTTTTGATATGGAGGTCCAATTAGGCCTTTGAAGACATGAGTGAGAAGAGGATTAATTGGTATGTGGATTGGCTCATGCAATCAGATTTCGATCAAGATAAGTGGTGGCTGTATCAGGATTTCCCCATATGTCCTAGTGTAGACATAGAGTTGGTAGGGTTGAGGAGGATGAGGTGGATGTAGGGGAGACAATCAGAGATGACTGAGGTCATTCAATTCAATCGAGTGTGATGAAATTTTGGGGTCATCAAAATAGTTCCTTACGATCCTATTTTTTATAGACGGGAGGAGATAGATAGGGATTTATCGAGCCCTGACATGGTAGACCCATCAAGGGAGGAGGAAACACCATGGGATGATGATGAAAACATAAGAGTTTGGGCTAGGTTTACTGACTGGATGGTTGTTATCTTGGAAGCACGGGTGGCTATGAAGGGAGGAGAGGAGGAGGTAGAGGATATTGAGATTGATTTAGAGGCAACTCTTGGGGGAGGTAGAGATGGTGGGTCAAGAGAGTCTGCAGAGGTGGCATGCTTGCATGCTGATTTGGAGAAGATGAGGATGGAGAGACATAATGATCTACAATAGTGATATGTGGTCACATAAGAGTGAGACAAAGTTTTTTAGGAGAAAGAATGCTACTGGCGATAGAGGGAGACCTACAAGGCCCATTTTGGATATTTATCTACCATTTTGGTGACAGAGTTGGTGAGTGGTGCTCAAGTAGCTCCAAAAGGGTCAAAATAGGTAGCACATCCTGATATGATTTCCATAGAAAGGTACAGATAACTAGCTATAAAGGCTAGATATTATGAGGGGATATTGTTTAAGAAACTACTGGAAACATTTTGTTATTGGGAGCACCTACAGAGGAGAGTGGCATGAGGAGTAGGGATGTATAGGAGCATGGACAATGTGGCACAACCACAGCAAATAGAGGAAGGCCACAAGGTTGGTGGAGATGTGCAGGGATTAGGTGTTGTACCTACCTAAGGAGGAGAGGACTTGAGAACCTCAGATATACACTTCACATATTTTTATAGTATCTTTGTATTGAGAGATCCCCATTAGAGGGCAGTGATGTATTAATACCCATTTTGAGAGTCCTTAGAGTCATTTTTGGAGTTTTATTTCTCCAAGATCATTCGAACTAAATGTAATATCCTTCCAAGCTATGAAGGATTCTATTCCAAGTAAGCCTGAGGCCTTAGAAGATTAATGGAGGCATAGTGTAAATATTGCAAGGAGGCCTACTTATAGGAATTTGTATTAATACCTATATTATAATGTAGGAATTATTATTTTTAAAGTATTATATTCATTATAGGCACATTTTCGGAGCTAAGGCCTATTATTATAGGCATGTAAATATGTAAGTCCTATTATAGGAATTATCATTATTTTTAAGTCCTATTATATTTAATAGGAAAATATTATTTTTAAGCTTCTAATTCTCTCTGAGAAGCAACACTCTAAGCCTGAAATGAGAAGGAAAACTACTACAGTTTTAAGGAGGGATCGTAGCGACACTATGGAGATAGAAGACCTATTTTAAAATAGGCACCTAGAGAGATACTAAGACCTATATCATAAAGGAATCATCTTCATTAAGGATCGATATTATTTGTTATCGGGAAAATGAAGATAAGACCTATTATATTTAAATGAAAACATTGTTATTGGGAGTTATTCAAACTACCCAATAGGCCACATTTGAGCCACACTTCAAAATGCAGAGCCTAGAGAATCAATTGGGGTGCCATTTGGATTACAAATCGGTATACCATAGGATTTTTTACCTGAAGGAGAATACTGGATTGAATCAACTATAAGACAGGGTATATACTTGGTGTTTAGGTTCATGTTCCATTTTGTATTTAGTATTATCATGCTTAGATTGTATTATTTGTTATAGTCATTAAAGTAGATAATATATCAGTTTTATTGATGAACTTGGAGACATAGGTATTCTGTCGAACTCTGTTATTAACCTATCTATAGTGTATTTTAATTCTTGCATTTCTTTAAGTTGATTTTAATGGGGTAAATTTGGAAAATAATTTAAATCCAATGGGGGTCTGTGATCGAGTGAAAAAAATTCAGTCTTTTTTCAGATCAAATATATTATTCGGTCAACTGTGTTGGGTTTAAAAAGTGCATTGCAACATTAATTCATTATTTTATTCCTCTAAAACTATGAGTGATATCTCTAATTTGGTTGATTCAAATGTATAAAGCTTGATGAGAAATTTATTTTGTGTTTATTTTCACATTGATTGCAAGTCTTCTTCCAACTACGCAATAAATAGTATCTAAGGAGTCTCAAAGGTCAATGCACTACAAATTATGAAGTCCTCATTATGGCAAAATTGGATATCTGAAGAAACAATAAATTTCATCTTATTTCAATTAGAGAAATATTTTGAATGACACAGGTCAGTTACTTTCTTACAACCTTGTGCTTAAACTTGTTTAAAATTCAAAAATCAATCTTATCAAATAGCCCAAATAGGGAAGATGTGGATGCATTATGTAAATTATTTATCATGGAGTCCCTTGACATACAAAGAAACCCAAACATCTGTGAGCATTTCACTAACCTGAATAAGGAAGATGAATATCCACCCTTGTTCAACTCTTGAGAAAACTCAAAGGGTGGTGGAACCTAAATGTCTAAGATATGAAGTGTCATTTTGGTCGAGCATGTTTATAAAAACAAATTTTAAGAGCCAGTTTGCATTTTTGAAAAGCTTGAGCTATAAAGTGAGAGATAGTTGTAGAGTCAAAATAAAAACAACAAAAAGTATTATGAAAGGTCTATTAATGATTGATGAGAGCAAGATATGTTGTGTGGGTGAAGTGTGAAAGTAAAGGAGTTAGAAAATTTGATATTCAGAAGTTAGAAACAAAGAAAAAGAGAAATGAATTGAATGGGACAATGTGTCATGAAGATGGTGTGTATACATATCTAAGAAGTTAGTAACAATGATATAGATTACAGTGATCTATGAAGTTGATAATAACACTGTAAATGATAGTGATTTTTGTAAATGTTGCATAAGGAAGAAGTATAAGGATAGGTATGAGAGTGAATACAAAGCTCAAGGATAGGTGTGAATAATTGATGAATGTAAGAAGAATTTAAATTAAAATAGAGACTTATTTACTCAAAGAAAATTATGAAAATCTAGTAATCGTGAAGAATGTGACTTAACAAATGCAATAAAGATCAAATTACAAGGTGCAAATGCAGGAAAATAGGTGCATTGCAAATTGATGAAGTAATGTGTCCATGATCTGTTGAAAAAGAAAGATAGTCACTAAATGGTCATTTGTATATCAGAATTATCTAAGTAGGTGCTTAGGCTAGAATAAGTTGGTGCTTCTTATCTTGTCAACTAAGAGGGTGCTCAGTTATTCATCTTGTTGGTGCTAGGTGTCCATTGAAGTTGGTGCTTCATAGATCAAGTTTTTGGTCAAATGTAAATCAGTTTTCAGAATTGGTGTTCTAATAAAAGGCTGATTCTAAAGTGGGTTTTTTCACTTCTCAGGTTTCCCACTATAAAACTATGTCATATTCATTTGAGTTATGTATTTTAAGTTCTTTCTTGTCCTCATATTCTATCTATTGTTTCAATTCAAGGAAGATAGAAAGGTTAAAAATATTGTTAATTATGCCAAGCACTAATTCACCCCCCCTCTCAGTGCTTGTGATATCCAGTAATTGGTATTATAGCAGGGCTTTGTGTGAAATTTTAAAAACTTCAAGGTGGTCCTCTCTTCACAAGCATGGAAAGAAATCAAGCTCAAGGAGGTCTATCAATTTCAAGGTCACCACTTTTTACAGGAACAAATTATGATCTCTAGAAATAAGAATGAAGATTTATCTCAAGTCACTTGGTTTTGATATATGGGAAAGTGTGGAAAATAGCTATAATCCTCCATCTACTCCAATTATAGTTATAGTAGATAAGACTGAATATGAGAATAATTCAAGAGCAATGAATACAACTTTATGTGGGTTAAATGAAACTAAATTTGTAAAGGTGATTAATTATACTAAAGCCCAAGAGATTTGGACCAAAATACAAAGCATTTTTGATGGAGATGACAAATTCAAGCTTGCAAAATGATAGACCTACCAAGCACAATTTGAAATTTTAAAGATGACAGAACATGAAATCATAGCAGCATACATGTAGAGGGTAGATGAGATAATAAACATGATCAAATGCTTAAGAGAGAAGCTAGAGTAAACAATTATTGTTCAAAAAGTTTTGATATCCTTAACTTTCAAATATGATCTAAAAGTTTAGGCCATTGAGGAAGCAAAATACATGAATACCTTGACCCTGGATGAACTAAAAAGTATTATATCAACCTATGAAATGAGAACAACTGGATCCAAATTAGCTAAGAAATAAGTTTCCTTTAAAGCCAAGAAATAGATTCATTCCAAGAAAGAGAAAGATGAATTAGATTCAGAGAATGAAGAAGATGTTGAGAATATTGGGAAGAGGAAAAAGAAAATATAAAGGTAAGCTTCCTTTCAAATTCTTTAATTGTGGTCAAGTAGGAAACTTTTTTGATAAATTTCCAAACAATAATAAGGAGGTTTAATTTGAATGTAAAGAATAATATCATAAACATTATAAGAAAAAGATGGATGATAAGAAGAAGAGAAGCAAGAAGAAGTATTTTAAGAATAATAAAAAAATCTACTCTAATTAAAATTCAAGTGACTCAGAATCAAGTGATTCAAGTAGCTCAAAAAGTGAGATTGATCAAACTAAAATTGAAAAATTATTTATGGATCTAGAAATTTCAAAGGAATGTAGTGATAAAGGGAAAAATATGGTCATCTTTGAAGACTCGGATGAATAAAAGGAACAAGTAAATTTAGAGGCTGAATTAGTGAGTGCTCTTGAAGAAATTCAAATTTGTAGAATAAGGAATGAAAATTTAAAATGGCCCCTAAAGGATTATGACGAACAAATCCATATTCTTGAAAAGAAGAAAAGACAAAAATAAGAAGCTGAAATGAGTGAACTGAAGGAGATTGAAAATCAGATGGAAACGATATCGCAATCCTACAAAGTAAAGTAAGAAGAATGTCAAAGGATGAAATCATATTTAGAACTTCAAAAATCTAAATTAGAATAGAAACATTGAAAACTCAAGATGTATGAGAAGCTAGAAAGGATCTCAAATGCTCTAATAAACATCATAAGAACTCAAAGGGACATAAGTGACAAAACAAGTATTGGTTTCAAGAAATAAAATAAGGAAGATGAACCATAAAAGCAGAAATAAGAGAATTCTACATATAGTGTCTCATACACCATGAACAAAGAGGCCATTAAATCTGAAAGAAGAAGGAAAAACTCTCCAATTATCCTATATACTATGAGGTACTCTCATTCCTTCTATGGATATTTTTTTTCATGTAATCAATTTTGTCACAAAGATTCAAAGTGTATAATAAATGCTATAGGTAGTAGGATGAATTATAACTTGCATCATACGAGAGAAAATCATAATACTATATCTTTAAAATGTCAAAAGGAAGGTCATATAGCCAATATGTGCATCTCACAAACACCCAAACCAATCAAGTGGATATATGTGATGAAAGATAGATCAAACAAGAAAGAAGAGAATGGTATAATAGCTCAACCAAAATTTCATGTGCAAGATGAAGGGATGATTTGGAACTTGGATAGTGGATGCTCTAGTCATATGATGGCTGAAAAAATTAAGTTCATTTCTTTATCAAATAATGCTTTTGGTGTTGTTAGATTCGGTGATAACAATTCTGCAAATATTGTGGGCAAGGTAACTCTTAGTCTTCATAATGGAAAAACAATTATAGAAAATGTGCTATATGTTGAAGGACTCAAACAATACTTGCTAAGTGCTAGTAAATGTGTAAACAATGCTACAATCTTATTTTCAATGATAAAGGATATAAAAATATTGATGGAAAAATAGGGAAGAGATTTGGAAAAGTAAAAATAACAAAGAATAAGATGTATGTACTCAAAGAGGTAAACAAAGAAATGTGTTTTACAAGAAAACTTGATGATATCTGGTTATAGCACAAGAGATTAGGACTCATCAACTTTGATAAGCTTGTTAAATTGAGTGTTAAAGAAGGAGTTATAAACATTCCAATTTTTTTGAAACCAATATATTCTATGTGCAAAGCTTGTTTACATGGAAAATTGAAAAGAAGGGAATTCAAATCAAAATAGTATTCAACTACTCAACCTTTAGAGATGATTCATAAATATTTATGTGGGCCTACTAGAACTAGTATGTAAGGATATGAGTAGTAAATTCTTTTAATAGATGATTTTACCAATATGGCATGGGTAGCTTTCCTAAAGGAAAAATCAGAAGCCTTGGATAGATTCAAAGAACTTGTGGAGAATGAGAAGAACATAAAAAAAATGGTTAAGGTCATATAGGGGTGGAGAATTTTGGTCTAATAAATTTGATGAATATTGCAAAGAACATGGAATACAAAGGAAATTCTCAGCTACTAGGACACCACAAAAAAATGGTGTAGTTGAAAGGAATAACAGGAACATGCAAGAGACGAGCATAACTATGTTGAATGAATCTAGACTTCCTTATAGCTAGTGGATTGAAGAAATGTGCACATATATGTATATTCTAAATAGAGCTCAATTAAGAGTGGATAGTAGAAAATTACTCTATGAACTATGGAAAGGAATACTAGCTAATTTGAAGCACATAAGAGTCTTTGGGAGCAAGTGCTACATAAAGAGAGATGAAGAATATTTGGGCAAGTTTTATTCCAGGTGTGATGAGGGCATTTTGATTAGTTATTCATTAGTTAGTGCAGCCTACAAATGTTACAACAAGACACTTAAGAAGGTGGTTGAAAGCATAAATGTAAAAATAGATGAAAACTAGAGCTCAAAAATCAGAAATCATCCTAAAGACAACCATGAAGATGATGCACATCCCATTGAAAATAATGATTATCATGATGAAATGAGAGGCAGACATGAAGAGGTAGGAGTGGAAGAAGAGAAAGAAAGGAGTGACATCAAGATACCTTCAAGGAAAGTTAGAAGATACCATCCTAAAGACTTGATTATAGGGAGTAAAGAAGGTGGCGTGCTCATAAGAAGGAAGCTAAGAAGTTAGAAAATTAATGAAAACACATCCCTCTCATCAATGATAGAGCTACAGAATTTGTAGGAAGCATGCAATGAAAAAAATTGTATAGATGCAATAAATGAATAACTTGATCAATTTGAGAAAAATGAAACTCGTGAGCTTTTACCTAGGCCAAAAGATAAGAGTTTCATAGGGTGAAAATGGGTCTTCAAAAATAAAATGAATGAAAAATGTGAAGTGATAAGGAATAAAGCAAGACTTGTGTGTAAAGACTATGCACAAATGGAAGGAGTCGATTTCGATGAAACATTTACACTAGTGGCGAGAATGGAAGCTATTAGATTATTCTTGGCATATGCAACTCACAAGAAAATCAAAAAATTTCAAATGGATGTCAAATCTACCTTTCTAAATATAAACTTAAATAACAAAGTTTATATTGAGTAGCTTGAAAGATTCTCTTTGAGTGAAGATAAAGACTATGTATGTAGATTGAAAAAGGCTTTGTATGGGCTCAAACAAGTGCCTTGAGTTTGGTATAGCAGGTTATATGCTTATCTCATTGAGAAAGGTTTCAAGAAGGGAGAAGCTGATAATAATCTCTACATCAAGGAAGAAAAAGACAAGCTGTTAATTGTCATAGTTTATGTTGATGACATCATTTTTAGAGGGGCTCATGAAAGAATTACTCATGAATTTTATGATGTGATGAGTAAAGATTTTGAAATGTCTATGCGTGGTGATCTTTCATACTTTCTAGTTCTTCAAATAAACCAATTATATCAAGGCATCTTTATATCCCAAGATAAATACATCAAGGAAATGCTAAAAAGGTTCAATCGAAAGATTGCAGACCTATAAGCACACCAATAGAGGTAGGATGCAAGTTAAGAAAATAAGATGACTCACCTAAAGTGGAAAAAAAACTATATATATATATATATATATATATATATATATATATATTATATATATATATGGTAGGAATCCTTCTTTATTCCACTGCATCAAGGCCTGATATAATATAAGTTGTGGGTTTAATAGGAAGATTTCAAGAAGACCCAAGAGAGACACATCTCAAGGCACTTAAGAGGATACTTAGATATCTCATGGGAACTTTAGAGTATGGCCTTTGGTATCCTGCAAACACAGAATTCAATATAAGAGCATACACTGATGTAGATTAGGCTAGAAATGTTGAAGATAAGAAGAGCACAAGTGGTGGAGCCTTCTTTTTTGGTAAATTTATAGTTTCATGGCTAAGTAAAAAACAATCTTTAGTGGCATTATCTACTTATAAATTAGATTACATAGCTATTTCCATGTGTTTCACTCAGGTTATTTGGATGAGGAAAATGTTGGAAGACTACAAGGTAAAATTTAATGAACCAACTCCCTTGTTTTGTGATAGCACTAGTGTCATTAGTGTCTCTAAAAATCTAATATTACATTCAAAGAAAAATCATATTCCGATCAGATTTCATTTCATAATGGAACAAGTAAATGATAAGAAGATTAACCGTGTGTATGTGAGCACAAAAGAAGATATTTCAGACATTATGAAAAATCCACTTCCAAAGGAAGCATATGAGCATCTCAGGGATTAATTGGGAGTCATGCCTATCCTTACCAGATGTTAAGAGTTCATGAAAAAATTAGGGGAGCATTATTCTTGCAAAATAATCTCATGTAATGTGCCAAAAATACCTTCAAGAGAGGGGGAGCTAGTCTACTATCTCATGGTGATGTTTATAACATTATTTCTCTCAAGTTAGTTGTTTTGTCAGCCCATGTATTTCTTCATATTAGTCTTGTCAAATTATCTTGAGTCATGGATGGTGCTTGTTGTGTTTAATTTATGCTTAACGCATAGGGGGATCAATCTTGAGGTATGTTTGTTTTTTCTTGTCATTTATTTATATGTCCTATATTTTACATGGATGTCAAAGGGGGAGAATATGTACCTGGGAACATGTATATGTTATTGGTGTGTCAAGTGGATTGTCATTATTTCATAAATTTGTCTTGGCTTGTGTGGGTGTTGACATCAATGAAAAAGGGGTATTTTTTATCCCACCTTTGTGTTTGGTTGTCATTGATGTGATTGTGTTCTCCCAGTGTGTATTGTCTCAGTGTTTCTTTGTCATGGAAATAGTGTGTCCTGGGAGTTGTAGCGTGTTGGTGTCTTATTAGTCCATGTTAAGCCAAAATTGATGTAATTTAACTGCATGGGAGTCAAGTGAGTCTTTTTGGTGAAAACTAAAGCATGTGTATAACAGGTAATGGGCTCATTTTAAGGCTCAAAAATTCAAGAAACATGTTTTGGAGAAAAATTCTACTTCTAGCCAAAACTTCTCATTGGTAACCCCGTTGTTCTTGCATGCAAATGATATGAATTAGAAAATTTAAGATCTTCACCTATAAAAAAATTAATGGGAGATGATGGATTAAGGTTTCCTTATGCTTCATACAAAATTTGAGGTCCTCAGGAGGACATTTGGGAAAGTTAATCAAGTTTTTCTAAAACAACCTTCCTAAAAAATGCATTTTAAGGCTCCTAGCTTCTTATCTCTCAAGAAAAATTATGGGGAATTCTTAGAATAATTCATAAGAGAATTTTTTCTATCAAAATTATCCTATAATTCTTATGAAAAAATAATTATGTCAATTGGAGGTATGGTTGAAATTTTCTATTCATTTTTGTAAGGCTATTTTTTTCTCTTCTCAGGCTCATCATGAGATCAATGAAGGAAAATATATTCTTTTGGTCTAAACCTCACTAGTTTGAGCCTTTGAAATCATTATTGGATATGTTTTATGCATTTTCATATTGTTTGGGTCATGGTTTGGTGCTCAAGTCTTCAATCTAAGCCAGTGCTCCTAATGACCTCTCTTCTCAAAGGACACTCTTCATAAGTTTTTCAAATTTTATGTTCAAAAAGAATCTTAAAGATTATACAAGAGCCTGTATCATTATGGTAATTTCGTAATTGCTCCTTTATTCAATAAATTTTTCTCAAGAAAAGTGTAATAGTAGTGATAAGTGGTCTCTTTTCCTCTACTTGGTTAGATGGATATTCTTTATACAAGTCATAACTCAACTGAACTATATTTTAGTGTTTCAGTCTCACTCATGTAGGAAAATTATTGATACATGGTTATTATCTCCCCTCAATGGTATTAGAATAAGTATTCAAGATTCAATTTTCACATTTCTTTTCATTTTGTGATTGCATAGATGTAGTCAAGTATCCTTGCACTGTAATAGTCATAAAAGAGAGCTTAAGAAAAATTCCTTTGTTTTACAACAGTCATCATTATACTTGAAGTATCCTCAGGGTTTCAAAAGTCTCTTCATCAAGAGTTTGTGAAAAATTATAGGTTAGAAGGATTTGTTAAAGATTCACTCTCAAACTCTTTTTCTATAACAATCTCTTTTATAGGTATATACCTCTTTTACAACTGCAGATTTCATTACTGGGGATGTATGGTGATATTTTATGAGGAAAAAAATATTGAATCAGTTGGGGAAATCAATAACCTTTCCAAAAAATTTCAAATTGGTCAATTTCATTGGGTATAAAGAAATTTATCAAAATATCTTGGCTCTCAAGTGACACAGTGCCTAGAATCACTGTTTCTAACATTTCACAATATCTTTAATAAATTAAATTTCACAGAAATCTAAAATTATCTCTATCAGGGCATAATAAAATGTTTGTAAAAAGGATTGAAGTCAAATCATTAAGTATGGAGAGATTTATCTTTAGCATAAATTCAAAAAACATGCTCAGACATGTACATTGAGGGTTTCTTCATTTTCTCACAATTTTTTTGAATTTCTGATGCAGCCTAGAATTTACCATGAACAACCTAGGCATGCTGGCACATCACCTATCCTGAGTTGAGCACTCACCTGAAGCACGTAAAGGTAATAGGCCCCTCCCCAGAGTTGTTTATATAGGATGTGAACTCGCCCATCAAGTTGGATTTAGCCACATCTTCCCAAGCTCATGCAAAAACCAATCTTCCACCTAAAAGGAGACCTAACTTTTTAGGCCATACACACTAGTTTTACCCACCACACCTTTGTCACATTTTCCCTTTCCGTCTATCCTAGGGCCTCACCCATCGACCTTGGCCAAGAAACTACCTATCTAAGGTAAATAAAAATCACCCTAGCCCACCTCTTCATCACAATCCTTTATTACGACCAACCTATCAACACAACATACACCTTCACCATTACCCACATATTTCTTACCACCTATACCCATGCCACTTATAGTAAAAAAATCAATACCTATGAAATTTTCTTCTCTTCAACCTGTACCTTCTATCTTTCCTCCACCAAAAATCTTCACCACACCTCCTTTATCACCTTGGCTAAATCATCCTCTTCCACCATCTTTTTTCCCCTCTACATCATGTACGCCTCCTTAAATTTTACCTAGGAAGGTGCGACCTAAATTGAAAAACCCACTACACTCTAAGGAGGTAGTTATGCCTACAACACCTTCTATCTCTAGTTCATCCATTATGCCTCTACTCAAGAAGGTAAAACCCAAGCCTAAAACAATATAACCTACCAAACTGGTGGTCAAACCTATCCCATCTCCAATTCCACCTCATGTAGTACCTCACACATCTTAATCATCTACACTTCAATCTAGACCCACACTCACCTCACATTTCAATCCATTAGCAGGGTCTTACGCCAACATTCTAGCTAACCTTTTAGAGACCATCGTCATCACATTACCACCCCTTAGACCTTACAACCCACTCAATCCCAAATCAAAAAGGTTTGACAATACTAAATTTTGTGGCTACCATCATGTGTCAGGATATGATGTAGAAAACTTTAAGGCTCTAAAAACCATTCTTCTCCAACTTTGTCCTTATAAACAGAACTTTGATGATGATGATCTTCTATATGAGGACACAGTTCCACCTCCACCTATCACTACACATCCTCTCCCACTACCTATTCAGTGACCTGCACCACTAACTCCATAACCATTTTATCCGCCTAAAAAATTTGAGATCAATATGGTCCATATAGGAGAGTTATCCAAAACTTCACCAAAATTCCAGTATGCTCTACTCATTTCACAAGGTTCATTCCCTCCACTAATTGTTTCTCCATCATGTCTTTATAATTTTCTTGATACGCCTTCTCCATCCACCTCTCTTTCTTAGATTAACATGATCCCAGTTTCCACTTGTGCCCAAAAAGAAAAAGGAAATAAAAAATAAACTAGCCCCTCCACCAATCATGTGCCCAACATACCATCTGTACCCACACCAAAGATCACCATTAGGGGATACACATACCCTATTTCTGATGGGGTCTCCCATCATACAATGATAAAACAATTTCACTAATCCCCTCTAAAAATGTCTTTGTACAACCTCATCTAAACTTTTGAATCCCATCAACAGACCCTCATGGAGGTTCTACAATCCATCGAGGTTTTACCTAATGACCTAACACTTGTGGCCTCCATTATCACCCCTCACCATGTAGATTCTCTCACCATTTCATCCCCTTCCTCTACACCAACCACTACTCACCAAGTAGTCGCCCTCAGTTTCTCTAATGAAGAGATTATACCTCTCCAATTAGTTGATCCTAATCCCCCCCTTTTTATCTCCATTTATATTGATAATATACATGTTTAATGCATCATGATCGATGGTGGTGCTAGCATCAACATCATCTCCTTCCACGCAGACAATCAAAAGTGCATCCCTTAAAATTGCATGCATAATAACTCATTTATGCTATGTCGATTCAATGACACCATCACTTACACTCACGTCACCATCATCTTCCACGTTCATGTGGGCTCATGTACCATTCTGAAACTATTCTATGTCTTAGAGGTGGAGTTCCAATACAGCTTGTTTCTTGGCCAACCTTGGATCTGTGTCATAGGTTGTATTTTATCAACCTTACATTGTTGTGTAAACTTTGAACATGAAGGACATAACTATACCATCCCCACTGACCCTTCACTATTAAAAACATGTAACATGTTGTACCAATCTCATGATGTCCTTGTATTATTAAGGCATCTACCACTATCACCACTTCTCCTTCACCCACAACCCCATCCATCGATGTTGTTGTTACCTTTTCCACACCTACCTCCTCTATTCCCACTTCCTCCATAGCCTCTGTAACTGACCCATCCACTAACCCATCTACTTCTCAACTGAACAAAGCTTCTTCTTCCCAATCGCCTAGTGATTCATCTATTCCCACTACCCATATACAAACTACCAATCCCTTAGAAGGGTTTTTTCAACATCTCACTCTAGGGGATTACTGTGTGTATAACATCGACACATTCCTTACTCCTCATGAGTATGGTACCATTCACTAGCATTCTCACTACGATCACCGCATAGGTGACATTTTCCCTTATGGTCCTCCTCACCTTCATACAAAATTAACCTATGAGGGACTTGATACTTCCACCTACTCACCCAAGCCACCTTCCCAAACATAACCATTTTCCTCTAACCTCTAATCTCTCACCAACCACTGCATTTCCCACACTTTCCTCCACTGATGTGCATGGAAAGGATTTGGATTTGGGTTTTACGAACAGGGATACCATACTGTCATCCCATGTACCACACATAAACATAGTGATTGTAGTGGTATTGGATTCACCAAACCATATTCAAAGAAATCTTGTGTCGATGGGGTGAAGAAGGTTTGTCTTCCTTAATGAGTTTGAAAACACCATTCCTCCTAACTTTTTTTTTTGTAAACACCATTTCCTTGGGACCTCTAACTTATACACGTGATGGTTAGGCTCCTTCTTCCCTTCCCTTCCTGTATCCTGACATGATTGATGATGATACACCTTTTATTATGTCATTTAATTTCAGGATGATGAGTCTATTCTCACCTATCTTGGTGTAGAAGATTCTTATATTCATCAGTCATCTGAGATGCAAACCATGTTAAATGAGTCAACCATCGAAATCAATATCAACACTTGGGATGATCCCCACATTCTAAAGATAGGCCAATCTTTAGAAACTGCTGAACATGAAGATTATACCTCATTTCTCTGAGATCATAGCAATGATTTTTCTTGGTCCTATACTGATATTCCTGGTATTGACCCAAACATTGTGGTCCACAATATCGTAACTATTCTTGAAGATAAACCCGTAAAACAGAAGCTGTGAAAAATGTATCCTCACATTTCCCTTCTTTTCAAAGAAGAGCCTTAGCTCCTTCTCTTAGTTTCCTTCATCCTACCCATTGATTATCCCCAATGGATATCTAACATCATTCCTGTCATAAAATAAACAAGAGGAATCCACATATGCATGGATTTCCATGACCTTAATTTATCCTGCCCTAAAGACAAATTTCCTCTACCTAGTATAGACCAACTAGTTGATCTCACCGCTGGCCATGAGATGTTATCACTCATGGACAGATTCTCAAGTTATTACCAAATATCACTTGCCTTGGAAGATCAACAAAAAATAACCTTCATCACTCCTTGGGGGACCTTTTGCTATCGAGTCATGCCATTTGGCCTTAAAAACGTTGGTGCTACATATCAACGGGCTATGACTTATATCTTTCATGACTTCATGAATCGTATATTGGAATATTACATAGATGACCTTCTTGTCAAATCCAAACATCAGGATGAACACCTTATAGTCCTTAAGGTCAGCTTTGACCATCTCATCAAGTATTGTGTTCGAATTTTACTTAAGAAGTGTGTCTTCACTGTTCTCTCAGGAAAACTATTTAGTTTTATCATTTATTTTCATGGAATTGAAGTCGATCTTGCTAAAATCAAGGCTATTCTCAAAATTCCTCCACCTACTACCTTCTCCAACTACATATTTTACAAAGCAATTTGCAGTCTATTCATCGTTTTATTTAAACGGCTCTCTTATCGAGGAACATTCTTCAGAGTTTCTTTCAAAGCTGGAAAATTTAAAAACTAGTGGCTCTCTTCCTAGAAATCTACTTATTAAGCCTCCCAAAATTACCATTAATGATGCGGAAGGAAAATCTCTTCTATCCTCTAGTTTGTATTCTATTCAATCTGAAACTAATCAGCATTTTTTGGATGCTTATATTGCTGCCCTTTCTAAGACTTCAACCGACCACAAGTGGGCCATTTCTCAAGCCACTGAGCATTTCTTTGATTCTCTCAAGGGAACCTGTATTGCCATTGAGAAAATTCATCTCTTTGGCAGTTTTTCTATTCCCTCTGGTGACTGGTTCCAGGAAGCTCTATAGGAATATAGCCTTTTGTGTAATTCCTTTCAAATTGATCATGCTCTCAAGAAGGCTGCTCATGCTCAAGTGGATTCCATTTTTCAACAATCTTGTCATGAAGCCATGGCTAAAGCTGATCAACTTCCTACAGATCCTTCTATTTCAGAAATTATCAACACCAAATTGAATCAAAAGGTTGGTAACATTATTAAAGAAATTTAGGGTCTTCGTAGCTAGATTGGTGGCCCTGCTCCTGCTTCTTCTAATGTTCCTCCAACAAATTGTATTCGTAATCAGAACAAGAACCAAAAATTGAAGAAAAACAACAACTCGAAGAAGCTTCCTGTTGATTCTTCCACTCCTTCCAACTTGCCAAAAAATGGGGATCCGGCAGTCAAGGATTCCATTCAAAATACCACCTTGACTGCCTCTAGTCCATTTACACCTGTTCCCTCTTCCGATCCTCCTCCAGTGAAGAGTACCCCATCTGCTGCACCTACAACTTCATCCAGAGGAAGAAGCAAATCAGCTCATGGTTGTGGCACCAACAACGGTCGAACAATGGGTCATGGAAGATGGAGAGGGCAGGGTCATCGTCATTTTTTAAACCTGAACATGACTTTGGGTCAGGGTGGTTCTACCACTCCCAAACCCGCTTCCACCTAAATTATTAGGGACCTTCCCTAGATCAAGAATTCTTTTCCCTTTCCTTCTTCTCCAGAAAGATGACCTTCGAAGTAGACAACAAAATTTCTAATTCTACCATTCATAATCTCTCTTCTCGCTGCCTCTCTTTTGATGATCAAAAGTTTCTCTCTCTAGGTGTAAATTTTATCCCCCACCCTCGTCATATGCCTGTTTCTAACATTCATACTGAATTCAAGAGTTTTTCCAGACTTATTTGCCTCCGTGCCTTTTTTGGCCCGAAGAAAGCTTGAATTCTGCTTCTCAAAATTCCCCTGACTCCCATGTTTCGAACATCACTTATCCTTTCATTAGACATTATTTTCCTCATCAATTCCATTAGATAAATCCTTTTTGGCATCCTGATGAGCCCAACTACCCACTCGAGGAGATCATTCATCGTGGGGAGTCTATTCTCTCTAATCAGATTGTTGTTTTTACCTTTAGTGTTTGACCTGCCCTCCCCACTAGGCTCCTTAAGATCCTCAAGGAGCTTCACATTGATAAATCCATCATTCTCAAACCAGCCAATAAAAATATTGGGTTAGTTTTCTTGGATTCCTCTTGGTACAAAAATGAAGGTCTTCGTCAGCTTTCCAATTCCGATGTTTATGAGCATGTTGCAACTATTCTTTGGAGACTCATTTGGAGATGAATCTTGTTCATCATCTCCAAATTCAGATATTTTTTGGATCCTATCTCTGGGTTTTTAAATAAGTTTCCTCCATCATCCTCCAGAGCTTGTGCCATCTACCTCTTTTCAAAGATTCATAAGCCAGTTGTTGTTGGTAGACCTATTTGCTATTATTCTGGGTATATGTTGGAGCCTGCTTCTAAGCTTCTTAATTTTCTCTTGTATCTGATTCTCCTGAAGCAAAAGTTCCACCTTTGAGATTTTCTTACTCTTCTCCATGAGCTTGGTCAGCAGCCTTTTCCTTCAAGGTACCTTCTTTTCAACTTTGATGTGGAATCTCTTTACCCAAGAATTCCCACAAACAAAGGCCTTATTGCTCTTCGTTCTTTGGTAATGGAGCATTTTTTGGAGCTGAATTTGGATTTGTGCCTTCTTGATATGGTTCTCAACTTGGCTGAACTAGTTATTTGTGAACACTATCTTGATTTTGATGGTGTTTGTTACAAATAGATCCTTGGTACTGCTATGGGCAGAAATTTTGTTGTTGTTTATGCCTGTCTCTTCCTTTGTTTTCTGGAGCGAAAATCGGTGCTATGGTTTGACACTTCAGCTCTTGATTTCTTCAGGAGGTTTATTGATGATGCCATTGGCATCTGGACTGGCTCTGAAGCCTCTCTTCATGAGTTCTTTCTCTAGTATCAGAGCTTCTATTGTGAAATACAGATTACTCCAGTTGTCTCTCACTGTTCTGTTGATCTTCTCGATATCACCTTTGTCCAAGGTAAATGGTTCCATTGCAACAGTCTCTTGGATACTTCTTGCTTCTAGAAACCTCTAAATGCCTATCAGTAAATTCCCTTCTACTCTTGGCATCATGTTCACCAAAATAAGTCCTTCATTATTAGTGAAATTTGGCAATATCTTCTTTGGGAATCTGATCCCTATGGCTTCATCAAACTGAAGAGGTTGTTTTATTCTAGGCTCCATTCCTGTGGCTATCCTAAGAAGTTTCTGCTTGCTTGCTTCAAAAAAGTCTCTCTAAAAGAAAATTCAGCTCTTCTTTCTCGGCTACATGGTAGCATTCAAAAGAAGAAAGGGACACCCCTCATTTTTAAGCTGGATTATAGTTCTTCCACTAAAGCTTTAAACTTGGGGGCCTCCCTAAACCCTAAACTTTATCAGCTTTGCCAGAAAGTTCCCGATCTGACACATATTCCTTTTCCGAGAGTTTGCTAGTGGAACCCTAAAAAGCTCCACTCAGCCCTTTTTTGCAGTAGATTCTTCTCTTGATTTGCGGGTCTTATCTCTTTCCCCCTTTCTTTTCCCTCTTCCCTCCTCTTTTTCTCAGTTTTTGTATTTTAAATTATTTTAAATATTTTAAATATTTCTAATATTATAATATTTCCTACATTCTTTTTAAATATGGTAATATTACGTTCGTAATACTACCCCTACCTTTATACTCTCTTTGAGTATTTTGGTTTATTTTAATTAGAATGTTTTAAATATTATAAGATATTAAATATTATTAATATTTCTTATATTTTTAATATTTTTAATTATTTTAATATTCTAATTATTTTAATAATTCTAATTACTATTTGAGAATTGGCTTTGAGGTGACTTTTTGAAAGGGTGCTTTGAAAAGGTATTTCTCCGCCTTTAAATAGCCTCTCCGGTGATCGATTGTAATCATTATTTTTCAATCCAAATGATGAGGGGTGTATTCCCCAAAACATGTTTTGGATATATTGATATTATGTGATTCATTTTTTCAATCTACATCTTCTTCAATGTTCTTATTCGGTATTTTTTCCTTCTTTTTCTTCATCCGTGCTGCAAGCAAAAAATCAATTTTTTCAAAACACTTAATTTTTTTCAAAACACTTAAATTTTTTCAAAACACTTAAATTTTTTCAAAACACTTAATTTTTTTCAAAATACTTAAATGTTTTCAAAACCCTCAAAAAGGATTTCTCCTTCAAATGGGATGATGAATGCCACTAAGCCTTTGAGGCCTTAAAACAATACCTCCTCCAACCACTTGTACTCATACCTCCTAAGGATTACCAACCATTTTACCTTTACATTTCTACTACGGATCATTCCTTGGGAGCCATGCTCGCTCATTGTGATGAGCAACACAAGGAGAAATTAATTTATTATATAACTCATACACTTTTGGATTATGAAACCTAATACACCCATGCCAAAAAACTCTTCTTATCCTTAGTTTTTTTCTCTACTAAATTTCTCCATTACCTATTTAACCAAAAAACCTTTGTTTTCACCAATACAGACCACTTACATTATATATACACTAATCCCTACCAACATCAATGTGTTGCACATTAGCTCATGCTTATTGTAGACCTAGACCTCAGATTCACTCATCAAAAATTTATCAAAGGCCAAACTATCACTAACCAACTTGCAAACGCACCTCTCTCCAAAGATCAATCCTCTAACTTTCATTTCCTAGACAAATCCATCGCTACCCTCTCTTTGGATGATACCGTTTACCACATGACCTTATTATTTGATGGTTCCAAATTTCAGTGTGGGGGTGGTGCTAGAGTTGTCCTCATTCCTCTTAACAGTGAGCCTACATCATTATCTTTCAAACTAGATTTTGAATGTACTAACAATATCACTAAATATGAAGCACTCATATTAGGCCTTCAAATAGCCATCCCCTTAGACGTCAAATCAATTAATATCTTTTCCAAATCTCAAGTGGTTGTAAATCAAGTCAATGGTATATACCAGTGTCCTAACAAAATACTTCAAAACTATAAGCATGATGTAGACATAATTTTGACTACCTTTGACTACTATGAACTTCAAACCACTCCACATTCTACTAACAAATTTATGGATACCATGGTCTCCCTTGCTTTTCCCTTCGAATCAAAAATATTTGTCACAGTACAAGGGGTGCAATCACCTTCCTATCTATTTTGAGATGTCAACCTCATCAGAACCATTCAACATGACCCATGTGACCTTTGGTATAAGTAGTTTGTTTATTACCTTTCCCTTTTAATTATACCTCCAGACCTTACTCGTAATGGAAAATGCACCTTTCTAAAATTCCATACACCATCAAGGAAGTTAACGATAGAATTTGTGGTGGTCACTTTAGTGGTTTAGTTGTCGCTAAACACATTCTTCACCTAGGATATTATCGGCCAACCTTAAACTATGATTTTTATGATTATGTAGATCGTTATGTGAATTTCCAACAACATGTTAATCTTCATCACACGCCTAGTCATGTTTTATAGGTTTCATAAGATCTTTGGCCTATCTCTCAATGGGGTTTGGATCTTGTTAGAGAAATCAGTCCCCATTTTCATAGTGTCATCAATGGATTATTTCCACTACTGAATACTACACTAACTGGGTTGAAGCCATACCTCTTATTTCAAAAAAATTTGAGAAAATATGTTAATTCATTAGTCATCACATCATTTTTCTCTTTTTTGTTCCCCATTGTCTCATCACTGATAATAGAAAATAGTTCAAAAGCAAAACCCTATGGAAGCTTTGTGACTCCTTTGGCATTCAATTTAGTTTTTCTTCACCCTACTACCCTTAAACAAATGGCTAAGCAGAATCCACCAACAAAACCTAAAAAAAAATGTTATGAAAGTTTTGGATGATACGGGAAAGGATTGGCACATGCACATTCCTTTTGCCTTATGGGCTTACCATACTAGTATTTGTACCTCGACTGTGGCTATGCCTTTATCTTTGGTCTATGGTACCTACCTCTTGAATTCTAGATTCCATCTCTTCATATCTCACTCAAAGAGATGCTCAAAAATGATGAATTTCACGAAGATCGTCTGACACAACTTGAGTTATTGGAAAAATGTCATCTCAATGCTCTCGATCATCTCTAAATCTACCCAAACAGTATCTAGTGGGCTTACAATAAAATTTTCCATGGATGAACCTGCCAATTCAGTGACCTCATCCTCAAGGAAAATCAACATGTAACAAAAGAAGAAGAAAGTAAACGGAGAAAATTTGGTCCTACTTGGATTGGACCTTATATCGTTACTCATACCAATGGATTAGGTGCTTATTTTTTTTCTTCACTCAAAGGTAAACTTGGACCTGAGCCCCTCAATGCCTTGCATATTTTACCATTATACTATTGAATTAATCCCTATATCACCTCTTTTCTATTTAGCACCCGTCCCTTGATCACCATTCACCTTCCATTTTACCTATTTTTAGGATCAATGACTAAACAAGAATCATGTGATTACCCGTTACTTTTTCAACCTTATCCTCAATATGTGTACCATAGATCTACTCATGGCATGGTTCTCATGGATAATTTTTGTCTTTTTCAAGATGAAATCTCATGGTTGTTCATCACTTAAAACCTCTCTATCATAGTTAACCTCTATGTGCTATAGTTTTGTCTTTAAAAATAAGATCCTATTTTTCTCCATAGTCTTGTCCATTACTTGAAAGTCTAAAAGTAAAACAATTTCAAAAGTAAAATGGGATTCAACTCCTTGAGTCAAACTTATAGCAAAAATATGACTCCCTAAAAAAGGACATCTACGTTTTCTATCTTGTTGCTATAAATAGACTGCTCCCTCGAAGGATAGCTATACAAAGCTAGCCATATTGTACTTAGTCTATCATTAAAAAAAGACTATTCTTGCAAATAATAAAATAATTTTTTTTTAATCTTCCCACATCAATCAGCTTCACAAAGACATTTAGGAGGAAATTTACACATTCAACATAGACTTCCTGCATCGATCATTCTATCAAAACAAAACAAAAAAGAAAAAGCAAAAAGAAAAATGTTAACTTTTTCATCATGGACTTGTCTATTGTGATCTTGGGTGTCTTGCTAAGTCAGCATGCTATCTCATACTAGGTTGCACTAAAACCAACCTGCTTTCACCTCATCACCTTTTTCACCCTAATTTCCTACCTGTCAAGGGATATACTGCAAAATGTGACATTTCATGATCATGTGACTTTATTCACCCTTAGAATATTAAATCATGCAGTGCCTTTAGGGTCTTACATTCATAAGCCCATCTTCAATATGGTAGAGGTATGATGGTTCTTACCAATTAGGTGGTTGTTTTTGTCACCTCTTACTCTTCACCTTCTTCATTACTCATTGATTATCTTATATAGGACCCAGCCTTCGACACCTCAATTTAACCATACCTAAATGACCTCAATTAACCCCTGCCTTCATGACCTAGACTCAATCATGCCTAAGTGACATAAAATCAACCATACCTAAATTGACCTAGACTCAACCATGCCTAGAACCTACTAACCCATTCCTCTACCTCATCATATTATTCCCTAGCTTATGGGAGAACTACATCGGCCTAAGGCCCCTTTTTTACTAGGGCTATCTAGGCAGCACTCCGATGGCATGGGGCCCTTAGAGGTTAGCTCGACCACTCTTTACCCTAACTATTTTTTCCCCCAACTTTTTTATTTACATTCTACCATTAGTTATTTTCCATCTTCTACATTATTTGGAAATTAAAAAACATACAAGTATATAAACATGTAGACTTACCTATTTCTTAGAACATCATACCATACATATTCATCATCATTTTGTTTCATGTTACCAATAACTTGGAAATTAAATCAAAACCAAAAACCTAACTCAACCGTGCTTAACTGACCTAACTCCACCATTCCTGACCTTAACTCAATCATGCCTAAATCACCTAAACTCAGCCATACCTAACTGACCTTGACTTAATCATGCCTATACCTAACTCCATCATGCCTACATAAACTCAACTCAATCATGCCTAATTCACCTAGTTTCCATCACATACACAATAACAATGAAAATTCAAATGTATGTACAACATCCATAACAATAAGAACGTCTGTGTATCAATACAAATGTACACCAATACAAATAAATAATCAATATCTCAAAAATATCATCTACATCCTCACTATCTTTGGCACGCAGGTCGGTATAAAATTGAAATCTCAAAACCCTCATATACATCCTCACTATCATCAGTATGCATACCTTCTAGTCCTCTCAGCTTTTTGGTCCCATGTGCTCTCTGAAATATGAGTGCAAGATCTAGTCCTCTCACTCGCTACCTTCTATGCCCTGTACTTAGCATAGGAGGGGACATCTATCCTGGCAGTTTTCAGATGATCTTGGTAATACCGTGCCTCATTCAGGGAATCCCTGAACCTCACCATCGACACTATCTAAGTTCGTACCATAGGTCTCACAACAACCTGTGATCTCTAACTTGCTGGTATTGGCCTCAGAACTTATACCTGTGAGCCCTATCCTCTTCCTTGTACCATAGGATCCTATCCTACCATAGTTTCCTATAGTTTGGGACCCTGTCCTTGACTCTGTGGAGTTTTCTACACTATAACCTGGGCCTATAATGCCATAACCTGAGCTTTTGTAGTTTCCAAATGGCCCTGCAAACTTTTTACCTACACCTATAAGGTGGCTACTTGTCCCCCATCTCCATCTCCACCCTGTGCATGTGCCAGTCTTGGTGCCACTTTTGCCTATAAGGCCACCACTTGAGCTTGTAAAATGGAAACCTATGCCTCTAACCCGGTAAGTTTCCCCTTATAATATGGGCCTAAAGGGAAGTTACTTGAACCTAAATGGTATCCCTTTATACTGTGATGATGGTTAAGTTTGGCTTCCCTGGCCTCGGTGGTACCATTCTTAGCTGTGCCACCCACCACTACCTATATATATTGGTGACCCCAAAATCATCAATCCACCTATCCACCTCCTACTCATCCTACCTTTTCGAAACACTTGGTCATTTTGGAGACATATGTATCTCCATGTCATCTCTCCTATATTGTGGGAAAGGTATAGGCATGTCCTATAGAAGCCCAAACTTTCATTTGACCCTATCAATAGGTATCATCTCATGCTTAATGACACGATACCTTGAATCCACCTCAGTAACTGTAACTCCTCTAACTCCACCATGTCCCTGTATAAGGGATAACCAACATATGGCCTCTAAACAATATCAACTCATGAGATTCCCTCCAATAACTGCCTATTATATGAAACATCATATGTGGCCCTAGCCACACAGTGTTTCCCACTAACTAGTACCCACCATCTATATCCAACTCTGACCAAGCCACCCCCAAACCAATCATGTCGGGGTAAACCCAACAATGTAGAAGAAAGGTGCACCACAAACTAAACCGCCACAGTCCCCCATAGGCCCATAGCTCCCTATATAGTTGCACCAAGAATGTTAGTACCCATGTAAATTAGGTCTAATCCTACATCATATCATGGAGCACTCCCATCATTGCTCGTGGGAATCTCTCACCCTCAACATCTGTTAGGGAGAAATAGCATATCACCTCCATCATCAAAATAACCAACCTCATCTCTTGAGGATGGGTTACATACATGTATCCATAACTAACACTCTCACTATGGTACCTCATCTCACCCATCACCTCCCCAAAGAGTTTTATTGAGCTTTCATGCATAGTCCTTATAATTTGATAATGTAAATCCTTCTAGTTTTTCAATGTATAATTCTTCCAAATTCCCATTATAAAATGCATACTTAACATCCATTTGATATGCTTTAAAGTCTTTATAAGAAGAAAAATCCAAAAACATCCTAATGGCCTTTAAATGAGCAACATGAGAAAAAATTTCTTCAAAATCAATACCTTCAACTTGTGCATTGTTGGGCCCCAAAATATTGGCTAAATATAAGAAGGGTGAATGGGCACGCATGGGACTTATTTGAAGAAGGGAATGTGAGTTGAAGGCACACATGGAAGGGTTCTAGCAGGGTTTTTCATAGAACACATGAGGCATGTGTGCATGTAAGGAAATATAGGTTTTGTACTTAGCCACATTCCTGTATCCCAAGCATCACACGAAAAAAGCATGACCCTTAGCATGGATAAGGTGCCAGCCTGGTAGACTGACGGGATCAAAAAGGGAATATTCTAGAGCATGCGATGGAAGGTTCCAGAAAGACATCATTGCAAGGAGTGGAGAGCTCAGATCTAAGAAAGCATGCTTCCATGGAGGACCACCTCGATACTTGGAAACTGATCTGTAACTTCAGAAAGGCATGGTGGTGGGTGCTAAGGTTATAAATACAAGTGCCCAATGGAAGCAGAAGAAGAGGTGAGAGACAGGATATATGGTATAGATAATGTGTAGAAAGTGCGGAGGAGATAAAAGAGAATTGAAGCCCTATTGAATGGGGATGTTACGGGTTAGGGATTAGGAGAACTTTAGGAGTAATGGAAAATTTAGGGGGATGGGTTTGGTATTCTTTTTGTTTTTGTAATATGATGAGCATAGTATGGGTCTGATGCATGAATTGAGCTCTGCATTATGATATATATGAGGATCTGTCATGACCTTAAGGGATTGTAATGTGGTTATTGAAGTCTATTAACATGAATACAAAGGTATCTGTTATAAATCATCTATGTTTGCATGAGCATACTACTTATGTATTTCCTTTCTGTATGAACCATTTTCTTATGTTGTTTGATACTTATCTCTCTTTTCTAAATGGATGCAATAAGATAACAACTAGTTCCTAGAATATGTGCATGGTTCTTTTCTTCTCATCCATTTGAATATCTATGTTATAAGATGATGATATTCTCATAAGACTCACATAAAGGAGAGACTCAACACCTGTGCATTCATTGGGTGAGTGACCAACTAGCGCCCGTTGGGTGATAGGCTGATGGACATGGGATTAGACTATTGGTCTAAGGGTATAAAATATGACTACCTCTTTGTTCCATTGCCAGGACCTCTTTTTGAATTTGTTGTGAGAAATGACATGCATATTTGTCCCTATGTAATGTGTGATGACAGAGATTTCTTGACCTTAGAAAGTGTTGAAACATGGTTTAAGATCATGGAGGATGGGTTTTTTCTCAAAGATTTGGCACTTGACCATGAGTTTGATGCACGGAGATGGGTAGAAGAGAACCTATACCATGAGTTGTATGAGACATTATTTTATTGCTTCCCAGTAGAACTATATGAATGGCTTTCACCATATGCATCTAGATCAAGCTGGTACTATAGATAACACATGTGGACCCAAGATGACTATCAGAGGTTGTAGGATGCAGATATGACTTGGATGGATGCTTATTGATCACTAGTGGAAGAGAGTGTTGACAAGTTATACTCTTGAATACACCATTTCTACGTATTCTTTCCTAGAAGTTGAGTTCAAGTTTCTAAGGGAGCCTAGAGGATCATTTTTATGTGTTATTCCTTTGGCTATGAAGCTCTTGGTCATTACTTTAAGTTTAGAAGCATTTCCCATGGTCGGTTAAGCTTCTCTGAGCATTGCTAGAGAGGAAGCTAGGGTGGAGGAAGATGGTGGAAATTGTAGGTTGATAAGGAAAGGGAAGAGAGACTGACTCAAGTATAGCAAAGCTCATGAGATGGAGATGAATAGACAATGCAAGGTTGTAAGTGTGATGCATCTATGGAGGTAAACGTTGCGGGAAGGAGTTGAGGTTCATGCAGAGGATGTGGAACCTGAGTAGTCTGTGCTACCCCATCTTGGAAAGCATGGGGAGAGAATCCCCTTTAGCTTCTGATGAGAGTTCCGTCACATGGAGAAAGAAGATTCGTTGGTGCCCATGTGAACCCACCTAGAAACCAAACACTAGTGCTTGGTTTTCTAGATCAAGGGAGAAGTATTGTTAACCCAGTTTGTATCAGTGGGAGTAACCGATCTGCACCCAAGAGATATAATTTCTCATTTGTAACATCCATGGCTACACAAGCCATTCCAGTATTTAGAGGAATTTTTGGATAAGGTGCATGAATATGCAAGGATTGGGTATCATCTTTGGGAGTGGCGTCGGGACATACCATTCGAAGTGGGACAATACTACAAAGCATTGGTGCACAGTTTAGTTGGATGTTGGGAACACTAGGCGTGACATCAAGCCTTCTAGTTCCTTTAGGTGGACTGGACCTAGGAGGTGGATCTAGTGGGTTAGGAGGTATAGGACCTTGTGGATCTAGTGGATCTAGTGGTGGAGGAAACACTAGAGGGAACCAAGGCTCTAGATCAGGAGGACAAGGAACCCAGCCACCTCCCAAATATTTTTTGAGATGTATTTGCACTTTACATGACTATAGGGGTATTGAGGATGCTGCAGAGGATATGCACAAGTGTGAACTACTATGAAGAAAAAAGGGAATCACTACCCCGGAGTGGAAGGTAAGTCAGTCTGCAACAATTTTTGTAAGGGCTCACGTGCATAGTTAGTATATGAAGTATGACCCCCATCAAACGGTTGGTTCGACTACACTCGCATTGAAGAATGCCTTCCTAGTAGAGTTCCATATCCCTGAGTTTGAGATAGAAGAACATTATCACTCTAAAGGAGATCCAGCATAGGAATGGCAGAGAGTGTGCAGGAATATGATGTGTTTCAAGAATCTCTTATCTAAACTATCCTATGAAATTCATTCCTTCTCAATATGCTCAATGGTTTTTCAGAGGATTGATAACACCATTTATAAGGGATCTGTCACACATGACTTTCACAGAATGCCACCTGAAAGGAATAGAAGTTTCCTTTGCACTGAAGCTGTTGGGATCATTGATACAAGTGTTAGTCCTTTTCTGGAGGCTCAAATTGCTGCAATGGCCAAGAAGTTGGAGAAGCTATCTGCAAACTTAGCGCATGAGGTTCGTAGTGGGATTTTGTGTACAAACTGTGAAGTGGAGGGACATGCAAAGGATAGTTTTCCTCAGAAGTCGGTATGTGACTATGATGGTAGATTGTGAGATTTTCCATGGGGATCATGATGGAAGTAGATGCCCCCTACTCTAGTGTGTAATCCGTAAGAATGTGTCTTGCTATTGCAAGATATGTACCTCTACAACCCATGATACCAGGGATTGCAAATGGATTGATCAAATCCATAATGCTATTGATCTTGGGTGTTTGCCAGACATGCCTCGACAAATAGTTCAAAGGATGATGACCATCATTAATTAATGGAATGTAGATGTGAGGAGCTCATGGAAGGGGTTTTTATGGAGGATTTTGTGGTCACAATAACCATGCGATGGAGGATGAAGTGAGTTCTTGCATGAGGAACCTATTATAATTATGGATCTACAAAGCATTATAAATGTGAGTGTCCTAAACCTATTACAATGCTCATGGTGTAGAAAGAAACACAAGTATGAGGAGTGCCTATAAGTTTTATGAACATATGAACCAACAGCACTGGAAAGACAAAAGTGCTAGGATGGTGAGCATCAAGAAGGATGATTCACAGTGGATGCCAAGAGTGGCATGTGAGTCAGGGATTAGAACATGTGCTGGTGACAATGCAAGTAGAGGCTGTGTATGTCAGGGAGATGCCAAAAAAATGGACACTAGTTTAAAGAGAAGAAGTAGTACATGGAAATTATCTAGACCCTACTCACCAGAAAGAAGTGTATAAAGAGACTATGGATGTCATTCATATTTTACAAGGGGAAATCTAATGCTTGAAGGAGTAATCAAAGGAATTTGGAGCAAAGGATGGATATGTAGAAGTTCCCAAGAATGACCTGGATCAGGTCAAAGAAGTATGTAAAATGTTAAGGCAAGAGAATAGTATTCCCTTGCTAGGAGAATGTCTGAGAGAGAAATTACCATGCATCGGAGTAGAGCGCGAAAGGCAATTTTTACATGTAAACATTCATCCTCACAACCTTGACTATGATAGGGTGATTACTTTGAATGTAATTGTTGATGGTTGGATTCTAATTAATATCGTCATTGACATGGGAGAGGAGGTCAATGATCTTACCTTAGATGCCTAACATCAAATGGGAATGCCCTCATTGACAACCATCTTTGAATGTGTTGTATATGGCAAACAAAACTAAGGAAATTCCCATTGGAATATTGAAGGATGTAGTTATCACTATTTAAGGGGCCAAGTTCACAGGAGACTTCGAATTCTTGGTGCTCGACTGAGGTAGAAAAATTTCAATGCGTTACTTGGGCACCCCATGGTGTTACAAGAACAATTTCAACCTATGGTTTAACAAAGGGTATATCAGGTTTGAGAACAAGGAAGAAAGGGTGATTCATTCCTTTGACAGATGTGAAGTCAACACCCTATACTGAGCCCTTAAGAGAAGGAATTCCTTGATAGAATCTATGTGCGCTCCATCAGATATCCTGAGATAATTCACCCGCTAAAAGGGAGTTATCTGATTTTGAAGATGCTCAATCCTTGAGTGATACCACTAGTATGGCATGTGAGAATTGATCACATGGGACTTATGAGTTAATTGGGTGATAGTTGAGAGGATCGGTAACAAGGGTAAAAAAGGTGACTCTCTTAGTCAAGTGCCTAGGAGGAAAGAAGGTTTCAAGTTACTCTAGGAGGAGAATATCCCAAAATTTGATTGCTAATAGAAATGGAGGCTCAATGGAAGAAATGCAGAATGAGAGGAGGGGAATGCTCAAATACAACCTAATCAGAAACTACAACACACTAGTGGGACTACACATTGGAAGAACCTTCTAGAGTGGCACGAGGTAAGGATCACATTTTCTATAAGGTTCTATAGGAGTAACCCACCCACTGTCATACAAGACTACCATGGTAAAGAGGTCGTTTCATTTCATATCCAAGCATGTGAAAAGGCCTTGATGAGAAGCCTAGAAATGTTACCACCTTTCATTATCGGATGCATAAAGTATATTCTACCTTACAAGGTTGTGAGTGCATGCGTGGTATCTATTCATTCATCAATGCATCGTCAAACAGGTAATTAGAAGGAGTTGGCAAATGATCCTATTCATGCCTTCAAGTATATGAGTACCAAGCCATATGTGGATAAGGTGTTGTAAGTAATCAAGCACCTTACAATGAGAGATAGTGTTATGGCAAAGGATAGCCTATTTGAATTACTTGGCGAGCCTTATTTCGAGACGTACCTCAATGAAGAGGAATCAGAGGAAGTACTGCTTGAGCATGCATGCATGGAAAAAGGAAAAGGAAAGATGGTCTATGTAATAGACAAAGAAGAGATGGAGAATTTGAATTCTAACCCTTTAGATGGTATGCGTGAAGTCATAGATAGTGTCGATGAATGATCATGTGCCTACCATGAACCCTTGAAAAAAAATAAGGTTAACATTAGAACAAAGACAAAACCTAAGGAACCTATCATCAGAGACTATTGGTCTGATTTTTTTTCCAAAGGTCATTGATCTATTGTGAGTTCCAGGATTTATTTCATCGCAGGTACCATGAAATCAAAGGTTTTCACCATTCCTTAGGAGATATGAGGATCAAGTTGAAGGAAGGTGTGCACCTGATTCAGAATTGGCCTTTTTAGATGAATACAAATTTATACGTATAGGTCAAGGAAAAAATAGACAAGATGATAGCATCTGATATCATTGAGAAAGTGGAAGAATCAAAATGGATAAGCCCAATGGTTATCAACATCAAGAAGGATGGTAAGATAAGAATCTGTGTTGACTACATGGATCTGAATGTAGTGTGTGTCATTGATCCTTTCCCAACCCCCTTTGCTGAATAAATTTTGGAGGGAGTATCTGGGTGGGAAGTCTACTATTTCATGGATGGGTTCTCAGGGTATCACCAAGTCAGGATTGCAAAAGAAGACTAGAGAAAGAGAACTTTTTCCACTTAGTGGGGAAATTTTTCCTATCTAGTTATGCCTTTTGGATTGGAGAATACACATGATGTGATCTCACACATTGTGGTACAAGAATTTTAGGAATTCATCCATAAGTTTCTCCAAGTTTACCTTGATGACTGGACTATGTGTGGATTGGTCAAAGATCATGTGACAATTTAAGGTTGATGTTTGAGAGATGTTGGCAATTAAGGGTAAGCCTCAACATTAAGAAATGTGTCTTTACTACTCCATTTGGAACCCTGTTAGGACACATTATATGCAAAGAAGGATTATTAGTGGATCCCACCAAAGTTACAGTTATTATAGGATTAGGGGAGCCTACTAATCAAATTTCACTACGCATATTCCTTATGCATACAAGGTACTACAGGAAATTCATCATGGGATATGCCAAGATCACTGCGCCCTTAGAGGAATTATTAAAACATATGAGAGCCTTTCATTGGGGAGAGGCACAACATAAGGCATTTGACATTTTGAAGGATAGGTTTGTCACAACGCCCATATTATGTTTTCCTTCTTGGGATAAGCCTTTCCATGTGCATGTTGATGCCTAAGGAACACTTATGGGAGTAGTGCTAACACAACCTGGTGAGGGAATTTATGATCATCCCTTGTGCTTTACAAGTAGAAATTTTACACCAGGAGAAAAAAATTACACAACTACTGAACGCGAAGCATTATCCATGATCTACATGCTCCACAAGTTTAGGTGGTATCTTTTGGAAACACCATTCATATTCTACACAGATCACATGGTATTGAAGTAATTAGTCAACAAGCATGTTCTACAAGGGTGCATATGTCATTGGGTCCTATTATTTCAAGAGTTTGATTTCACAGTGGTGGTGAAACTAGGAAAAATTAATTCAGAACCTGACCACTTATTAGGGATTAACTCAGGGGAGGATGTGCAAAGCATTGAGGATACCATGCTCGGATGTGTAACTATTTGGGTTACGATGCGTGCACACCCTCAAACTTAGAAGATATCATAGTATTCTAAAAAATAGGTGATGGTGTTAGAAGGGATGAAGGATCTGGAAAGAGAAGTAGTTAGCAATACGTGCTCGCACATCTCACATGTTGATTAGTGGATACCTGTATAAGTTTAGGTCATTATGAGATTCTACATCTGATGTGTATTAGAGCATGAGTGCAGGGTAATTATGGAGGAAGTGCATGGTGGGATTGCAGGATGAAACTATGCAGGAAACACTACCATGTGGAAGATGTTATTAGAAGGGATTTGGTGGGAAACCATCTACAAGGATTACATTAAATTTTGTAAGGCCTATGACCATTTCCAATGCCTTGGTAAACCTAGAAAGAGATATGAAATGCCTTTAAGCACCTAATAGCCAGTGCATTGAACAATTTGAAAAATGGGAAATCGACTTTGTAGGGGCCAATTGCGCTAGTCATGCACGAAGGACTGGTTCATAATATATCATCACTTGTAACTAATTACTTCACATGGTGGGTAGAGGAAGTCACCTACGAAGGATTACATCGCAACAACAATTGCTAGATTTTTATGGGAAAAACATAATCAGCAGGTTTGGTTTCCCTTTAAGTTTAATCAAGTGATAAGGGTACACACTTTCTCAATGAAACAATCAAGATTCTGTTAGCAAAATTTATGGTGGCCCATCATAAGACTACCCCATATCACCCACAAGAAAATTGAACTATGCTGAGGCATTTAACAAGATACTAAGTCACACATTGACTAAGATTAGTGATGTTGGAAAACAAGATTGGGATGACAAAAGTATCAATCAGTTCTATGGGCATACAAGACAACCTACAAAAGGTTGAACAAGGCCACACCATTTCAACTGGTGTTTGGAATGGAGGCTATTTTTCTAGTTGACATTTATGTTACCATCATTGCGTTATAGCGTGCACATAAGAGGTGTAGATGAATGAGAAAGCATTTTGGAAGAAAGAATAGATTAGTCGATGCAGTTAGAAGAAATGTGCAATCACTTTCTAAATGGAGTCAGAAGATAGAAAAATTCAAGACAAAAGGCATAGCATGATCTTTATATCAAGAAACAAGAAGTTTGAGGTTGGGAAGATGGTGTTGTTATATTATTCCAAGTATCTACGCCACCTTGGGAGGTTAAAATTCCATTGGTTGGGACATTACATCAGCGCGTACATTCTTGATTAAGGTGATTGCTAGTTACAAGCACTAGATGGCACGAGGTTACCAGGGCATTTTAATGGGAGTAGGTTGAAGCCCTACTATAAATAAGTCTTCTTGGTGTTTGTAATAAGGCAATATTGCCAGTTAGCTTAGAATTTACCTTTATGTTTTTTATTTCTTGTTTTTCCCTTTCTTATTGCTTGTTCCTTTCTTTTTGTTTCATTTTTGCACCTTGTGCACTCTAGTAACCACATTATTTTTCCTGAGGTTGTGTATGCACAGACGACCGTGCATCTATTTTAGTGTGGGGTGGAAATGATAAGAGATGTAGGCCTGTAATACAAGTTTCTGCTAGCAGTAGAAGTTGTGGTGAATGGCCTGGTTGAAGGATAAAAAGTGTGTAAGGTGGAGAAAGCACGTGAGGAAATGGTGGATATCATATTATGGTGTCAAAAAGGCTTTGCATAAGCCATGTATAAAAAGGATGAAGAACACAAGAACAACATGAGGTAAGAAAAGGATAAAAATCAGGTAAAAGAATAGAAGAAGTGCCTTTGGCACTGTAGATGCACGTGTGTAAGAATCTTCAGTCAGGTTGAATTTTTATCCCGCCAGAAGGTTGTAAAGGGTTTTTTCATGTAGGATGTGACATGTGGGTAAATGTGCTTAAAATTCAGCTTAGTGGTAAAAACTTACATTTAATGTTAAAGTATGTTGGTATGTGGTATAAAATTTAATGCTGGAAAGAGGAAAAAACAATAAATATAAGGTCTAGAAAGTCATTTGTTACCTTGTGATTACGAAGTGAAAGAAGCTCTTGTAAACTAGAGCATATAAGAGAGAAATTTGTGGGAAGAAAGGAGAATCTGAGAAATTTGAGTGTGCATCTAGAGTAGATCTGTACGAACTAGAAGATAGGAGCACACTGAGCATGTAAGGAAGGTTTTGTGAAGAGCATCATCTTGTTGAAGGATTTCCTAGCTAGGGTTTGGCAGCTAGGGAATGGAGAAAGAAGGATCTCATTTCAGGAGTTGAAGCTTTGGAGTGAGATTTGGGATTGAGTAGTGTAGCAAAGCAGAGCAAGAGGGAGTATTTAAGCTCAGTCTGAATAGAAAATATGGCACCCAGAAAACCATCCATTTCACCAAAGAAAAAAAATGGCAAGGGAAAGGGAAAGTAAATCTGTTGCCATCATGAGCACCAACAAAGAATGGTGCGTGGAAATGCAGTCCCCAAATGGGGAATTTATAGGAAAAGAGTGGGAGTCACAGTTACGAAAGATTCCCATAAGTGATTATAACCATCACACGAGCACAATGGAGAAGGAAATGACATTATAGTTGGTTCGACCAACTAATAATAGCATGTCAGATGGAATGCCCATTTACAACGAGAGGTGAAAGTCAAATTAGAGAAGGTTAGATTATTGCAACTATATGAGTTTCCATACTTTGGAAAGCCTGAGCGCCTTTACTAGTGGTTGATGTCATGTGTACACGAGGATCATTTTTTATTTCATGGGGCATAAGATGTGCATCACACCACAACTGATATCAAAGTTCACAGGCCACATTTGTGAAGGAAATAACATAGATGACAATCTTAGAAACAAGGAGGCTATCAAGGATACTGTAGCCACGTATGAATACAAAGAAGGGGTCGTGATACTTTAACATTACCAAGATTCTAAACCTAGTAATGAGGATGGCTGCGTAGTTGGTGACCAAGCTCAACGATCAGGAAACAGTGGACACAAGCGAATAAGGCATGGCTAAATGTATGCTGGAAGATATTTGAAGGAACCATCTACAACTTGTCTGCTTTCATCATAGATCAGATTATAAGCAGTGTGCAGGAGGGAGAGAAGATAACATTTGGTAATTTCCTCCTCACCATTATATTTTCAGAAATTGGAGTGCCCGATGGGACAAATTTTGTTTTTGGGAGTATCCAGAAGAGGATCCCTCACCCGCAAAAAGGTTTACAAAATATACTTGTGAAACCATGAGGACCACTCATAAGGATGCCTGGAGAAGTGGTATAAGCGAATGTGTGATGCATTTGGGGCTGAGTAGAGGATCCAAGAGAAGTTACCCATGCTCATGAATGGAGAGGTAGAATTTGTAGTCTACTAACACTTCTGCATTGGTAGATTCATAATTAAAAGATGGGAATATGAGTCCATGGTGCAAGATACTCTTCTCCTTCACCATGCACAATACTTCCAAAGCTGGAGTTAATTGGTTTAAGGAAGCCAAGAGACTAAGGTTCTGACCTTAGTGAGGTAGATATAGACCACCGTGTGCTTCACCAGAATCTCACCTACACTAAATAAGCATGCACGTACATGGAGAGGTACGTCTCCCACAAGATAGAAATGATGAAGCCTTTAAGACTATGCCGATTACAGGAAGTACCGCAACAAGGGTGTATCTTTGTATAAGGCCAAAATTTGAAAAAGGAATTTACTTGGAGAATAATATATCCATCCCTAAAGACCCTACCAGAAGGAGGAAGGCCATACCTAGGAAGAGAGAAAGAGAAGAGGTGCAGAAGGCATGAAGTGTTCAAACCACACAAATGGTGAACGAGCACTGGAAGTGAAAATCCAAGCCTAGTACTTACACGTAGAGGAAAGAAGTCTTGAGTCAAGGAATAAGGCCCCAGAAGAAGAGGTGTCATGAGCACAAAGAGCCCCTAACCCAGGAGGAATCACCAAGAGAAGACATACACCTGTCAAAGAAAAGGAAAAGGAAGAATCTCCTATACTGGAATCCCCATAGTAAGGAAGAAGTAGAAGGTGACTGATGAGGTAGATTCAAAAGAGACCAGGATTTTCTAGATGCCTACATCAATGACATGGATGATGATGATGAGCTAGAAGGAGGTGAAGACCATCTTGTCTATGAGATACATGACTCTAAGGAAGAGGGAGGTGAGGAGTATAAAGAAGAAGATGACGAGTATAATGAAAGATATGAGTACAAGGAGGACGAAGAAGAAGATAAGGCCTAAGGAAAGGGGATGATTGCAGGGAAGAAAACATAAGAGATCAAAGGACCCCAAATCCTCACAAAGGAATAGATAGATGAGGCCAAAGAGAGAGAAGTGGTGAAAATCATTGAGAACCTGGTGGAACAAGAGGTTCAACATGGCATGGATGTGGTGTCTGAAGGAATTTGAGGAAGAGATAGCATAGGAAAAGATTATTGCAGCATGGGAGGAGATCCTAGTTTGGTTTTAAGCTTTCCAAGGGCCACATGCATAAGGAGGAAGAGCATGGAAGCAACACAAGGTCAAAGGATGGGCTACATTGATGATCTGAATCAAGGTGTCTCTGTGCTTCACTTCCAGAGCACCATGCCAATAGAAAATATTTTAGCCATGACTTTATTTTATGAGGAAGGTGTATACCCTCGGACAAGGAAAATGATATCATGGGCATTTTTGTCCCACATTTATGAGCCTGAATTTGAATTAAGCCAAGGATCACTGTTGAAGGTACTAAAAACAAAGGGAGTAAACCCCTTGGTAAATGCCTAATAATTATTATATGAGAAAATATGCAATGCACTCAATAAAGTCTTAGTCGAGGTTGAAACCAGGATCTTCGGGAGAAATGACAAGGTGAAGTTCCTAGAGGTAGAGTTGGAGAAAAATGAGGAAGAGCTCCTTGAGAGAAGCAAGGACCTGAAGTAAGTGGAACTAATCAGCACTTAGTTAAGGTGTGAGTTAAAGGATGAGACAGAAAGAGTGTTTGAGGAATACAAGAAGATAGAGATGATCATGGATGCCATTATCTTAAAGCATCCAGACTTAACACCACCTGCACAAAAGTATGGGTCATTCTTGCAATGCCTAGAGTAATTAACCCACATAATCACTATGGATAGGAAGCCACTTGCCTTAGAATATATAGAAGATGCATTGGTGTGCCAAGAGAAATAGAATAAGAGGAAGGTTGCTGAAATTTTTTCCCAGTACAACAAGTTCCTCACTGATGTAAAGGCTACCACTCAGATTGCTGAGGCTGTCTATGATAACTACATGGACATGGATAGAATGGAAAGTATCTTATTTTCCACCCATGAAGTAGAACTCAAGGAGTTCCAAGAAAATAACAAGGGTAACATGGATGACCAGGAAATAATCCTAGCCGAAGTAGAAAAGAAATCATAGGCCATTAAGACCTTAAGGGGCTCAATAAAAAACTGGCTGAAGGAATTGTACCCCCAAATCACTCGGAGGATGGATGCGCTCAAGGATTTTTCCAAACAACTGGAGGAGATCATATAAACAATGAGTGCCAAAGGAGAGGAACTAAGTTTTATAAGAAGTGAGTGCCCTAGTGGGTGACCTCTGTCACCAAGCTTAAAACAAGGTCAACATTTGGGGAAAGTTAGAAGCAGAGTTAGGGAAGAATTTCCCTCTCCTCCTCCAGAAGTAAACAAGTTCCCCATTCTTTCATTCTTTTCCCCATTTCTTCATTACTTTGTTCTTCCATTCCATCCATTTTTAAGGATCCACCACTCTTTATTTCTTTATTGAAGAGTGTTTCTAAGGATGGATAATAGGCATAGTGTAGGGTGATGTTGGGCCTCAAAATATCAGCTAAGTACAAAAGGGCACGTGGGCACACTTGGCCTAGTTGAAGAACGGCGCACAGGTTAAAGGCACATATGGAAGGGTTATGGCAGGGTCTTTTTTGAATACACAACATGTGCAAGGAAAAATGGGTTTTGTACTTAGCTGCATTAGGTACCCCAGGCAGCACACGAGAAAATTATGACCCTTGTGGATAAGGTGCCAACCTAGCAACTATGGGATCAAAAAAGGAATATTTTAGGCATTTGATTAAAGGTTCCAAAAGGAATCATTGCAAGGAGTGGAGATCTCAGATCTGAGAAAGAATACTTCCATGGAGGACCACCTCGACACTTGGAAACTTATCTGTAACTTATGAAAGACATGGCAGTGGTTGCTAAGGTTATAAATACAAGTGCACGATGGAATCAGAGGGAAGAGGTGAGTAGAAGAAGATATGGTATGGATAGTGTGTAAAGAGTACGAAGGAGAGAAAATAGAGGTGAAGCCCTACTGAATGGGGATGTTACGGGATAGGGATTAGGATAACTTTGTAAGAAATGGCACATTTAGGGGGATGGGTTTTTATTCTTTTTTTTGAAATATGATGAAGTTAATATAGTTCTGATGCATGACTGGGCTCTGCATAGATATATGAGGATCTATTATAACCACAAAGGATTCTAATGTGGATTATCGAACCTGTTAAGATGAATATAAGGCTCTGTTATAAATCATGTGTGTTCATGAGTATAATACTTATGTATTTCCCTTCTATATGAACCATTTCCTTATGTTTCTTATTATTTCTCTTTCTGAATGTAATGAGATAACTCATTTTAGGTTCATAAAATGTTTCATGGTAATTTTCTACTCATTTCCATTTGAATATCTACTGTAAGATGATGCATTCTCATAAGACTCACATAAAGGAGAGACTATTGGTGATGTTGGGTGATAGTACAATGTGCATGGGATTAGACTATTGTTCGAAGGGTATAAAATATGACTACATGCTCCCACTCCTCCAAAATCACACTAGACCACATTTCTACCAAAAGAGGTGGAACCTTGTCCCGTATCCTTAGCTGGTCCCTAGCCTACATCCAACAAAACACAATATTGTTAAGACTTGCCTACCCGAAAACTTTCCTCTAACCCACAACACCATACCCAACCACATCAATCATTCCTACCCCATTTACCTAATTCACGTGTAAGCATAATACCCTTTACAATCATGACCCATTGTCTTAACATTATTGAGCCTACTTACCAATTTTACCCCGTCAAAATAGAATTTTACCCTCATCCCCCTAACAACACTATTCATTTACCCCTTCCCACCTATTTTTCTTTCCAAACTAGCGTTCCTTACCCCTATTATTCTTTAACCTTAACAGGCATCAGTCATCTTGACCATCATCGGTTCCCTTTAACCAGTATCGGTCACCTAAGGCCATACCTATGCTGGTAAATAATGACTGACATTGGCCAAGAATTGAATGACATCGGTCTCTATCACATCTTCACAAACCAAAAACCTATCCCCCCCCCCATTTTCAAAAATTAACAAAAACTTACCTAAAACCCTAATCTACCCATCCTACCCTATCCTAACTTACTTCCCAAACCTATTTAACCTATTTATGACCTTCCCACTCCTCATTACCTTCATTTTTACCCACATTTAACCTGCATTTCAAAATGAAAACCCCCCACCCCCATTTCTTCATTTTTACCAAACTTTAGCAAATAACAAGTTAAAAATGCCCCCTACCTCATCACGGTGTCACCTATGTGGTGGCACGTCTGGCCGTTGCATTGATGGTCCACCTGAACCTTCTCCTACCTCTTTCATGCCAAAATCTACCTCGAATCCCTCCACCGATCACATGTCTCCAACCTCTCTCATAGACCCATATACCTAGCTCCTTTCACCATTTATAAACCTCCACCTTAGCCAGGTACAATGCCTTGTCTTTTCCTCCAAGAAAAATGCACAAGTCACTCAGCCATGTCATTTTCTCATAGTCAAAAGACAACAATGATTATGTTAAATATTGAATTTTAACCTTATAACCCTAACCCGACATAATTGGCATCGGTCACCCAAAACCGACATCAGTTACCTTATAAGTGACATCGGTCACCTGCCAGTACCATTTCATCTACATTTTTGCTATTTTGACCTACACTCATTATTACCACATACCTTTTGGCCTTACCAATACATATTACACCCTACCCACAAGCCTGAATTACCCATACATTACCTTAATTACATTTAGGGACCTCTTATTTTACCTATACCTTAGTCTTACAAATGCCATGACCTATATACCTTGACCTAAACCACTTTTTGTGTCCTTTGAACTTGTGTACTCGCTATACCTTGTGATGTTATTACCCGAGTTATTTTATCATAATGACCTTACCTTGCCTATTGCCATACCATTTATCCTGACCAAACCTTTGGTGTACCAGATCATATCTAAACGTTCCTACACATAACCTAAGTTGTGTTTCTAGACCATATCATGTACCCTAGATACCTACATTACTTCAACCTTATTTGGATAAACCTATCGACCTTAGATGATGTAGATTTTGCACACTCTTCAACCTAGTACCGTGTCACAATCTATATGTGTGCATGCATTTGATTTTTATTACCCAATTACCCATTATGACACTTGCCCATTACCCATTACCCAATTTGACCCTTTCCCATTACCCATTACCCAATTTTACCCTTACATAAAACTCACCTACCTTCACTTTCATCACTTACCCATTTATCAAACCACTCACCGATTCTGTCTCACACCTCATCAACTCCTAGTTTGAGGGGAATCACCTCCACCCATACTTGGGGAAACCTCACTCCCACTTATGTTTCAGGCAATCACTTCTTATTTTTGGTAGTATCACTTACAAATAAAATCCATGCAATAAAAAGGGGCAAATCTAGACACCAAAATTGGGTCATAATTCCATTAAAGCCCTGTCAATAAAATTAACCATTTCCTACCCATTTATATCCCCTAGTAAACTTGTTAATTGAATTAATTAATATCATCACTTAACCACCTCACCTAGCCACCTCACTCCATGACCCACTCAAACCTCATTAATGACCTAAGACCAAGTCTAAAAATATCCTAACCAACTAGGACTTAGTCTAAACCTATAATTTAAACTTACTAACAAAAATAGAAAGACTCTTACTCATCCTTTCGTGATCTATCACTCAAGAATCAGAAGAAGATTGGAGACCACACCAAAAACAACAACAATCAGGCTATTTTGGCCAACCTAGATATTCCTGCCTTAACCAACATTGGTTATATCTCAACCGGCATCGGCCACCTAATCATCACCAGTTAGGTTAAATACATTTCCAAAAGCCTTTGCCTAGGTTGGTCATTCATTTCAGGATCTCATACGAATAGAGACTTAGAGCAATCAACAAGTACTCAAGGAAAGGAAAATATATGGGAGCACTACCAACAACCATTGACATTCATCATCTTCTTCAAGATCACAAATTCACACAGAGAAGCATGCAGCTTTGAAATTCCATGAAACTAACACAATGTATCTTCTCTCCAGATCTCTGCCATCACCTAAATTCTCCAAACTTAATCTTCAGTAAGTACGTAACATCTCTTCATTTATTTCTTTTTTATTCTAGTAAGATTTATTATTCAGCTCAATAATTTATCTTTCTCCACATCCATACACTCCCCTCCTCCTACCAACCTATCACCCTACCATACCCAACCTTTTCACCTATTTTTATCCTCTTTTAATCATTTTTGAGCCTCCAAGGCCATTTTACGACCTTACCCTCACCATTTCCCACCTTTGTGTAATCACAGAGAGTCTGAAAAACAAGTTTTAAGTCTATTTTACTAATTGGCCCTACTAACACTCATTACCAAACCGACGTCATTCATTCTACCTAACTGGAATCGGTCACATAGATGACATCGGTTACTATATCTAGAAATATACCTTAGATCAGTGAGCTAATACCCTCTTCCCAAAAACCTAAAAACATTTCTAATATTTACCAGACCTTACCCAGAGCCTGTACTAGACCTGCAACTTAACACCAACCAATCACCTTTTACCTAACATTCTTATTGTTTTGTATGAGATACCTAAAGTGTTTCAATTCTAATAAGATCATTATTTCATGTATTTTTCGAATAACATTAATACTATTATATAAAAATTTGATTGACAACATGTTCAAGAAGCATCACACTTCCCGGATCTACCTCCTACTAGGCAGTTCACTCATTATTTTTTTTAACTCTATCTAGTGGTATTGTTTTACATTTATGGGTAGTTCCTCATAGCCAAAAGGGAACTCTCACAATCAACCTAGATCAGAAAATTAGAACACGTGCACAACCTTCAACCAACATCACAAATAGGTATTCCTCCTTGGCCTTTTACCCTTATCTATTTCATTAATTTTCTAAGAATCTGGTGAATCATGGAGCTCAAAATTACACCTGCATTCAAATCATAGAAAATATGAAATTTGAGTCAACATGGGACTATTTCTCAGTTGTGGGACTTACAAACTGAGACAGACCTCCGGAGAAGTCCGAATTCCTCTACCTATTTCTAATGCTAACACTACTCCAAAAATTGAAAGTAAATCCTAACCTAAACATGCCAAGGGACCAGGGATAGGAGGAGATGTAGAAAAAAGGGAAAATCCTAAGCTAAAGAAGGCAATAACACTAGAATAGGGTCGATCACTCTCCACAAAGGTGACATAAAGAGGGAAAATTTGGGAGAAAGGGTGAATGATCTCACCATAGAAAAGAACTACACAGTTATGGCTTTCTTCACATGAAAAAAACATGAAATGGAGCCTGTAAGTAAGAGGTAACACACAACATGCCAAGACATGAAAACAGAGAGGCAAGGAGAAATAAAACATGAGACCATGGCAAAAATATAGCCACAAAATCTGATTTTATTGCTAAAGGATGCACAGTCAATTACAATCATGGCATAAGGTTAAAATACATTATAGAGACCAAAATTAAGGTATGAAATCCATGGTAAGTCGGCTACCATTTTTACATGGTGTCAATACAACAAAAGAGAGATCTCTTTTTAATGAGTCTAGCTCTTACATTTATAGAAAAAGAATAAGAGAAGGAAAGGAAAAAGGAGAGGGAAATCATATTTCAATTTTCCCAACCACCTACAACTAGCAATAAATTTCCTAAGAAATTGGGGCACCTCTGGTTATCCACTGTTAGACGCCATCTTCATTGTTCAGAACACATACTGCATTAAATGTTGGTAGTTGTGCCACCAAGAACTACACCTTTCACATGTTGGAGAAGTCTTCCACTTTTTTGTTTTCCAATCCTTAGTAAAATTAAGAAGTCCAGTTTCCATTGCAAATTGTATGTTGAGACCTTTCCATCGATATGAAGTTTGTAAAGATAAAATCATCCAATCAAAAGTTATGTCTCTTTTATTCTCCCACGGAAAAAAGTTATTTTTCTTCAATATGCGGCTTCTCCTTTAAGTTTTGTGTGGTTTTTTACCTTAGTGGCTCAATCTTCAATTTTTTCATGGATTTTTAATTTTACATTATTTCTTTCCATGCTATAGACTTTGTTAACCCTTCAAAGTTCATTTTCTTCACTCTACGGCCATCCATTGTATCTGTGGCTTTCCTGACTCTCTTCTTTATCCCATAGTATCCAATATAGTGTGGATTCATGTCCACATCCATAGATTTCCTTTCCTTCAATCCACAATATTCTTGTTTTTATTTTACATATGGTTTTATTATTCAGTGCATCATGGCTTATTAGAATATTTATGATCTTACCAAGATTTGTCCCTCACTCAGTAGCACAACCCAAACTTTGGTGGTCCTTCTCCTTTATCGTGGCTTCATCCAAGCCCATATTTTACTCCATGACATTCACTCCTTAGCCGGGTTATTTTATTTTCATCTATGACATGCTAAAATGATTATGTAGCATGCATTCCAACTCTTCAAGGCATTTAATCCAAGTCCATGGCAGTCCAAGTTTCTCTATTTTTGCAAGGGGTGAAAAAATATACAAAAGGTACAAAATCACACAATACCTTATATTAATATTTTCCAATATGAAATTCTACTTGACATTATTCCCTAACAAAGACATGATGACCTTTCTACATCTAATATACTTGATATGGGCTAGGGTGCATTGTTGTTTTTAGACCCAACTTATCTACCATCTCAAAAGAAACCAAATGTTTAGTACTTCCACTATCTATAATCATATTACAACATTTTCCTTTCTTTTTTCACCTAGTTCTAAAAGAAAATACTTCTTTGAGTTATATCATGCATTACCTTACTTGGTTTCAATAGAGCTCTTCTCAAGAAAAGAGACTTACCTCTATTTTGAAGAATAGGATCAACACCTTTTTCCACCTTTTTCATCCTTGTATCCATCTTAGGTCATTCATATGTCTTGTTTCCTGTAAACCTATGACACTTATAACATCTTCCTACAAAGCAAACCTTTTTATTTGTCCCATTTATTTTCAAGACACTCATATCTTCTCTTAATTTTCTATGATTTTCCTCTATATCTGGAAACCTGCTCATCAAAACTTCCATCATCCTATCCATCTTCTCTTCCAAAAATGGTTGTCTCTCTTCTCTAATTGATACCATCTTACTTATTTTTCCTCTTCTATACTATAAAACTCTTTTCTCAACTTCTTCAAATCTATTTGATTTCTCTAATACCAAATGATGCAAAACTACTATCACTTTAAATCAACCCACAATGTTATAATGTTCAAAATACTTGAAAACAGTCTCTTAGACCTTCAAACTAGTTATTTTCTCAAGTCCACAAACCCCTTAATCATGAAAATTTATGATTTATAACTTTATTACACTTAACCAATCATTTCACCATTGTATTAGACCTCGAAAAAAACAAATTCATCCACCAAAATGAAACAAATCCATCAAAAGTGTCAAATCTCTCACTGTCTTACAAAATTACCCTTTCCAAGCTTCTTAAGCAAATACCACTGGTGAGTTCATAGTTAAAACAAACTAAAAATACCCATGAAAAAATAAAGACACTTCCAAGTATCTTTTTTCCTCCTTAAATTGTGTGCAAAATTTTACTATCCAATTCCCTTTCTAAGTATCTTTTATACACCCACTCCTTATTACCTTGTCTAGACTTCTCGTAGCCCTATGAAACTAGTATTTATGACATAAATTTTGTTTAAGGGACTCATTTCACAAACTAGAGGACTTTTGGGATACCCGTTTGGCCCTTTATTCTTCATTAAAAATTTTGGTCAAAACACACCTTTCTAGCCTCTAATTAGGTTTCCCCTTAAGCTGTACAGGTTTGTAACACTAACTGATATAAACTGTGGTGTTTATGGGAACTATCAACACCTCTATCCTCTAAAATATTCCTTTTCAAAATCTTGGGATGCTTTGTAGGTGTTTTCAAGCTTCAACTTGTCTCTTAAACCTATTGTCTCTCCTTTTCTTTATCTTGTCTCCTTCCCACTATGCCACTGTAACATGCAATTCCTTATTAACTACTGTCATGAACATAAATTTCATGGAAATTTGTTAGCTCTTATAAATTTATGATTCAATTAAGGTAATCATTTAAGATTATATCTTCCTAATATGATGCCAAGACTATATATCAAATTGCTTCATTTAATAAAATTACTCAAACCCTAGTGAGGGTTTATATATAACCCACAAAATAGTAGTTTTTTAATAAGAAAGTTGAAACTCAATTTAAATACTTAGAATTTTTTCCTAAACTCTATTTAGTATCCCTCAAGGTTATTGGGATATGATGCTTTAGATAACTAAAGAAAATATGAGATTTATAATAAATTATCCTTCCAAAACTCGTGCTTTCTAACTTACATAGGTTTGTGGTAGATTCTAACACTTCATTCAAAATTCTTTCCCTCTTTCAAACTTAAATCAAAAAATTATCAACCTAAAAATCTTCTTAAATATGTTCTTTAATGAATCGTGACCATGTATATGACAAAATACAACATTTTGTTGATCAAAATGAGTCTTCCTTTGATTGATTACATACACATCCTTCTCTTAGAAAAACAAAGTATCCATTTTAAGACCCCTTCTCCTTGAATTTTCAAACTTCTATAGAAATTTTTTATTCCAAAAAATATTACCAATACCTGGAAATTATGAATGTATTTCAACACAATAAATGCATTATATTAGGTAAACACAAATGTACAATAACATATTGGAAAATGCTCTTGCATCACATTCTCTTTTGAGTCCAAGTTCTCCATGAGTCTTTCTTCTTGAACTAGGAGAGTATAAAGAGCATCAAAAATAGGTAAATCATATTCATTTTGATACTTAGAGTTTAGAATAGACATGTAATTTATAAATTTCTCATGTATGTTAATCTGAATAATAAAATATAACAAATTAGCTTGGAATAGTTCACAATTGCAACCATCTAATCGAGCCTTAATGTTCCTAATCTTAGCTAGAAAATTAACTATCATTTTATCTCTTTTCATTGCAGTTGTAAATAATTCCATGATAAGTTTTATTATCTTAGAAAGGTGGCTTCTTTCATGCACATATTCCAATTGGATCCAAGTAGAAACTAGAGACTCCATGTGACCTATATGAAATAATAATTCATCATTAATTCTTTGAAATAGGATTGACATGTCCTCTTGGAATTTTTGGGAGAAAAAAATTAAGTTTTTAGGGGTAGCTTGTCTCCCAGTGGGTATCTTTTCAACACCACTAACCAGATCCCATAAATTTCTAGTCATAAGTATATATTTAAGCCTAAATCCAAATACTATAGTTAGTACCATTAAATAAATATTATTTATCCATGGAAAAATTAAATGAGCTAGCCATTTTTGAAAAAAATTAGTGAATTGTGAGAAAACTAGTGTTATGTGGGTTTTAATCAATTGCACATATCCGCAATTAGAAGAAATTAACTTATACATATTTTAAACAAAATAAAAACACTTAATTCTAACTTGTAACTTATTAATAAACTCAAATATGTTTTCAAGTCATGAAGGGATGTCGTATAACATAATGGACTAGCTACGAGGGCCACAAGGAAATAGAGAAAATGTTAGAGCGATTTCAAATTTTAACACATTGTGGAACAAGAGAAATGTTTGACAAGTTTTTTTAATTTTAGAGTTCCACATAACAAGAAAACCCACAGAAAAAGGAAAAAAATACGCGGAATAATAAAAACATGCCATTGAACACAAGAAGTCAATAGAATAAAACAAGAGGTCTGCAGAACACAAAAGTCTATGAAATACAGAAAAATACAATGGATTGAAGAAATTAGAAATCATTAAAAATATATAGAGTAACTAATAAGAATACACAAATAAATAAAATTATACCATGAGGACACATAAGGAAACACAAAATAAGCTATAACATGCCAAGTTTAGAAGCCATGGAACAAAGAAAACATGTTTAATGGGTTTTTGACCTTTTAGTGTTCTGTGGAAAAATAAAGTAAAAGTTGCAAAAAAAAAGGAAAATTTCCAAAAATACACACTACACTCAAATAATCCATACAACACTAAAATAATCCATGCAACACTAAAATAAGCAATGCAACACTAAAAATCTCACAAGGCTATTAATAGCCATGCAAGTCATAACAAGGTTGTGCAAGTCTACAATGTCATGTAAAAAAAATATCATGAAATAAATTAGAGGGTCATAGAAAAAAGAAAGATCCATAAAACAAGCCAAAAAGTTTTAAAGTACACGAATAAGCCACATAAACCTACAAAATACCTCGTAAGATTAAAAAATTCTACAAAAGACTTTAAAATTCTACACAAGGCTAAAAAATTCCATACAAAACTTAAGAAACCATGTAAGAGTTCAAAATACCACAAAAAACTTAGAAAACCACATAATACTTAAAGCTCTGCATAATACTTAAAAAATATGCTAAGGAAGGATGCAGATGGCCAAACACACAAATACAATAAAAAATGTTGTGGAAAAAATAAACACAATCAAATACTTGATTTTGATCTTTCACACTTAATTAAATCTTCCAACACTTCCAAAATTATTTAAAATGTGAGGAAATGGAGTTTAACACCTTGTAAATTTGAAAAAGCTACATATACTTAGATTTAGAGGTTTTTCATTTCTTAATACTTTAAGTTATCTTCTTAAAACCATCTTAAACCTTTAGAATATAATTTATCATACTCAACCACAAACATCAAGATCTAATACCATGTTGGTAAAATTAGGGATAAATAAGAACAAAAATTTATAATTCTACGATATGAAATTACCAAAAATTATAATTTGAGATTGAATATCAAGTTAAATCAATTTAGTGTTATCACTGAAAAAAATCACCCTCTGATTTTTCATGAATGAATGGGTGAGAAATAAGTGTTTTTGGGAACATGGGATAGTCTCCAAGTTGTGGGACTTACTACTTGAGAAAAATATCCATAGAAGGCTGGTTCATCTACCTATTCCTAATGTTAAACTACTACTAAGGAAGGAAATGCTACTATCTAATCCCACTCTAACCAGCCACATGGATCAGGGATAGAGGAAGATACAAAAATATGGAAATCATAAGCTAATAGAGGTGATGGAAATACACTCTCATGTGAATGGAAATGGGAGAAAAATGCAAGAGAAGAGCGCAGAAATGAGTGCCATAATCCCAAATAACATTCAAACTCTCATTCCCATGGAGTAAAACAAAGAAACCCTACAAAAGTGAATAAATAAGCACAACACACCACAAATGAAATGGAGAGGAAAGATAATGCAATAAACATAAGATAGGGAAGATAATAGCCAAAAAACATGAATTGAATTGCTTGAAAGAGATGCACAATCCATTACAATGAAGAAGAATTTAAGAATCGCCATTCAGAAGTCAACATCTGAGGCTTGCAACTCAAAATACACATGCAACACTTGAAGAATGATGCGCTAACATTCTAAGAGGATCCAATATTTACAAATTCTCATCATTTTACAATATATATATAAGATGGGAAAGAGAGAGGAGGGAAAATAGAGGGAAACTCAAATATCCACCTTCAACCACCAAAAACATGAATTGATTGTCTAAAAATATGCATGGGATGTTATAATTATAATGGACTAAGGGGGGTGAATTAGTCTTAAAAATTCAATCCTTCATTTACCATTAATACAACATCCATCAAACATCCATTCATTCATATACATTACACACTAGCTTATTAGGTGTGCATCATACATTCACATGAAAATAAAACATAAGAGAGAAAACATAGAAACAAGATGTAAGTGGTAAACCCTCAAGGGGAAGAAAACCCACTGAAAACTCTTATGATATTATGCCAAAAAATTATCAAGTGAATATTACACATCAGAAGATATTTCTGTAGTGAGGCACCAACACCACAAAGAGCACCAACACCTAAACCCTTGTTGATATTACTCACAACAATATATTCCTATGAAAGTGACTCATCATATGATATTTTGATTAAGTATTACCACTAATAATATGCTAATACCACAAATGATATTGATACCAAAGTTAAACTCCAAATTCCTTCAAACCCTTTCTCAAACACACATTCCTTCAACTTGTTATATCTTCTTCTTCTTCATTGGATTGTATTTTCTCTAAAAACTTGCACACATGTTGTCAAACCTTTCTCAACCTCAAACAAACATCATTAGTGTTTAATACATTCCTTTAAACATGGAAATAAATTCGACACGGGTCATAGTTTTCCCTCCAAGAGCATAACCCACAAATGGACTCAAAACACTAGCTTTATAGCCTTTTATTACTTCAAACTCACCATAGGTTGGTACTTAACCTTTTTTAAAACAAAAAAAAATTAATTACATTCCATTTAAATAATAAAAAAGGTCACATATGACCAATATAGGTCAGCCATTCCAAAAACCACTCATCATGCACCAAAATGCCTCAAAACCCCATCACTAGGATGAGAAAAATACACTCATACCAAAACCATGGTTATCCAAGATCTAAAATTTAGAAAACATGAATAATATATCAAAAACAAAATCATACGTGATCACACATTTACTTTAACCAATCAAATATTTTATTAAATGGGCCCACTGGCTCATATCCTTCACAAAACAACTACTTTCAACATCCTGATTTTACTTTTGGGCCTCAAATTTCCTCTTGTGCCCTTGGAAAAAGTGACCAAGCCTAAGGATTTTGGTGGGCTAGGATTAAAGAATATAAGACTCATGAATGAAGCCCTTGTGGCTAAATCTGGTTGGAGAGTGATAAAGGAAGGTCTTTGGATTGATATCATCAAAAGGAAATATTTAAGGAATAATGACATAATAGAGACGTTCTTTCTGTAGGATAATATCCCTAGGGGATCATTCTTTTGGAATTATTTTCTCTATTGTAGGGAGATCCTAAGTAGGGGTATTAAATGGAATATTGGGAAAGGTGATATAATTCACTTTAGGAGGGATTGTTGGCTTTCTGATAAACCATTAGTGGAGGAAGAACCTGCGAGAACTGTGGTGGAGTTCTATGAAGACAATGGAAAATTTTGGGTTAGAAATTATTGGAACTTATCCAATAATCATTTTTTTGGGAAGAATGTGCATTCCCCTCCCAATTTCATTGGGAACAATCAATTTTTTTATAATATCAACTCTAATTTAAAGAGATTCTATATTCCATTCTTCCAACAGAATGAGGACTCTATTATATGGAAGGAAGAGGATTCTAGAAATTTATCTGTCAAATCAACATACCTCCTAAATATCAAGAATTATAGCCAAAAATACTACTAAGAAAAAATTTGGGTGAAGGACCTTTTACCTAAAGTTAACATTTTATTTTGGTTGGCAGCTCAAAATAAAATCCTCACTGTGGATAATTAGAGGAAACATGGGATGTTCCTCCCCAATAGGTGTGTGCTTTGTTAAAAATATAAGGAAAGTGTCAACCACCTCCTCATCTCTTGCCCCTTTGTGCAAGCGGCGTTTTCCAAGGTGTTGGAGATTTTCAAATTACAATGGGTCTACCCTAACTCCATTGAGGAATGTTGGTTACAATGGGATTTTCCTTTCAAGTACCCCTTTCTTATGGCTACCTAGAAAATGGGCCTTCCCTACTTCATCTAGAGTTTATGAAAGGAAAGGAATGCTCTCATCTTCAGAAATTAAAAAGCTAACATCAAAAAGGTCAGTACTTTTTTGATTTCCTCTATTAAAGAGAACTCCAATCTCACTAAGGTGAAGACTAAAAATCCTTGTTTTAGACAAGAAGAGGAAGTTCTCAAATATTTCACCTTCAATTTGTCTCAAGTTATATTCCCATCCACTATCATTAAATGGTCTAAATTGGAAAGGGCAAAAGTCAAACTTAAGTTTGATGGGGCTTCAAAAGGTAACCCTAGTCTGGCAGGTGGAGGAGGCATAATTAGGGACCATAATGGGGACTGGATCCTTGCCTATGTAGGACCTTTGGGGACTCAGAGTAACAATGTGTCTGAAGCTCATGCTCTTCTCTGGGGTGTCATTCTTGCCAAGGAAAAAATAATTAAACACATTATTATTGAGGGGGAATCTCTTCTCATTTTAAATGCCATCAGCAATACTAGTTCCCATAATTGGGCTTTGGGTAATATTACTCATGATATTAAAGAGCATATTAAAATATTTGATACCTAAATCATCACTCCTATTCCTCACATCAAAAATACTTGTGCAGATAGATTTGTGAATGAGGGAGTTAAAATTAATGATTTCAAAGTGTGGTAAAAATGTGATGTCATACCTGTGCCTATTAATGATATTATTAATCATGAAAAATCATAAGGACTTTACCTTAAGCTGTGCGAGGTAGAATAAAGGGATCATTTTACAAAATTGTAAAAGCGAGTCTAGTATTATCTATTCTTGGAAAGGCAAGTCTAATATAAAATTTTGTAGGTTTCAATGAGCTGAGCATTGGGGTAAAATTTTAGCCATCATGGGGGGAGATAGAACCAAAGTTGAGCCATCCAGTCATGGAAGTATTGTGGATGATAAGTCTATGTGGCACCTATTTAGGATTGGGGGTTTCAAGAACTTTATTACTAGACTTGAAGGGCATGATCCCTCGCTAACTATGGAGTTCGGGCTACCATGGAAAAATGGGAAGGAAATGACTCGAGGCATGGATATTGAGATGTCAGAGGAGGAAATTTCCTGTATAATTGTCATGGACATGGAAGGTTTGAAAATCTTTAAGGATAGGAATTGAAGGGAGTACTAAATCAAAACTTTCTCTATGGGTAAGGAAACCATCCATTACTTCACTGATGGCATTACTCGTTCCTACATTCCTAGGGTGTGGAGGGAGGTATGTCTACACAGTATGAAGTATCTTACCCTAGAAGGTAAATATCGCAAGATATATACTCACCACTTGTCCTTTCTGAATATTTTTAGACATAATAAAATGCTTAGCATTCCCTTATTTTTATTTATGTCTTTGACCACCTTGGTGAATTATTTCCAAAGGAGTAAGGTGGAGTCCCCCATCCATGAGGGACTCATTCTTCCCTTGTTTGGAAATGGGAAATCAACACAGGATAAACCTACGCCCCAAATTGAGGATAAGGAGGATATTACCATAGTTGAGTGTCTTTACAATATGAGGTAGGGTAATCTATGTACTAACTATATAGGAGAGGGGAAGAATGTGAAAGGGATGGAAAATCAGGAATCTAGTACATCAAAGGGTAAGGATAAATTACCTATAGAAGGAGAGCATTATCTCGAGATGTGGAAGAAAAAAGTGTGGTATTTGGAGATGGCAGTTCAGGTCATGGAAGAGACTAACTTGGTGGTGAGGAAGGATGTGATTGATAGTATTAAAGACACCAAAAAAATATGCTTGGCCCAGAAGAACATTAGAGGGGATATTAAGCAGTTGGATACTTTGGTTTGAGATTTGGGTGCTCATTTGGAAGCTATGGAAAAAGAAAAGTCGAAAAGGAGGTGGGCTAGTTCTTATGAAGATGAAGAGGATGAGGATGAGATAGAGGAGGATTTTGAGGAAGATGACATCGAGGATCCCCCCAGAAGAAGTTGAATACTGAAGCCAATGAGAAATATGAGATTAGGGAGGTTAAACCCTCCATAAATAGTAAAGATAACTAAAGGAACTTCTCCTAAACTATCTGGGGACTTTCAACAAACTTTCTCTGATTGTTTTTGTTTAATGGTTTAGGTCTATTTTGTTAGATGTTTCTTAGGCCTCCTCTATTTTGGAGTTAATTTTTTAAACTCCTAGGGTTATATTCCTCTTTTTGTCTCTCTTTAGTACTATCATGATGTAATATATTTGTATTTGGCCTCTAGGATCCCATCCCTTTCTTTTACCCTATCTAATAAAAACATTTTGGGCCTCAAGACCCCTCAAGCTGAACTCAACTATGGCATGTTACCACTAAATGGAATTTATAGAACCTTTAGAACATTCTACAATAGAAAATCAACACGTGACATTCTTCACACATGATCTCCCGAGGTCATGCTGAGACAATCAGTGTAGAATGAGTGTGAATGTGAGTGTGGTGATGGGGATGAATCTAATTAGGAAATCATATATCTTCAACATGTAATGTCGGGATCTACGAGTCTAAGGAAAATAATGCTCTCCTAACTTGAAGTGGTGTGATGGCTCTGTTTGAAATAATAGTTGCTCGTAGACTCCAATCAATGTCGAGCTCGGTTGAGATTCTATTTGTTGGTTGTTTAACATGAGGAAAATGACCTGTGGGCACCTCATATAGATTTCCATACAAACTCATGGAAGTAATAATGAGAAGCATGATAGAGCCACAAGTATTTATCGGTGATTTTCTAGTCTGGTCCATAAAGTATTATCCTGATCAACTGCTATGTTCAGTAAGGAAAATTGTGCAATAATATCTAGTGGAAGTGGTAAAGATATGAATACTAATGTACACAAACTAGTTTCAATGTCTAATTATTTATCAAGCTCGTTGGGTTGTGGAACCTAAGGATCACAACTAAAGACTTGTGGAGGTTTTGGCCCTTAAATGGTCATGCACGTAATCAAATCCTATTGCCAGGAACATTTCAATAGTCATAGGCTTGATTAGTAGTGTTGTTTAGCGTATTGAGTTGTTCTATTTTCTTAGTGAAAGTTACAGGTGTGTCTAAGACTGTCAAACGTAAACTGGTATAAATTTCAGTTATTAATTCTGGCCCGTTGGGTTGTGGAACCAAGGGATCATAACTATATGTCTTTTCTTGTTGTGGACCATTGATGGTCATACAGAATGAAATAAAATGATTTTTGATAAGAAAACTAGTTACTGAAGGAAATCTAATCTATGTTTTTGGATTTTTCACAATATATTAAATCAAACCAATAAAAGCAAACAAATCTATCAAACGAAATCTTTTGTTCTTTGCTAATTTTTGAGTAATGTGTTATAACCTACTAAATGAACTAAAGACAAGTAATCAGCTGGATGTAGTTCGTCACTTGTGGGAATGTATGAATCTATTATAAAACAAATAACCTAATATAATCAAAACCCTATAAACCCTACCTCAGAGGTGAAGAACAAATCATGACCCTTAAAGGGGATATTGTTCCCCACAACTTCCTTGGTAATGTTTAAAGAGGAAAACTTACTAATGATTTGATCTACTTATGATTGAATAATTTTATTGAAATGAGTGATTTTATACTCTATTTTATATGAATTATTTTCTACTCTATTTGATATGTGATTGAAACTAGTGATTTAAAATTGACAATTCAACAAACAAGGCAAACAAACACATAATTCCAACTTGGACAAGCAAGAGATTTGGCAAATCTTGTTGTGTCTATATTTTTCCCCTCAATATATTCATTTCTTTCTCCGAGTGTTCATGTGATTCCAAGGGATTGGGAATACAAGAAAAATTGTAAGAGGATGGCACTTGAATAATGGTAGCTTGATGGCAGTCCAGATGTAATGCAGGTAGAAGAGAGATAACACAAGAGATCAGAGCTTGGCTATACAATTCCTAGCAAGATTGTAGTAGCAATACAATGCAAGATACGTAAAAATTCTCAAGGATTTTTCTTGAATACAAGCATGGAATATATAGGAATGGAGGATGGGAGGTGCTTTAAAGCTCAAGGCAAGAAGGAGAAGTTCCAACTAATTAAATCTATTTAAAAAGAGGAGGAAGGAGAACTAAGCAATCAAAGCTAATTTTAGACAATTTGGCTCATAGATGCATGAAAAAAGCAAAATTAAGTGAACCATCACATGTTAAAACACGCGTGAGGGATTCAAGGAAAAACGGGTAGGATTGCCACCTTGCCTTGGCGGCAGTTTTAGAACCGCTGCCTAGGAAGGGTGGCAGTCCTCACACTAAAGGTAAAAACATGCACAGAAAGAGGAAAGAAGTTGGAAAAAGCACAGGAAGGCTAAGTAAATATGTCTAGGCAAAAAATATACACTGTGAATGGAAAGTGGAGCTTGTACACATTCTTGAAAGGACCTAAGGGAATTTTGTAACCATTTTTCTAACAATGTAGCACATGCAATTTTGGGTGCATACATATTTCCCCCTTGGAGAATCATTTTATCCATGAAAATTCATAGAACATAGAGTCTGAGTATGAAATTCCCAAAAAGGGGAGTTAGAAGTTATACTTGACATGCCTGTGTGTCAAAATGTCACTACCCAAACTCCTACTACCTGCAAGAGAAGAGAAGATTCAAGTGCAGATAGATAAAATATCAAAAAATAAACACTAAATCAAAATGACAAGAGGACTTACCATTTTTGCAAGGATATAGAAATATACCTGCACTAACACTTTAGCCTTGCGAACACATACATTGAAAATGAGGTTAAAAATAACATATATATATCAAAACAAACTCACTTTTTAATTCATTTGTGCATTGTTGATTTGGTGAATTTGGAACTCTAGATTCACGATGACCGTTTCTGACAAGAGTACAACTGAAACACCTGTTGTATGATAGTGATCATTCCTACACATCTGGGAGATCAACCAACACATTCAAAGGTTGGCTATTTTCACTTTTGTCTTTTTATACCCTAAATGTAAAAAAAGTTGAAAAATTTACCTAAGGAGACTATTTTCAAATGTTTTTGTCCTAAATGAGTCTCTAGGGGGGGGCACCCACAAGGCATGTGATGAGTTCATTATTTGGCTCATTTATGTCATTCCTATGCTTAATAAATTGTCATTTAGATATGATTTGCTAATGCATGGAGATGCTTTGTATAGTTATATCTTAGCAAGTTTGATGCATTTTCCTTTCCTTTGTTCATGCAACCTAGTTATCATATAACCTCCTACTAACTATCTTCGTGAGGGAAATGTGATGATGTGTGTAAGGGAAATGATGAACATTGAACATTTATTGCTGATGTAATTAAGAGGTCTGAGTTTGGAGCTGGAATGCGGGAGTAGGAGACTTTTCCCACCCATCAACCTATAAGTATGGGACTTGTTTCTAACATTCCCATAGGAATTTATGAGTTGTGGTTAATTTTGATTAGTGGGAGATGTTAGTGCCACCTATTATGGTGAATTCTGTAATTTTTTGTTTCTATATAAAGACACCTTCTTAAGAACATGATAGTAGTTATTTTTATATACTCTGCAATACATAGCTTGTGGTATTGAGAACTCTTCTTTTCATGTACTGGATATGCTATGGAATGTGTTTGAATTAATATAAGTAAGCATCATTTTGAGGATCTAAATTTGTAGAGATTTCCTCTGTCCCAAGGGAGAGAAAGGGTCCACTCGACCAAGGAGATAGGAATTCATTTACATCTACATGCACATGTTGTTTTCTGATAAGTTTCACTGCAATCTATATTTCAGTATATTTCATGCAATCTTAGTTTGAATGTATTTTCTTTTCCTATTGGAATTTTTATTCAGAATGCGTGTTTCCTTTTATACAAAGTTTAACTTAGCATATGCTTTTACTTCTACTAATTCTTAGTTATGAGTGTCCAATTTCAATTCCATTCTTTCAGATTCTCTATGTGTATTTCCATTTAATTTAGAAGTCTAGATTTTAAACTTCATTTCATCGCAACAACTAAATTCCATAGATTTATATTAATATTCTATAGATTAGTAACCAACTAAGGAAAATCTCACAACAACCCCCAACAAGAGACCCAATAGGAAAAATGGTTACATAAAGCTCCATTGCATACAACCTAGGACACAACCCCCGTTTATAATGACACTAACAGAAGATTCAGTTAGTTAAATGATTGGAGAATACAATGACCCATGATTTTTGGCACCTTTTCTGGGGACACCATAGCACACCACATAATTTTTCTCAATTCACATGCTATGGGTGTTAATGGAGTTCACATATGCAACCAGTAGAAGTCTTGAGCGTTGTTTCAATAACCAACCTTGATGCATAGGCCATAGGATGAACAAGGGAGATTTACACCATGCAACATCCAACAAATATCTCCGAACAAAATACATGAAGAGAACACTGTGAGTGACAATGACTCCAACAAACATGCCTAGAAACCTTTTTGAGCATCCTGCATCCTCTGAATGACACTCAAAAATGGGGGACCATGGGAATAATGGAGACCAACCCTTGGGTAGAACCTTCACTTATCCCATCATCTTGGATGAGGATGAGGACGTACACCCATGAAAAAAATCTCACCATCCATCCTCCCTATTTTTCGAGGCATGTATACAGAAGACCCTGATCAATTCTTGTTTGAGTTAAAAATTCTTTGCCAAACCTATGACTACAAAACTATAAGAAAAAACTCAAACTCTTTCCTTCCACTCTCAAAGACTCTGCTATGAGATGGTTCATGGGGTTGTCCTCTAACTCCATTGATTCTTGGGAAGCCATGGAGACAATTTTTTTGGATAAATACCAAGACTACTATAGGGGAAGGGATAGGAAACGAGAGTTCTTCCAGATATGAAAAAAAGAGGATGAAAATCTAGAGGATTATCTAGATAGATTTCTCTTTCTTCATCGACGAAATGGTTATGAGTTACATGCAGACATCACTAAGACAATTTTCCTTAAAGGACTTGATGAGGAAACAAAATATTCCCTCCATCTTATGGGAGAAGGAGACATTCGTAAACTTACTATGGAACAAATCACTGAGCTATGCAAAAGTTACTCCAAAACACAAGGAGGTATAAAGAAGAGAAAAACATCCAAGCTTTCCCTAGGTGCCTCTAAACTTTTGAAGGAAATGACCAACATGAAAACAGAAATTTTGTTACAATTAACTTCAACCATAGATTGGCTTAAGGCCAAAACCAATGCTGCCAAAGAACCTCTAGAAATATATTTCCCTAAGTGTAGGAAGAGACATCCCCTGAGAGAATGTCCTTTGGATGTTACATACATGTGTTTGATCTGTGAAGTTACTGACCATGACACTAAGCATTGCACCTTCTTATCACAGTTGAAAAGAGGCTTGAATTTTGTCTCTCAAGCTAATGTAGAGGTAAAATTTTTTCAAAGGCCAAATAATTAGGCTATATATTCCCCTCGACCTACTCAGAACCCTTATACGATATCATGGCCCAGTTAGGATCCTCTAGCCTACTTGGGGACAACCTGAGTGGACATCATCAAATTGGATGACTTATCCACATCCACCACCCTGGATGAATCCCTACACTCAGCCAGGTTGGACACCATGACTCTAGCAAGTCCATGGCACAACCAACAGTGGGTACCTCAGGCAGAATCCTAACTAAAACCAATAGTGGGCACCACAATAGAACATTAATCAACAACAATGGAGGTTCCAGACAACCACAATAAGATTTAATGGCCCCACCACAAAACTATCAACATAACAGATAGGAAACATAGACACAACTCCCAACCCAGCTTGTATCAAACCTGAAAAATTAGTAGACTACTTCAATTGAGGAAGCAAGACCAAGTAATACAATGCAGGTTAATACTATTGATAATTTGAGACTAAGGTCTGGGAAATAGACACTGATAAACATGAGATACTTGAGGAAAATGAAGGAACTACACCTTCTCTAAAAACACAAAATAATCAAAATGGTCTAGAAACTAATCAAAATGCTCATAAAGCTCCTTTTCCTGAGATGGTTACAGATACTCAAATTGTTGATAAAATGACGCTAGTTCAGGAGTTAAAAAAGGTGCACATTGAGGTCCCACTTCTGTAAGCAATAAAGGACATCCCTGATTTAAACCAAACCATTAGAAACGAGTGTATAAATACACTTGGAAGAAAGAAGAAATACCCAAAGACCATCAGGGTGGAAGGAAATTTGGCTGATCTTGTTGCTGGCACACTTATTTCACCAAAATATGGGGATCCTGGGAGTCTAGTCATTACCATTTGTATAAAAAATCAGTCAATATCTAATGTTTTGGTAGATCTTGGTGCTTCCATAAATGTTATAACAACAAATATGTTCAATCTACTATCTTTAACAGGACTACAATCTACCAATACCATTGTTCTTCAATTAGAAGATCAGTCCATTATCTATACCAGATGGTGTGATTGAGGATATAATGGTCACCATTGAATCTTGGGAGTATCCTATCGATTTCATGGTCTTACAACCTAAATCTTAGAAATTGGGATATCCAATCATTTTGGGATGCCCTTGGTTGGCTACTGTTGCTACATATATTTACTGAAGGTCAGGGAAAATGACTATTCTAAATGGGTAGAAATCCAAACATATTTCATTATACCCTCCTACCCAGCCTTATGTGTATGCTTGTGAACATTTATGGGTAGATTATTTGGATACTAATTCTCTCAATTATTCTTATTTGGCCACCATTGCAGTGCAAAACCATATGACGGAAGTTGTTGAGTCATACACACTAACTGATGTAGAGGACTCTGTGACTATAGAAATCAGCATTGTGGCTATGGAAATCAGAACTCTAACTGTAGACACATTTTTTCTAGACATAACCGATACTTTCACCTTAGTAAGTGATACTTCTAATGAAGCTTGTAATTAAATCTATGCTTATAATACAGACTCCACAGTCTCTGATTTCTATTGTCCTTTAACTAAGATTTTGTCTCTTAAAAATGTATCCATTTTACACATGCTTCAGCCCCATGTTTTCCCATTGAATTATTTAATCACAAATGTTGAGCTCTCCATTTTGGAAGATACCAAACAAGTGCCTATTGGCATAGGAAAATAACTCACCATTGGTAATAATTTGTAGGCCAACAAAGAGGCTAGGCTTCTCAAGATTTTAAGGAAACATTCTCACACTTTTGCTTGGGATTACAATGACATGAACAAAATTCATCCTACAATCTATACTTACCATATCTACAATGAATATGTTAAACCCATACGATAGCCACAAAGAAGAATTAACCTATCCCTCAGAGACATAGTAAAAAATGAGATAGAAAAATTGCTAAAGGTAGGATTCATCTACCCTATATCTGATAGTCAGTGGGTCTCACCATTAGTTATAGTCCCCAAGAAAAATGGTAAATGGAGAATCTGCGTTGACTATAGGGAACTCAAAAAATCCACCAAGAAAGATTATTTTCCCCTTCCTTTTATTGACCAGGTTTTGGAAAATCTTTCCGGTAAGAAATATTTATCTTTCTTGGATGGGTTTAGTGGGTATAACCAAATAAGTATTGTACCTTGCTGACCAGGATAAAACCACCTTTACTTGCCCTTGGGGTACATTTTCTTATCGAGTCTTACCTTTTTGGCTTTGTAATGCACCTGCTACGTTTAAGAGAGTAGTCTTGGCCATTTTTGTAGATCTTACAAATGACTGTGTTGAGGTTTACATGGATGATTTCACCATCCATGGCTCCACTTTTGATGAATCTTTGCATAACCTTGAGAAAGTATTGAGCATATGTGAGCATCACCAACTATCCCTGAGTCATGAAAAATTTCTGATGATGGTGGATCAGGGAATTGTCTTAGGTCACCATGTTTCTGCAAAAGGTATACAGGTCGACCCCAAAAAGATTGCAATCATCACTCAGCTACCTACACCAATAAATTAGACTGACATCAAAAGTTTCCTGGGACATGTAGGGTATTATTAGTGAATCATTAAAGACTTTAGTAAAATTGCTTCACCTATGTTTTCATTGCTAATAAAATATTGTGTTTTATAATGGTCCCCTTAGTGTCAGCAAACATTTGATATTATCAAGGAGAAGCTGACCACAGCCCCAGTATTACGAGGTCCTAATTGGGGAAACCTTTCCGTATCCACATTGATGCCTCCAATAAAACTATGGGAGCTATTCTTTGGTATAAATATGAAGAGGACCACATGTATGCCATTTAATTTAACAACAAGAATGTGAATCCTACAGAAAGGAACTATACCACTATAGAAAAGGATTTTTTAGATGTTGTGTATTCTTTGAATAAATTATAACATTACATCACTAGGTATAAAATCTTTGTTTATACTGACCACTCTTCCATCCGATATTTGATGAATATACTGACCACTCGTCGGTAGCTAGATAATTAGATGGTTACTCTTGTTACAGGAATTCAATCTGACCATCATTGATAAGCCAGGGAAATATAATGTTGTTGCTGATTTTATTTCGAGAATGAATGTTTCAAGTGATGAGGAGGTATTCCAGGATCAACTTCCAGATGAATATTTGTTTGCTATATCAACTCAGACTCCACAGTTTGCAGATATTGTAAATTATTTAACCATAGGGAAGTTTCCTACCTATTTTACTTATACAGAAAGATAAAGGCTAGTTAAAAATAGTTTAACATATAAATGGTGTAATGGACTGTTGTTTAAATGCTTTCCTAATATGGTTCTTCGCAGGTGTATTCGAGAAGATGAAGTATACGACATATTGAGAGGTTGTCATGATGAGCCAGGAGGAGGACATTACTCAGTAAAAAGGAAAATTCACAAAATCCTTGGTGCTGGGTACTATTGGCCTTCCCTCCACAAGATTGTCAAAGAGTATGTGTGGCAGTGTGATGTATGTCAAATAATGTGGAAGACTACACTCTTAATGGAAATTCCTCTTAATCCTTAGCTAGTCTTAGGACCATTTAAGAAATGGGGAATTGATTTCGTTGGACCTTTTGATCCTCCATATTTTGGAAAAGAATACCTTTTGGTATGCAAAAACTACGTTACAAAATGGGTAGAGGTTAAAGCATTGTCATCTTCCAATGAGGATGTTATTGCTGATTTCTTGTACAATTGGATATTGCTATGATTTGGGGCCCCCAAGGCTATTGTATCTGATCAAGGTCCTCAATTTGTGTCTAAAATGATCAAATATTTTCATGACATCTACCAAATCAAGCACTGAAAATCATCACCATATCACCCCCAATCCAATGGGTAGGTGGAATTCACCAACACAGAACTTGAGAACATTCTCACTAAAGTGGTTAGTGTTGAAAGGAAAAATTGGGTACCAAAACTTCCCAAGGTATTTTGGTCCTATAACGCGACTTGGAAAACCACTACTAGTTTTTCTCCCTATGAGTTGGTATATGGGAAGAAGCCATTATTACCTATTAAGTTAGAGTTACACACTTGGAGGACAACACTAGAAGTCGACATCAATTTGGATGAAGCACAACGTGAATGAGTTATACTGCTAAATGAATTGGATGAAATGTGAATGGAAGCACAACAATAGATGGAAATTTTCCAACATCAAAGGAAGACCTAACATGATGCTCATATCATATCCAGGACATTTCACGAAGGGTAATGGGTCTTACTCTTTAATTCTAAATATCAAAATTTTAAAGGTAAGTTACATATATGCTGGTTGGGTTCATATCAGATCAAAAAAGTGTTTGATAATGGTTCTGTTCAAATGGTACCGATCGATGGTGAAAAAAGGACTCTTATTGTAAATGGCCATAGGCTCAAGATTTACCAATAACCTATTTATAGGGGAACTTTCACCAGTGACATCATGCTGAGTGAGGAAATGCATGCTAAGTTAGGTCTTTGCCCCTCCAGCTAGGAGTAATTGCTATCTTTCAATTTCAATAAAGGAGGGTGGTCATGACCTTGATCTTCTTCCCTTAGTTAGTCATTTTGATTCTTTTAATAAATGTCAATATCTTTATTGTTTCAAGGCCACTAATCACATTTTTTCTTGGACTGCAGGATGTGGGAAGCTATGGATATCGGATGGTGAACTAGCATGGGTAAGTGCATTTTAATTCACTATGGATATTTCCTTATGAAGAAACTCCTCATGTATAAACTTATCATAATTGCATCTATACACAATGATCGATGTATTTATTACGGATATCCTTCTAAATCCGATGCTACGACATGATGGCATGAGGGTGTAATGAGTCATGATTTTTACACAAACCACATGTGTCATCCTCCATGAAAGGGACAAGTGGAACTTCTATTTCAAGTGATGGGATGTGCACCATCCCACATATCAAAATTACTCATGGATACCTAGTCCTGTTAACCTTTTTATGCTACCAAATTTTCTCTACTTTTATGTGATTCAAGGATAGAGGTGTATTTCAAATTTATAGTTCCTAACTACTTTTATTCATTGCTTTGAGAACTTTGAATGCAAATTTCTACCTTCCATCACACCGTGAATTCAAGCACACCCTTGTTCATATTTCTCTACTGTTTGGATTCATTCATCTTCATCTTGGGAAAAATGAAAAATTCCGAGCCTAATTCTCCGAAGCCATTGCTCAGAAATGCTACAATTTCATAGGTATTTTATGATTCCTGTTGCCTTGAATTCATATAGAAATTTGAAGGTTTTGATGAAGGAATCATGCATGAATTCCTATATAAATTTGAAGCTACTTGCTCCCACATTGGAGGGAAGCGAGTGGAGATTACCAGTTCGGTAGTTTCTGAACTATCTAGTTTACCAGATTTTGGTCTGAAATTCATGACAAATTATCCCCTAAAAGAATTAATTACTTTGTTTCATGAGGAGGGTGAGGCATTTCTCGAGTTAATCCTTACCTCCCAGGGTGTTTAGAAAGGTGTTAAGTGGGACAATCTACCTAAAATTTGGAGGGAGATGGCCAAATGGGTTAACTGATACTTTATATATGATGGCTAGCCATCTGTGCTGGGTGGAGATTACCTCAAAATTCTCATTCATTTGAAGAAAGGATGTGTCAACCCTGCACTCAAAGTGAATTTACCAGAATACTTGGTGGATGTAGTTGTTAAAGTTGGTCAATAATACAAGACTCGTGGAGGAAAGGAAGTGTTAAAGCATCAAGGGATCATTCATTTATTATGTTCGTATCAAGTTTTTTTAAGCCCAAATGAAGGTGATGAGTTTGGGGGAAGGCTCAAATCTAAAGCAGCTCAAACTAGGACCATCTTCCACACCGCGTGCCACTATCGCATCATTCATTTGTCATGCACACAAGAAGGAGGAACCTGGCACCCAAGTGAACATGGAGAAATCTTGTGATCAAGTGTTAATACCATACAATTCTAAAGGTAGAAATAATTTTGACTCCATCTTCTTCTATTTTTCTACTGCCACAATGGTCCTGTGCATTTCCCAAACCTAGAAGTTCCCGGTCTACGGATTTTGTTGGTGTCTTTACTCCTGAGTGGGAAGTAGGGAATGAGGAAGGAAACCTAGCTATCCCCACTAATAAATCACCAGACCCTATAATCCCTCCAGCTATTCTAACCCCAAAGGTCTCGGCTATGGCCTCATCTTCAGAAATCCATTTCGTAGCTCCAGAAACTACTTCGGTATCTAAAGCACAAGATCCAGCTCCAAAATCAATTTTAATGGGAATTAGTCACCTCAGATTATGTCAATCTACCAATACTCATAGTTATTTGGAGGATATTGCACTCCTTAAATCCCAGTTGAAAGGTATGGAAGAAACAAACCTTTCTTTACAAACTAAATTTACTCAACGCACAATAGACAAGGTGAGAGAAATTAGAGCTCTACAAGTAGAGGTAATGACCTCAATTGGCAGAGAGATAAAATTCTTAGTATTTTGAATGATTTCCACCAAATGTATCTTCAGAATTTAGAATTCAAAAAGGAAAATAATAAATTAAGGGGGAAATGGAAATCATCTAAGGTGAAAAGCAAAAATTTCAGTCTCTTTGGACTTTGTCTATCCTTTGGCTTGTAAGCTTCTATCTTATAGGAGACCATATTCAATTTACAACATATTTGTTTGGGAACAATTTTACTCCTGGTAGTTGATGCAGTTGTGTTGTTAGGTTCCTTACGAAGCCCTTGATGGTAATGTTTTCATGTCCATTTACAAATATAGTACCCTGAAAATTTAAAACCTACTATGTCAGTTCTACCTCCATAATATGTTAGTCACCAATGTCCCTAAATTATTCATTAACTATATCGTGGAGGATTTTTAGTTAAAATCCTTTCAATCCTTGTTTCAAAATCAGATAATGTGGGGTGAAAAAATGGATACCTTTAATCACACAACTCAAACAATAGGATTCTATATTTGGCCTACACATCACAATGATGTGGCTATGAGGAAAAACTTCAGATCTCTTTAATACCAAGCTGATATTGGAGAGAATACCTCGAAGATATTACTGAATTATGTTGGGACCTTTGAAACCTATAGTTAGGAGCACTTTGGGGTAGCAAGGTAGACATGTGATAGGAGATGGAACACTTTGATCTTAACATTGAAAAGAAGGGAGGTTATCTCACCTCAGAATTTAAGTTGGAGTATGTGACGAGGTGATTCCCTCATCACAATCATCAAGAAATTATCAGAAAAAACTAGCAAAAAGGACAGTGATGAATGCGTAGGATTTTAGGTGTGACCACCTCTCCTCTTGAGTCCTACTCCCACCTGGAAAAACAAATTTGTTTAGTCAAATGAGGGTTTTAGAGCTTGAGTCAAAGTAAATTCCAACACTCAAGGGTGTAAAGGTGCCAAAAAATAGTATGTTGATCAGTTTCAAGAGTATGACATGGCCCAACGACTTGGTCACAGGGTAGGGCATAGATAAGTTACATTAGAACATGTAACATGTAAAGTGTGGGAGAAATGATAAGTGCATTATTTTGATCATTTATGTCATTCCTATGGTTAATAAATTGTCATTTAGATATGATTTTCTAATGCATAGGGATGCTTTGTATAGTTATATCTTATTGAGTTTGATGTATTTTCCTTGCCTTTGTTCATGCAACCTAATTACCATATAACCTCCTACTAATTGTATTCATGAGGGAAATGTGATGATGTGTGTAGGGAAATGATGAACATTTATTGCTGATGCAATTAAGAGGTCTGAGTTTGGAGCTTGAATGCGGGAGTAGGAGACTTTTTCCACCCATCAACCTATAAGTATGGGACTTGTTTATAACAGTCCTAGAGTAATTTATGATTCATGGTTAATGTTGATTAGTGGGAGATGTTAGTGCCACCTATTATGGAGAATTCTATAACTATTTATGTCTATATAAAGACACCTTCTTAAGAACATGATAGTAGTTGTTATTTTTATATACTTTGTAATACATAGCTTGTGGTATTGACAACTCTTTTTTTTCATGTATTGGATATGCTATGGAATGTGTTTGAATTAACATAAGTAAGCGTCATTTTGAGGATCTAAATCTATAGATATTTCCTTTGTCCCAAGGGAGAGCAAGGGCCCACTCGACCAAGGAGACAAGAGGTTGTTTATATTTACATGCACAGCTGGTTTTTTGATAAGTTTCACTGCAATCTTTATTTCAATATATTTCATGCAATCTCAGTTTGAATGTATTTTCTTTTCCTATTTTAATTTCTATTCAGAATGTGTGTTTCCTTTTATACAAAGAACTTAGCATATAATTTTACTTCTACTGATTCTTAGTTATGAGTGTGTAATTTCAATTCCATTCTTTCAGATTGTGTGTGTGCATTTTCATTTTATTTAGAAGTCCATATTTTAAACTTGATTTCATCACAACAACTAAATTCCATAGATTTATATTAAGATTTTGTAGATTAGCAACCAACTAATGAAAATCTCACAACAACCCCACAATAGGAAAATTGGCTACATAAATCTCCATTGCATACAATCTAAGACACAACCCCTATTTATAATGACACTAATGGAAGATTTAGTTAGTTAAATGATTGGCGAATACAATGAACCATCAAAATTCTTTTATTTTGTCGAAAACAATATTTTTGTGTACTTTTGAACTTTTTTTAGGGTTAACAACATGTCTGGAAAATGGTCCTGGAACCACCGTCCTGCACTAGGTGATGATTCCAAACAGAATGACCAAAATGTTCACTAAGTTAGATTTATCATGCTTTATCATGTTTTTGAAGAGCTTGTCTTCTTGTATATGTTATTAAATTTCTCTTTTCTCATGTTTTGGTGAACACAGAAGGAGGAATACATTCTTTGGAGTAGAGAGAGAGTGTGTGTGTGTGATTGGATCCCTGAGATTCTGGATCAGCTAACTTAGGTTGAGAGGGACACTCTACATAGGTCAAGTATCTAGAGGATCGCATGGGTACCCCACATTACCACTTTCAGTCACATATTGTGTGACTTGTTCTCCTACTGAGATGTAGATCGGAATGCCTTCCGATTTCCAGGTATTAGGGGTGTGCGGAAAATTACTCTAGAGGATGTATACCGCATCCTTGGGCTCTTGATTCTTGGGAGGATACTAACCTTAGAGACAACATGATCCAAGTCCATGATGATACAATGGGCCACATATACGAGAGACATTGTTGTCTCATCTAGTTTAAATAAGGGAATGAAGGTATGGTCGATTAATACTGCTCCTATTATGATCATCCAGAGGGCCATTATGGGTATCCTTTCCTCACAATTGATCACGGACAAGTGGGGTGACACTCTTCTCTATTGTTGGGCTCCCATTATCATAAAAATTGAGGTACATGGCCCTAGGTATGCATGGGGAGTGGGCATCTTAAGGACTACCTACTATGACTTGTACAGGGTAGTCTGATTGTAGGGGCAGTCACTAAGCCACCCCACTTTTGTCATGAGCTGAGTATATGAGCGTATCACCCCTTATGGAAGGGGATTATGGGTATTGGACCCAATGTCTGTCTAGGTAGTGAGGTGGAAAGCTATGTTGGTTCTTAGGACACCTCATCATCTAGTGGATTCACTTACCATATCAAGCATGGTTGCTACCCCTACCAGGACATGATAGGATTATGGGGATAGGAGGTGACCACAATGGTAGCTTGTTCTACTATAGGCCAGCTAGTTGATAGATCTGGGAGATTTGAGATTCACCTGTTTTATTAGTTTCCTCAACAATTTGGCCTACCATCTGCTGACGTTCCTCCCCTAGCCGTTCTAGTTTATAGGACCATTCAGGAGGCCCAGAGGGGCCCTAGAGGAGATCCTGGCTAGACAGTGGTCATTCTAGGCATGCCTATTATAGTTAGGCATGTGGTTTGTCCTCGATGGGTTATTAGTACCCCTTAAGTACATTTAATCTAGATCATGGTCACTCCTGCCCACAATAAAGAGGATGATGAGCCCATTAATGTAGGCTCCAATTCTGAGGAGCACACCAGGGATGAGATAGAGGAGGATTTATTCAGAGAGGAGACTTGGGGGGATGAGGGGGGGTTCCAATACTAGCGAGGTAACCCATACAATAGAGGAGGAGAGTGATCCTAAGTGGCATGAAACTTAGGATATGTTGAGATCCGCACATGAGGAGGTGAGTGTAGAGAGAGATAATTTAGTCTCCGAGGAGTTGTTTCCTCTAGGTGGGGAGGGGGATGATGAGTCCATGATCAGATAGTGTTTGGCCTCTAGCTTTGGGCAGGCCTCATAACCACTAGTAGCATTGGTAGTAGTAGTCACTGACCCTACCTAGATGCCCACAGATCTGAGTATGTTTGACACTCTTCTCTTGGTTTTGTTAATTTGAAACCTTGGTTTTGATATTATCTTTTGATTCATGTTTTGCAGTTTTCTAAATTATTTGCTTCTTCCCTGTACCTTCTTGCAGTGATTACACAGGAGTGGAGAGAGCTCATTCTATGGGTGTGCAAAGACACCCTACTAATCCCCTCGGGGAAGACTCGAGCCATGTTGACTGATGATTCAGGTCAGCCACTATTTTTTGGCAGAAACACTGACGTGTGTGCTCTTGTTTAGAGGATAGTGGAGGTGGTGACTTCCCTTCATACTATGATGGCTAGATATGAGGTGGTCGAGTGTTTAATGAGGTGGATCCATTCCCATAGTGAGATTATAGCCAACGGCCACTGTCACAATCACTCACACCATTCAGTTCACTCCCAACATCATTGCAGCCATAGTAGGATCCCTGGAAATGGCCATGCACCATTTGAGAGATCCCATAGGGATTGATAGGCCAATGGGCCATTTATTGCTTTGTTGCCACTTTTTCAGGAACTACATAATTTTTTTGTATATTTTGGGCTCATTGGGATCATTTTTACCGGGCCTTAGCGTGTGATGGCATTGTATAGAAACTTGACCCACTATGATATATATAGACTTTTATTTTTGGTTCGGTAATCCATTGTATCTGAGTTGACTCTCTTTTGGTTTATTTCTCATGTGTACTATAGATGTTTATAATTTCCACTTTTCTATGCTTTTTAGAATGTATGCAGTGGATGTGAAATGATAAGATAATGATTTCTTTTTTTATTTCATAATGTTGATATATGATAATGTGAACAAAACATCATGTTTGAACTTTATTTTCTTTAAGAAATATTTGAAACTTCATATTGTCTTGGAAAAATGCGGTGATACAATGATATGATCATTAATGTGCTTTCCCCATTCCCAAATCCATGCAACCAATAAGATGCAAGGGCTCAACACCAAAATCCATAAGGGGCATAATTTACAAAATTTTGTTGAATGGTAATGATGAGGGAAAGACAATGGTTTGACAGGACCAAATTGAGACACTACAACCTCACCCTACTCAAGATACTTCATATCTTAGAATGTGATTTACTTTCCAGTTTATCCATACTTAGATATGTATATGGCTACTTGGTTGAAAAAATATAGTCTTGAGGTTTTAAACTCTTTTGGAATTTTGGACATCTAACTCACTTTGTTTTTGACTTATGATTTCACAACATTTGAACAAATTATTTGTAACTTTCAATTTTATCAAAGAGACACCCTACATTTTGCCCCATACTACTAGTAGGGAGTATGGGCTCATCACCATGGATAAGGAATAGGTGAGTAAAGGCATTTATCTCCTTTCCTAACCCTACATCATTAGTAAGAGATGCAGGCTCAACACCAAAGGTTGGTAGGGAAAATAAATGTGTAAAATAAAGATTTTCTATGGATTTGCATTTCAATTACTCATCTAGGCAAAGTGTTTAGTATGTTACTCTTTCCAAAGAGATTTTTTATGGGATAGATGTGACACCATGAAGCTTTTATAACAGACTATGGACCAAGAAACCTAATCTAGAAAGAGACTATAAGAAGAACCAAGTATACAGACCTTGGTATGATCACAGTCAAAACTTTTTCTTATCCTTCTTGAATTGATGAAATGATTTTAAAAAAATTAATGATACCATGAAAATTTGAAGAGACATAATTTGAATGTTTTTCCAATGTTTTTCAGAATTTTTAAGGAGATTCTATAAGAATAAATCCCTTGATCGCAAATTTTATAGAATGAACTGGAAAATGAAAGTGTGATGTAGTAATGTACATATGAAAATGCTAATGGATCATGTGTAATACCTCTTTAGGTGAAGAGATTTCATAGATTTTTTAAAATCCTCACCCTCTAGTGTACACAGGTAAAATGCCCCATTTTTTTAGTCTTCTACTACTTGATATGGACCCAACCACATACGTTTGAATTTCCTTCCCTCACTAGTTTTTTAGTCTATCCAGATGTCAAGTCTTAATACCAAATCTCCCATGTATATTTCACTTTCTTAAAACTTCTTATTTTATTTCTGAGCCATCCGGTCAGCATAAAATATTTGAGTCGAACCTCATCAAGACTTTATAACTTACAGAGTTTTTCTTCTTAATATCCATCTTCTCCCAAGATTCCGTGTTGTGAAATACAAAGACTCGGTATTTCAACCTCAAGTGGTAAAACTACTTCTACACCAAATACCAAATAAAAGGGGGCTTCCCATGTTAGTGTTCTAACTGACGTCTGATAGGTCCACAAGGATGGAAAAAACTTTAAATACCAATCTTGTTTGTTCTCCTTAACATTCTTGAGGATGGAATTTAATGTTTTATCCATAGCCTCATGTTATCCATTGACCTGAGGATAATAAAGAGAAGTTGTGTGATGACTTATCTTGAACTTTGCACAAAATTCACGCATCTCGTCATTTTTAAAAGACGTGTCATTATCCAAGATAATGAATTGTGGGACACCGTACCTACAAATGATATGGTTTAAGATGAACTTAGCGATCATAGACCCGAGTACAGTGGTAAGAGGCATGGCTTCTACCCACTTGCTAAAGTATTTTGTGGCCGTGATTATGAATTTATGGCCATCCATTAATGAGGGAGAGAATTTCCCTATTACATTCAGGTCCCATGTGGAAAAGGTCCATGGGGTTGCGATTGGTTTCAAATCTTGTGTTGGTATGTGGATCTTGTCAGAGAACTCTTAGCATTTATGGCATCTACGCACAAAATATATTGTGTCATGTTCTAAAGTGGGCCAAAAATAGCCCATACGTTGTATCTTCTGAGTAGTGGCATGGCCACTGAAGTGACCTCCACATACTCCTCTATGTGACTCATAAAGAATATTTTTGGATTCTTCGGCATCAAAACATCTTAACAACATTCCATCCAAGGCCCTACGATAGAGAACCTACTCTACAATAACATACTTATCAACAATGACACTTAACCACCTTCTTTGTTGAGATGTTTCCCTTTCTAGATATGTATGGTCTGTTATAAAACTAATGATGTTGATATACCATGGACATGCAGAAATGGGGGGCCTAGTCTCAACAAAATACATGCACTCATCAGGGAAGTATAGATCTACAAGATCATCTCCATCTAATGGATTATCATCTAACCAATACACAATGATTTAACTCAAATTCACCCATCATAGTTATGAAGTGCCCGACCTTCTTAGACAAGGATCCTTGTGTGAGGAATATCTGTAAGTGATCTGACTTAACAATAACCGTCATTTCTTGATTCTGCATTAAGGCATTAAGCTCTTTGTTACAAATACTATGGCAAGGCATTATTTTTCTACTTGGGTGTAACATGTCTCATAGTCAAGCAATGTATGACTAATGAAATAAATTTCACTCTCTCATTTATCATCATCCTCTTGAGCCAACATGTAGGCTAGCGAAACATCTATAACTCGTGAATACAAGATCAAAGGGAAATCTGATCTAAGTGGAATTAGCATGGGAGGGGATAATAATAATAGTTTAACTACCTCGAAGGCTTTGTTGTATTCTTTTTTTCAATCAATGCTATTATCCTTTTTCAACAAATTGTTGATGGGGTGAACAACAAAGGTCAAGTCAAGGATAAATCTTCGGATTGCCCTAAGTTTTCCAAGAAAATATCTGATGCTAGACTCATCCATTGGTGAAATCATTTCCAATACAACTCATATTTTTCCTAGGTCTACATCAATTCCTTGTGAGGATATGATGTACCCCAAAATATTGCCTCCTGTTACACTGAATACACACTTTTCTAGATTCAATGTGATGTCGTAGTTGATTAAGTGTTAAAGAATGATATAAAGCACCTCTAGGTGATCACAGCGCTTTCTGGCCTTAGCCAACAGGTCATCCATGTAGGACTCAACAATATTATGTATAAGATTATGGAATATATAATTCATCACTCAATGGTATGTAGCTCTAGCATTCTTAAGCCCGAATGGCATGACCACATAACAGTAAGTTTTCCAAGGAGTTATAAATGTGGTTTTTTCTTGATCCTCTTCAGATATTCTGATATGATTATACCCAGAGAATCCATTCATAAGAGACAACAACTTAAACCCAGTTGTTGTGTCAATGATAACATTGATGGATGGTAATGGGAAATCATCTTTGAGACAAGACTTATTTATATCCCAAAAATCTATACAAATGTGAATCTTTCCATTTTTCTTGAGAATGGGGACTATGTTAGATACCCATTGAGAGTAATCAATTGGCTTGATGAATCCCACCTAGAGGAGTTTCACCACTTCTTATTTCACCATGAGGGCTACTTTTTACTTCATGGGCCTTGAATTTTGTGTAATCATCTTTGCATCTAGTTTAGTTACTCAATTGTGCACCACAATGTGTGGTGCATTCCCCGTCATTTCTTTATAGTTAAATGTGAATTTTTTTTTATTCTCCTTAAGAATGTTGGTATGTATTTCAACTTCTTTGGGAGTTAAAGAGGACCCTAGATTCAAAATATTTGGTTCTTCCTTGGTCCTGATATTTATATCGATTGTTCCCTTGACTAAGTAGGTGTTTCCTTCCTCAAAATCAGGTGGGGCTAGAGGTAACTCTAAACCCACCTCTTCTACCACCTCAAAAATGTAAAGTTCTCTCCCAGGGGGAGAATCTATCATGGGATTTCCAAAATAGGAAGAAGAGTGTGGAATTAAAGAAAGATTAACATCATGATTTGTAAGATGTAGCTCTGTGATAGTGTTTAAATATTCTAGAGTTGTTTCGTCAATGTTAGCATGATCTATAATGACATACTCACTCTCAATCTCTACGTATGTGAACATTAGAGTTACCAGTGTCTTACGGACCAAAGGTTCTACATGAACCGAGACTGTGAAGCTTGAATCTTCTAACTCACCACTTGGGGTAAAGCGAGAAGTAGATGTTGTGATTGATTCTGCGAAGAGATTATGGTCTTGTGGAATTTCCTCAATAGATATGAAGTCAAACCTCTTCGTTAAATTCAACACTGTCATTTTGTAAATTTACAAGTCCTCCGCTCTAGTCTCATACAATTCAGATACTTGATTTGCAACTAGTTGTGAGTCACACAACACTCTGATATTAAGAGCATCCATTCTTTTAGCTACAATGAGACAAAGTAGAAGGGCTTTGTATTCAACCCCCTTATTTGTGCACTCAAATTTTAACTTGAAGGAAAAGGTAGAACCATTCCCTCAAGAGAGGTAGAACTCACACTTTCCCAAGCACCAAAACGAAACCTGGCTCCATCGAAATGGAGAGTCCAACAGTTACTTGTAAAAATGGATGTTAGATCATATTTTGAATATTTCTACTTCACTTTGGTTACCTCAACCATACAAACCTCATTTGCTAGGAGAGAACTAAGTCTTAGGGTATGTCCCATGCACATAGAATCAAAAGGAAGGATAATTGGTAGATATTTTTCAAATAGATTGACAATATTTGTCGTAGTCCTTAACAATATTGTCTCTATGATGGCGGTTTTATCTTTGACTTCTGGAATGCCTTCAATCAAACCCGTGACTTCTAATTCCATTGTAGGAACCAACGTTTCTTCTGGTACTGAGCTTGTTGGTTTATTTAAATGTTTTTTTGGAAGCTCAAACTTAGAGTGGACTCTTGGCCTCTTTTTCAAATTGGCTAAGTGTATGTCAAAGGGTTTTGGATCATCCTGTTTAAAAATAACCTTCCCTAAATGCAAGAACCTAACTTCTTGAAACAGAGTGGAGGGAATATCCTTCATGCGATGAATCCAAGAATGGCCAAGGATCATATTATAGTTGGTTTCCTGATCTATAATATAAAATTTGGTCAGTACGGTCTTTGCCCCAAGGGTGACCGGAAACACTATAGTTCTAATTGATGTTGCTTTTAGGCTATCGTATTCTGTCAGCGTATTTCATGTTGAAGAGTAATTAGTCTCTCCATACCCTAGTTTTTGAAGGAAGGAGAAAGGGAATATGTTGACTTCTTCCCCATCATCAATCATCACACACTTTACATAGTTGTTATAAATCCATACTTGTAAAAACAACATCAGATCACCTCCACAAATAATTTTAACGTCTGTCGGCATCTTGTTGATATCAAACACAAATCCAACATATCTTTCAGGTTGTCCTGGAGGATAAACATCAAATTCCACATGGTTTATTTTTGTTTCTAGAGGAGGGGTTACATTGGAAAATGACCAAGACCCAACACTTCAAGTAGAGTGGCCTTATGAGAAAGGGAATTATTTAACAAATCCAAGAAGGAAATGTGTGAGAATGTCTTAGTTAGGTCGTTGATCATATCGTAAGCTCCTACTGGCCTACTTAGCGTATCATGGATGTCATTTGACGTGGTTGGGTAGATCGTCATAGGATGTAAAGAATAATCCCTAGTTCTAGTGGTAGCATTAATTTTTGGTTCAGTGTGTAACTCTACCAACCCCACAATTTTCATTTTCCGGTGACCATCCAAAGGAGGTGCCACTTATGGGTTTGACAAAGTCGAGGCTTCGCGATCATGGGTCCCTATTACAATACATTTATTCAAACCATTGGGATCTAATCTATCATCCTTTGGATGTGTGGGGAGAGGATCGTCAAAGATCCCCAACGACATGTTTTTTGGAGACAGTGGTCCCATATAGGTGTTTTGAGTGGGTGTTGTTAGGTTCGCAGAAAACATGTCAACAAATAATTATCTTTGGTCCTCTATCAAATGCTGTAAAAATTTGTTACAATTGTGGCACATTCTTGTGCCATGCCCATGAACCCTATGGAAACTATAGTATAAATCAATATCGTAATCTCAAGGCCTTTAGTTTGCAACTTGTTGTGGTTTGAAATTACGGTTATTGTTTAATTGTTGGTTATTATTATTAAAATTCTGGAAACCTTTCCCTTTATTTTGAAACTGGTTTGGATACTTGCTTCGGTATTGGTTAAGGCCTTGGGTCTATGTTTTACTTTCTTTCTGAGGTTGTTGTTGTTGTTGGTGGTGGTGGTTAAAATCTACAACATTTACTGAGGGTGAAAAGTTGTTGTTTCTTTGATTGTTGTCATTGTTATTGTGGTTGTTTGAAGTGGAAGTATTGGGGGCGTTAACAACATTAGGCTTCTTAGGTTGGTCAGTCACTCCATTTTTCATGACTCCACAATTCTTATTAAGGATTTTTGGTCCTTGATTACTATTTGTGTTGTTGGTGTAACTGGGATTATTTTTATTAGAGGTGACTAACTTTCCATTATCTCAATAAGTCTTACAAACACTGTCAATGGCTGCTTGGTCAATTCGAATATCACCCTCTAACACTTCTTCATAGATTTTTAGCAGGAAATTTTGTACCTCTTCCTTTGTCTCCCTATTAAGAGAGTGGAGAAACAAATCACAAAGTTCCATTTGATCCATATTTAGAGTGCTTGTAGAGGAGTAGAGAACTTGTCACCATATTTGAATAAAGTGGGCTGCAGACTCATTGTGCTCTTGCTTGATATGAAGGAATTCCATTATTCTCATTCTCAAGAGATTTTTCATATCAAAATATTTAATGAATTCTGATACGAGTTTCTTGAACGAGTGTATTGAAGCCTCCGGTATCCTATAGTACCAATCGAGATAAATACCTTCCAGTGTCGTAGGGAAAAATTTTGCAATGACTATGTCCCATGGGAGAAATTCTCAAATTCCCATTCCATAAGCCTTGATGTGGCCATAAAGATCACCCTCCCGTTTGAATTTTAGAAGATCAGGAAAGGGTCTTGGGAGCATGACTGTCTGAATGGATAATTCTAGTGGTTCTTTGAGATATTCAGAATAGGTCTCAATTGTGTATGTTTCCACCATTGAAGATCCTTGTTGGGGAGGTGGGGACTACATAAATTGTTGAAATAGGATAACATAGATAGTTTTTAGGGCATATGGCATCCCCTTTGGTTGTCCATATGGACCCGGGTAGGTATACATGTCCCCTTGTGGATATTTAGAATACATGTGTACATAGGGGGGTTGATTACCTTGATATGGAATCAAAGGCATGAAACCAGGAAATGTTGCATTTACAGTTGGTATGGTGTTTGAGAATGCACTTCCAACTGATGCCTATTATAGATATCCATACGTGGCTTGGGGGTCATACCCAAGGTGCCGGCCCCCATAAGAAAATCTCCAAGGTTTTGAGTATTCATATAAACTAGAGGAATCTGTGTAGTAGGTATTTTTCCATAATTATGTGGGTAGGGAGAAGTTTGTGCTTGCCTTGCATATGAATTCTGAGTATTTTGGGAAAGTTGTAGCTAGTTGAATTTATCTACCAAAGTTGTGTTGGAGAGAAAAATTTTTAGGTGGAAAAACTTGTGTATTTCTTGCCAATATTGTGAGAATATAAGTCCCTCTACTTAACCAGTGAAGCTTTCGTATATGCATGCATGAGAAAATGTGGATTTCTATGGTGGTCTTTCGACTGGGGATCCAACAGGGGCACTCCACTGACCCTACAGAAAAGATAAGAATCTCTTTCTAGGGAAGACTTTGTTTGAAGAGTGGGAAAGGGGAGTGAGAAAAGAGGTAGGAGAACTAATGTTGTAGGTAGAAAATCAGATTCCTACACACACACTAGTTAGAAACTTCAACACATGCATTTTTGGAAAGAAACAACTCTACAAATAAAAACAAGACCAGATAGAATTCACTAATCACCAGGTATATGGAAACCCCTTAGTCAAAGAAAGCTAAAAATTCCTTCTTGTATTGATTTCTCAAATAAAAGTTGTACATAATGTGAGAATGGAAGAAATTTGAGAGTGGAGGAAAGTAGAAGAAAATTGGCTATCTCCTTTGCTTTCTCTAGGTACAATGCACTCTTGAGTTTACAAGATCAATTGCCAACCATTTGAAATGGGAATGGCGTTACAATTTATAGAATAGAATATGACTCTTCTTATACCCCTCAATTCCTTTTCATATTTCCTTACAAAAATTAAAACTTTTCAACTTCCTAGGAAACTTTTAAGTCCTTTTTATAACATAAAGGTGACTTATTACATTAGGAACATTAGGACATGTGAAAAAGTACAACCCCAATGAAAAATTATAATAATGGAAAGTGAGAGAAATTTGGTGGGAGAAGAGGAGAGAGAAAGAGAGAGATAAGAAGAAGACGAGATGTCCTTCCTGATGAATTTTGTTGATCCTCACTGATGGAAAGCTCTAAATGTAGTGAAACTCTGAATCTTCAAATTCCTTTCACACTGTGAAACTCTTTCAAATTGGCTCATGAATCACTCTCCAAGTTGAGTGAACTATTTGCTGATGATCGCAATTGTGGTATCATTGTCAGATTGGATGGTTTGTGTCTCAGGCTTGTTGTGGAAAGAGTAGGATAGGACTAACTCGAGACTCCACACAGACACTAGGTGTCATGTAGCAATGAACAAGCCACTTGTGAATATTTGGTCTTTGATCCTCCTTCAGTCCTTGAAGGCCATGCGAGTCTTAAGGTCATTTAGGCCCATGTACAAGACATCATTGTCTTCCACATCATACTTGTAAGTGAAGGATTGTGTCAGCTTCTAACCCATCCACTTCGGCTTCATGTCTCCCTTAGAAAAAGTCAACTTACTATTTTAGTAAGTGTGAAAAATCAAGTCCCTAGAACTTCTACTAAGTGTTGTGACCTTGATTCCTCTTTCTCCATGCGTTCCTCATTCCTTCCGGATCAATTTTTTTTTATAAGGTGCTCATGGGCCCACTTTCTATTTTTAGTAAGTGCCAAAAATTCTTGATTCTGGTGAGTTCTTGGTTGTATTGCACCTCCAATGTCTTCATCTCCTTCATAAGCTCTTTTGTCACTTACTTTCCCAAAATAACAGTCCTCTACGTAGAAGACTTGATATTTTTAGAAAGTGGGCTTCATGGAGGTTGGATTGACATGTAATGAAGTTTTTTTGATATGGGTTTTTTCCCAATATCATTCCTCTAAAATTTTGTAGCTCACCTGCTTAATAGTCCAGGAGATTTTAAAGTTTTAATTTTTGGACCTGGCAGTGCTTCTAGGTACGACAACCATTAATGGACCTCAAAATTACAGGTCTGGTTTTCTCCTCTATTTGCAAATAAAATTATATTTTTGATGTGGTTTTTTTTCTTCTGGTGCTTCACGTGTGATCTTACTTCAATCCGGCAACCGGTTTGACGGGAAATCCCACTTCTTTCTTCGTTGAGCTGAAAGTGGGATTTCTTCATTGTGGATGATCTGGAGCATGAGAGGAGAGTTTGAAAGTGTACTCTTGATGTCATTGGGTAGAGTAATGAATATAAAAATATAACTTATTTTTTCACGCATCCGTTTGGGATAATTCTTCGACTATTCGTTTCATGGCTATGAAGTTTTCTCTGTGCTTCTCCTTCTTTGTTTTGTGCTTCTCCTTATGTGTTTTCTCCAATTATCCTTCTAGGACCTATGTGATTTTGTGGAGTGAATTTAATTATCTCTATGGCAGGTCTGGTTTTATTTTTTAAATGGTGGAGTGATGGAGGAGAGTTACAGAGGAAGGATGAAGTTTGTCTATGCACAGTGGAAGCACTGAGTGACAGTTAGGATTTTTGAATTTTGAATGCATGAAGGGAGAAGATTGGGTGAAATTTTTCATTTTTGATGTCTCTGATCTTAGGGATGTGACAGACATCAAATTCCACAATGGTCAAGAGGACGACACGTGGCAGTGATCTGACGGTAGGGAATGAAGGTGAGAAAACCTAATTTAAAGCACCAGGAGCTAAAAGGCAGTCACGTCAGTGTAAAAATGACTCCTCATAGGGGACGGGTACATTTTTCCATGTCTTATGTCCCCCACCTTAGGGACATAAGGTACATCAGTTTCCACGGTGGTCCTGGAGCTGACACGTGGCACCTGATCTAACGATAGGGAATGGATGCTCCAAAAATGCACCTGGGAGCTAAAAGTCGGTCATGTGGGTGTCTAAATGAATCTCCATAGGGTATGGGCACATTTTTCAAGGTCATATGTCCCTCACCTCAGGTACATAAGGGACATCAATTTCCACAGTGGTCCTAGAGCTGACACGTGGCACCATATCTAACGGTAGAGAATGGATGCTCCAAAAATGCACCTGGGGGCTGAACTTTCAAGTGTGGAGGTCATATGAGGGTCCAAGAGGTCACATGGGTGCTTGGATAATTTTTAAGGGTTTTTGTACCTGACCTCAGGGATGTCAAGGACATGAAATCCCACCAGGCTCCTGGTGTTGACACGTGTCCTCCCAAAAAATGACTAAGTCCTGAACTGCCTTTGAGAGGGCAACTTAGAAAGAAGATAACTTGAGCTCCTAGTGGAATTTCTTGGTGAAATTTTATATGATCCTGATTAAATGGAATTTTTAATCCAATGGTGGGGATCTCATGTCTTGATTCATCCATATGATCCCTGAAAAAGTGGATTTGTGATTTGAGACTCCACTTGTACCTAATAAAAACTGCCTGCCAATCCTATGCTCCAAGGTGTTGTGAAAAATATTATTTCACCATAATGTAGGTATTTGAATCCTCTTTCCAGAGGTATTTTTTTTCTTCTAACTCCATCTAGAGCTCCCAAAATCATCTTCTGAAGCCCAGTAGTTGTTTTAGGCCTGTGTACTGCCTAGGCTTTTGAACCCTATTTTTTTCTCAAACTACTCCAAGTTTCTCAAAACTTCCCAAAACCTTCCAAAATAATTTCCATGATGTTTTAAGGTCTTCAATTCACCTCCATGTTGAATTTTTCCCTTTTTTTCCACTCTAAGGGGTTGATCCAGTCCTGGGAAGGCCATCAATAGCCCTTCTCAATACTGCCAGAAGGTAGTATCTTTTCAGAAATCCCTAAAATCACCTAGGGGGAATGAATATACTTCTCTACATCACCTAGTGGGATGAGGTAACAATATTCAAGAGGTCATTTGGACTGAATGGATTGACCTGGGGTGTCTTGGAATGATGGGACTTGAAAAAAAATAACACTGGGGTATCATTTTCGTGCTTGGAAATTGTCAATTTCTCTATTGCACATTTACACAACAGTTGGCTCTAGCTTGGGGATATGACATGGAATGAGCGTAGTGAATACATGACATGGGAATCTAGAATCTAAATTTTAGATCATATAGCTTGTTGACCATTGCCTTATCCATTGGGAAATGTGGAGTCATGTACAACTTATAAGAGAGAGAGAGAGAGAGATAAGAAGGAAACACACACACACACAAAACGAAAAAGACACATAAAATAGGAAGGGAAACACACCTATAAATCATATATGGTACAAGGCGGGGGACAACCCATTTTTTTTAAAACAATTTTCATTCCTCAAGAGTTACCCTTGAGTGGGAAACACTAAGTGATGTTGATCTGCAAAGCCATTGACTAGCTCTAGAAAGTAACCTGCTCTCCTCAGTTGCTTATGAAAGCTAGGTGTTTTCATAATTATTTGTGTACTTGGTAGGAGTGATTCCATGTGAGCTTCTTGATGCTCAATTCCTTTCTTGGAAATTCCACTTCCTTCATCCCCTCTAAAATTGGTTTCATCATGTCAGTTTCCTTCCATGTTTATCCATATAGCTAATTCTCCATCGAGCATCTCATCGCTGCCCCAAAGCTGATTTTTTCCATGTTCCGAAAAACTTTCTTCAATACAAATCAGCTCAATTTTTTCCCTTTTATCTCATTCCATGGTGGAGGTGTTGTCTTCAAAAATTGAGATGTCCAAAATAGATGCACAAACTTTTCTTCTTTTGCACTCATGAACTTATTCACACAATGTGGAAGAAAAAGGCATGTTTTTCATGTTTATTTTTGTCAACCAAAGTATTAGATAAGTCATCAAGCTTATCTAACTTCTCCATTTCAACATAGAAAATTGGTGAACCAAAAGAGGAAGCACAAATTGACTCATAATTTTCTTGTATCTCCATGGTCCGGGTGAAGAGTTCAAGACCAAGTTGAGGATCCTTAGTTTCTTCTGCAGCCTTCCAGATAGCTTGTACGAATAGTTCTTCTGAAATTTCCATAGGATATTTTTTATCTTTATTAGATAAATCTTCTTGTTGTGCCTCTAGGAGATGGTTAAAAATATGATCCATATGGTCCCATGATTCATCTAAAACATTCTCGTTCACCTCTTTCATGATTTGCGTTGCCAAAGATTCACTTTCTTGCATACACGGGAATACTTGATTCATGACACCTATTGACACTCCTTCAAGATCAAAATCCATATCATCTTCTCCTTGGTAAGAAATATAGAACCATGTTGAGGAATAAGTATGAGAAGAATTTTTAGCTGCATCTTGATCATCCATTATTAAATCCTCTTTCTCAGGTGAAAGATGAAAGGCTATGTTTTCACCATGATTATGATTCTTCTCCTCAAGTGAGTAGAGGTTGTTTTTAAATTTCTCATTCTCCTTGGATTTGAAAATAGATTGGGCTTCTTCCATTTGATCATCCATGATTACATCGAGGAGAGAGTTCGATTCTTTGAAGTTCCTTCATTTCTTCATGCAACATTTCTACATCACTTGAGGAATCAAAATAGGAAGGAGGATTATCTATGACCATCTTGAATTCATCATTTTTGGGCCATGATGTTGGCTGAGTTTCTTGCACTTCTTCACATCTCTCCATTTCATCATCAATTGAAAGATAAAAACTTGAAAAGAGATCATCCATGCTTACTTTGAATTGACCATCTTCTTCATCATTAGTGGAGTCTTTGGAGAACATTGGATCATCCATTATGCAGAAGGATCTTCCTTTATTGAATATATTATTCCCCCCATGGGTTGTGACTTGAGCCAAATGGAATTACTAAATGGTAATTCTATATTTCTCTCTTCTACTTCTTTCTCTGTGATGTTTCTTTGGCTTTCATTGGGAGGTTCCATGAAAAGATCTTCTTTAGAAGCATCTGAGAATATTTCAAGAATGAAAACCTCATGGTATGGGAAGCAATCTGAGTCTTCTTCCATAGGGTGCATCTCATCTTCTTCCTCCATTTGATGTGGAGTTTCAAAATGTTCATATCTTCTCTGTAGAGCTAAAGCATACCTCCAAATTTCATCAAAGACTTCGGGGTCAGAATTTCCTTTTATTATGCTCTCAAGTATTTCCACATATTCTCTTTTCAACATGTTCATTTCTTCATCACCATATGTAATGAATTCATCTAGAGAATGGTGGAAGAAGGACAATGTTCTCAATTTTGTAGTGAGTTGTGTGAGATTGCAAAAATCTTCTTCAATGGACCTTGCACCATCTTGTCTTTCATCAACTTCTTGAATGCTGATTTTATCTTCATTGGAAGGCTCAAGGATAGGATTTTCTTTAGCAGAATTCAAGAACCTTTCAGGTATGAAAACCCTATGGTACAAATGATCTTCAGGGTATTCCTCTATAGGACAATTCTCCTCTTTTTATTTCTTGCTATGGGCTGCTTCAAGTTGCTCATTCATCTCTTGCAAGAATTTGGCATATTCTCAAGCTTCACACCTTATCTTATGTCTCCTTTGAATCCATTCTTCTTCACCGATGACAGGTTCTTTCTTCTTTCCTTCGTCAACACTAGTCTAGAACCATGGTTGATCAACGATCTTCCTTTTTGGAAATACATCTACTACTTCTTCCTCTTCTTCCTTGTCACTCATCAGTACTTCACTCCAATATATAAATTTCTTCATGATGTGGGAGAAAAACATGATAGGGGTTTTTTCCTTGATGGAGTTGTGTTTAAAAAACTATTTTTCTTTGAAATCTGATTTTTATTTTTTTTTCAAAACTTGTGGTCATATATTGGTTGTAAATGCTGCTGAATCTTCCTAACGGTGGGTGTCAAAAATAGTTGGTGAGAAAAATTTTTGGGTGGAAAATTTTTTGGATTTCTTTCCAACAATCTAGGAATCCAATTCCCTCTACTTAACTGGTGCAACTATCATATATTCATGCATGAGAAAATGTGGATTTATGTGGTGGCCTTTCGACTGAGGATCCAACAGGGGAGCTTTATTGACCCTGTGGTAAAGCTATAAATATCTTGATAGGGAATAATTTGTTTGAAGAGTGGGAAAGGGGAATGAGAAAAGAGGTAAGAGAACTAATGGTGCAGGTAGAAAATTAGATTCCTACACACGCACTAGTTAGAAACTTCAACACATGCATTCATGGGAAGAAACAACTCTGCGAATAATAACAAGACCAAATAGAATTCACTGATTGCCAAGTATATGGAAACCCCTTAGTCAAAGAAATATATAAAATACTTCTTCTTGTATGGATTTCTCAAATCAAATTTGTACATAATGTGAGAATGGAAGAAATTTGAGAGTGGAGGAAAGTAGAAAAAAATTGGCTATCTCCTTTGCTTTCTCTAGGTACAATACACTCTTGAGTTTACAAGATCAATCGCCAACCCTTTGAAATGGGAATGGAATTAAAATTTATAGAGTAGAATATGGCCTTTTCATATGTCCTCACACAACTTAAAAATTTTCAACTTCCTAGGAAACTTTTAAGTCCCTTTTTATAACATAAAGGTGACTTATTACATTAGGAACATTAGGACATGTGAAAAACTACAACCCCAACACAAAATTAGAATATTGGAAAGTGAGAGGAAATTTTTGGGAGAATAGGAGAGAGAAAGAGAGAGAGAGAGAAGAAGAAGAGGATATGTCCTTCCTGATGAAGTTCATTGATCCTCACTGATGGAAATCTCTAAATGCAGTGAAATTATGAATCTTTGAATTCCTTACACGCTCTGAAAATCTTTCTAATTGGCTCACGAATCACTCTCCAAGTTGAGTGAACTATTTCATTGATGATCAAAATTATGGTACCATTGTCAGATTGGATGGTTTTTGTCATGGAATCATTGTGTAAAGAGCAGGATAGGACTAACTTGAGACTCTGCACAAACATTGGGTGTTATGCAGCGATGAACAAGCCACTTGTGAATATTTTGTCTTTGATCCTCCTTTGGTCCTTGAAGGCCATGGGAGTCTTGGCTTCTGAAGGGTTGTGCTGGCTTCTGACCCGTTCACTTTAGCTTCATGTCTCCCTTAGAAAAATCAACTTACTATATTTAGTAAGTGTGAAAAATCAAGTCGCTGGAACTTCTACTGAGTGTTGTGACCTTTATTCCTATTTCTCCTTACATTCCTTGTTCCTTCCAGATTAAATTTATATTTTTAGAAGGTTCTCAAGGGCCCAATTTCTATTTTTATTAAGTTCCAAAAATGCCCGTTCTGGTGAGTTCTCAGTTGTATTGCACCTCCAATGTCTTGTCTCCTTCGTAAGCTCTTCTATCGCTTACTTTCCCAAAATAGCAGTCCTCTAAGTAGAAGACCTACTATTTTTAGAAAGTGAGATTTTAGAGGTCAGATTGACATGTAAAAAAGTTTTTTGATATTGGTTTTTTTCCCAATATCACTCTTTTGAAATTTTGGATCCACTCGCTTAATAGTCCAGGAGATTTCAAAGTTTTAATTTTTAGACTTGACAGTGCTTCTAGGTATGGCTGCCATTAATGGACCTCAAAATTGCAGGTCTAGTTTTTTTCTTCGTTTGTGAAGAAAATTATATTTTTGATGTGGGGTTTTTCTTTTGCTTCCTCACATGTGCTCTTACTTCAATCTGGCAACCAGTTTGACGGGAAATCCTACTTCTTTTTTCGTTGAGCCATAAGTGGGATTTCTTCATTGTGGATGCTCTAGTGCATGAGAGGAGAGTTTTAAGGTTTCTTCTTAATGGCCTTGGGTATAGGAATGAATAGAAAAATACAACTTGTTGTTTCATGCATTCGTTTGGGATAATTCTTTGACTATTTGTTTCATGGCTATGAAGTTTTCTATGTGCTTCTCCTTCTTTGTTTTGTGATTCTCCTTCTGTGTTTGCTCCAAATCTCCTTCTGGGACCTATGTGCTTTTGTTGAGTGAATTTAATTATCTCTATGGAAGGTATGGTTTAATTTTTTAAATGGAGGAGAGTTACAGAGGAAGGATGAAGTTTTTCTGTCCATTGGAGTCGAAGTAGCTGGAAGCACTGAGCGGTAGTTAGAATTTTTGAATTTTGAATGCATGAAAAGAGAAGCCTTGGTGAAATTTTTCATGTTTGATTTCCCTGACCTCAGGGATGTGAGGTACATCAAATTCCATGGTGGTCAAGAGGACAACATGTGGCGATGATTCGACAACAGGGAATGAAGGTGAGAAAAGTTTCTTTAAAGCACTAGGAGCTGAAAGTCGGTCACGTGGGTGTCCAAATGACTTCCCATAGGGGATGGGAGAATTTTCCATATATTATGTCCCCCACTTGAGGGAAATAAGGGACATCATTTTCCATAGTGGTTCTGGAGCTTACACGTGGCACTAGATCCGACGAAAGGGAATGAATGCTCCAAAAATGCACCTAGAAGTTGAAAGTTGGTCATGTGGGTGTCCAAATGACTCCCTATAGGGGTTGGGTACATTTTTCATGATTTTATGTCTCTCACCTTAGGGACATAAGGGACATCAATTTCCAAAATTTTCTTGGAGCTGACACGTGGCACTAGATCTGACGGCAGGAAATGGGTGCTCAAAAATTGCACCTGGGGGTTGAATTGTCAAGTCTAGAGGTCATATGAGGGTCCAAGAGGTCACATGGGGGCTGGGTACCTTTTTCAAGGGTTTTTTTATCTGAACTTAGAGATTTTGGGGACATGAAATCCCACCAGGTTCCTAGTGCTGACACATGTCCTCCCAAAAAATGACTAAGTTCTTAACTGCCTTTGAGAGGACAATGTAGAAAGAAGATAACTTGAGCTCTCGGTGGAATTTCTTGGTTAAATTTTGTATTTTCTTGACTATAAATGGCACTTTTAATCCAATATTGGGGGTTTCATGTCTTTATTCATCCATATGATCCCTAAAAAAGTGGATTTGTAATTTGAGACCCCACTTGTACCTGATAAAAACTGCCAGTCAATCTTATGTGCGAAGGTGTTGTGAAAAAAATGATTTCACCATATTGTAGGTATTTGAATCCTATTTCCTTCAGTATATATTTTTTCTTCTAACTCCATCTAGAGCTCCCAAAATCATCTTCTGAAGCCTAGTAGTTGTTCGAGGCCTATGTACTACCTAGGCTTGTGAACCCTAATTTTTTCTCAATCTGCTCCAAGTTTCTCAAAACTTCCCAAAACATTCCAAAATCATTTCCATGATGTTTTAATATCTTCAATTCACCTCCATGTTTAAGTTTATAACCCTTCCCAATATTACCAGAAGGTAGTATCTTTTCAGAAATCCCTAAAATCACCTAGGGGGATGAGATAACATTAGTCAGGAGGTCATTTGGACTGACTAGATAGACCCAGGGTGTCTTGGAAAGATGGGACTTAAAATAAAATAACACTAAGGTATCATTGTCATGCTTAGAAATTTTCAATTTTCCTATTGCACATTTACACAACAAGCTGAAATGACATCGCCCGTTGACGAGGAAGTTTTTTTCTTAGGTAATTTTTGTTGAACCCTCATATTTTATTGAGTATGGTATCCTACTATGAATTTTTCACTATGTTGCCACCCCTCATTGGTAATGTTTTTAGTTGGTGGAGGGGTAATGTTATTATTTTAGAGAAGGACATCACCTTGTCCTTGCAACCTATAAAAAGCTTGGTTCATGTTCTGTAAGTGTTGTTCACTCCTAGCATATTGTGAAAAATATTCCTCATCTAGATGTGGGAGTTGATCCAATTGTATTCTAATGGGTTTTCAAAATAATACCTGAGGAGATAAACTTGCTTCACAAGTGAAAGTCATGTTGTTTGAAATTTATGTTTCATGAGGATAGGTCTGAGTGATGTGTTCAAGTTCCTCAATACATATAGATGAACCAACACTGGTTCCCTGACGCAGAGGGTTTTGAGCAGATTAGCAGTTGTCCACCCATGTTAAAAGTGAAGGTGATTGTTGTGGTATACTTGATTGGTAGTTGCACATGTCAAAACCTAGGATGGGCCAACCGTACTTGTCGTATCTTGACATATTTGGGGGTATAAGAATACCCGCACAATAACAGATGGACAAAGAAAGTGGAAATTTTTAGAGACTCTCTTCACATCGGGTTCACTAATTTGTATAATAGAAAACCAACACGTGACCTTCTTCGCATCTGACCTCTTGACGTTGTGTCGAGACAGCCGGTGTAGAATGAGTGTGAAGGTGAGATTGGTGACAGGGATTATGATAATCGGGTAATATTATATCTTCAACACACAATTTCAGGATCTATAATTCTAAGGAAAAGAATGCTCTCCTAACTTGAAGTGGTGGGATGGCTCTGTATGGAATAATAGCTTCTCGTAGATTCCAATCAATGTCGAGATTGGCTGAGATTTTGTTTGTTGGTTGTTGAAAACACGGAAAATGACCTACAAGTGCCTCATATAGATTTCCAAAAAAGGTCATGGAAGTAAGAATGAGAGGCGTGATGGAGCCTCAAGTATTTATGGGTAATTTTCCAATCTGGTCCAGAAAGTCTTACCCTGATCGACTGCTATGTTCAGTAAGGAAAGTTGTGCAATAATATCTAGTGGAAGTGATGAAGATCTAAATACTAATGTACACAAACTAGTGTCAATGTCTAATTGTTTAGCAGGCTTGGGTTGTGGAATTTGAGGATCACAACCAAATACTCATGGAGGTTGTGGCCCTTAAATGGTCATGTGCATAATCAAACCCTATTTCCAGGAGCAATCCAATAGTCGTAGGTTTTATTAGTAGTGATTTTTAGCGTATTGAGTTATTCAATTTTCTTAGTGAAAGTTTCAGGTGTGCACAAGACTATCAAACATAAATTGGTATTAATGTCAGTTATCAATTCTGGCCCGTTGGGTTGTGGGACCAAGGGATCGCAACTATATGTATTTTCCTATTGTGGACCATTGATGGTCATACAGAATGAAATAAAATGAATTTTGATCAGAAAACCAATTACTGAAGGAAATCTAATCTATGTTTTTGGAGTTTTCACAATATATTGGATCAAAGCAATAAAATGAAACTAATCTATCAAATGAAATCTTTTTGTTCTTTTCTAATTTTTGAGCAATGTGTTCTAACCTAATAAATAAAATAAAGACAAGTAATTAGTCATATTTAGTTGGTCACTTGTGTGAATGTATTGATCTAATATAAAAAAATAACCTAATCTAATCAAAACCCTCCAAACCCTACCTCGGAGGTGAAGAACAAATCATGACCCTGAAAGAGGCTATTGTTCCCCACAACTTGCCCGGTAATGTTTAAAGAAGAAAACTTACTAATGATTTGATCTACTTGTGATTGACTAATTTTATTGTAATGAGTGATTTTCTACTCTATTTGATATGAATGATTTTGTACTCCATTTGATATGTGATTGAAACTAGTGATTTGAAATCAACAATTCAACAAATAAGGCAAAAAAACACACAATTCCAACCTGGACAAGCAAGAACTTTGGAAAATCTGGTTGTCTATATTTGTCCCCTCAGTATGTTCCTTTATTTCTCTGAGTGTTCATGTGAGTCCAAGAGATTGGGAATGCAAGTAGAAGAGAGATATCACAAGAGATTAGAGCTTTGCTATGCAATTCCTAGAAAGATTGTAGTAGTAATACAATGAAAGATATACAAAAATTCTTAGGGATTTTTCTTGAATACAAGCATAAAATATATAGGAATGGAGGATGGGAGGTGCCTTCAAGCTCAAGGTAAAAATGAGCATTTCCAAATAATTAAATATATTTAAAAATATAACGAGGAAGGAAAAACAAGAAATCAAACTTAATTTTAGAAAAATTGGCTCACGGATGCATGCAAAAAGCAAAATTAAGTGAACCGTCGAATGTTAAAACATGTGTGAGAGAATTTAGAAAAAGCAGGCAAGACTGCTACCCTGCTTAGGGTAGTAGAGGACCGCCACCCTGTTTTGGGTGGCGGTTTCAAAACTGCCACCCAGGCAGGGTAGTGGTCCTTGCACTAAAGGCTAAAACATGCATAGAAAGAGGCAAAAAGCTAGAAAAAGCATAGGAAGGCTATGTAAAGATATCTAAGTAACAAATATACACTCAAAATGGAAATTGGAGCTCAGAAACCTTTTTGAAAGGACTTGAATCATCATTGGGGACTTTTGTAACCATTTTTTTGAGTATGTAACACATGAAATTTTAGGTGCGTACAAACTCTTCTATGCAAAATATCATGAAACATCCATATATGTAAACCACAACAACTTTACACTTCACCAAAACAGACTTCCCAAAACCTAATTTTTTAAACTCAAATAGTTTGCAATCTTGTTGATAGTTTCAAGGCCTATAAATTCCTTCCCTAGATTCCAAATTCAACCCTATTCACCTTTTATGTGGTAAAAAAAATCAAATAAACCATCTCATGCATAAAAAAATCAATCTTTCAGCAAAAGAAGTTCAGTCCTGAAAAGTAAGAAACCTTCATCTCCAAAAATGACATTGAAAACACATTAAATAAACTCATCATGAGACCAAAATTATACCATTGGAAATATATATTAATATTATTTCTATTAAATATGATAACTCATTTCACTTCTAACTAGAAGGCCTTCAACAAGGCCAATATTTGTAAACTAATTTTATCCCTTCTTGGAATCAAGAACTGACCATTAGCCCAACATGCTCCATCACACAAAAAATATATTCCAAACTTAACTAAATCATATAAAACACTTAAAAATGATTTCCAAGCACTCAGAAACATGTACAAATAAGGAATAACTTAGAAACATCATCTTACTTCATGTATCCATTTGCACCCTTCTAGAATGAGCACCCTTCAAACTTTACCTTCAAAACACAACTCATAAAATTTTCATATGCCATCCAATCATCAATTTATATATAAAAATGGAAATAAATATGAACCATCTTCATAACAAAACTTGAACCAACTCCTAATTCATCATGTAGCTCCTGCAATGTCAATTTTACTATAAGCTGCTCCAAACTGCCCTAAAAACTAGTCTTCACAAATAGGGAGAATTATTCACTTTTTCACATTCACCGTGACCTGAAACCTTCATGGAAATCAAGAAAAACTTTAGGTAAATCATAAATTATTATTTATTTAATACCTTCTTTAGGAAAATTTTCCTTAAGCTACAACTCTTCAGAAACAAGCATATTTAGGTGACGCCCACATACTGTCACATGCTCTAAAAAACCTTTAGTGAAATATAGAAGAGTCGTATACATCATAAAATCATCACTTTTTCAATATAAATCAAAACTCGGTTAATATACCTCTTCTTCTCGAAATCACTCCTAGCTAGGGTTTAATTAGGGTTTCAAACCAGTTTACCTTCTTAACAATTGTTCATAAAAACATGACGATCAAACCACCTCATTATTTTTATGAAACCTTCATAACTTACCTAAGAAGATATGCCAAAGATCTCAGGTCCCCATGTGAAGGTCCATATATTTCTCAAAATCACACTATTCCTTACCCAGTTTTGCAAAAACTTGCATAACTAAAAAAATATTCTTCAAAATGACTTGAAACTTGTCATGAATCATCATGAAAACATTGTCTACCTATAAATAATCACCACATAGCCCAAATAGTTATGAAACTCTCTATCCAATCTCATTTACATGTGATTACCTGCATGTTTCTCATTGTTTTCTTCCCAGGGACATCATAGAAGTACCAAACTTTCTAATTCTGACCTAGAACTCACCATACACCTCAGGTACATTGTCACCATGTTGTTAGCATGCTTTGCCAAGACTAATTAGCTCTAAATCACATCCCACTACCTAATTCTGCATGCACTAGGGATATAAACAATCATGGAATGACTTGTGTATACAAAAAATCACCTACTTTGGGTATCTATCTAGTCATGATCACATACTACTATTCATATGCTTTGTAAGTAAGGAAAGTACAAGTTAACCCATGTATTTGGTGATCTTTCTTTTCTTTATGTTGTCACTTTTGGTCTTACACTCTTGTTTACCTAATCTACCTTTTTATACTTTGGCATTTCTCACTATGGACACCAACACCCATCTGCGATGCCAGTTTTTGGTGAGAAAATTTGTCTTGTGGACAAATTGGTGGGTTTCAAGCCAACGCTATGGGAATCTAAGTCCCTCTACTTGAATGGTGCAACTTCCGTAGGTGCATGCAAAAAAGGTGGATTTCAATGGTGGCCTTTCGACCAGAGATCCAATAGAGGCACTCCACTGACCCTGTGGCAAAGCTAGAAATGTCTCACTAGAGAAGAAACTTTGTCTTGGAAAGGGGAAGGGGAGTGGAAATGGAGGTAGGAGAAAACTAATGTTGTGAGTAGAATATCAGATGCCCACACACATTACTTAGAAATTTCGTTTACATGCATTTATAGTTAGAAGAAAAACAAATCCGTAGGAGAAACTACAAGACCAAATGAAATTCATTGGTCACAAGGTACCAATCAATCCCTTAATCAAAAAGGTGAAAATTCCTTCTTTTATTATTGACACTAAATCAGAATTTGTACAGAGCTTTGAGAATAGAGGAAAATCTAAGGCAAAGGGAAAATAAAAGAAGTATGGTGTTTTCTGTCTTTTCTAGGTACAGAGCACTCTGGTATTTTTGAAATCAATTGCTAGCCCTTGGAATGGCTCTGAGGAGCCATTCTATCTCATGCCAAAATGGTTACAACTTTACAAATTATTTACACCTCTTCAAATTCCTCAATTGCGAGGAAAACGCTCATGGCGGGTTAAAAACTAGATCTTGCAACGCGAATGTTACATTTGGTTTGCTAGTTTGAATACAGACCATTTGATTTTCTCTTATAACTTTGAAATTGGACCGTCCATGTGGTAGGAAGAGATTGGAGTGGGTACAGGGGAAAACCCTTTTCGTTGTGTGATTTTTTTGGAGATTTGGCAATTTGGAACAAATTGGCCCACACCCCCACTTCAACTTTTTAACTTAGGCACGTGGCACGTTTTCATTAGAAATGGGGTCACGGCCCTTTTCTCAACACTTTAACCTCTTTTGGAAAAAAGTCTCAAAAACTCAAAATTCTCCACTAGTCTACTCTCCCACTTTGACTTTTCAACGGTGGGCTTCAACTTTGAATTTTTCCTTTATAGCCTGATCGAGGTTGTGGGTCACTTTTTAACTTTTCACCTTTTTTGCAAAGGGGCTCAAAAACACAAATTTCTCCTTCGATGCTCTACTCTGATTGAACTCTTGACACGTGGCATCCTCTAATTGGAAATGGGGTTGTGACCCTTCTCAATATTTTAACCTTTTTGGAAAAAGGCTCAAAATCTCAAAGTTCTTTGTCATTCCACTTTGACTTTTCAATGGTAGGCTCAAGACCTTGGCAGATTCGCGGAGCATTCTAGAACTTTTACTTCACTTTTGGGAATTTGGTTAAATTTCGAAAAGTTCCCCGATGGCCCGCTTGTCTGCTTTGACTTTTCAACAGTAGGCTTCACCTTTGACTTTTTCCCTGTAGGCTTCAACTTTGACTTTTTCCCTATGGGCTTCAACTTTGACTTTTCTCTGTAAGCTCAAAATTTGAATTTTACCTTTATAGCCTGATCGAGGCCGCGGGTTACTTTTTAACTTTTCATCTTTTTTACAAAGAGGCTCAAAAAAACAAGTTTCTCTATCGACCCACTTCCAGTTAGGTATGTCCACGTACTTGTGGATGATGGGGCTAAAAATTTACGAAGAAGAAAATGCCCATCATTCCCGACTGTGGGAAAAATACACAGAGAAAGAGAACTTCATCATTTTGAGTCCAATTTTTTAATTTCCTTCACGAGCTAGAGGCATGGAGGCAAAACAATGATTTGACAACCCAGGCCATAGAAGAATCAAATGATTTCAATAATTAAAGATTGTAAAGAGGATATTGCGTGCACAGACCGAGAGATGGAGAATTTATCAAAATGAGAAAAAAAGAGGTTTAAACAACACTAGGGCACGTATTTTTCTATTTCTTCAAACCTTCAACTTGGCTTAAATACTTTAGGAGGGTGAGATCTCTAAATTTCAAATTTAACTTAGAAAATGAAAAAGCAGTTTTCGGGAGACAACAGCTGGCTCTAGCTTGGGGACATGGCATGGACTTAGCATGACGAAGACATGGTATGAGGATCCAAAATCTCAAAAAATTTAAACTGTATAATGTTGACCAGTGCCTTATCCATTGGGCCTTGCAAAGTCATGTACAATTCTGAGAAAGAAAGATCAGAAGAAGGAAACACAAAATCCAAACCACACATAACAAAAACCAAAAAAATTTAAACCAAAACCACCTAACAGAAAAGGGAAAAAACACACCTATGAAATCACCTATGGTACAAGGCGAGGGACAACCTTCTTTCACTGATGATACAGTTTCAATTATTTCCTTCTTCGAGGTAATTTCAATGGCGTTCCATCCAAGTATGAGAGGAGAAAAACATTCTCACCATAAGCTCCATGAATTTGGAATGGGCTGAGCTATAATGAATCAAACTTTCCATGGCTACATTTTGGTTCTCTTCTCTTATCCCATAGCAAGACAAAGTCTCCAACCTTTAATTATGTTTCCTTTTCCTTCTTGTCAAATATCTTCTTCACTTGCAATTGGTGTTCTTTAATTCTATCTACGACTTGACATTTGTTTTCTTCCAACTTCTCCAGGAAGAGGATCCTCTTGTCATAGGAGTATTTGTATTGACCATCTTCTATTTCTTACAACAACTTGAGAGTTGGCATCTCAATTGTGAGGGGAATATCTGCCTCAACTCCATACAACATTTGGAAAGATGACATACCTATTTCCTTCTTAGGAGTGATCCTATCGGCCCACAATGCATCATATAACTTCTTGTGTCAGTTCCTTTGATTCTCATCTACCAGCTTGTGAACAATGGTCACAATGTTCTTGTTGCTTGACTCAGATTTCCCATTTCCTTGTGGTTAGTAGTCAAAAGAGTGAGATAGGGAGATTCCAAAGCCATAACAAAACTCTGTGAGCTCCTTGGAAGAGAAATAGGTGGCATTTTCTACAACAATTTCCTATGGTATTCCAAAACAAACAATGATATTCTCCTTGATGAAGTTGCAGACTATTTCAGAGATGCCTTGTAACACTTTTATCAAACTGTTATATTTCTCTTTTTCATTGCAAGCATTGGCATGTGATTTTCTTGAATAAGGTGTGTTCCCTTGATTGTTGAAAATCATGCTCGTTATGGATAAATCATTTCTTCTCTTGGATTCATTATACTGAAATGATATGGCTTGCAAGAATCCATTTTCACTTATTGTAGGTGAGTTGCAATCTGGTTTTGAGAGTTGCAAACTTATCTCTTGTAACTGACTCATCCTTGGATCAATTCTAGTGATCCAAGGAATTTTTTAAATATCCTTATCGGACTGAATGGTAAATTGACATTCATAAGCTTGAGGGACATAGCGGACTGAAATTTTTTGTGATACAAATTCTTTGGTCTTGTAAGAACAAGCCTTCATTTGGTTGTATGTTTGTGCTTGGATCTTCGGGATTGATCTCTTTAGGACATTTAATGGCGTAATAAAAATGAAGCCTATTTCACGACTATGAAGGGAATCTAAATTCTATACCTAAGGGATTATCTTAATAGTATTCTAAACTAGGTTAATGCACCTACTTCCTAGCTATATCTACTTATTTGGGTTACAATCTAACCTAAGCTTCATATTCTATTTTGTTGGGATGGCGTCCTAACCTAAGTTGATGTGCTAAATAGAATAAGGTAGAAATGACTAAGGAAATGCTAGGCTATTTTTAACCTATTACCCAATACTATTTGGTTGTGATTTTGATCTAACCTAAGGTGGAAATTACTTATGAAATGATTATGAATAAACCTAAGGTTATAACCTAAGTTTTAGGAAATTTATCCTAAACTATTAAGAGGGAACCTAGGGTCATATGGAATTATGGCAATTGTTTCAATGGCATTTATTTGATTTGATTTGGTTGAATGAATGGGAGGTACATCTAGTTTTGGAAAAGGCAGGTAAACTTTAGTGGAAGCATACATGGAGGCTTCACTAAAGTTGGAAATGCATGCTGAAATGGAAATATCATTCGCTAGTTTTAGGATGCGGTGGCAAAGAGATATAGGAAGGATATTAAGGAGTAATTGCATTAATAAACCTTGGTTTTTGCGTGCAAACCATCTTGGAAACAAGGAATATTTGCTGGAGGTTTTTTGGTCTTGCATGCCTTGCAATTTTTACTCTGCATGGATTTATCTGGTTCTTTGAACCAGCAGTTTGACTTTTAATTTGTGGCTATTTTTGGTTTCTTTGGTCTATTTTCGATCCAAGGAAATTATATGAGGCATTGGAAGAAAATATGTTTGGTTGTTGATCATTCATGGAGGAGAAAAAGAGTTGGAAGCTTAGCTGGAAGTATCCTTAGAATTAGAAGAAGAACTATTAGGCATGATAGGCTTTACCCATTAATATTTCTTGATTTCTTCTAAATGATTCATTAAAACAATTATGCTCTCATGAGATAAATGTTTGCATGTTTTGTCAGATTATTTAGTTTCTTGGTTGTATGAATCTCTATGATTTTTGGATATGAATCCATTACATGATAATGTTTACATTTGGAAAATCTCTCTCTCTGTGCAAGTTCGTTGGTGATAAGCTTTTTGTTTGTTCTGAACTTGTGTTCAAAACTTGTGTTTTACACAGAACTTGTGTTCTCAGCTTTGTGTTCATTTTGGACTTGTATTGGAGGCTTATATTGTTTTAAACTGGTATTTGAAGCCTTGTGTTGGTTCTGAACTTGTGCTCAAGACTTGTGTCTTCTTTGAACTCGTCTTTGTGGCTTTGTGTTTAGTACTGAACTCGTATTATAAGCTTGTTAGTTATGAACTTGAATTCAAAGTATTGTGTTTGGTTCTGTACTTGTATTCTAAGCTTTTTGTTTTACTCATATTCAAGGTTTTTTTTTCTTAGAACTCATATATGGGACTATCTACTCAAAAAAATATTGAGAGAATAGTTTTGGTTTGAGTTGATCTTGTAATCTCTTTTGAGATCTTCTCCTTGATGCTTCTTGAGTTTAGAATGGCTATGGTACTTCTGTCTCTGACTGTACCATTTTCTTTGAGCTTGTAATGGCATGTAGTATGGGAGGATATTCTTCTCTCCTCTGCTTTGAGAAAACCCGCATCTTGTTTGAAGGCTTGACTATTTTGTTTGAAGGTTAATGGACCTTTTATGGAACTGTATCTTATTGTGGGGCTATGGAACCTTTGGTTAGATATTGTATTGTTATTTATTCATTGGTATGATTCAGAGCTCATTGCAACAGTCAATAATGGGGTTTCGAAGTTATAAAAAAATGTGGTATTCGTATTTCTTCTTGTGTTAGATGATTGGAATGTATACATTCTATGTCTCAATCTTTATGTACTAATCAGAGCAGTGAATGTAGATTGTTGTCATTTTGTTTCAGTCGATTTCGAGCATAATGTTGAGACCTTCCTTGAATTAAATACGTGTTGGGTTTTCATACTCTCTTTATGATCCTTTTTAATTGATCTCTGGGTTTTGTATTCTTTGTAGTTTCACTTGAATGGAACTCTGGGTCTTTAAAAAGGATAAAATAATATATTTCTCTTGTGGACTGTATCATGATTCTTCTAGAATTTTTACTTCCACCTAGGGACTGTATTGTATACTTCTCTCTGTTGTATGAATTCAAACTTGTCTTTAACAATGTGGAATAGATGAACTAGGATAGTGTTGATATTGTTGTTCAATAAATTTTGAATTCATATGGGAAACTAGAAGTGTTGCTTTCTTTTTATTGTGGGTTTTATTTTGTGTTCTCCTTTGGGGAATAGCAAAAGAACTTTTGAGTTTCAAATAAAAAATGGAATTCATTTAATAGTACAAAATAAATGAAACCCTGATTGGATATTTTCTATTTGAGATTCTTTAACTTTTGTTGAGATAAGTTCATTTGATCGAAATTTTATGTAGCTCAACTCTCTTCTTGGGTGTAGAGTGATTACTCTCTTAGACCTATTTGACTTCTTGGGTTCAGCCTTTCTTTCCTTTTTGTCTTGTAGGAAATAGTGGGAAACCACTCTTCTGAGATGGAAATTTCTTTTTGGATCGTTTAGTCTACTTTGTACTAAGTCATTTATTGTAATGATGTGAAAAGAGAATAGCTGAGTTAGTTCTGTAGAAGAGAAAATGTAATCATATTTTGACTTACTGCTTTGTTTGACTGAGTCATATTCCATTTGGATTTGTTATTAGAAGGATTTATTTTTTTGCACGCTATCTTATTATGAATCCTCCTTGGTTAGACACGAGAAGATATTAACCTTATGTGAGTCTTGCTTTGATAATTGGAACATATGGTTTCAGATCTTTTAATGATATCTTCTAACATGTAGAAGTTATTTATAACTTACAGGTGGACTGTTTTGATTCTCTATCCCTCCTCAGATTTATTTGGGATTCTTGTTCTAGTTGTTGTCTCTTTAATGTTGAATCCTTTTATTAGTTTCCTTGAACTGAAGTAGTTATGTGGGTAATCAGCTGAGTACTTTCTTAACCTATTTTTGTCTTTTAGAGGATTATTGAATGGTGCATATTATGTATTGATTCTTCTTCTTTTGTTTAAGTTATGGGATGAATCATTCTAAATATGTACTAAGCTGAAGCTAACTCTTTTTGTTCATAGTAAAGATAAATTCGGTATTTCAATTTAGAATGAATTATGAAATAATTAGACAACAAGATTTGTTGTTTGTTTAAAAGGTAATTGATTGGATCAATTAAACTATATGTTATAATGCAGTTGTTGTTGATTATATTATGCACTTTTCTTAAAAGTGAATTCTAACTCATCATTTGCACTTCTTTTCTTGTTGTTATCATTTATGCTTATTTCTATGATACTTATTAATTGTTTCATTAAAAGAAGAGTTGTTTTAATGGAACAATTAGTGGAATGCATTTCATTCTAAAGCTTAATGCTTATCATGCTCAGTTCAATGAACTGACCTATGCTAGTAATATTTACAGATGGACATTGTAAGTGATAAAAGAAGGCAAACAATTTTATGATGCATTGGCTTATTTAATTCTAGATCTTATGTAAAGAATTTTGATTCATTCTTGAGTTTTATTGGAAAAGAAAAGTGATGTTATTTTATGATATTAATGCTGATTGACATGCAATATGCCTGAAATGCAATCTTGTAAATGTATATTTTATCATAACGAACTGAAAGGTTTTGAGACTGACTCCAATTCATGGTGTAAATTCTCTTGTACCTTATATGAAGGAAATAGTAGTGATATCTTGTCGATATTCTTTATATATGTATTTATACTATTGTTATTATCAATTAATAATTTGGATTAAGGGGATAGTACAATCTCCCTTACTATAATGAAACTTGTTAAATTGCAAAAGATGGCATTCTCTTACTAAACAACTATAGTTTAATAATGAAATATACGTTGGACATACAATTAAAATATATGAGTATTGAATGATAAAAAGGTTATGTTAACCCTAACATCTAACCATGTAGAGGAAGACTCTTCCTCTCTCATAAGAATGAAAAATAAAGTGAATGGTGGTTATGATCTTTTATCCTTGTGCTTTATTTATAAAAAGTAAACACTATTTGAATCTAGGTGGTTGATACACCTTTTTTGGACAACTAGGTTACATTAAAAATTAACCATTTGATGGTTGCTACCTTGTTTTTAGGGATAATTGCTTGTTAGGCCATGTTAATGAACATCAATGCAATCATGAGTTAATGAATTTCTTAATATCAAATCAAATTAATTATGGATAAAGAACTTAATGAATGTTGGAATTAGGGTTAGGCATGGTTGCTGCAATCTGAATCTTAATCTAATTTAATTATGAATTTAATGACCACCAAGGGGTATGTACATCATGATTAATCAGTTCTAACAGATGTTGGCACACGGTAACTGCAGGACTGTCCCTTTGAGAAGTCCAAGGGCTTCTCGAGCATATAGTGTTGCAGTTGACATGTGGCAACACCTTTCCATATTTGTTCATCTGGATCTACACACATCTAGACTTGAGCTTGGTTTCTCTCTAGGTCAAGTTAGCAGCATCTTTAGAATAGGGAGTTACTCTTTACGACTCAAGGTAGCTTGGCACATTCAGTCAAGTTAGGTTGATTGAGTATGCCCTTATACCCTAAGTCATTGTGAACATCTTCCTATGACAAATTATGTTTCTGACCTAGGCTAGGGTCAAACCTTGGGCAAGTGGACTAATAGAAGTCAGTAAAGACCATTCTAGATAACAAAAGAGTGATGTGAAGGACGTATTCTGAAATGAAAAGTATGTCATCTAGGAATAGTAACATGAACAATATGTTGAAAATATTTGGCCAAAGTATCACAAGCTACTGGTTACATTGTCCTATGTCACCTAGTATAAAGAAATGTGATGTCAGATGAATATTGGTAACAAATATTCAGGTAGGTTCTTTAAATAGATCACTCGGTACCTGGAATAGGGTAGAAAAACCAATTATACATTGTATACATAAAGTATTATATACTTTAAGACAAACATGAGAGATCAATTTGTAACCAAGTCATGGAATGAGAGATTGGTAACTTACCGAGTCATTACAACTACATATGGTTATCTATTATGAGATTGATTGGCATGGAATGTGTGTTCTAAATGATGTTTTATTTAGAATAGAGAACATTGTGTAAAAAAAAATTCCCTTGTTTCTAAAGTCTTAAAATGGGAATGTTACATATTGGTATTAGAGCTAAAGGTTGTAGCTCTTGGACCTATTGTGTCCATAATCTTATGAAACTTAAATTTTCTTGTTAACAAAAAATGGTTAGAACAAGAAGAAATGTTGCAAATAATCCTCCACCTGAGGAAGGAGCAACAACTACCCACAAACTCAATGAGATCCTTGTTTCCATGTTGGACACAAGGGATTTTTTGGCTGTACTTGAACAAAAAGTAATGGGCAATGAGGAGGAAGAATATGTTGGTAATAATAATCAACCACCTCTTGAGGACAACACCAATTTAGATGTTGATAATAACAATGTGAACATACGTGATTAGTCTCAGAACAAAAAGGCTACGTGGGCAGCTGAACTCACTAATGATATAAAAAGGGTAAGTCCACCCAAGTTTGATGGCACCACATTAGGAGATGGAGCTGAGAATTGGCTCAGAAAAATGGAGAAGTACTTTGCAATAAGGAATTTCTCAGAAGAAATAAAGGAAATATGAGGAGCATATCAGCTTTCCCATGATGCATCTTTATGGTGGGACAACCATGAAACTAATTTGAATATTGATGAAATTAATATCACATGGGATCAATTTAAAGGTTACTTTAGGCAATGTTAGCTTCCGTAATTTTACTATGATCAGAAAATGGCTGAATTCTAGAACTTAGCTCAAGGAAATCTAACTATAACTGAGTAATGGGAGTAGTTTACTAAACTCCTTAAGTATGTACCACAGTATAAAAATGACGAGAAGTTCAGGATATGGAAATTCATCATGGGATTGAATCCCATTATAGGAGGAGAGGTGGATGTTCACAACCCAACCACGATGGAAGGGGTTGTCAAAAAATCCATAAGGAAGGAACAAAAATTGAAGGTAATTTATGCTCATGAGGAAGTCAGGAAGAAAGTCCCCAACTCCTCTTCATCATCTCTTGCACCTAAGAAAGGACCATGGAAGAAATTTGGAATGAAAAGTAAGTTTTCTAATGATAATAATAACAAAGTAGCAACAAATAAGTCTACTGGTAATTCACGAAACACATTTGTAAAGAATAATAATAACGGACAAAAGTTCTATGGAGGTCAGAATGATAATTCTAGGGCTAGAAATAAATCCGAGCCTATAAAGGGACCTGTAGGAGATTGTTATAACTGTGGAAAATATCATTATGTAAATCAATGTCCTTTGAAGATGATTGTAATTAGCAGCACAAGATACATGTTGCAGTAGCTGACAAGCAAGCTGAAAAATAGGCCATGCCCATAGAGGTTCCAGTTAAGTTATTTGGCATACCTATAACTATTATTTTTGATACCGGAGCTACTGAATGTTTTATTTCTAGTAAATTAACATCAAAACTAAAAAGAAAAGTTAGAAACATGGATAAAACATGGACTTTACATTATGGAAACAATTTTGTCGATACAGTTAGTGTGTGTCTTTTTGGAGCAGTTCTTGACTTACCTAGTTTTTCCACAGAAGTTGATCTTTATGTTGCACCTTTGGGGTCTTATGATGTAATCATAGGTGTTAATTGGTTAGCTGAAAATAAGGAAAAAGTGGATTGTTTTGAAAAACATATTAGTTGTTTAGATGATTTGCAAAAATATCATACATTCAGGGTGTGAAACGTGATATTTCTACTAGGAAACTATCAGCCATGCAACTTAAAAAGGCCAAAAATAAAGGTTATACCTTGTATGCAGTAAAGATTACAGAAATAGCTGAAGAGAAATGTGATTTCATGGAATGATATCCACTATTACAAAACTTCAATCATGTGTTTCCAGAAGAGTTACCAAGTCTTCTACCCAAAAGGGAATTTGACTTCATAATTGAAATCAAGCCTAGAACCGAGCCTATTTCTAAGGCACCATATCAAATGACTATTATAGAATTAGTAGAGCTTAAGGCTCATTTGTAAGAAATTTTTTATAAAGGTTTGATTAGAACGAGTGTTTCACCTTGAGGATCACCAATAATTTTTTGTGAAAATGAAAGATGGAACACTTAGATTGTGCATTGATTACATGATGTTAAACCAAGAAACAATCAAGAATAGATACCCACTCCCTAGAATTGATGATCTATTTGATCAGATGCGTGGAGAATCGGTATATTCTAAGATATATCTTTGATCTGGATATTATCAATTATGGATTAAGGATGAGGACATTCATAAAACAAATTTTAGAACAATGTATGGACATTATGAGTTCACAGTTTTACCTTTTCGATTAACAAATGCACCTGTAGCTTTTATGAATTTAATAAATAATATATTTCAAGAATACTTGGACAAATTCGTGCTTGTATTCTTGGACGAAATTCTCATATATTCTAAAAGTATTAAGGAACACCATGATAATTTGAAGATAGTTTTAGAAATTTTGAGAAAGAGACAGTTATATGGTCAGCTATCTAAATGTTCTTTCTATGACACAAAAGTGCACTATTTGGGACATGTAATAATTAAGAATGGTATTGTTGTAGATCCTTCTAAAATTTTATCTATAACTAAGTGGCATGCACTAAAGAATGTACATGAAGTTAGAAGCTTCATGTGGCTTGCAGGTTAGTACAGAAATTTTGTAAGAGATTTTTCTGAAGTGGTTGCACCAATACCTTCATTACAGAAAAAGGATAATAAGTTTGTTTGGAATGAGAAACATGAATCTACATTTAGAACTTTGAAGGAACTGTTAACTTCAGCACCTATTCTAGTAGTACCATACCCTAATTAATATTTTATTATTGTAACAGATGCATCTGGGGAAGGTATAGGAGGTATTTTGTTACAAAATGATCATGTCATAGTGTATGAAAATAGAAAACTAAAGTTACATGAATTGAATTATACTCCACATGATTTAGAGATTTCTGCCATTTTCCATGCACTACAAGTTTAGAGGTATTACCTACTTGATAAACCTTTTGAATTAAAAACTGATCATCTTGGGCTTAATTATACTTTCACTCAACCAAATATAAATACAAGACAACGAAGATGGTTAGAGTTTTTGTCTCAATATTATTTTGACATCAATTATATGAAAGGTAAGGAAAATAGAGTGGCTAACACTCTAAGTCATAGGAAGCACATTTCTGCTCGTATAACATTGAGAACTCAGTTTAAGGATGAAGTAAAAAGTTTTATGGAATCTGATTCTTACTTTCAGTAAGTAAAAATAGTGCTTACTGCATATCCAAATGATGTGAGGTATAAAGGTTTTTACTTTGACAATGAATGAATCTTAAGATTTGAAAACATAGTATACATACCTTCGCTAAATTATTTAAGGAGGAAATTGTTAGAATAATTTCACAATTCACATTTTTCGGGACAACCTGGTATTACAAAGATGCTTGTAGATTTAAGAAAACAATATTTCTGGAAGGGGATGAAAAAATATGTTATTGATTTTGTGACACATTGCCTTGAATGTCAACGTGTTAAAGTTGAACATATGCACCCAACCAGTTTATTATATCCTCATAGCATACCACAGTAAAAATGGCAAGTAATAAGCATGGATTTTGTACAAGGTTTGCCTATGTCAAGAAATAAACATGACGTTATTTTGTAGTTGTTGATAAACTAACAAAGGTAGCACATTTTATTGTTGGTAATCTGAAGGATGATTCTCCTGTATTGGCTGAGAGATTTGTACATGAAATTTTCATATTACATGGATTACTTGAATTAATCATATCTAATAGAGATCCTAGAATGACGTCAAGGTTTTGGCAAATACTTAATGCAACTCTAGGAACTAAGCTAAATTTCAGTTCTGCATATCATCTGGAAACGGATGGATAGATTCAAAGAGTTAATCAAGTTTTATAGGATATGTTATGAATGTATTGTATGGATCAATAGTATAAGTGGGAAGAGTACCTTCCACTAGTTGAGTTTTCTTATAATAACACATATAATGCCTCTCTTAAAATGGCACCTTTCAAAGCACTATACAGAAGAAAATGCAAAACCCCCATTAGTTGGGACAACATTGAGGATAGAAAGGTAATTGGACCTGAAATCCTTACAGAAATGGAACAACAAGTTAAAATGATTCGTGAATGCTTGAAAGAAGCAGCAAATAGGCAAAAGAGTTATGCTGATTTAAAGCGGGTTGATAGGAAATTTGAACTTGGTGAGAAGGTCTTTTTTTGGGTTAAACTAAAAAGAGCTCTGTAACTTTTGACAAGCTTTCCAAGTTATCACCTCGTCATGTGGGACCCTTTGAGATAGTTGAAGTAATCAACCCTGTAGCTTTCAGTTTAGCATTACCTCCTACTTTGTCACGAATGCATGATGTTTTCCATATTTCTTTTCCTAAGAAATACATTTCAGATTTATCACATGTGTTAAATTGGAATTCCTTGTAGGTCCAAGACCCAAGAATAATCATGGTTAAACCTATATGAGTGTTGGAAACTCACAAGTTGCATTTAATAAATCATGAAATAAGTCAATGTAAGGTCCAGTGGGACCAATTTAATGAAGAAAGCGCAACCTGTGAAAATTTGGAAGATATTAAAACTAATTTTCCATATTTATTTGATCAGAATTGACTATGGTGACTAATAAAAATTTGTGTTTTTATCTTTATATGTCAATAAGTCTGCTAGTTTTGGGCAGATAACTATTTAATTTTAAATAAGCAGCTATGCGAATGCTGATTTCTGGAACTTCAAATTCTGATATTGTTGCAAACATATTTTAAGTAAGTGAATAAATTGATTATCCTTAATGCAATGGTAAAACATAAGACAATCATCAGGATGATGGTTCTTTTAGGAGGGAAGTATGTAACACCTTTATCAAACTGTTATATTTCTCTTTTGCATGACAAGCATTGACATGTGATTTTATTGAATGAGGTGTGTTCCCTTGATTGTTGAAAATAATGTTTGTTATGGATAAATCATTTCTACTCTTGGATTCATTAGAATGAAATGATATGGCTTGCAAGAATCCATTTTCAGTTCTTATAGGTGAGTTACAATTTGGTTTTGAGAGTTGTAAACTTATCTCTGGTAACTAACTCATCCTTGGATCAATTCCAATGACCCAAGGAATGTTTTAAATCTCCTTACCGGACTGAATGGTAAATTGACATTCATAAGCTTAGGAACATAGAGGACTAAACTTTTGTGTGATACAAATTCTTTGGTCTTGTAAGAACATGCCTTCATTTGGTTGTATGTTTGTTCTTCGATTTTTGGGACTGATCTCTTCAGGACATTTAATGGCGTAAGCGAAATGAAGCCTGCTTCATGACTATGAAGGGAATCTAAATCCTAAACCTAAGGGATTATCCTAATGGTATTCTAAACTAAGTAAATGCACCTACTTCCTATATATATCTACTTATTTGGGTTACAATCTAACCTAAGCTTCATATTCTATTTTGTTGGGATGGTGTCCTAACCTAAGTTGATGTGCTAAATGGAATAATGGGGAAATAACTAAGGAAATGCTAGGCTATTTTTAACCTATTACCTAATACTATTTGGTTGTGATTTTGATCTAACCTAAGGTGGAAATTACTTATGAAATGATTATGACTAAACCTAAGGTTATAACCTAAGTTTTGAGAAATCTATCCTAAACTATTGAAAGGGAACCTAGGGTTAAAATGGCATTACGGTGATGGTTCCAATGGCATTTATTTATTTTTATTTGGTTGAATTAATGGGAGGTACAACCATTTTTGGAAAAGGCAAGTAAACTTTAGTGGTGCTGAAGTGGAAATAGCATTCACCAGTTTTAGGAGGTGGTGGCAAGGAGAGATAGGCAGGAGATTGAGGAGTAATTACATTAATGAACCTCAGTTTTTGTGTGTAAAATATCTTGGAAATAAGGAAGGTGGATTTGTTTGAGGTTGTTTGGTCTTGCATGCCTTGTTATTTTCACATAGAGCTATTTGGTTCTTTGAACTAGTAGTTTGACTTTTACTTTGTTGTTATTTATGGTTTCTCTGGTCTATTTTCATTCCAAGGAAAGTATATGAGGCAATGGAAGAAAATATGTTTTGATGTTGGCCTTTCGTGGAGGACAAAAAGAGTTAGAAGCTCAGCTGGAAGTCTCCTTCGAATTGACAGAATCACTATCAGGCATGATAGGCTCTACCCATTAATATTTTTTGCTTTCTTCTTAATGATTCATTAAAACAATTATGCTCTCATAAGATAAATGTTTGCATGTTTTGTCTAGTTATTTACTTTCTTGGTTGTATGAATCTATATGATTTTTGGATATGAATCCATTACATGATAATGTTTACATTTGGAAACTCTCTCTCTCTCTCTCTCTCTCTCTCTGTGCAAGTTCATAGCCTGATCGGGGCTGTGGGTCACTTTTCAACTTTTTTCCTTTTTTACAAAGAGGCTCAAAAACACAAGTTTCTCTGTCGACCCACTTCCAATTAGGTATGGCCATGTACCCATGGATGATGGGGATAAAATTTGATGGGGAAGAAAATTCCCATCGTTCCCGACTGTGGGAAAAATACACAGAGGAAGAGAACTTCATCATTTTGAGTCCAATTTTTGAATTTCCTTCATGAGTCAGAGGCATGGAGGCAAAAAAATGATTTGACAACCCAAGCCATAGAACAATCAAACAATTTCGATAAAAAAATATTATAAAGAGGATATTACATGCACATACTGGGAGATGGAGAATTTCTCAAAACGAGAAAAATAGAGGTTTAAACAACACTAGGGCAAAAAATTTGTTATTTTTCCAAACCTTCAACTTGGCTTAAATACTTTAGGAGGGCGAGAGCTCAAAATTTTGAATTTAACTTGGAAAACAAAAAAAATATTTTTGGGAGACAACACCAGTGTTAGACACTCCCTTTCCCTCTGGTCTCCCCTAACCTATTTATACTTTGCTAACATCTTTTGGGTCCTTTTTAGCTATTTCAGAATCTTATATTCTTGGTAGTCTTCCTTTTTAGAGTTAATTATGAAATTAAAGGAAGGAATCGTATAAATATAAAGTTATGTCACAATAATAAAGGACCAAACGCTAAGCATTATATATCACCACCTAAGGTTGTATCCAAATACAATTACAAGAGAATTCAAGAATCCATCTAACATCTACACAAGGGAAAGGGACTTTATTATTCTACATACACTTCATAGGAGGGGAAGTTCATTCTTTCATGCACGCATCTATCTAAATTTTCTACATCTAGCTCTTTTCTGGCTATTAAGTGCGACATGCAAGAGATCCACCTAGGGTAGGATTATTCACAAACTCATATAACTACATTGGCTCTAAAATGTAGTGCAACACTTAGACATAAGATCACTTGTTTAACAGTTGAGGAAAGTATGACCCCTCATTTGTATTATTTTATGTTTGAGATTTGATGTAGTTTTAAGGGTTTTGTAGGTCACTTATTTATTTTAAGTTATCAATGACATTGAAGATCATTGTGTGACATACTAGCAACAAGTAGTGAAGGACATCAAACACCTTGTGAGAAGTCAAAGATGGTTTTATAAGGTTTTTGGTAGTCACAGTCACCCATATCTAGTCTATAGTGCCTATAGGTACCCCTGAGCTATTCCAGGAATCCCATTACAATATATTCTAGAACCTCTACATTTTTCTAAGCTTCTGTGTGACACTCCTCTTTCTCTATTCATCACTTCATCACTTTGGTACCATCTAAGATTAGTTAAAAAATAGATAAGTTATTTTATCTCCTCATTTACACTTAGGGTTTTAAATCTTAATTGCTTACTTGATTGGGTCATTTGTGTACTTAATTGTTTATTCATTTAGTGCTACACTAATTCAGGATTAGACATCTATTTTTAAATTCAATATTTTCTTAATAATTTTTGTGAACCCATCACTCGAACATTCCTAAGGCCCTCATACTTCTATTTTTTTCATTCCTCTAGGATCCACTCATCATGGATATTTCTATTCATGTTTTCTTACTCATCCACCCTAAATTAAGAGATAAAATCACTGCTCTCTTGGCTATTACTCGTGTTCCTCCTCATATTCATCCATATGTAGTCTATAACACATTCATAAATGCATTTTCTCAGCAAATTCCTTTTCCATCTAATCCTCATGTTGAACCTTTTGTTTTTCAAAATGATCAACCCTTGTACATCATGATTCACATCCACAATGTGGGTGTCAAACAAACTATTTTTGATAATCACTCTGAGATTAATTTGTTCCCGTTATCATTCATTAAAGATATTGACCTTTCTTCTACTAATGTTAGTCCCTCATCCATCTCTCTTTGTGCATATGATGGATCCATTTTTCCATGCATAGGTCATATCACTTTACCTATCACTGTCAGGCCAAAAACCCTTCCTACATTTTTATTTTTCACCGACTTCCCAGTTCATTATAATTGTTTTCTTGGTAGGCCATGACTTAATGCCATGCAAGTAGTACCTTATACAGTGCATCAATGTGTCAAATTCTTACATGAGAGTGTAGAATATACAGTCCTCAGTGATCATGAACCATTCAAATACTGCAACTGTGATTCAACTATTATAGTTCCTACTCCCACATCAGTTACTACTAATGACCCATAAACCATGAGTTCTCTAGCTCACTTGTCACCTCTTGAATGTGTTATTTTCATGTTGGACATGGTCACCTCCACATTATCACCCCCTCTTGCATCTACAAATGATATGGTACTTTATCAGGGGCCTCTCCAAAAATTAGACATCTTTCCACCTACTTCATATTCTCATGAGCAACCACCATTGGTACATCCTTCTTTCACATAAACAATCTTCATGAATGAAAATTATTGGGAACACATTAAATTTTATCCTACTTTCTCTGATACTATATGTATGCATGATGGATTGACTCAGTTATGATTCATAGTAAATGATAGTTTCCCTCTACCTCATTATCCTCATATTTATCGTGGATTCATCTGCATTAATTTTTCTTATGGTCTTCACATCTTTCATCTCAAAATATTTCTTGCATGAGCTCCTCATGGTGGTCCACTTACACTTGGAAAGTATTGGCTTGACTATATTGGCAGCACCTTAGATATTGATCATATTTACATCTCATTTCCTATTACTTTCGACCATGGTTTCATTTACAATGATCCCTTTCTCGGTTATTCACAAAATATTACATGCTAGTATGTGCATGGTTTTCCACTAGCTCTTTTCACTGATGAAGAATACACAATAGGCATGTACAACCTTCACCACAATGGCTCATTACATGAACAACTAGATACTATTTCTTATCAAGTCTTTGATCCTTCTCCATTTGGCTTTGACCATGAAAATGATGACCTACTAGATGTTATTACATGACCTTGTTCATACTTATACACTTATGGGGCCTCATGCTTATTCTCCTCACCTCCTATAGCGCTACACTACATGTCCACTCTCTCACACACATCATACATATCTTGATACACTCTTTCATCATCATTACCAGATGATGCACTCTTGTGCTTTTGTTCACACTTGAATATTGAGGGTATACTATATACATGAACCTCAAACACTACACATTTTGCACACACATGACATATTCTCTTACATCCTCTACTATATGCACTCATGACATATCTTTCTAACATTTACTTCTACACATTTCTATGATTACTCTATGATGCACTCTAGTTCCATAGTTCATACTTGAATTCTGAGGGTGCCTATTTAAAATGAACATCACCTCACTGAATCATTCACACACTATTTACGCTGCAGTATTTATTGATCATATCTTTCTAGCACACACATTCATACCATTTCCCGATGACATACTCTTTTTCTATGGTTCATGCTCAACTGCTAAGGGGGAATGTATAAATGAACCTCATCACATTCATACCCATTCGTAATCTCTTAGGGGGCATGTTGTTCCTATTATTTACTTTACATTTAATTTCACCTCATCCACAACATACTACATATCTTGGTCGCATTTACTCTTGATTTCTTATGCTTATATGTACACTTTGTTACACATGCTACTTAGATATTTTGTATGTCATTATATTTTTCATACACACATGAACATTCACTTGCTTACTAATTGTCATCATAGATTATATAGATCAATAGATGTAGCATGGATGCTTGGCACAATACCTCTTACAAGTCATATATCCAAGTCATATTCCTGCACTTTGTCACCCACCTGCCTCTTAGTAGCCCTAGATATTGTTGGGTGAGAATAGATTTTACCGTAGTATTTGGAACCAGGACCACAATATGTGAGGCAAGAATATAGTACCTGAATGCCTTATAGGCTTTTACCATTGAATAAGCATGTTTTTCCATGGGAGTATATTTCAAATCGTAAGCTTTTAAAGGCATGCTCATGAAAGCAATCGGAGATTCTACATCCTCTTGATGTTTGTACATCAAGATTGCTGACATGGTGTGTTCAGAGGAATAACAGTAAAGAATAAATTCTTTACTAAGGTATGGTGAAACCAAGAATGGATCTTTTGACAAGGCCTCTTTAATTTTCTCAATGCTTCCTTCCCTTCACTGATCCATTTGAAATATTGTGTCTTCTTCATGACATTTGAGATATGATGTGTTAATTGAGAAAAGTTAGGGATGAATCTTATGAGAAAAATTACCTTACCAAAGAAAGCTTGAACTCCCTTTTTGGATGTTGGCAATGGTAAAGTCTGAATAGATTTAAAATGCTCAAGATCAATATCGGTTCTTATTATCCAAAATGAGCCCCCTATTTATTTTGGCTAACTTGCCTTCAATTTTTCCTTGCTTGTGCTTCAACTTCAATTTTTACACATTTCAAGCACTTAAAGGATTCTTGAAATTGCTTCATCAGTTAGAGAAATTTCTCCCCTTTCCAGAAAGGTAAAATTTTCCTCCTAGCTCCTTGTAATTTTTAAGTTATGGCTTGGTAGAGTTTTTTGGGGAAAATTTCCCTAGACAGGCCTGCAGCCAATGAGAAAGCGCCACGTGGTGGCGGAGGTCGGGCCAGCGGAGGTAAGTTGGAAAAATTTTCCAAGAGAGTTGGCAGAGGCGCAAAGGAAAATTTTGGCCCGTAGGCCCACAGGGCGAAGGAAGCCCGTCGACAGAGGTAGGGAGATATTTGGGCACTTAGCCCTTTTGGAATGAAAGGTCTAAAATCCCAAAATTGGTCTGCAAGCCTGCAAGGAAGAAAATGGAGAAAAATGGTCAAGGCCCGCAGACCATTTTGAAGCTGCCACATGTCACGGCGGAATGGCGGAGGCGCGAAGCTGTTTGGGAAACTTTTCCAAAATCTAAGAAAGGGGAAAAAGGAAAGAAATGAGCCTACAATCCCATCAATGAACCAGGCGACGCCACATGTCACTGGGAAAGTGGAGTGTGGGGAAAATTTTGGAAAATTTTCCCAATGAAAATCAAAAGGAAAAAAATGAAGTTTGAACCCATGATTCCATCGGAAAACCAGGAGGTACCATGTGTTCCAGAGTGGCAGAGGCATAGAGGATTTTGGGAAAAATTTCCAAAAGGAAAAATTTTAAAGTTTGACCTCACCAAACCAATTTTGACTCTGTTTTCACCATTTTTTTGCCCTAAATTTTTAGAGGGCCATATCTTTTGATCCAGAGCTCATATTTTCATGTTCTTTATATCATTAGAAAGATGATGAAATTATCCACATGTTAGATCCCTCAATTTTAGATTTTGGTGAATATTCATGGGATAAAATTGGAAAAACGTCTCTAGCACTGGAAAAGGTAAATTTCCATCTACCAAATTTAATGAGGTATGGGCATTTTCTTGTCTTACGGGCTTGAATGCATTGGGAAGTGGATTTACAGAGGTTCCCTTTCTATTTTAATGAATCTTTTTGGTGGTTGGAGATCAAAAATCATATTTTCCCATGTTTTCTCCTTTCTCCCATTCTACTTCATGGTTAAAAGCCAGTTTTGGCTCATTTTGTAATGTTGGATGTTCTTGCTTCTGCAAGCTCTTCTTTCCTCCTTAGTAGGTGGATTTGAAGGATTTTTAGACCTCCCATGGAGATTGTAACACATTTTTTGCCTCTTTGCCAATGAAATGTATTGTATCAAATTTGGGCATGATAATGTATGTTTTGTGATCAATTTTCAATCCTCTTATGCAGTTATTATTGTCTTATGATCCTTCATTGCATTTTGTAATTTGTGTATGTTTTTTGCTGCATCTTCATGATTTGTGTCTATATTTGCAAAGCAAGGAGTTTAGCATTCCTTTGGTGTATCACCTTTTTGTTTTTCTTAGTTTTGTTTCCCATATCTATGTTTTCTCTCACCCCTGTCTCCTTGATAGTTTTAGAATAGGATTTTGAATCAGAACCTTTGAAAAATTACATGCATACACCTAAACAGAGGAGTAAGAACCAACTTCAATCTGGAGAGTTTTCTCACCTTGCAAGGTCCCACACCTTGGAGAAATCTCAATGTTGTGCATTCACACCAGATGAGTTTGTCTTAGAAAATTAGATCCATAACTCATTTGGGGGTGCTGTGAATTTACACTAATAGTTCCCTCCTTTTAGATAATATGCCCTAGTAGCTTCCCTTCTTTTACAAAAAAAATAGATTTCTTAGAGCTCAGAGAAATACCATGTTTACGGAATTGGATGAATACCTCTTCCAAATCTGAGATGTGCTTCTTCTTTCCTTGGAAAATATTGTCAGATCGTTGAGGTATACTACTATGATTTTATCCTTGAGATGAGAAAATGCTAAATCCATAGCTCTTTGAAACGTAGCTCCAACATTGATCAAACCAAAAAGGCATTTTCTGATAAGAAAAAGTTCCTCAAGGTGTAATGAATGTCATTTTATATTGATCATCCTTAGCCACCTTGACCTGATTATAGCCTGAAAAACCATCAAGCATGGATAATATTTCAGATACAGTAATGACCTACAGAGTGTGGTCCATGATGGGGATGGGGTAGTTGTCTTTCAATGAGGCTTGATTGAGGTTGCAAAAATCAATGCACAACCTAATCTCACCACTCTCCTTTCTCACATGAACTATATTGGCTAACCATTCAAAGTGATGTATGGGGTAAACTATCTTTGCATCTAACAACTTCTAGATTTTTCCAAAGCTAGTCCCTGAAATGGTATGGTTATACTTCCATAGTTTCTACTTGAAAGGATTTTGTTCTTGCTTTAATGGGATATAGTGTTGTACTTCTATAGGCTGATATGTCTTTAGATCTTGGTAAGACCAAGAAAAAACATCCATATATTTCTCAAGAAGCTTTGTAAAATATTCTCTTTCTACCTCTGAACAAAACTTATCTATATTTAATAATTTTGGATCATTGCTTGCTCCCAATTTTAATAATTGTGTATCAGAGGAAGAACCTTCCTCACTTTATTCATTATTTTTAAGCATCTGATCATGCTTGTCGAACATTTCCTCAAGAGATACTAAGCCTTTAGGAATTTTATTTTCCTTCAACTAAATAATCTCTTGACTTCCTGAAACCTTTGCATCTATTTCTCTCATAGTAGTTTATCTTAGAGGTGAGTTGATTCCCTCATAGTAGATCTCTTAGAAGTTGTCCTTTTGCTGGAGAAATTCAGAAATATGCTTGTCATCATTAAAAACCTGCCATTGTTGGACATTATCAGGAACATTCGGGTGGAAGATCATATCAACTTTGTAATCCCCTTGTCTGAAGAATGTGGTTGGCTGATCTAGATTTAATAAAGCTGCAGTTACTGCAATTGAATCAGCTGTAGAACTTTTCTCTCTTGGAATATAGGATACTGAGAAAGCCACAAAATCTAGGATAGTAGAATAGACCCAGTCTTTATAATGAAGAATTTTGTTCTTTTTTGACATGGTCAAGATCTCGTATCTACTTAACAATCAACTCAGCATCCCCCTTTACATGTAAGAGCTTGATTCCCATTGTTCTTTCCTACTCCATACCTAACAACAGTGCTTCATATTCTGTCGGGTTGTTAGTATTTTTAAAAATTAACTTGAAGGAATGTGCATGCACCTTTCCCTCATGATAAAATAAGGACCACGCCTATGCCGGATCCAAATGAACAATAACTACCATAAAATTACAGAGACCAAACCTTATTATCCAGTTGATGTGGCTCTTGGATCATAGGTTGAATTTCTTCTTTATCCAATTCTAGATAATAGACTTCGTGATCAGGTTCTTGAAACAAGATCTGAAATCTAGGATCCTCATATTTCTATACTGTGTACTTGGATTTCTTCTTAGGTTCCAAATTTTGATTAACTCCCTTGATTGGTATGTGTGCACAAGACCAATCCATCTTGACTTCTCTTCCTAGTTCTTTACAAAATTTCTTACTCAACAACATGTCATACGATATTGGGATATCTGCTACAAGGATAGTTAGCTTTAATATTTTGTCTAGGAATGAAGGAAGTACTACTTGAGCATATTTGATTTTCCCAACTAGAGGTACTTGTCTTTCCATTGAATATCATCTTCCAATGGTTTTTGTCAATGTGAGACCTAGAGAATCAACAACTTTGGCAAGCATTACATTGTTGGAAGCTCTAGAATCTAGAATGCAATCACTTAATTTATAACCGTTAATAAGTAATGACACATAAAATGGCTCGATCCTTTCTGATGTAGTGGAAGAAGAAGTAGAAGGAGAAAATATTGCACCCATATTATTTGAAGGAGGATTAATCTTTAAACTAGACAAGATACCCCGTGAAACTCTATTTGTTGGAGTATTGGGACCATTACTTTGCACATACTTTACCAACCTATTTAACTAATCAGGAAATGCCCTCAAATACTCATCTTCTAACATCTGAATTTTGGTCCTTTTAATGTGATGAATAATGTTGAAATCTTGACTTACTTTCGTCAGTTGCATGTTGGCCCTTTGTTGTCGATTGAAAGAACCTACATGCTTATCTCTGGGAGCTAATGAAGAAGGTAGCATACTTCCCCTTTTTAGGATAGTAACATCTGGCCCAAGATCTTCTCTTTGTCTTCTTTGGCCACTTGAGGATGATTCAACACTTTGGCGTGTTTGGCACCTTGTGAATACCGCAAATGTGTGACCATCAGAATCTTCAAAAGAATCATAATATCCCTCATCAGATTCATACTCTAGGTAACTAATGTTGGAGTCACTAGTGGGATCTACAAATTCCTCTTCATCAAATGATTCACCAATACCAAGATATTCTTCATTATTTTCCAATTAGTTCCTTGAAGTATCTTCAATTGCTAACCATTGTGGTGTAGCAGTAAGTTTATTTCGATTTTGATTTTGACCATTAAAGGTCCGAGCAGGAGCTATTCTTGAAGGAGTCATATTTCCTCCTTAAGATATTAGCTTTTTGATTTACAGCATTTCGTTATCCAACCTTTGTAGAAAAGGGTCGGAAGTACTTGAAGAAGCTCCATCACCTTTGTGGGGTGATTATCTAATTTTTCCATCCATGATCAAGTCATCTTCAACCTCTACGAAAATAATTTTTTCTTCTAGTAGATTCACATGTCTTGCCCTCTGCAGGTGATATCCAACCTCAGGAAACAAAGCATTTATAAAAAAACATCTTTTGATTTTCATCGCTATGTATAGCAGAAGTGGGGATTTTATATAAAATCCTTTGGAACCTTGCAATAAAGTCCCACATGTTCTCATTTGGTTCCTTCTTTAACTGCGTCATCTGAGTGATCAACGTGCAAGCATCTTATGTAGGCTTAAATCTTTTCAAAAATTTCTCTCGCATGGATGCCTAATTTTTTATAGTTTCAAGGGCTAACCAATAGAACTATTCTCTAACCAAATCATATAGGGTCTCAATGAAAATTTTGACCGAGACATATTCATGCTCCACTGTAAGCAAACTACAAGATATGAAGAATGTTGCCAAGTGGTCAACTAGATTTTTCTTGCCATCTCCAAAGAATTTTGGGAAAATATTTCTTGACCCTTTAGGCAATTCATGCATAGGTGGAGTTAGGTTCAGTGGCCTAAAATCATCACCCTATGGGACAGGTTATTTCCGGTTCAACATGATGAATGGAACATGTCTCCTTTGGGAGTAGACTTGATAGATAATTCCAGCTACCGGATTATTTTGAAGTTGATCTGGATCCGAAGATATGTGAACTCTTCTTCTTGGCAAAAGACTAGATTTGTGGCTTCTAACTTGAGGAGGATGATTGAAATTGAATTTCTCTTGCAATCTATAGAAATGATTAGTCCTTTCTTGAGCCTTGACAGATCAGGTGAATGGGCATTCAGCCAGGTTGAAAGTTCAGTGGGAACTAGCGCTATAAGCTCTGGTCTGCAAAATATTGTTTGTTCCCCAGTGGAGTGACCAACACTATTGGCTAGATTTTGTGTATAGCTGAAAACCTAGGAAGTCATGAGATAAATATCCCTCATCTACCGGTGAGACTCCCATGTAAGATTTTCCTAATATCTATTTGTTGCTCTTACTTTAACTATGTAGCTCATGAACCATAGCTAGACAATTTTGTAGCATGTAAGCAAGTTTGAAAGAAAGGAAAAATCTGCAGAAGAGGAAAATAATAGAAAATGGGAGAAAGTAGAGAGGATGTGCAACACAAGAAATACTTTAGAGAGTTGATTACATGCACATAGATTAAAACAAATAGATCATTAAACACAGAATTCAAAGAAAAGGAAACTTTCAGATCTAAATCTAAAATAACACAAATTTTATGAATAGATCTAGAAATAAAAAGAAGCAAAATGCACCATTGAAACAAAGTTCTCCACAAATATCTTCTCTATTCCTCTACTTGCAGAAATCAGGGGTTTCATCTTAAATTCTGGAACACAAGAATGCTGATTACAAATTCCAATCCTTTAACCTGTAGGTTCTTCCTCTACTTATAGTGTGTAGAGGGGAAATTACAAATGGGAAACTGCAACTGAACTAGAACATGAAGAAGTAGTGAAGGGAACATTTGGAAGTCATATTCCTAGAATTTCTCTCTTAGTGACATGCATCAGGAGTTTGAGAAAAAATTATGCACATCTTCTGCCTATCTTAAAGAATATTTCCAAATAACTTAAAGTAATGGTTTTTCAACCAATAAATTTAATTTACATTTTTATTTGGGAATATGAGAAATAAGAGAAGAAATAAGAGAAGAATGAATATCTTCCAGCTGGAAAACCTATACTTTCTTTTTGTTTTGATATTGAATATACTTGTCAAACATGTAATTCAAAATTTTCCCATCTGTTTTAACAATATCATCCCTCTCGGTTTTGAACTGCAACAAGCCTCTTGATAAAGTAGTAGTGTTAGCCTTCACTTTCTCTAAACTAGGCCCATATTCCCCAACATTTTCCTAAAGCTTTATGAGTCTACCAATAAAATGCATCATCAAAGGTATGGTGGCTTCATCAAATTATTTCCGCATAACCAACATATACTCCTCATGGGGAGTAGGTAATTCATTTGGGATTCTCACCGACACTTCTCCCATATTACTCTCCAGTAACTTCATCCTCTTTAGCATGAGCTTGAGGATATCTATGTGGAAGGAAATTGAAATCTCTAAATGCTTCTCGTTTTCCACCATTCCGCTAGGCATAATCTGTTCTGTAATCAGCACATCCTTTGACAACCAGTGTATCTTAGCCAAAGTATCTAGATGAATTTCAGAAACTATGTTCTCATCTTCTATCTATGTCATCAGTTCCTTGAGCTGAGATGATGCCCCATGCATGTTCTCTAATTTAGCTAGTACTGATTTAAATTTCTCTAAAGCTTCGTGAATTATTTGTTCCTTCCAGTGAGAAATAGCTTTGACCTAATCCCCTGCATCTTCTACCTCCTGCATTAGATGATCACTCACCTACTCATGTGCTATAATAGGATGAGAGGAAGGTTTAACAACCTTATCAATGATCTCGCAAAGTTGGAATACCTTCTTTTGAAGCTTGGATCTCTTAGCCTTCTCTTTTTCAAGCTTAAGGAATAAAGCATTCATTAGTGTCTGCGTATCCTACTTTAATCCTTCTATGGTAGTTTGACCTATTGGCAATTTTGTCAATGCTATATCAGCTGTCGTGAGATCTCCCTTGTGCTTTTCTTCTGTTGGAATAGATAACTCAGCAAAATGTTGTTCTGATTCCTCAATAATCAACCTAGAAGTAATTTTGGCAACTTTAGGTCTTCTATCTCTTCCACCCAAACTCATGAGCAGCTAAAAGTCATGTTCTTCCAGGTTGATCTCCTCTCTGGCTTCTGGGATCATTTGCAAAGTTAACCATGATGAAAATTTTCTTCTTGGGGGATGAGAAGTCATAAATTGCACCACCATCTTCTCCTCTTACTCAGATCTATCAGAATTTTCCACTGTGTTATGATAGCCACCCTCTGAATTATCCAAAGATAATGATTTTTCAAACTCATCCATATGTGCTTTCAACTTCTCTACATGGATAGGTGAAGACCTGAGTGGTTAAGGAGAAAATACAAATGATGTTGGATTCAAAGAAGGAACAACAAGATCTCTCTGAGGTCCTGGGGCTGCTGAAGTGCTATGAGTTGATGTTGGAGAAGATGGAACTGACACGATAGTTAAAGATTTGGCATTCTCTTGTATGCAAGACTTCTTGTGAAATTTAAGATTTTTTGGATTTCTACTACTTTCATCTTTGTGCTTCCTCTTGATGGAGTCTCTTGCAGTAAAGTTTCTTGTGATCTAATTCATCAATGCTTCATCTAGGCATAACCCTTTTGTCAGCAAACAGTTCGAAGTGTTAACAAGAACTCTAGAAGAAATTTCTTCAATCATCTGGTAGCCATCAATGTTTTCCTAAAGAGCAGCTCTAGCTCCTCCCATCTGATGATACGAGTCAAGTATCACATGCCCATCATTTGTGAGATCTAAAGGTATCCGTGTCAAACCATAATCAAACACATGTTGCGCTGATAACCTGTTGAAGTATTTATTTTTGACTTCATACTCGTTCATGCACTTCATCCAGAATTCCTCCAACGAAGGCACATATGAGTATTCCTAGGAGATTGTCTTTCTCACTACTCCATATGGGTCAAATTTCAGCAGTGCTAGGAAGAACTCGGACTCATACTCATAAAACATTTCAGCTTCAACTCCTCTAGCTTTGTTGATGCTCTAGCATCTGTGGTAACCCACTATGACTGGAAAGAAACTTGTAGACTTATGCCACTTTGATTGTAATTCATGCATCTCTATGAGTTCTCTACACAACTCCATAATGACCCATTTTTCATTTGGATACCTTGTAAATGTTAGTAGTTCTCCCGAAATTCTAGTCACCCTGAGATAGGTGAAGTCTGCAAACTAGATGAAAATACAGGCATGCTAAGATACAACTTCCCAAGCTTCTTTTCTCGCCCTATTGGTATTCAAATCACCATTTAGTTTGTAGATGAATTCATAAAAGAACCCATCATTGACCTATTTGTACTCTTTATGGTACTCAGGAACTGTCAACTATGGATATCAATCAAAGATAGGATCTTTCTCCAGTATGCCTCATCTATTCAGCTTAGAAAATATGCCATGTGACAATGCTACATATACCAAGTATGAAGTTATTTTAAAGCTGTAAGTCCACATCACACTCTAAAGTTTCTCACCGATGTTGTCACTGATGATCTCTGCCCAATTGATTATTGAATTAGCTCGGTTGATCTCGATAGTCCTCATGAAAGCAGACATCCATGAGTGAAATTTATGATTATTGGCTTCTCCACTTATCTTGCAAAGCAATTTAGTGATATCATCCACCTCTTGCACCAAGTTGGATCGCGGAAGAGTTCTCAGGAACTTTGATGGATACCTAGGCTTCTTCACATATCGATTGTTTATTATGCTCACACAATCTACTTTATGTTTCTCCCATCTGTTACCTGCATCCCACATGTTGATTGCAATCACCACCATTCGTGTTGGAATCTTCAGTCAATAATTGATAAACTGTGCATCCAGCCTAATAGTTTTCTTTATCGCAACATCCTGGATTATTATAGAAAGAGGATGATATGATCTCACACACTCCATGAAAAATTTAAGCAACTGAGTTATGACTAGGAATGCTGATGCTGGAATAATTCCACTACTTTTCATTGCCCACATGAGAAATGTCTTTCCGGCCCTAGATCTGTTAATCATTTCAAAGATGGGTTTTGCACCCATGTTTATGTCATTGCTATCAACAAATCTGGAAGTTATGCATGATTCTGATGATCCCTCTCTATCATCATGCTTCATCATGGATGGAGAAATATTTGTATGATGAATCTTTATTTGTGTTTTTTTCTTTTAATCATGCCAAAATTATTTATAAATGGATCAATTCGTGCAGATCTATCAATTTTTTCAGACTTAGAAGATTTATTCAATGTACCTGATATTTATTTGAACTTCCTTTCACTTGTATGAACACCTGTAATGAATACCTACAATTATTTAAGACAAAGATGAAATTTAGAGCATGAATACTTGATTTCTGTCACCAAAAATCTTCATATGAAGCCCACTACCCTAAAATTTGAGGCTTTTCTTGCATGCAAAAAAAGCATAAATATTTTTAAATTCACCTGGGCACTTATAACAACATACATATAATTATCATAGCATAAATCAAGCTATTCCAGCCATAGGCACTAAACCTTGAAGCTTCTCGGTAATGAAAAACACCTCCAGATGCAAAAATTCTCCTTTCTTTTGCACCAAAACTGTCTGGGCTGTAATCCTTAGCAAAAATAATTAATTGTTTCTTCATTATGGAATCCCATGATTATATAACCCTTAACATTCTATTTCTAATAATTTTCCATCCTATTCCTAGTAATTAATTAATAAACAAACATGTTTATTTACCCAAATTGGGCACCTGTTTTTGCATGTTGTTAGCTGCCATTAAGTAAATTCATTTTATTTATTTTTAACATGCTTCTTTTATTTCTCTTTGTCTTATCTTCATGCATTGAATTTTCCTCCATCCATGGCACCAAAATTAGACAAAGCAGTTATTAATAAATATCGTTAAAAGATTTATTTAATGCCCAAATGGGCTGCACTTTTTGGCAAGGGTGAATTCTAAAATTAAGAAGTCAACTTCTGGTGGGAATTTTCACCCTGCACTGCAGAACTGAAAATCCCTTCTTCCACTTAAGTTATTTGACTTTTATAATGGGAATTTTTATCCTGCAAGGCAAGTAATAAATTCCTACCCGCTTGCCACCTCGAATTTATCCCATTGCAACTTAAGTGACTTCCCAAAAAGTGCGACTTGTATTGAAAATAGATTCTTTTGAAAAAGTGTGACTTGTATGGGTGAATAAAACCTTATGATGGGAAAAGTTAGCCTGCTAGCCAGGTAGAAAATTCCCATTGGTACTTTAAGTGATTTTTCTTTATTTTATAATGGGAATTTTCACCCTACAAGGTAGGTAAGAAATTCCCGCCTTCTTGTCGCCTCTAATTTTCCCACTGCAGCTTGAGTGACTTTGACTTCATGGGAAAAAGTACCCTATAAGGCAGGTAATAAATTCCCACATGCCTGCGGCTACCAAAAATCCCATTGCAACTTACACTCATTAAGTCCAGAAAATACAACTTTCCTGGGAGAGGCTTTTTGTGCATGACTTTCATCATTTCTTGTCAGCAACTTGCATTTTGAGGTTGATTCCTTCTGGTGCTGTGTCAATAGATTATATCCATATTCTTAAGGTAATTAAGAAAACTATGCTGGCAAAGGAATTGACCTATGGGAATTTCACACAGAAAATGAGGAGAAAATTGGAGAAAAATGCAAAAGAAATAAATAAAAGTGAAAAAACATTGCCAGAAGTTGTAAGCAATGCCCTGAATTCATTTATGGTGAAAACCCTAATGAGATGAGTGAATACTGGCATGAAAAACTTCAACAGGATTCAACCAGAGCACAATTTACTTCAAACGGGGCATTATTTATTAAATAAATAATTAAATAAAAATTTCCCGCAAACAAAACTTGGTGGAGGAATAAAATGAGTTTGGGCATCTGGGTATTTGTTGAAATTGGATCATATGATTCTCCAGGAATATCCTAATATAATACATACATCTTCTGGAAATAAAAACACAAAAAGACCCATTATTTTAAAAGAATAATATTTTTTTCAAATGGATGGTCCCAAATTTAAAGGTGAAATCTGGGGAATCCACATAGGATAGCTTAGACAAAAGAGTCTTGAAATGCACATCATAATCCCACACACTCCCTATCATTCCTTTTTGGATCTCCTTCAGAGCATTGATACTCTTCTACTCAAACATATGGATATGGAACTCTTCTAGGAAGGCATTTTTCAATGTGGTGTAGTCTATCATCTTCTGATGGGATACTTCCTATACCAATTATGCACGCATCCTTGCAACATTGTTGCAAACTAACTTTCCTTCTACTCCAAGATAGTGGTTCCTTTCGCGTGCCATAGTAGTTCTCACTTGTGCACATGCTTTGCAGCATCTTCAATACCCCTATAGTTTGGTAAGTGAAAAGAAATCTCAAAGAATACTTGTGGAGGTGGTTGGGGTCCTTGTCCTCCCTATCTAGAGCCTTGGTTCCCTCTGGTGTTTCCTCCTCCACTAGATCTACTGGATCCTCTAGGTCTTGTTCCTCCTTACCCAACAAATCTACCTTGTGTAGTTGGCAAAGGACATGAAATGGTCACACCTAGCATTCCCAATGTCCCACTGAATTACATTTTGATGGTTTGTGATATTGTCCCACTACCAGTTGTATGTCCCACGCCACTCCCAGAAGTGATACCCAAACATTACATACTCACACCTTGTCCAAACATTCCCTCAAATACAGGAATAGCTTGCACAACCATGGATGTTCCAAATGAAAGATTATGGTGAATATTAATTAAAAAAACCCCTTCCTCTACTAATGTTATGGTACTTCATCAGGGGTCTATCCATACACTGCACATTATGCTACCTTCCTCATCTTCTCATGCCTAACATGCATCTACGATTCACCCTTTCACATACACTGCTTTCGTGAATAAATCTTATTGGAAAAAAATTCCATTTGATCTAACTTTCTTTGACACTATTTGCACACATGATGGCTTGACTTGGATTCAATTCACACTTGATGATTTTTGGGCCCCGGAATACTACCTAAGGATGAAAAGGTGCATAGGTGCATGGGACCTAGTTGAAGAAGGGCATACGAGGTTGATGGCACAAAAGGAAGGGTTCTAGTAGGCTTTTTCAGAACACACGATGTGCACACGTAAGGTAGGAAAAGTTTTGGACTTAGCCACATTCAACGTCCCATGTAGAACATGATAAAATCATGATCCTTTTGGATAAGGTTCTAACTTGGTGTTTATGGGATCAAAAAGGGAATATTCCAAGATTACAATGGAAGGTTGCAGAAGACATCATTGTAAAGGGTGGAATGATTGGATCTAAGAGTGCATGCTCCATTGGAGGACCACTTGGACACTTGGCGATCAATCTGTAACTTCTAAAAGGCATGGTAGTTGGTGCTAAGGTTATAAATACAAGAAATAGACATTAGTTTGATGTGTGTATATATGTAGAAGAGAACCTATACCATGAGGTGTATGAGACATTCTTCTATTGTTTTCCAGTATAAATATATGAATGGATTTCAAAATATGCATCCAGATCGATTTGGTACTACAAATCACATGTGTAGGCCCAAGATGACTATCTGAGGGTACAAGATGTAGATCTGACTTGGATGCATGTTGTTGATCACTGGTGGAAGAGAGTACTAACTAGTTATACTCTTGAATAATCCATTTCTATGCATTCTTACTGAAAATGTGTTGAGTTCAAGTTTCTGAGGGATCCCAGAGGATCATTTTTACATGTTATTCCTTTGGCTATGAAGATCTTAGTCGTTACCTTGAGTTTAGAAGTGTTTCCCATGGCTAGCTAAAGCTTCTCTGAGTGTTGTAAGAGGAAGCTAAGGTGGAGGAAGATGAAGGGCATTACAACTGAGAAGGAAAGGGAGGAGATATGACTCAAGTATAGTGTAGCTTGTGAAAGGGAGATGACTAGACAACGCGAGGTTGTAAGTGTGATAGATCTATGGAGGTAGACGTTGTGGAAAGGAGTTGAGGTTCACGTAGTGGACGTGGAACCTAATAAGTTTGTGCTACCCCATGTTGGCAAGAGCAGGAGAGAAGTACCTTTAGCTTTTGATGAGATTTTTTCACATGGAGAAAGAAGATTCGTCGGTGCACATCTGAACCCACATGGTGACCAACCCCTAGTGCTTAGTTTTCCAGATCAAGGGAGAATTATTGTTAACCCAATTGGTATCAGTGGGAGCAACTGATCTGTACCTAGATCTCTTGACCACTACATGAATGAATGTCCTCAGAATATTACGTGTTATTTCTACAGAAAGAATCATAGTTATGAGGAATGCCTGGACTTGTATGAGCATCTTAGCAAGAAACATAAAAAAGAAAATAAAGGCACAAGGATGGTTAGCATACAACATGTTGTGTAAAATTAGTGGATGCTCAAGTTGGAACTATAATCCAAGGCATTGCAAGTAAAGATCACTACCCACATTGAAGTGACACGCAAGAAAGAAACATTACAGTAGAAGCCTACCATCACTAAGGAGGAAGTTCTACATGCACGGTAACTAGATCATGCCCATCAAAAGGAGGTTTATTAGGAAACCATGGAGGTACTTAGACATCTTTATGGTGAAATATAGTATTTAAAGGATAAATCATGGAAGATGGAGGAAAAGAAAGCATCAAAGTTGGTCCAATCTGTTATGGATGACTTGAAAGAAGTTTGCAAAATTTTGCGCTAGGAGAATATCATTCCACTATTAGGGAATTGGTTAAAGGGAAACACTCTACATGCAAGTATTGAGACTAGATGACAGATCCTACATGCAAATCTTCCCCCTCATATCCTAGAATATGACAAGGAAATCACTTTGAATTTTGTTGTGGATGGGTGGATTTTGAGTAATATATTGATTAATACAGGCGCAGAAGTCGATGTTATTACTTTAGATGCATGGGTGCAAATGGGGATACCTCCATTTCAGCCATCCTCTAATGTATTGTTCATAGCTAATTAGACTAAGGCCACTCCCATTGGAGTTTTAAAAGATGCATTAATTACCATACATGGAGCCAAATTCACTGGGGATTTTGAGGTTTTTGTGTTGGCAGAGGCAGATAGCTTCCTAACTCTATAGGGGCATCCTTGGTGTTATGTAAATAATGTTGATCTTTGGATCAAAAAAGGATATATCAGATTTGAAAACAAGGAGGAAAAGGATATTATCCCATTAACAGATGGAAAAAATATGCCCTATGTTGATCCCTTGATTGAGGAAGACCTAAATAAGATTTATGTATGCGTCATCCAGGACCCAAAGGTGCATGAGCCATCTAAAGAAGGAATCCTTCAGTGGGAGGATGCATAGTCTATTAACAATACTACAAGTTTTGCTTATGATAATTGGGCTTATAGAACTTATGAGTTGGTAGGGAATGAATTAAAGAGTACATTTACTAGGGATAGTAGACCATGTTATATCGAGAAAATCGGTAACAAATCGGTACCTCATTATACCAGAGAAGGAGACCCTATGGTGTTCCTATGCGCCATGGAGTAAAAGTCAATAGACCAGTTAGAGAGAAGGAATATGCTAGCATATACCATATGTAGTATAACAATGTGTTGGTGGGTGGTCCACAAGGATAATCTTATAGGAAGGAATGAAATTAGGATTGCTCTTACCCCTAGGTTCTTCTAGAGTAATGGAACCACTCAAATATGTACTTATCATGGTAATCAATTTGTTCAACACCACATTCAATAGTATGAGATACTCTGGACAAAGGGGAAGGAATATTTACCACCTTCTCTCTGGGTACACAAGTCTTATTCCAATTTACAAGGATGCACACGTGCTTGGTATATATATGCAAAACTCCATAGAGAGACTAGAAATTGGTAGGATTTAATTACAAGAATGACCCAAACATTTGACTTCTTCTCTAGTAAACCTCTAGTAGAAGAAGCATTAAAGGTTATAAAGCACTTAACTATGGGGGATAGTGCTAAGGTAGAATAACTCATTCAAGAGTTATTTGACGAAGGAGACTCAGGAGCATGTTTTGCGTAAGTAATAGAGGTCGATGCCACACTACTTCAGCACACTTTCCTTGAGAAAGAAACATGAAAAATGGTCTACTTAGTGAATGATGGTGAAGTAGAAAATGTAGATATAGACCATTCAACATGTAGACATGAGGTTTTGGATAGTGTAGATAAGACCACGGACACCTATCATGAACTGATGAAGATAAAGAAAGTAAATATTGGATCAAATGATGAGCCTAAGGAGGCCACAATTGGAGACTATTAGTCAGACTCAAAAGTGGCAAAAATCATTGAGTTACTATGGGATTATCAAGAATTCTTCCCTTTGTGGTACCATGAACTTAAATGCGTGCATAAATCATTAGGGGAGATTAAGATAAAGCTTAAAGAGGGTACACACCCAGTCAGAAAGAGACCCTATTAGATGAACCCCAACTTGCGCAAAAAGTTCAAAGAAGAGATTGATAAAATGTTGAAGTCAGGAATCATCATACCCCTAGATGAATCAGAATGGGTTAGTCCAATGGTGATCAATATCAAGAAGGATGGTAAGATTAGGATTTGTGTGGACTACAGGGAGCTAAATGCTACATGTGTGACTGGTCCCTTTCCTACACCATTCATTAGGATATACTAGAAGGCATTGCAGGGTGCAAAATCTATTCATTTACAAATGGGTTCTCTAGGTATCATTAGGTTAGGATTTCCGAGGAGGATTAGGAAAAGACTACTTTTACTACTGAATGGGGCAGATTTACCTATACTGTGATGCCTTTTTGACTGAAAAATGTGCCTACTGTCGTTTCGCACATAGTTTTTTTAGGTTTTTAAATATTTTATTCACAAATTCTTATAGGTTTATTTAGATGATTGGATGGTGTATGGAATTTTTAAGGATCATTATGATAATCTATGCTTAATTTTTGAAATATATAGATAGTTGAGTATCTCTTTTAACATCAAGAAGTGCATATTTACTACACCATTTGGAATATTGTTAGGACAGATAATCCTCTAACAAGGTTTGTTGGTTGATCTAGCTAAGGTTGTTGTCATTATCGGCCTAAAAGAGCCTACCCGTTAAAGTGAGGTGTATGGATTCTTGGGTCATAGGGGGTATTATAAGAAATTCATAAAGGGGTATGCCAAAGTTGTTGCACCTTTGGAGGAGTTACTAAAAGGAAAAGATATGTTATACTAGGGAGTACAGCAACAATGCACATTTGAGACATTGAAGGAGAAACTTAATACCACACCTATTCTGCAATTTCATTTGTAGGACCAACCATTTCATGTACATGTGGATGCCTCTAGTGCGACCATTAGAACAATGTTAGATCATCCTGGAGAAAGCTATTATAGATCATCCTATCTGATTTGATAGTAGAAACCTGACTCTTGCAGAGTAGAATTACACAACTACATAGCGCAAAGCTATGTCAATGATCTATGCACTACATAAATTCAAATAGTACCTACTAGCTACACCATTTGTATTTTATACAGATCACATGGCAATGAAGTATTTGGTGAAGAAGCTCATTTTATAGGGGTGCATATGTATATGGGTACTCTTATTTCAAGAATTTTATTTCACAGCTGTGGTTAAACTAGTGAAAAATAATCTTGGACCAAACCGTTTATCCAAAATATAGTCAAAAGAAGAAGCATAGGAAATTGAACATACCATGCTCGATGCATAGTTATATAGGTTACAATGAGTGTCATCAGAATTAGAGGAAATTTTTGTATTTCTATGAATAGGTATGTCACCAGAAGGAATGACATCCTTAGAGAAGAAATAACTTGCTATAAGTTTAACACCCTATATGTTTATTAGCGGTGACCTGTACAAGTTAGGTCAGGATGAGGTATTGTGTCATTGTGTACTATAACATGAGCACACAAATATCATGGAGGAAGCTCAAGGTGGTATTGTAGGTGGCCACTATGTAGGTGACGCCACTGTACACAATATTGTACTCATCAGATTATGGTAAGGCTTGTAAGGCATATTGTAAGGCTTGTGATCACTTTCAGTGCCTTGGGAAACTAGGTCGATGAGATGAAATGCCTTTAAGACCTATTACTAGTGTAGAACTATTTGAGAAATGGGAAATTTATTTTGTGGGTCCTATTTCACCATCCACGTTCAGGACTAGATCGTGTTATATCATCACTTGCATAGACTATCTGACAAGGTGGGCAGAAGAAACACCTACAAAGGATTTTACAGTGGCTACAACAACCAGATTACTATGAAAAATTATTATTACGAGGTATGGATGTCCTTTGATTTTGACCAGTGATAGGGGCACACATTTTCTAAATCAGATAATCATAATTCTATTGGATGAATTCATGATTACACACCATAAGACTACACCATATCATCCTTAGGAAAATGGGATTGTTGAGGCTTTCAACAAGATTTTGAACCAAACATTGACAAAAAAATTTGATGTTGGAAGGAAGGATTGGGATGATAAAGTGTTTGTAGTACTTTGGGCGTATATAACAACATACAAATGGCTAAATAAGGCCACACCTTTTAAATTGATGTTTGGCACATAAGTAGTTTTTCCTATGGAATTCATGTTACCTTCTTTATGTATTACACGCACTGGAGGTCTAACCTATGAGAAATCACTAGAAGAACGTATTGAAAAGTTGATTAAGTTGGATTAGTTATAAGAAATCACATGCTAGATTCAAAAGCAAGAGAAAGCAAGCCAGAAAGCATGACATGATAGGCACATTAGGAACAAAAAGCTTACGATAGGATAGATGGTGCTTCTCTACAATTCTAAGTTTTTACACCATCCAGGAAAACTCAAAGTAAACTGGTTAGGGCCATATGTTATCACTCACATACTTGAAATAGGATATTTTCAATTAGAAACTCTTGATGGAATATAGCTACCTGGTTACTTCAATGGGAGTAGGCTAAAGCCCTACTATAAATAAGTCTTCTTGGTGTTTGTAATAAGGCAGTATTGCCATTTAGATTAAGTTTTCAATTATTTATTCCTGTAATGTATTTCCTTATTTGTCATTATGCTTTGTCAATTTAGTTGTTGTTTTCTGAAATAAGCACATTTGCACGCCGGAAGCTAATTACCATTTGTAGTATTTTTATGCGTAGAGGACTGCAAATACTATTTGTGTTGGGTGGTTGTTGAGAAATGGGTACACATAAAGGAAACAAATTACTACAGGTGTTATTCAAAGTTTGAAGAATTGGTGAAAATAAGATTGCTTCCAAATGAGGACCCGGGATGGAGATAAATGAAGGCACAATATAACGTGAGGTAAGTGGTGGCCGTGGAGACTACCATGACAAGGTGTAGTGATGAGGAACTCAATTGTATAGAAGTGCATTGAAGAGAAGCTTGTAGCCAGAAGGTAGGAAGGCACGCTAAACGATTATGACTGATTCATGAAGATGTACTGCATGGAAAATTCTCAAAAGGGTCAATTAATGAGGAATGTTGGTAGGTGAAGTAGCAATAAATTTACCAGATTTTTGAAAATATATATAAGGGAGGGATACGTGTTCATTCCTACCATTGTAAATCATAACAATTTGAAAGAGCTAAGTGTGACTGAGCTGAGTGAAGAGTTTTGAGGTGTGAAGAGTGTGAAACTAGATGTGAGAAGTAGATTTTTTCATAGGAGAAGCTTACGTTCCCATTGTTGAAGGGTTTGAGCAAAGTAAAGCATTTGAAATAACTTGAGAACACATTTTTTAACTAGAGCACGTGGATTTGAGCTAGGGTTTGAGGTTGCACGTTGCAGAATCTGGAAAACGAGCATTTGAGGAAAGAAAATTGTGATTTAAAGATGGAAGCAAAGAAAGAACATGTGGTGGGAGAAATAGGGAAGAAGAAGGTGGAAGAAAAGGTTAAAATTTCTCCCAATAGAAAATTTTCAGAAATGTAATACCTAGAAGGCATAATAGTGGGACAAGAATGGGACTCTCACATCTGCAAATACAATGTCAGTGACTACAACCACCACACATTAGAGAACAAAAAGGAATTAGACATGCTATTGAATACAAAGATAAAAAAGTGCACAATCGAGGATATGATGGTGTATGATGATGCGAGATAGAAGCTACTAAAGAATATAGGAATTTACCAGTTGTATGAGTTTCCCTATTTTGGCAAGTATGAACCTTTATACCAGTGGTTGATGAGAAGGGTGTATGAGGATTTATTCTACTTTTTCAGGTGTAGGGTAAGGATTATATCCAATCTGATTTCCACTATGACAGGATTAAGAGGCATAATAGTATACCTCAACAGTGACCTGACAGATAAAGCATCCATCTTGAAGACGCAGGAGTTAGGACATAAGAAAAAAATTCTGCACCCATTTTTAGAGCATGGTGAGCCCTAAGAAGTTATATAGATTGAAGCTGATGGATGAGGACATGGCCACCATGTACACAAGAAAATAGGTATCCTGGTCTATACACACACACACATGGATGAGCCATACTTCGACATATGTGAAGAATCCTATGTGTTAAGGAGGTTGAAGAAGGCACCTCATGCAAGACATATAACCATGAAGCCCACTGTTATGTCTGATGAGAAGGTAAGTAATGCCTTGGTGAAGGTATCTATAGAAGTGGTGCAAAGGAACATAGACAAATTGGCCACTATCAAGGTGTTAAGGGAAGAGATTAAGGCTAACGATGCTAAGATCATGTGCTTATTACAAGAAAAGGATCTGGAGTAGAAAATGAATGGGGTTCTTATTGGCATGGAAGAGGATATTAGGGATCATGTCCTCTAAGAAAGAGGAGAGCCTAAGGTGCCCAAAAGGTTTCCTTTGGATGTGCACTATGTGCATACTTTGGTTGATATGGTTCTTAAAGAGGGACCAGTTAGGATGTTAGTGCCAAAATACCCATAAGAGGAGACAGAAATGGAAAAAGCTATAACAATTAGAAAATTTCATCATACAAGGGGTTGCTTCAAACTCTGTAGGAGGAGCTAAAGAAAGAAAATCAATCATTGAATATCTGTACAACTCTGGAAGTAGTCATCATAACAAAGACGATGGTAGAGGAAAAAAATTCCTAAAAGCTATGAAGGATGAAACATTGGGTCTGTTAGAAATTGAGGATTCTAATAAATACAGATTTAATCAACTTGCATATTATATAATGTTACAATAAATATTTAAATAACTATTACATCATAACATAAGTAAATAAAGAAATACTTACAAGAAATAAATAACACAGGTGACCCATTATTTATAGTGGAAAACCCCAATAGGGTAAATAACACTTTGAAAATAACCTTTTACTTCAGAGAACTTATTTTACATCCAGTAAGATCACCTCCTTCTTTAAAACCCTATTTACCAAGGGTAAAACCAAATCACTTGATTTGCACACCTTTGATATATTTCCCAAATATATCAAATGAGGACCTAAATTCATTCTTCCAGACCTTAGAGGCAGAAATAAAGGAAGAATAACTCATTCTTCCAGTAGAAGCAGAAGGTGATGTAGAGTAAGTAACTATTATTTGTATAGAAATTATTTCACATTATTTCCATGACTTTCTTCTTTATTGTCCAAGTAGTAGCTATTTCTGGGGTGGAAATGCATTTTAGTGTTTGGTAATGTTGAGCAGACAAAGTGGAATACTTTGTAGAAGGCACACAAGAGGTACACACAAGAAAACAAGGCACGGTCAAATACATGAAAGGATAGGGGGGAACACATGCACATAATATAAGGGAAGATTTGGGACTCAGCCATTTTCACATGTATGAGCTATTTTTGGAGATAGCGTACAGAGCACATAAAATGGGAAAAGACTTACATGACACGTATTGACTATTTTTTGGAAGAGCAGATATGGAGTGCTTTGCATGGATGCAGGATAAAGATAGAATTGTTACTGACAATTAACTAGAAGAGATCTATTATTAGTACACTTGCATGTGTGGCTATAATTGTAAAGGTGAATGGCTATTTCCAGCATACGACCTATTTTTGGCATTATGCAAGCGGTGAAGGGAAAGTCCCCACCCTTATAAATATGTAATGAACTATGTAGTATAGTAGAGGTGTGTGAGAAATGAAGTACTGTGAAATTATGTTACTTTAGTCATTTTTACCTCCACCAAACAAGGGAGTCCCATGCGCGTCGGCCTATCACCCAATGGGCATTGGGTGCTCACCTGAGGCATGAGCAGGTGCCGGTTCTCTATTTTATGTAATTTAAGTGGGAAACATCATCTATGATAGAAAATTTAAAAGAGTGAGTGGAAACGAGACATAAATTTATCATAGAACTCATAACGGTTTCTAGAAAAGTGTAATCATCCCAGACCGAATGGTACTTAATAGATTATAGATAGGAACCAAAACGGAAAGGAAATACATAAGGATTTATATTTATTCCATAAATATTCATGAATTAGAATTGTAATCTATAAATATGGACCAAAATCATTAATAATCATATTCAATCAAGTTTGGTAACCTCATTATATTCATTGGATCCATTACAAACTACCACAGCTATGCAGACTGAAGTCATACATCATAGCTGAATTTATACCCCTCAATTCTCAAGAGAAAATTTACAATCCCAACCCCTTATTACATCATTTTCCTATAGATCTTTATCTAAACCTACAAATTTCCTTGCAGTATATCTGCAGAGCTTTTCTCTCCACTAATCTATATCCGTATATTTATATCTTCTCCTCGGTAGGTGCTTGTATATATAGGCTTCTTAAATCACCAAATTTCCTTTCTGTGGCTTCAGATCTATCACCAAGTGTCAAATTTGGTCCTTCATGGGGGCATGCTCCTTCAGGCCCAAGATATCCACTCCTTGTAATGATGGTCTTCTGGAATCTTCTATTGCGAGGTATATTCCTTTTGTGGACCTCAAGTTCCTAGGCTAACACCTTCTTCACTCCACATACATAGTCAAGTCACGCTTTTTTCATGTTCTACCTAATGCATCAAATATGGCTAAGTCTTGAAACCTTTGTTATGCCTTTTGTGCACTCCACTTGTTCTATTAAAACCTCCTAGAATCATTTCCTATGCACTTTCAACTTGCGTGCCCTTCTTTGACTATGTCTTGCGTGCCCACAGACCTTTTTGTACTTAGCCAATATTTTAGGGGCCCAACATCACCCCACACTTCACCTGTTCTTTGCCCTCGGGAACACCTCTTCAATGAATAAGGAATTAAAATAGATTCCGAAGGAATTAATGATTTGGAAAAAGAATAAGGGAATTAAGAATTAGGAAGAATGAAAGAATGGGAAAGTGTTGTTATTGTTGCAATAGGAGGGCAAAATCTTTCTTCAAGTCAGCTTCCAACTTATTCAAATTATTGAATTCATTTTGTGCTATTTGGAATAGGTCTCTGACTAGGGCACTTACCTCCTCAAAACCCAATCTGTCTCCTTGAGTATCCATAATTTTAACCACTCCTTCTAGTTTCTTTCCCACATGCTCAATCACATCCATCCCCCTTGTGATTTGTGGGTATAATTTTTTCATCTAGTTTTTGATTAAACCTTGTAAGGATTCAATGGATTCTGACTTCTTTTCAACCTTGGCTAAGATCCTATCCCACTCTGCTTTGTTCCCTTTTTTCTTTTCTTGGAATTATTTGAGCTATGCCTCGTGAGTGGCAATAAGAATTCTCAATACTTTATCCCTATCTGCAAAGTTGTTATACATAGCCTCAGTAGTTTGGGTAGTAATTTTTACTTCGGAAATAACCTTGTTGTACTTGATGATTTCTACAACCTTCAATTTGTCTTCCTTCTCTAGGCACACGGATACTTCTATGGATTGTAAGGCCAATTTCTATCTTTCCATGGTAAGTATTCATGTTAAGTCCTTTAGGCACTCCATGGTAGATCCATACTATTGCGTAGGTGGTGCTAGGTCTAGATGCTTCAAAATAATTGCACATGTGATTGATTCTAACTTCTTGTATACCTCGCGTACCCTTTCCTTCTCATCCCTTAGTTCACACTTTAGCTAAGAGCTAACTAATTATTTGTGTTTTAAATCCTTCTCTTTCTAGGAGCTCCTCATCCTTCTTCTCTAGCTCTACCTCTAGATCCTTCACTCTGTCATTTCTTCCAAAAATCCTAGCTTCTACCTCAACCAAGACTTTGTTTAGCACATTACAAATCTGCTCATCTGAATTTTTTTTGGTATTCACCAAGGATTTGGTTCCTTTATACTCTAAAATTTGCATTAATGCCCCTTGGCTCACTTCAAACTCTAGCTCATTGAGGTGGGACTCAAATTCCCATGAAATCATTTTCCTTGTCTGCGGGTATGCACTTTCTGCATCAAATCATGTCATGGCCAGGAGTTTCTCTATTGGAATGGTGCTTTGGAAACGTGTGAGAAACACCTTGTTTGGATCATCAACATAGTTCATTCTTGGTCTCTGGATCTTCGTGTGCCTTCCTCATGTGTGTGTGCCCTTAGGAATACATACCATTAAACTGGGGCCTCCTCCTGTGCTTCCGTATATTTTCCCACACTATCTTCTTTATCTTCATTCATTATTAATTCAGTGTTGTGCTCCAACTCTTGTAGTACCAAGGCTTCAATGATTTTCACTGATTCTTTTTCTACGACCTCATTTATCTACTCTTGCATGATGCTCGGAGTCTAATTCTCACTTATTGACTTTATCCCTTATCTTGGGTTCCTTCCTCTGCATGAAGAGAAAGTAATTTTCCTCTTCTTCACCCTTTTCCTTTGAATCATACACCTCAAACACTGGTGGTCCCTGGGATCCTTTAGGTTTATATTCTTTTTCATCATCCCTCTCACCTCTATAGGAATCCAACCTCTCCATGTCCTCCAAATCAGCCTCCTCCATCACCTTCTGTTTCTTACTAACTAGGGATTCTAGTATAGGAGATTTTGCTCTTTCTTCTTCCTTCTCTGGTGAATTCTCTTTTGTGATAGGTTTTTCTTATTCTGGCACCTTATCTCTGACTGGATACCTCTTCCTGTGCATGTAAGTACTAGTCCTATCACTTGTCCCTGGGGCACCCACCATTGATGTATCTTGGACACTTGGTGCCTTTTTCCCTTGCACCTCTTCTCTTCCTTTATTTATTGGTGTGGGCTTCCTTCTTCCTATGGGGTCATTAGGTATGGAGACATTGTTTTATAGATATTCATCCTTATCAAATTTTGGCCTTATGCAAAGATATACATGCGCTGCAGTCCTCCCTGCAATTGGTAGAGTTAGGGGTCTCATCATTTGAACTTCATGCGACACGTAATTTTCCACATATGCATTCTTCTTAGGATAGACCATCTTCCTACACATCTCCCTATGGTCATAATCCACTTGGCTAAGGTCAAACCTTAGTTTCTTAGATTCCTTGAATATGTTTACTCCTACTTAGAAGTATTGAGTGATGAAGGAAAAGGGGAGTTTACACCATGGGCTCGTGGTTTCATCTACCAACTTGAACAAGCTAATGAAAAAGTGTTGGTGTATTATGAATTAAGATTATCCATCTGTAAGTGCTGTAATTTTTTCTAGGATCCTCCACTCCACCCCTAATGTGTCCCTTAAGTGCTTATATCATTTCTCTAGTCGTGCCTTGTGAGAAGCTAGCATGCTGTCGTAAGTGTACTTATTGAATATTTTTGCAGGTGAGGGGTTTTCCTTTGAATATTCCTAAACAAATTTATCTACTTAATTTGACACTCCAATTTTTGAAAAAACATTTGTCAAGAGGACATTACCAAAGAGTATCTTATCTCCTTCCTGTGCATTGTTGATAATTTCACCTGTGATGAAGGCAGATAAGTTGTAGATAGTGCCTTCTGATATTTTCCTGCACACAATTAACCAGGAATTATTTACCTACATCCACCTTTCTTGGTCATTTATCTTTGTCACCAGGTGCGTGACCATTCTCATGAAAAAGTATAGGATATCCGTGGTATCAAAGTACAATGACCCCTTCTCAATCATATATGGAAATGGTTTCTTTGATGGCTTCCTTGTCGCTCAAGTCGTCATCCATACTCTCTCCTTCACAGAGGAGGCCTGTGAATTTTGAAATCAGCTAAGTTATGCACATCTTGTGCTCCACAAAGTAAAATTGGTCCTCATGTACATACGACATTAACCATTGATAGAGGTGCTAAGGTTTTCCAAAATAAGGTAACTCATAGAGTTGCAACAATCTCACCTTCTCCAACTTTACTTTTACCTCGTCACTATAGATAGGTAAACCCTCTTATGTCCTCTTGTTTATTAGGTGCACTAACTTTAGTGCCATGTCCTTTTCTGTCATGTTTTCACATTGGTTGTAATCACTCACCATCATTTTTCTTAAGTGGTACTCCCATTCCTTCTCAAGAAAACCCCATCTGGGTACTGCATCTTTGCATACCATTATTCATTCATGTTTATGGGGTTTTTTGGTTTTTTCCCTTACCCTTGTGATTTCCCTTAAAATTCATAAGTGATATAGTTGGTTTCTTAGGTGTCATGGTTTAGGTTATCTTAGCACTTCAAATTCTCTTAATTGCTCTGCTTTTCTACCATCTCTAATCCCAGACCTCAAACTTGTGAAGAAACCCTTTTTAGCCCATGCCCTAGGTTTTCAAACCCTAACTAGAATAACCTATTTTACAAGATGGTGCTTCTCCACAATTTTTTTTCTATGCCTGTGAATATTTTTCCTTTTGGTTTGCAGATCAAATCTAGTCATTCCCAGCTTAATTCCTCAAATCTTTTTTTCGCACATATTAACTCTAGAAACCCTAGTCTGTAAGAGCTATTATTTTCTTCATATTCACAATGTCAATAATGAAGTGCCCAACCTCATATTTATAGCTTTCCCTTCTTTTTAGCATTAATTTTTACTTCACCTACTAACGTAATTCAACACCTATTATGAATTTTTTATAACACCTTGGAAAAATTGTTATAATTCTCTTTTTCATTACAAGCATTGGCATGTGATTTTCTTGAATGAGGTGTGTTCCCTTGATTGTTGAAAATAATGCTTGTTATGGATAAATTATTTATGATCTAGGATTCTTTAGAATGAAATGTTATGGCTTGCAAAAATCCACTTTCACTTCTTATAGGTGAGTTGCAATCTAGTTTTGAGAGTTGCAAACTTATCTTCTTTATTGACTCATCCTTGGATCAATTTCAATGATCCAAGGAATGTTTTAAAACTCTTAATTGGATTGAATGATAAATTGAAATTTAGTAGTTTGAGAGGCATAACAAATTGAACTTTTGTATTTTGTAAATTCTTTGGTCTTGTGTGAAAGTGCCTTCATTAGGTTGTATGTTTGTGCTTGGGTCTTTAGGATTGATCTCTGCAGGACATTATTGGCCTAAAAAAAAAAGTCTACTTATAACTATGAAGGGGATCTGAATCCTAACACTAAATGACTACCCTAATAGTATCCTAAACTAGGTAAGAGCTCCTACATCCTAGCTATGTCTATTTAATTGGGTTGTAATCTAACCTAAGCTTCTTATTCTATTGTGTTGGGGGGGGACCTAACCTAAACTCTTGTGCTAAATGAATATGGTAAGGGGAGATTACTATGGTAATACTAGACTATATTAACCTAATGCCTAATATTATATGGAAGTGATTTTAATCTAACCTAAAGTGGGTACTACCTATGACAATGTTTTAGGACCTAAGGTGATTAATTGATAGACTAACCTAAGTTTTGGGGACATCTATCATAAACTAATTAAAAGGAACCTAAGGGTCGTATGACACTATGGTGATGGTTTGCAATGGATTTGATTTGATTTGATTGGGTATTAATGCAAGCAGGTACTGCTAGTTTTGGTAAGGGATAGTTAACTTTAGAGGGGCTTACATGGAGGATTCACTAAGTATGGAATTGCATGTTTATTTGGAATTGGTATTCACCAATTTTGAGAGGTGGTGGCAAGGAGAGAGAATTGGGAGAATTGGGAGTTATGGAATTAATGGATCTCATTTTTTGTGTGTAAACCATCTTGGAAACAAGGGAGGCAGATTTGTGGGAGGTTATTTGGTTTTGCATGCCTCACGAATTTTTCTCTGCATGGAGCTATCTGGTTCTTTGAACCAGAAGTTTGACTTCTTCTTCTTGGCTATTTTTGGTTTCTCTAGTCTATTTTCAATCAATGGAATGCATAAGAGGCATTGGAAGAAAAAAAATTTGGTTATGGATCTGTCATGGAGAAGAAAAAGGGTTGGAAGCTCGACTAGAAGTATCCTTCGAATTGGCAAAGGAACTATCAGGCATGATAGGCTCTACCCATTAAGATTTCTTGCTTTCTTCTAAATGAATCATTAAAACAACTCTGCTATCATGAGATAATTGTTTTCTTAATTTTGTTGGTTATTTACTTCATGTTTTAATGAATCTCTGTGGTTTTTGGAATGCAAATCCATTACTGGTAATGATAGTTTTTGGGTAACTTTCTTTGTGCTAATGTAATGGTGGCATACATGTGAAACATGTATGGGAAGATCTGTATTTCATTCTAAAACTTGTAGGCAAGAATGGTGTTGTTTTGAACTGGCATTAGTTGCTTGGTGTGGTTCTGAACCTTTATGAGAGTCTTATGTTTCATTTAGAACTATTATTTGGAGCTTGTGTTTCATCTGAACTAGTATGGAAGCTTTGTGATTCGTTATGTGCTCATACTTGAAATTCATTTTATTTCTGATCCATTATTAGAGCTTTGTGTAGTTTAGAACTTATGTTGAAGCTCTGTGATCAATGTTGTACTCGTGTTCAGTACTTGTGTGGTTCGAACTTGTAGTCAAATCAATGAGTTTTGTTCTATGCATGTACTCTGAGTTTTATTCTTATTTAAGGATTTTAAAATGCCCAAAATCATATTAGAGCATTAGTGTTTTGTTTTCAGATTTTATTTAGGGCTTCATGTTTTATTTTAGGCTCGTATTTGAACTTGTGTTTGTCTGATCCGGTATTAGAGCCTTGTGAAGTTTTGAAATTTTGTTTGAAGCTCGTGTTTGACACTGTAAAGGTATTCCATTCATGCATGTTTTGAAATTATGTTGGAATTGATGTGTTTGATTCTATACTTGTATTCTGAGCTGGAGTTTTGTTGGTATTAAGGATTTGAAAAGCTTTAAGGAATATCTTTGAAAAGCTTTAAGGAATATCTATGAAAAAGGGTCTTGAGAGATTTGTTTTGTTAAGAACTAGACCTGGTAATGTCTTTTGAGATCTTATTCTTGTAGCTTCTTTTTGGAACGATTGTGGTACTTTTGTCTTTTAGACTATACCACCTTCTTTTAACTTGATAGAGCATGTGAATACAAAGTGTATCCTATTCTTCTCTGCCCTGAGTGAACCCGTGTCTTGCTGAAGGCTTGAATGTATTTTTAGAAGGATTAAAGGACTGTAATTATATCTTGTTATGGGTATTGATGATTTACAGTTCATTTGGAATAAGTTGTTAATAGTTTTAGAGGTGTAGACACCTAAAATATGCTTACACTTAGCATTTCATCCAATTCAACTGATTAACGATGCTACACTAATTCCTCATTCTTCACTCCATTCTCGGATGCCCATTTACGACACCTTCTTGGTCGTATTCCTCCTATAAATCATCTAATTTGGTTAATATCCTTATTAGCTAAACATTCCTCCTTTCAACCATTCAAAATCTCCCTAGTTCTCTCTAGACCACTTCTATTTGCTTCCTAGGATATCTATCAATCACAATTGGTTATCCAAACCCCTCCTAACTCTCAATGAGTCTCTAATCACTTGCTAATCAATTTTAACTAGCCTAAACCCTAGTTAACTATCCTAAACAAATCTTAACTAAGCCTAAAGCATGTTTCTCCTAATCTAATCTAAAAGAGCCAGTCCCACATGCACCCAAATTCCAAACTCTTCCAAACCAAAAACTATAAATAGAAGGGTCACCCCTCCCATTCAGACTTACAAAATTTACTCTCAAACACTTTGGAAAGGCATTAGAAACCATTTGTGATAGCTTTAAGCTATTGAACATTTGGATCTTGACCATAATCCATTGTTAAGAGCTCCTCCATCTTGCATCCATCCATTCCAAATATAGTTAGTAAGGGAAGATCTAAATTTTGGCCATGTAGCCAACTTGTAGAGATCTCTTCACTATGTTTGGGAATAAACAATACATAATTTGATTGCTTAGGATCTAAACTAGGTTCAATTTTAATAAGATTTCATAGAGTAGAGGTAGTATACATGTTAGTTTTTGATGTTTTTGTCAAAGTTATAATAATTTTATGTTAGTTTCTCTTGTTTAGCTCTAATATGATGGTGCATGGTTGAGTTAGCAAAGCTTTGAGGTTCTTTGGCCTCACTCCATAGCTTTTGCAACTTTCCATTGCATACATTTGGCATGCCCGGTGGGACTCTTATGTCCATCCTCCATTAATGGAGGTCCTTTGAGTTCTTCAAAGTCCATTTTCAAGTTTTTTAGTTTAAATCACTTGTTATTTTCCTCATTTCTGTTTTAAAAATTGGATTAATGAACTCTATTTACATGAATTTGTGGTTTTAACATAGAAATAGGAAGCTTTGACTAACCAATAACCTGTTTTCTTTTAAAATTTTAAAAATCCATGTTTTTTGTAGGTGTTTTCACAGGGCACGCGTAGGTGTTTAAAGGTGGTGTGTACACATTGAGATATGTGTGTTTCCATCGGAAAGGCCACGTACTTGTCAAGGGTGTCCTCTGTATTTTTGAAATTTTTCTCTGAAAGGATGCGTCTGCATCTCCATTGACCTATCCGTGTCTCCACCTCTCTAGATGCGTCTGTGTAAATAATACCACTGTGTGAAATTTTATAGACTTCTTTTTGCTTGGGCCCTAGTATCCGTTGGTAGGAGCACGTATGTATTGAAACCCTAGTGTACCTATTAGATCAGGGCACGTAGGTGTTGGTGACTGATTTAAATTTTTATAAACCCATGCAGGTGTTAATATAGGCGTGTATCCATTGGCTAGGGTGCGTACATGTCAGTTTAAGTGTGTAGGTATTACTGTCATAATTTAAAAAAATTACGGTCTGTTTTAGCTGTTTTTCTGACATTTTTGGTGCAATTTTCTAAAGATTGACAGGTTTTAAGATAGGGCTAACTCTTTAAAATTTTAGTTTGCATGATTAAGTGTTCTTCATTTCTTAGCTAAAATTAGGATTTGTGAAAAGTGTGTATGCTCTCTCCTCGTGCTTTCTAAAGTGATCTTGGAGATCAAAAAAACTTACACAAATTCTATTTTACATGTTAAAAAAACTTGTTTCTTAAGGAAAAAGTAACATTTTTATGTGCTTTTTAGGATTTCCACTTTGCGTATGCTCTCCCTTTGTGCTTTTGGGTGATCTTAGGAATCAAAAGCAAGTGTACGTTCTCTTTTACCTCAATCAGCAAATGAGAAAACTACTAACCAACTTGTTGTCTACAGGACCTAATGTTGGTCAAAGAAAGGTGTTAAGACCAAAGAAAAAAATTATAATACATGTGTGTTTACAGATTGCCGAATGGTGTGCCACTTTTGAAAACTACATTAAGATTAAAAAAGATAAAAAAACACACCACATTCAACACACTATATTTGCAGGTTTCAGAAAAGGGTAAGTCCCTCTCCGCTTAACTGGAATGTAACCCCTTTGGTATAAACGCCTTAAGCTATAACAATGGGGGTGGTTCTTGGAACCCCAAAGTAGTCCACCACTGAGTAACCTCACGAATGAAACAGGAAGTGCCTCGCTTACCTACTTGATTAGTACACCTTGTGAGATAGTGTTACTGGTTGTCCGTATGGCAACCCCAGTGATAGTACATGTAGACACACTAGTTTCCTAATGTTATTGAAGGGGGTAAAGTAAAGCCGAGATACTCCCAAACTAGTTAGTGTGAATTTTTGGGTAAATCGTGCTCGCTTAAGACAACCTTGTAACACCTAGTTGAGAGAGCTTATTAAGGAAACCATTTTGTCTGGAGGCCAACTTTACTAGTCCATTCACATCGTTTTCCATCACAAAGTGATAACTTGTTTGGATTCATCACCTTGTTTGTCGAACACAGTAACAAACCCATTCTAAGTTAGATCTAAGTGTTTTTCATCACAAATTTAGACAAATGTATTACTTAGCTTAGCTTCCTTCTCATTTTTCAAATGAGGTGAAGCTCTACCCAAAGTGAAACTAAGTCTGTTTTCACATGTTCTTGATCTACACCCATGCATTCATACTTTCCATGTTGGAATTCAAACAAAGGCATACGTTACGTATCATGTCAGAGATAGTGCTAGCTGATATTTTGTATGTTTACACTCATCCATGTTTGTGGCTGGGGTGTTAAACGACTAAAGCAGGTGGGTATGTTTTCATTTCTTTCGCAGTCCGACGATCTTGGCTTCAGGATCGTCATCATTATTGTGGGTCAGTTTTGTCATTTTGTCTCTTCCCTAGTTTTTCATTTTTTGCTTGCATTTTGGTCATTTAGTCTTGGTATTTACATTGCGTCTCCCATTCTTTAGGCACGTAGTATAAATCCCTCTATTGCACGGTTACGCTACTTGTATTACCACAGACTTCTTGTTACATCTTATACTTGATTTTAGTTTAGACGTCATCTGGGTTTCTTGATGAGTGTTGATACCGCATTATATATGCCGCCATGATTTTGTCTTGATATCAACACCTTGCTTGCTTAGTTTGGATATCTGGATAGCATTGTTACGATATATCTAGTTACGACGTCCACTTTTCAAAACTTAGCTTTTGTCGACACTCGAGTTAGTACTAGGTATACCCTGTGTGGAGGTCGTGATTTTCTCCTTGTTGTTACTTACACCTTGTTCATTTTGAACTTGATGTAAGTATTGACATTGTGTGGATCATTTTTGCATTGGGCTATCATTTTACACACACATTTTACATAGGGAGTATTTCCTTATTGATTAGATTTGTGTTTCGTACTTGCGTGATTGTTCCGTGTGATTATTCATTTAGAAAACTTATTTTCTAGGACAATCCTTTTTGATCTCATCAAGATTGTGTCATCATGATGTATATTTTCCTTAGACCGTCTTCAGAAAATCACACACGCATCTCCATACGTATTGAATGTCTAGTTGGCTGCCATTGTGCTGCCTAAATCAGCATGGGGCCTTCTTCACTTTGAAGAAGTTTGATCACGCTATCTAGGTCTAGACATTTTTGCTTAAACAAAACCAACAATGACTGACTATTGTGGGGTTCCTCATGCTTACGACAATGCAGAACCTATGTTTAGGCATTCACATCAAAAGATACCCTTTACGACTAAACCTCATTTGGTTCTTCATGCTAGAATTCTTGCTTGGGTAACCTGTTCCCCACCTTCAGCTCATAGTTGGTGGTATGGTTTAGATGCTTCTAGTCCAAATTATTATTCAAGTTCCCCCCACTCTTCTTCCGATTCAGATCCAAACTACCATTTGGATTCCCACTCTTCTTCTAAAGATTTAGATCCTAACTATTGTTCGGATACCCCTAGATAAAATCCTAAATCACAGTCCTCCCTTTGCAAGAAATTTATTCCAACTCACCTCAATGATGTATTCCTCTTTTGAAGACTCATGTGACTCCAAGTTCCATTGATCGAACATCTAATTCAGTTTTTGAGTCACGGTCCTCCCTTTCTTCGCAGGACCTCCTTCATCAATCGTATCAACAACCTCTTCCTCCATCGAAGAGTTCCATGACTCGGGTTACCTCTATTCACTCATCCAATTTGACTCCTACGTCACAACTTAATGGATGGCTATGTGATCCTACTTTCCAACCTACATTACGTCGTCTTCTAGAAAAATGACCTAGGTCCAAATCCAAATAATCCATTCATGAAACACCTGCCTCCAAGCCTACTTCCTCTCTTGATTCATCTTCTTCTATTAATCAATCTTACCCTCTTAGCAGATATGTTTCTTCTAGTCAACCCCCCATGGTCAAAGAACAACAACCTCTACTGATTGATTTATCTCAGGATAAAGGACCAATCAAACTACACAAAGATATCTCTTTAGAGGATTGCAAACAAATTTTCTTTCTTGAGCTCGATATGCTCATGTATGGGGAGGAAGAGTTTGATTCCTTTTATCAGAACATAGAGGAAAAGCCTAAAGTCATGGAACTTGATTCTTCTTCTGATATTCCATCTTCACCTTCCTCTGAACATGATGAGATGTTGGAGTCTAGCATTGATCTATGGCCTATCTTCTCATTTCCCAATCATTCCTTGTCTCACCTCCTAGTAGCCCATTACCTTCTATTCTTGGGCCACGTCCTAGTATCCATTCATCCTATTCTATCTATGGGACACCTCTGAGTAGCCCCTACTCATTGATACTCGGGCCACACCCTAGTAGTCCCTCACCCTCATCTTCTATTCTTGGACCATGTCTTCATAGCCCAACTTCTTCCATCGTAGGGCCATATCCTAGTAGCCCTTCATCATCTTCTATCAGTGGCTCACCTCTTGGTAGCCCATCCTCTTCAATTCTTGGATCGTAACCTTTTCATCTATCAGATATTTCTTCTATCAATGTTTGTGGCAAGCCCACTACCATTTCTATTGTTCCTTTCATTAATCATAAACGTTTGCTTTCTTCTCCTTCTCAGGATCAGACAAGTCATGCGTTGGCTTATAAAAAACCCAAACAGGTTCATTATCAAGCTCAAGTCAAAACTTCCAAGAGCTCTAAATCTCCTAACAAAGTAAATGATCTTAAGGTTAAAAATCAAACATGATTCAAGAACACACATCAACATAAACATCAAGTATGGTGCAAAGTGCATAAACCTATGGATAGGGAACTCAATCTCCTACATATGAAATCCATGTTTCAAGATAAATCACACTCATTTATTGAGTATGAGCTCACCACGATGATCGAAATCAGAGATAACATGACTCTTGATAAACAATCACGCTTAGTCTCCCTTATTAAGGAAGTTGCAGACATCGTTGTTGGATCTTACCATGCAGATTGACTTTTTTGGTCCCACCTTTCTAAAAACTATCAAAAATCTAAAAATCAAAACAATGTAAAAATACAAAAACATGAGGAAACATTTCAAATAAAAATCAAAGGTTCAAAGATAAAACATTACAATCAGGTATTGGGTACACATGGATGTTATTTCTTCCCTTTCCTTTCTCTTCTTCTGCAAGTCTTCCTATCATTTTTATCCCTTTGGTGATCTTTTGGTTAGCCTATTTGCACGTATTTTGTGACATTTATCTCTGTGGTATCCATTTGAACCTGGTCTTTTATCAACTTGGTAAATTAAAGAACGACTAACCTCATGGAGATCCTATCACATTCAACATCTAATAAACTTGTTGCGAAGAACTTTTGGATATATTTGTTGACACTAGCCAATGTCATCATCACAATCACTTCCACCTCCTTCCATCATGCCATTTGTGGTTCTTAACCCCTTATCAAACAAGAGAGCTGAAATAAGTTTTCAGAAAGTAAAATAATCAAAATCAATCAAAATCCAAAAGCTAAAAGCTACAAAGAAAAAGAAAATTGATATATAACTCTCTCTTGGGGTATTTCCAATAATCTCTATCGGGGCTATGGATGCCTAACTGGCAGTAGAGAAATGTTTTGATTAGAATCAAATGCATCTCTATTGGGGCTATGGACACCTGGCTGGCAGCAGAGCAATGTACAACTATCCTTCAACCCTACATTCACAAATCACCTTTCACAATCAAACATTCATACATGTTGGCTAGGGTGTCTTCACTTGTTATCTATTAAATCTTCCCTTCAAAAGGTAATCTAATTCCATGGTCACACATTGAATCTCTATGAGTAAAACAGGATTAGTATGTTACCAAGTGTCTTTTTTTTTTGGACCTTGTCTAGACTCTTACTCTAGTATGTATCTCATCTCAAGATTTGTGCCTTTGGCTAATCACTTGTTTCATCACGAGGCTTCTCAACTACATTCATGTCTCTCACATCATTCTTTTGCTTCGTTCAGAACATCCATGTGTATAAGATTTCCTTTTTTGACATGTTTACAGACACCTTTTTCCCCTTTCACAAATCCAATCTTCTCCTTCCTCTCTATCATGTGATTTTAGGACAACTTAAACTGGGGGCATCCTTGCTTCTTCCCAACACTTCATTATTTTATGTTCATCATCATGTTGAACCTATCTATAATGGCCTTGGGTCCCGCTTCTACATGTGAAGAGTTTGCCTTTGAATACCCCCATCTAATCACTGGGGAAATTTCGTTTCTTCACCTTCTTGCGCGTGCACGTGGCCTTTCACCCTTGTACATCCCATCTATCGCTAGGGGAATCCACACTTCTTTTTATTCCTATACATACTTTTAGATTTTTTTTATAAAAATCAAAACATTCAAATATGTTCAAAGAAACATCAAAAACATTATAAATCATCCTATAAATGTCACTCTTTGGTTCTCACCTATTCATGTGCGTGACTAGTTCTCACCTATTCATGTGCATGACTCGTGGATCATCTTGATCTACCTCCATCAACCAAAGCTAGGCTGCTTACTTCGTCTGTACTCTGGGGCAAAATGAGTTTCCTAGTATTGTTTCGTAGTGTACATTGTTTTTCCATTGGACCAAAGTGTCCTCCATTATTCCCTCTCACATGTATCTTTGCTTGGGGCACCATCATTAACCTTTTTCATTTATTCAAATAGGTTGGATCTAAAGCTTGATAACAAAAACATTGCATTGTGTTTCTCTATTAGGTTAGCTTGTTTACTTTCTCGTATTGCATTACATTTTGTATGTTGTATGGAGCTAGGCATATTTTAATTTCTCGTATTGCATTGCATTTTTTATGTTGCATGGAGTTGGTGTTGTTTATTTAGCAATGGAAATTTTTTTGTATATGGCTATTTATGTCATACTACACTTTTGTTCATTTTTTTAATAATAAGGACTGATGACGAAGATCTCTAGCAATATGATGAAAAATAAAGTTGTTTCAAAGGCACTGGATGGATGTTAGCTCATTCCCCCTTCCTCATACTCCTTTTCTTCTATATCATGTTTCTTTTCTTCTTCATCACACTATTCTTTCTTCTGTTCTCTTTATATCATCTTTTCGATCATCAATCGAGTTCTTCTATCACCCCACCGACAATCGAGGGGGCATCCTTCATTCTACTCATTTTTTTCTTCTATCCCTTCAAAATTTTCTACTTGTTTATGTTTGTCTACTTTCTTTGAAGTGACGTCACTTACACCACCCCAAAGAGGGGAAAAATATAGACACCTAAAATATGCTTACACTTAGCATTTCATCCAATTCAACCGATTAACGATACTACGTTAATTCCTCATTCTTCACTCCATTCTTGGATTCCCATTTACAACACCTTCTTGGTCGTATTCCTCCTATAAATCATATAATTTGGTTGATATCTCTCTTATTATCTAAACATTCCTCCTTTAAACCATTTAGAATCTCCCTAGTTCTCTCTAGACCACTTCTATTGGCTTCCTAGGCTATCTATCAGTCACAATTGGTTATCCAGACCCCTCCTAACTCTCAATGAGTCTCTAATCACTTGCTAATCAATTTTAACTAGCCTAAACCAATCTTAACTAAGCCTAAAGCATGTTTATCCTAATCTAATCTAAAATATCTTTAGTCCCACATGCACCCAAATTCCAAACTCTTCCAAATAGGAAAATATAAATAGAAGGGTCGCCCCTCCCATTCAAACTTACAAACTGTACTCTCAAACACTTTAGAAAGGAATTAGAAACCATTTATGATAGCTTTAAGCTGTAGAACATTTGGATCTTGACCATAATCCATTGTTAAGAGCTCCTCCATCTTGCATCCCTCCATTCCAAATATAGTTAGTAAGGGAAGATCTAAATCTTGGCCATGTAGCCAACTTGGAGAGATCTCTTCACTATGTTTGGGAGTAAACAACACATAATTCGATTGCTTAGGATCTAAACTAGGTTCAATTTTAATAAGCTTTCATAGAGTAGAGAGTAGTATACATGTTAGTTTTTGATGTTTTTGTCAAAGTTATAATACTTTTATTTTAGTTTCTCTTGTTTAACTCTGATATGATGGTGTATGGTTGAGTTAGCAAAGCTTTGAGGTTCTTTGGCCTCACTCCATAGCTTTTACAAGTTTCCATTGCATATAAGAGGCTTCTAGAAATGCAGTATTTACTCTCCTTCTTATTATTGATGTTGAAACAAAAACTTTCCCAGTCATAAGCTTTTAACTGGAATTCGAGAGTCTTGTGGTGATTCTGTTTTAGTCGAGTTGGAAGTAAGTTTGGGACATTACTTTTCTTAAACGTATTAGTCAATTTTCTCACTCTCTTTTGTTCTTTTTAATTGATTTCCAGGTTTTATTTAAAAGAAGGATTAAGTACCTTGGTGTGCTAACTTTTGTATGAAAGAATTGTTAGTGAAAATTCATAGCACCCCCAAATGAGTTATGGATCTACTTTTCTAAGGTAATGTTATTTGGTGTAATTACACAACATTGAGCTTTCCCAAAGTGTGGTACCTTTGCAAATGGGGAAAGCTCTCTAGAGAAGGCTAGTTCCTCTTCCTAAACTAATTGACACAAGATATTATAGTGTAGGCAAGATAATCTAGCCTAATCTAAATTCCAAAAAGATAAGGAGAGAAAGAAAACAAGGAAAAACAGAGCCTACACTAAAATGGTGATACACCAGAGAAGGAAAGTGTGGATTATCTATCAAAACTACCATGGAACAAGAAGAGGTGAGAAATGGAAAGGATGGACAAGTGCATCATAGACCAAAGATGGATTTCACACAGAAAATGTTCCAAAAATCCATGAACACATCTCCAAAACCTACAATGAACATCCAAACATGCAAAAATACCTGAAATGAAGAGAGGTAAGAAGAAAACAACCAAAAATTGAGCAAGGATGGACAAATACATCACAAAACATGTTTTTTATTGCTCCAAAAGTTTACACAGTGCATCATTTCACTGGTAAGAGGAAAAAAATCCATTACAAAGAAGGGGAGGAGGTTCTGTCATCACCAATCCAGCACTATGATAATTCTTCACCGAGAACTCCTCGTGCTATGATTATTTACTAATGCATAGCCTTTAGTTTGGTGGATGTAATCTGGAAACAAAACAAAAACCATAACACAAGAATACCATCGACTATGATAAGAAGGAATGATGACAAATCTAAAATATCAAAGTAACTTATAATATTAACACAAAATTGTTACAATCTCACCCATGAGGTACTTCAACAAGACTATGGGAGAAACTTTACAATTACACCTCCTGATGGCTTCTTCAACACACCTTTAACTGATGGCTTCCTTTGCACACTTCCTACAATATTTCTCACTACTTCTTTCTAAGCTAAATGAGGGGGGTGGCCTCTCTATTTATAGAACTTCCAGGCTTATCCATCCTATCTCTATGATAGGATAAGAAATCCACTCTGACGAATCATATTCCATACCTTAACTCTTATCTGTACATGTAAGCTTATCTCTTAAGATAAGATAAACCTTATCATTTTACATGGGTTCCACATTTTTAGATTTTTTACAAATAAAATACAAAAAATATTTATGACCTCACTCCTTGTCCTTATTACCAATATAATATTTCTAATTCCTAATCATGTAGACCCTACTTCTCTAATTACCCAAACATTGACATTTTAATATTATCGGACCACTTACGACAAATATTTACTTTTTACAACATTCCTATTGTACTTTGACTATTACCGTACTCCACATTATTGGCGACACCATACTGACGGCGCTGTTATCTTCTATCAGACGATACTACTAATTATACTTAACAACATCCTATTCCTAATACATACATTACTGAAATAGAAATTATGGAGGAAAATTTTAGTGTCGACATCTTCCCCCTTCCTAGCTTCTACTCCGTCCTCGGAGTAGACTATTCTGGTGCTTGGAAAATCTTCAACTTGTCGTGGTTGACCCATTTCGTAATGGGAGTGCCATCCAATTCCTCCAGTCGGTACGTACCATTTTCATGCACAGCTGCTATTTTGTAGGGCCCCATCCATTTTGGAAGAAATTTTCTCTGTCTTCTTTTTTTGTATCTGGAATCATATACTAGGACCAAGTCATTCACATGAAATGGCGACCATTGGATCTTTTGATCAAAGTATTCCTTCTGCTTCATTTTCTTCTTATGGCTTGTATCCTTTGCTATTTCCCTCATTTCCTCTAGCAAATGAAGATGTACCAACCTTTCTTTTACTGAATCACTTTCATCCATCCTTTCATTTTTCATAACCCTCACAGTGGGAATATCAAACTCAATAGGAAGAACTGGATCAATGTCATAGGCCAACTGAAATGGGGAGTATCCTGTTGCTGACTTTGATGTTTCCCTATATGCCCACAATGCTACATGAATCATTTTATCCCATTTATGTACCTACAAGGCTGCATCTTTTGCTAGAATTTGACACAATACAAAATTTGTTCGTTCCACCTGTCCATTTGTGCTTGGCTTGTATGTTGTTGCCTTCCTGTGCTTAATAGAAAACTTATTGACTAGGGCTTCTACCACCTCATTAATGAAGTGGCTTCCTTGATCTGTTACAATTTCTAATGGGCAACCAAATCTGGTGACAATGCGTTCATACATGAACCTTGCCACTTCATCCATGGAAGTTGTTTTCAATGGCCTAGCTTCAACCCACTTGGTTAAATAATCTGTGGCAACTAAAATATACTTATTTTGGCGTGATGTAGTTGGAAGTGGACCTAAAATGTCTATTCCCCACTTTTCAAAGGGACCAAGTGGAAGAATAGGACATAATGGAGCTGATGAAGTCTTACGGTTACCATGTGTTTGATAAATATCACATGTCTTACAATAATTATAACAATCTTTAAAAAGACTGGGCCAGTGATAACCTACATCCAAGATCCTTCTTGCTGTAAGTTGTCTAGAGAAGTGCCCTCCACATGTACCATTATGGAATTATTATAGCAGCTCCTTTCCTTGATCACGTCCAACTGCCCTCTTGTATTGTCCATCAGGTCCTATTCGAAATAATGCTCCATGCAGAATAGAATATGGATGACTGGCTTGAGTAATCTTTCTCTTAGTCTTTGCATTGGCACCATCAGGAAACTTGAATTCATTCAGATAATTCCAAATATCTATGTATTCACTAGGGATTGTGTCAAAGGAGAACAATGCTGCATCGGGAAAATCATCATCATCACAAGATGATCCTAAACCATCATAGGCTTGAGAGAGTGCATCTGCATTGACATGCTTCTTTCCTAGCCTATCTATAATATCAAATTCAAATTCTTGTAGCAAAATTATCCATCTTGCTATCCTCCTTGATGGGTTAGGCTTATTGACAATATATTTCAGAGCCTGATGATCTGTTACAACTATAAATTTCTGCCCTAGCAAGTAATTTCTAAACTTCTTTATAGCAAAAATGATAGCTAGAGCCTCTTTTTCAGTTACAGTATAGTTTACCTCAGCACTGCTCATTTGTCTGCTCCCAAAGTAAATTGGATGTTCATTCCCATTTTCATCCTTTTGGCTCAAAGTACTTCCTAGTGTTGCATCTGAGGCATCAGTGTACACAATGAATGGCTTACTCCAATCTGGATTCTTCAAAACAGGTGAAGACACCAGGGCTTCCTTAAATTGTTCAAAATCTTCATGCGCCTTTTTTCCTAGTTCATAAGTAACATCCTTCTTCAAGAACTAGGTTAGTGGTTGTGCAATCTTTGAGAAATTCTTGATGAACCTTCTATAGTAACCCACATGGCCTAAAAATGATCTCAACTTACTTCTATTAAGAGGAAATGGTAAATCTTTGATTTTTGAAACTTTATCAGGATCAGTACCAATACCATCTCTGGATACAACATGCCCTAACAAAATGCCTTTAGAACATCCAAAGACACACTTTGTAGGGTTTAGTGAGGCTTGTGCTTCATCTAACCTTTGAAATGTTGTCTCCATCTGGTGCAGGTGGTCCAACTTGCTCCCATAGATACAAAAATCATCTAGAAATACTCTGATGATGGTCCCAATGTAGGGTTCGAACACCCTATTCATCAAACGCTAGAATGTTGCTGGAGCATTACACAACCCAAAAGGCATAACTCTATAGGCAAACGTTCCCCAAGGAGTGGTGAACGTGGTCTTCAGCTGATCTTTCTCTGCTATACGAACTTGGTTGTAGCTGCTATATCCATCAGCAAAACTATAGCACTCCTAGCCAGCTACTTCGTCCAAGATCTGATCTGAAAATGGAAGAGGGTAATGATCCTTCTTTGTTGCCTTATTGAGCTTCCTGTAATCAACACAAATGCATAGCTTCCCATTCTTTTTTATTGAGATCACAATGGGAGAAACCCATTCTGAATTCTCCACAGCAAATATGAATCCTACATCAAGCAACTTATCTATTTCTTCTTTTACAGTCTTGGAAAAATTAGGATTCATTTTATATGGCATTTTCTTTATGGGCTTTGCACCATCTACTAGCTCAATACAATGTTCTACCCAACTTACTTGGCGGAGTTCCTTGTAATCAAAAGTGAATAGGTGTATGTACCTTTAAAAGAGCTAGAGGTAGGATTCCTTCTCACTCTCCATCACAGCATCACCAATCTTTATTTGTTGGAGACGATCATCAAATTCTTCTTCAGATAATTTTATGGGCTCATGAGTTGGTGTGACTAGAAGGATATCCATGACTGAAACATCCACCTCACTTTCTTCATCTTCAGTGTCCACTTCACTGGTACTAGAGTAATCAGAGGATGTCTAATCATCAGTTTCATCACTTGAATCCACAGGTTCTACCTTATGATGTCGAGGGATCACGTTTATCTTCACCCTCTCTCTACCACATCCAAGTGTCATGAAACCTTCATTCCAGTAGTTTCTTGCATGAACTCTCCTTAGCCATGGTCTTTCCAACAGCATTGGGTACGCAACAGTACCATTTTTCATCACCTGAAAGTCTCCCAAACATACAACACCCATAACAGATATTGCCACATTTGAAACTACGCCTTCTGGTTTAGTTTTTCCCTTATTTAATGACCTTAACATAAGTGTTGAAGGGTGATCAATTTTTAAACCCAACATATTCATTACAGACTTGGTCATTACATTAACTGCAGCACCTCCATCAACTAAGACATCATGAATTGAAATACCATTACATAATACCTCAGCTTGTGGAGCATAGCGATCTGCCTCTGCCTCCAAAACAGGGACCTCAACCTCCTTCCTTCTTCGAGCATTGAGTCCACCTCGCAACTCCCGCCTCTTCTCAGAAGACATAGCCAAGAGTTGGCCATATGTAATATTTGCAGGCCTTTTGGACAGTTCTTCCAAGATGGAGTATGGTCCTTGCCCCTGTGAAATTAGAAAATCCTGCACACCCAACTTTCTTCTCCTATGTTTCTTACTAGTTTCTCCTTTCATCTTCTTAGGATCAGTTCCATCTTGATTATCTTTTTCTTTCTTTCTTTTTGTTACAAACACATCTACCTCATTATTTCTACTCTTATCTACTAAATCAAAAGAATTCACAGGTACTTTTCCTTTATCATTATCTCTTGTACCAGATGTAGAAGCTCTATCTGGAAAATTATACTTATAATGACCCTTTTTATAACAACCATAACAAACAACTTCAGAAATATTTCTTTTTGAACCTCTATCTCCTCCCTAAGAACTAAATTCCTTTCCTTGAAGAAGATTAATAGTTAACTGACCCATATTTTAAAGTAGATCTTCATACTCAGTAGATGTACTAGGAGAAATATTTGTGCTCACCGGGAGTGGTTGCGGATTCTGGACCAAAGGTGCTTGGTGTAGGCTCTACTTTAGGAATAATTTCTTTGGGATCCTCTTCCATGCTTTCTTCTTTCCTTCTTGCAATCTCCTTTGCTTGTTCAATGGTAGCTGGGCGGTCATACTTCACTCGTTGTCTGATTTCTGGCTTCATCCCAAGAATGAAGTGCTTACAGAGGAGATTATCCACGCCATTCATCAACCCATCCACTAGTCCTTCCTTCCGGATCTGGGCATCAAGCTTCCTCCTTAGCTCTAGAACACGAGCATGATAATCCCTTATCTTATCCTTCTCTCCTTGGGATAGCTTTGTGATCTCGATCATGAGATCTGCATATTTCTATTGTTCACCAAATTCTTCAAGAAAACTTTCAATTAATAAATCCCATGAATTTTTCACATTATCACCTAGTGTTTCAAACCACCTAAGTGCTGAACCATCCAAAAAGGTAGGAAAAAATTCAGTCCATTGTTCCCTTCTTATAAGGCCATTACAAATACAAGATCGCTTAAACTCTTGAATGAAAGAAGAAGCATCTTCATTAGATTGAGCTGAAAAAACAGGAATCTTTCCCATTTTCAAAAGTAACCACCGTGAAATACCAACCCACAAGTACAATCAACAAGACGTATGTGCACAAATAATTGGAATTACTATAGAAATGACCACGGTAAACTATGGTAAAACTTGACTTACTACGGTAAAAACTGATTTTACTGTGGTAAATACTATTCACGGTAAAAAGTGAAGTTACTGCGGTAAATACTATTCACGGTAAAAAGTGACTTTACTGTGATAAATACTATTCACAGCAAAAATGACTTTATCATGGTAACTACTATTCACGGTAAAAATGACTTTACCATGGTAACTACTATGCATAGTAAAAACAAGGTTACCCTCCAATTGATTTTTGACTAAGTGGGAATATCTCTCCAGAAAATCCACCAACGAGGAATGGTCCCGGCAACGGAACCAAAATGTCATCACCAATTAAGCACTATGATAATTCTTCACCGGGAACTCCTCGTGCTATGATTATTTACTAATGCACAACCTTTAGTTTGGTGGATGTAATCTGGAAACAAAACAACAACATAACACAAGAATACCATCGACTATGATAAGACAGAATGATGAAAAATCTAAAATATCAAAATAAATTATAATATTAACACGAAATTGTTACAATCTCACCCATGAGGTACTTCAACAAGACTATGGGAGAAACTTTACAATTACACCTCTTGATGGCTTCTTCAACACACCTTTAACTGATGGCTTCCTTTGCACACTTCCTACAATATTTCTCACTACTTCTTTCTATGCTAAATGAGGGGGTGGCCTCTCTATTTATAGAACTTCCAGGCTTATCCATCCTATCTCTAAGATAGGATAAGAAATCCACTCTGATGAATCATATTCCATACCTTAACTCTTATCTGTACATGTAATCTTATCTCTTAAGATAAGATAAACCTTATCATTTTACATGGGTTCCACATTTTTTAGACTTTTTACAAATAAAATACACAAAATATTTATGACCTCACTCCTTGTCCTTATTACCAATATAATATTTCTAATTCCTAATCATGTAGACCCTACTTCTCTAATTACCCAAACTTTGACATTTTAACATTACTGGACCACTCACGACAAATATTTACTTTTTACAACATTCCTATTGTACTTTGACTGTTACCATACTCCACATTATTGGCGACACCATACTGACGGCGCCGTTATCTTCTATCAGATGCTACTACTAATTATACTTAACAAAATCCTATTCCTAATACATACATTAATGAAATAGAAATTATGGAGGAAAATTTTAGTGTCGACAGTTCAAACTCCATTCTTTACCCTGGGGAAGAAAATAAGGGAGAGGAAGAGAAGAAGGATGAACAACCTTTTACAAATGAGCCAAAACTAGCTTTTAATCACTCGAACATAATGAAGGAAATGAGAAAACATGGGAAAATTGATTTTAAAACTCTTACCACCAACAAGATCCATTTAATTATCCTAAAAAATGATGGGTTTCCATGAAAAATCCCATACTTCATCATGCATTGCTTCGCAGAGCAAGAAAGAGGCCCATACTTCATTAATTTTTGTGGTTGGGGTCACTTTCTATAATTTTTCCATGTCAGAGACATTTTCCCATTTTTCTCCTGTAATAATCCATCAAAATTTAAAATTAAATTTTCTATCATGTGGAGAATTTCACCAGATTTATAATGATACCAAAATTGCAAAAATCTGAGTTCTGGTGCGAGAGATATGCCCTCTGAAGATTTAGGGCAAAAATGGTGAAATTAGGGAAAAACTCAGGTTTGTGGGGAAAAATCCTAATTTTTTCCCTCTTTTTTCAAATTGGGAAAATTTCCCAAAAAATATCCATGCCCCACTCTTCTGATGACACATGGCACCCTATGGTTGATCCATGGGCCTCAAGAGAAAATTCTGCCCAATTGGCCCGCCTGGGAAAATTTTCCAAAAGTTCATGCTGGCCTGACCTTCGCTGCTGTGGCACCTTCTAATTCGGTGTGGAGATGTGGTTCAACTTTTCACCTTTGCACTTTTATGGTTTTGGAAAAAAACCAAAAATCCTTCTGACACCCCGATCCCCACTGTTGACTTGGACACATGGTGCAATATGATTGGTGTGGGGCCTTGACCAATTTTTCTCCATTCTCCTTTGTAGGCTCGCAGGTGAACTTTTTCCCTTTAAGTTTTTAGCCAAAAGGCTAAGTGTCAAATTTCTCTCCATGCCCCCACCGACCCACCAATTTCCCTTGGAAAAATTGCTTCCCCCACTCTACCGGCTTGAGGCTCTTTAGCAAAAAACTCTCCCAAGCTCCATGGGCCCGCCTCAAGAAAATTTCCCCTCCAAACTTCACTGAGCCATAAATCGAAAAATACAAGGAGTTAATAGGAATTCTTTACCTTTCTGGAAAGGGAAAGAAAAATCCTATGTTATGAAGCCATTTCCAAAATCTTTTGGGTGCTTAAAATGTGTGAAAATTGAATTTGAAGAACAAGGAAGGAAAAAATGAAGGAAAGTTAGCCAAAATAAGCAGGGACTCATTTTGGATAACAATTTTAGCAACTCGGAGGGTTCATCTACCTATTAGATGAATGATCAGTGGACTTTGTTGCATCCATTAGGTATGGAGTCAAGCCTGATAACCAACTCTAATCTGAACTATGAAAATATGACCTCTGAGCACTTGGAAACCCTCTAAAACTTGAAATTGATCTTCACCAAAATGCCACTGAATGCACTGTGCAAGAGCAACCAAAACAGCACCAAACAACTATGTACAAAATTGAAAATCATACATGCTCCAAATGGAACATGTAGAGTGTGCAAAAGTACTTCTTCTACTGAAAACAAACCTACCTACACTACTCTAACCAAGAGAAAAGGGAGCTCAAACAAACCCTACAACTGGCAGGGAGAAATAGCTTCCCTTCCTCAAAAGTGGCAGCCATGCAACTAATTTGGCACTGAACATGGCTGGTTGGATGAGTGAAAAGTTGATAAGATGCCAATCCTCCACCCAAATCATCAAGGTTTCAACAGGAAACGAATCAAATACCTATTTTAGTTTCTCTACATTTGGATTGAAGAGACATTACAGCTGATCTTTGGTACTTTACATATCATCCTCATGCTCGGGAGTAAGCATGACTAGTTTTGGATTCCCCCTTAGCTCCAATGAATTCAAGTACCTGATTGGGAAAGGTATGTTCCTTTGAATGTTCCCATTGCTTTGAATTTTAACTCCAAAAATAGACTCTTCTTGTGGACCTTCTTGGGTGGATGGTGTGAGAGAGATGGTGACATCCTCCTGCCTTTTCTCTTCCTCCTCTGAAGAACATGGAAGATCAAGATCTTCCAAGTTCCAAAGAGCTGTTATAAAATGCAGGGAGATGTAAATGAATGCTCTCCTTTATGGAAGTAGGTTGATGTGTTTGGAAGATGGATGATGAAGGAGAAAACAATGTGATTTCAATTGGTTCATCTCCATCAAAACAGTCCTCTAAATCTGACAGATAAACTGCCTCCTTGTTTTCCTCTTGCAAATGCTCAACCTCTTCCATGGGGTTCTTTTGATCTGCAACTTTATCACCATGGTTATCTTCATTCTCAAAGATGAATTTTGAAATATCAAACTATTCTTCAATGTTGGATCTCGAGAGAGATGAAGTGAAAGGAAGAACTGAAGGTTCTTCTATAGCCTATTTTGAGTTCAAATCTCTTGGACCTACATTTTTCTCCTCCACAGCTGGAATGTGATCCTATTCTTTTGGATTTAGAATAGCTTCTCCTTCCTTTGCTACTTGAAGACCTTATTGCTCTTGAATGACCTCTTTCTCTATCATGAATTTTTCCAGATCAAAATCTTCAATCTTCTGCTCTAGAGGACAAGTTGTGATTGCAAGATCTTCTTTAGAGCTCCTTTCCATGGTCGATTCATCAACCAAAATAGGTCCTGCGAATAAAAACAATAAATTATCAATGATTCCTTCTTCTTCCATGGCTACTATAAACTCTGATTTGGTCTCACCCATTTTCTCCTTTCCGATGGGAATTTGAGCTGATTTTATTTCCTCTTCCATGGCTGATTATGCAACTTATATTGGATCAACATCTTCTTCAAGCAGAGTGCTAACATGGACACTACACTCTGAGCAACTTGATGAATAATCTTCTTCCTTTCCTCATTTTTCTGTTGCTCCAACAAAATCAGTCCTAACCACCATTGACTCTTCATCCTTGGCTTCTTCTGTAGGCTTAACCAACAAAGGGATTTTCTTGATTCCATACCTAAGATCCAAGCTCACTAAACCTTTGATAATTTCTTCTTCTGATGGATTTTCTTCTTGTTATCCTTGACTGATTTTTTGTTTTTTTTTTTCTTCCCCACATGTAATTGGGAAGACAAGAGGAGAAATAGGTTGGATTTCAACCAATTTGCATTTGTTTGTGGTGGTGGAGGAGGTGAAACTTCTTGTTTCTTTGAAGGGGAAGGTATTTCTTTTAGCTTTTGTGGAGGGGATTTGGATTTGGAATAGAAGAGGGAAGAAAAAATGAGATAAGATGGAAGACTAGGGGATGGAGGGATGAATTTCACACTTGGAGTAGCATGGGATGGATTTGGAATTTGACATTCAAAATGAGATGGTGCTGCTTGAGGAATGGAAAGAGAAAATCCAGATGATGGTGTAGAAATTACCCATTGACAAGGTTGCTCAACACCAAATTCATATTCCCCTATCTCTTCAGTCCATTGTGTAAGTTGGGGCAGCATATCCACCATGAAGTCCATCTTCTTCTGAGGACTGAAGTGTCTTGGAAAAGGGCCAACCCATGGACAAGGTTCCCTATAAGCAATTCTAAAAGCCTTCATTTGAGTTGTTGCTATTGATTGCACCATGTCAATATCCATTTTTTGGATCTTCTCTAACAGACCAGCATCTTGTATTTTATTTTCTTAATTTTATGCATACCCCTGCTCTTGGAAATCTCCATAGCCAAACTAATTTTAGCACTGTTGCTCATAGGGGTAGCCATGCTGATTTTGAATTTGTTCAAAATGCTGATTTGGAGGAGCTGTAAAACACATTGGAGGTGGAATGTACTATTGTTGCTGTGAATGTGAATTCCATGAGGAAAATGAAGTCATGATTACACAACTTCATGGGATGAAAGAAGAATGAAGAGATGGAATGAAAAATGGAAAGAAGGTCTGCAACTTCAGAGATGGTTACTGATCAGATGGAGTCATTAGATGTGTTTGCAATTGCCTCCAAAGGCTGAAATCTTCACAGGAATACACCAACTTGCAAAAAATGAAATGGGAGACCTCTTAGTCCCACTGGGTGTGCTAAAACTATTAGTGCAAATTCACAGCACCCCCAATTGAGTTATGGATATAATTTTCTAAGGCATTGTCATTTGGTGTGATTACACAACATTGAGTTTTCCCAAAGTGTGGGACCTTTACAAATGGGGAAATCTCTCCAAAGAAGGTCGGTTCCTCTTCCTAAACTACCTACCACAAGCTATTCCAATACAGGTAAGATTATCTAACCTAATATAACTTCAAAGGAGACAAGGAGAGGAAGCAAACAAGGAAAAATAGAGCCTACACTAAAACGGTGATACACCAGAGAAGGAAAGTGTTGATTATCTATCAAAACTGCCATGGAACAAGAAGAGGTGAGCAATGGAAAGGATGGACAACTATATCATAGACCAAAGATGGATTTCACATAGAAAATGTTCCAAAACTCCATGAACACAGGTCCAAAACCTGAAATGAACATCCAAACATGCAAAAATACCTACAATGAAGAGATGCAAGAAGAAAACAACCAAAAAATGAGTAAGGATGGATAAATGCATCCCAAAACATGTTTTTTATTGCTCCAAAAGTTTGCACAGTGCATCATTTCATGAGTAAGAGGAAAAAATGCCATTACAGATCAGGGGAGGAGTTTTAAACTCCATTTTCAACCCTAGGGAAAAAATAAGGGAGAGGCAGAGAAGAAGGATGAACAACCTTTTACAAATGAGCCAAAACTAGCTTTTTTATCACTCGAACAGAATGAAGGAAATGAGAAAACACGAGAAAATCAATTTTAAAACTCCAACCACCAAAAAGATACATTTAATTAGCCTGAAAAATGATGGGTTTCCATGAAAAATCCCATACTTCATCGTACATTACTTCGCAGAGCAAGAAAGAGGCCCATACCTCATTAATTTTGGTGGTTGGGGTCATTTTCTTCAATTTTTCCATTCTACAGATGTTTTCCCATTTTTCTTCCACAAAAATCTATCAAAATTTAAAATTGAAGTTTCCATCATGTGGATAATTTCACCATCTTTCCAATGATACCAAAATCGTGAAAATCCAAGCTCTGGTGTGAAAGATATGCCCCTCTGAAGATTTAGGGCAAAAATGTTGAAATTAGGGCAAAAATCAGGTTCGCAGGGAAAAATCCTTATTTTTTCCCTCTTTTTTCAAATTGGGAAAATTTCCCAAAAACTCTCCATGTCCCACTCCTCCAGTGACATGAGGGGCCCTTTGGTTGATCCGTGGGCCTTAGGAGAAAATTCTGCCCAATTTACCCGCCTGGAAAATTTTTCCAAAAGTCCTCGCAAGCCCGACCTTCGTTGTTGATATGGACACATGGCACCTTCTAATTCAGTGCAGAGATGTGGTTCAAATTTTCACCTTAGCACTTTTATGGTTTTGGAAAAAAACCAAAAATCCTTCTGATGCCCTGATCACTGCCGTTGACTTGGACACATGGCACATTATGATTGGTGCAGGGCCTTGACTAATTTTTCTCCATTCTCCTTTGCAAGCTCGCGGGTGAACTTTTTCCCTTTGAGTTTTTAGCCAAAAGGCTAAGTGTCAAATTTCTCTCCATGCCTCCATCGACCCACTGATTTCCCTTGGCAAAATTTCTTCCTCCACTCCATCGGCCTGAGCCTCTTTGGCACAAAACTCTCCCAAGCTCCGCGGGCCCGCCTCAGAAAAATTTCCCCTCCAAACTCCACCGAGCCATAATTCAAAAAATACAAGGAGTTATGAGGACTTCTTTACCTTTCTAGAAAGGGGAAGAAAAATCCTATCTAATAAAGCCATTTCCAGAATCTTTGAGTGCTTTAAATGTGTGAAAATTGAAGTTGAAGCACAAGGAAGGAAAGAATGAAGGCAAGTTAGCCAAAATAAGTAGGGGCTCATTTTGGATAACAAGGATACACTATCTCTATTCAGAATGCTTTGTATTATTGTTCTTATTTGGGGATCGCAAACTATTTACTCTTTTGCATCAAGGTGTGGAAGCCTTGTAATAGGATTTCAATCTTTTGAGTTCGTGAGTTGTATTGATCCTTGTTTATCTTTCACTATTTTTGGATTTCTATACCTTATTATATTCAATGAACGAATATCCGGTTTTAAAGAGAGAATCAAGTATGTTATCTTAGGGATAGTATATAGTAGGGCTTATACTATGGAATTTGTTATGAGATTTGAATTTGAACTTGAGATTGGTGATTGGAAATAGGTAAACCAGTTTGTTAGATTTTTAAGGAAAGTTAGAAGTGTGATTTCTGTAACTATGTGTTTGGTTTTGTGTTTTCTTTGGGAACTAGATAAATATTTTCTAAGTTTGAAATAGAAATTAGAATTCATTTCATAGTATAAATGAAATGAATTATAGATTGGGTTCTTTTTATTTGAGATCATTTTTCTGTTGTTTGGATAAGTTCATTTGATTGAACTTTTCTATTTTCGATCTTCTTCTGAGATGGAAAATTTATGGTAGAACGTTTGGTTTTAGATCTTTGAATTATATCCACTAACATATGGGAGTCATTTTTGACTTGTGGGGGGGAATTTTTTGACTCTCTACCCTACTTGGATTGATTTGGGATTCTTTTTAGATGCTCTGCCTTAATGTTGAATCTTTATATTGTTATCTTTGAATTGAGGCAGATTCGTGTGTTCTAAACCTATATTTGTCTTTCATATGATTAATGTTTGGGGAATAACGTGTATTGATTCTTCTTCCTATGTTATATGGAATGATGAAGCATTCTAATATTAGCTATGTTGTAATTAACTTATTTTACTGCTCAGTAAAGATAAATGTGAATTTTCTACTCTTATAAAATTATGAAACAAATAGATGACAAGACCTTTTGATTTCTTTAAACTAATTAATAGAATCAATTAAACCTTATGATATAATGCAGTTGTTGTAGGTTACATTATGCTCTTTTCTTAAAAGCTAATTCAGACTATTTTAATATTCTTCTTTTCTAGATGTTATTACTTATGATTATATATATTTATTGTTTCATTAAAGCAGGGTTGTTTTAATAGAACAATTAGTGGAATGCACTTTACTTTAATCCTTAGTGTTTATCATGCTTAGTTCATTGAACTAAACCATGCTATAAATTTTTACAGATGGACATCGTAAGTGATAAAAGAAGATAGAAACTTTTATGATGCTTTGGCTTATTTAATTATGGATCTTATGTAAAGAGTTTTGAATCATTCTTGAGTTGTAATGAAAAAGAAAAGTGATGTTCTTTTAAGATCTTTATTCTGATTGACATGCAGAATGTCTGAAATGCATAATCTTAAAAATGTAAATTTATCATCATGAATTGAAAGGTTTTTTGTTGGAATACAATTTGTGATGTGAATACTTTTGTACTTGTATGATGGAAATAATAGTGATATCTTTTCGGTATTCTTTGTATCTGTGTATATTATTGTTGTTATAAGATAATGAGTTAGATTAAGGAGATAGTATAATCTCCCTTATATTAATGAACTTGTTAAATTTCAAGGATGTCATTATCTAATTACACAACTATAGTTTAATAATGAAATATGCTTTGGACATACAATTAAACTATATAAGTAATGAACAATAAAAAGGTAATATTAAACCTAACATCTAACCATGAAGAAGAATTCTCTTCCTTTCTCATGGAATGAAAGGTAAAAGTAATAGTGGTTATGATCTTTAATCTTTATACCATCATTTATAAAGTAAACACTAGCTGAATCTAAGTGGATGACACACTTGATTTGGACAGCTAGGTTACATTAAGAATTAAATGTTTTTATGTTTGCTATCCTATTTTTGGGATAACTGCTTGTTATGCCACATTAACGAAAAATGATGCAAACATGAATTAATAAAGTTCTCCATATCTAATCAGGATAGTGTTGGCTAAAGAACTTAAGGAATGTTGGAATTAGGGTTAGGGATGGTTACTGTAATCTGAATTTCTAATCCAATTTAATTATGATTAATGACCACTAAGGGGGTATGTACATCTTGATGAATCAGTTCTAACGGATGTTGGCAGACGCTAATTGTAGAGTTGTACCCTCGAGAAATCCCTAGAATTCTCAAGGATACAGTGTTGCAGTTGACATGTGGCAACATCCTTTCATATTTTCTCATCTAGATCTACACACCTCTGGACTTGAACTTAGTATCTCTATAGGTCAAGTTAGTAGATGTTCAGGATACGTAGTAGCTTTCTATGACTTAGGGTACCTTGGCACATTTGGATGACTTAGGTTAGCCGAGTATGCCCATATACCCTAAGTCATCGTGAGTGTCTTCCTATAATAAATTATGTTACTAACTGGGGCTATGATTAAACCTTGGGTAAGTGGACTGATGGTAGTCAGTAAATACCATTCTAGATAACAAGAAAAGTGAGGTGAAGGATGTATTCTGAAATGATGAGTATTCATCTAGGAATAGTAACATGAATAGTATGTTGAAAATATTTGGCCAAAGTATTGTAAGATGCTGGTTGCCTTGTCCTATGTCATCTAGTTTAAGGAAACATGATGTCAGATGAATATTGGTAACAAATATTCAAAGAGGTTCTTTAAATAGATCACTCAGTACATAGAATAGGGTAGGATAACCAAGTATACGTAGTATACATAAAGTATTATATACTTTAAGTAAACATGAGAGATTGGTTAGTAACCAAGTCATAGAATGAGAGATTGGTAGTATACCGATTCATTACAGTTGTATATGGTTATCTATTATGAGATTTATTGGAATAGAATGTGTGTTCTAAATGATGTTTTATTTAGAACAGAGAACGTTATGTTTCAAAAAAAATTCCCTTGTTTCTAAAGTCTTAAAATGGGAATGTTACATCTTGGTATTAGAGCTGAAGGTTGCAGCTCTTTGACATATTGTGTCCATAATCTGATGAAACTTAAATTTTATTGTTAACAGAAAATGGTTAGAACAAGAGGAAATGTTGTAAATAATCCTCCACCTGAGGAAGGAGCAGTAACTTCCTAAAAACTCAATGAGATCCTTGCTACCCTGTTGGACACAACAGATCATTTAGTTGTACTTGGACAACAAGTAATGGGCAATGAGGAGGAAGAAGCTGGTAGTAACAATAATTATCCAGCTCCTGAGGACAACGCCAATTTAGGTGTTGATAATAACAATGTGAACATACCTGATCAACCTGAGAACAAAAAGGCTAGGTTGGAAGGTGAACTCACTAATGATATAAAAAGGATAATTCCACCCAAGTTTGATGGCACCACATTAGGGGATGGGGTTGAGAATTGGCTCAACAAAATGGAGAAATATTTTGCAATAAGGAATTTATCAGAAGAAACAAAGGCGATATGGGGAGCATATCAACTTTCCCATGAGGCATCTTCATGGTAGGATAGCCATAAGGTTGAGATAAACATTGATGAAACTAATATCACTTGGGATCAATTTAAAGGTTACTTTAGACAATGTTGGCTACCGCAACTTTACTATGATAAAAAAATGACTTAATTCTAGAACTTAGCTCAAGGAAAGCTAACTGTAACTGAGTATTCAAAGTGATTTACTAAACTCCTTAAGTATGTACCTCAGTACCCAACTGACGAGAAGTTCAGGATATAGAAATTCATCATGGGATTGAATCCTACTATAGGAAGAGAGGTGGATGTTCACAACCCAACCACGATGGAAGGGGTTGTTGAAAAGGCCAAAAGGTAGGAACAAAAATTGAAGGCAATTTCTGGTTATAAGGAGGAAGTAAGGAAGAAAATCCCCAACTCCTCTTCATCATCTCTTGCACCTAAGAAAGGACCATGAAAGAAATTCAGAATGAAAAGTAAGTTTTCATCTGATACTAATAAGAAATCAATAACAAACAAGTTCAGTGGAAATGCACAGAACAACTTTGTCAAGAACAATAATAACGGATACAAGTCCTATGGAGGTCAGAATGATAACTCTAAGGCTGGAAATAAACCTAAGCCTAGAAAGGGACCTGTAGGAGGTTGTTATAACTATGGAAAATATCATTATGAAAATCAATACCCTGTGAAAAATGATGATCATAATCAGCAACACAAGATACATGCTGCAGTAGCTGACAAGTAGGATGAAAAACAGGCCACACCCATAGAGGTTTCAGGTAAGTTATTTGGTTTACCTATAACTATTATTTTTGACACTGGAGCTACTGAATGTTTTATTTCTAGTATATTAGCATCAAAACTAAAAAGAAAAGATGGAAACATGGATAAAACATGGACTATACATTATGGAAACAATGTTGTTCACACAGTTAGTATGTATCTTTTTGGAGCAGTCCTTTACTTACCCAATTTTTCCACTGAAGTTGATCTTTATGTTGCACCTTTGGGGTCTTATGATGTAATCATAGGTGTTAATTGGTTAGCAGAACATAAGGCTAAAGTGGACTATTTTTAAAAACACATTAATTGTTTAGATGACCTACAGAAAATAGCAGAGATTCAGTGTGTGAAACGTGAGGTTTTGGTTAGGAAACTATCAGCTATGCAACTTAAAAAGGCCAAAAATAAAGGTTGTAACTTTTATGTAGTAAAGATTACAGAAACAACTAAAGAGAGCAGCGATATCATGGAAAAATATCCACTATTACAAAACTTCAGTGATGTGTTTCTGAAAGAGTTACCAAAAATTCCACCCAAAAGGGAGTTTGGTTTCATAATTGAGATCAAGCTTGGAACTGAGCCTATTTCTAAGGCACCGTATCGAATGATTACTATAGAATTAGTAAAGCTTAAGGCTCAGTTGCAAGAAATTTTTTCTAAAGGTTTGATTAGACCAAGTGTTTCACCTTGGGGAGCACCAGTAATTTTTGTGAAAAAGAAATATGGAACACTTAGATTGTGCATTGATTATACAATGTTAAACAAAACAACAATCAAGAATATATACCCACTCCCTAGAGTTGATGATCTATTTGATCAAATGCATGGAGAATCGTTATATTCTAAGATATATCTTTGATTTGGATATCATCAATTACAAATTAAGGATGAGGACATTCATAAAAAAACTTTCAGAACAAGGTATGGACATTATGAGTTCACGGTTTTACCTTTTGGATTAAAAAATGCACTTGTAACATTTATGAATTTAATGAATAATATCTTTCAAGAATACTTGGAAAAATTTGTGCTCGTATTCTTAGATGACATTCTCATATATTCTAAAAGTATTGAGGAACACCATGAGAATTTGGAGATAGTTTTGGAAATTTTGAGAAAGAGATGGTTATATGGTAAGTTATCTAAATGTTCTTTCTATGAAAAATAAGTGCACTATTTGGGACATGTAATAAGTAAGAATGGAATTTTTATAGATCCTTCTAAAATTGTACCTATAATTGATTGGCCTGCACAAAAGAATGTACATGAAGTTAGAAGCTTCATGGGGCTTGCTGGTTACTATAGAAAATTTGTTAAAGATTTTTCTAAGGTGGCTACACCAATAACTTCTTTACAGAAGAAGGATAAGAAGTTTGTTTGGAGTGAGAAATGCAAAAATGGATTCAGAACTTTGAAATAACAGTTAACTTCAACACCTATTCTAGCAGTACCAGATCCTAATGGAGACTTTATGGTAGTAACTGATGCATCTAGTGAAGGACTAGGAGGTATTTTGTTACAAAATAATCATGTCATAGCTTACGAAAGTAGAAAACTAAAGTTACATGAGTTGAATCATGCTCCACATGATTTAGAGCTTGTGGCCATTGTTCATGCACTACAAGTTTGGAGGCAGTACCTGCTTGGTAAACCTTTTTAATTGAAAATTGATCATCTTGGGATGAAGTATATTTTCACTTAGCCAAATGTAAATGCAAGACAACGAAGATGGTTAGATTTTGTCTCAATATGATTTTGGCATCATTTATTAAAAGGGTAAGAAAAATAGAGTGGCTAACACTCTAAGTCGTAGGAAGCACATTTCTACTCTTATAACACCGAGAACTTAGTTTAAGGATGAAGTAAAAAGTGTTATGGAATCTGATTCTTACTTTCAACAAATAAAGTCAACACTTGCCGCAGATCTAAATGATTTTAGGTATAAAGGTTTTCACTTTGATAATGAAGGAATCTTAAGATTTGAAAACAGAGTATACATACCTTCGCTAAATGATTTAAGAAAGAAATTGTTAGCATAATTTCACAATTCACCTTTTTTTTTGGAAACCATGGTATTACAAAGATGTTTGCTGATATAAAACAACAATATTTATGGAAAGGAATGAAAAAAGATGTTATTGATTTTGTGACATATTTCCTTGAATTTCAATGTGTTAAAGTGGAACATATGCACCCATCCAGTTTATTGTATCCTCATAGCATACCGCAGTACAAGTGGCAAGTGATAAACATGGAATTTGGACAAGGGTTTCCTATGTCAAGAAATAAACATGATGTTATTTTGGCAGTTGTTGATAAACTAACAAATGTAGCACATTTTATTGATGGTAATCTGAAGGATGATCCTCCTGTATTGGCTAAAGTATTTTTGAAAGAAATTTTTAGATTGCATGGAGTACCTGAATTAATCATATCGGATAGATATCCTAGAATGACATCAAGGTTTTGGTAAATGCTTAATGCAGCTTTAGGAACTAAGCTAAATTTTAGTTTTATGTATCACCCAGAAACGGATGGATAGACTAAAAGAGTTAATCAAGTTTTAGAGGATATGCTACAAATGTATTATATCAATCAACAATATAAGTGGAAAGAGTACCTTCCACTAGTTGAGTTTGTATATAGTAACACATATCATGCCTCTCTTAAGATGGCACCTTTCAAATCATTATATGGAAGAAAATGCAGAACCCCTGTTAGTTGGGATAGTATTGAGGAAAGAGAGGTAATTGGACCTGAAATCCTTACAAAAATGGAACAAACAGTTAAAATTATTCATGAGCACTTGAAAGAAGCAACAGATAGGTAAAAGAGTTATGTTGATTTAAAGTGGTTTGACAGGAAATTTGAACTTGGTGAGAAAGTCTTTCTTCGGGTTAAACCAAAAAATATCTCAATAACTTTTGGCAAGGTTGCCAAGTTATCGCCTCGTTATGTGGGACCCTTTGATATAGTTGAAGTAATCAACCTTGTAGCTTACCATTTAACATTACCTCCTGCGTTGTCATGAATGCATGATGTTTTCCATATTTCTTTTCTTAAGAAATATGTTTTAGATTCATCACATGTGTTAAATTGGAATTCCTTGCAGGTCCAACACCTAGGAATAATCGTGGTTAAACCCATATGAGTGTTGAAAACTCACCAATTGCATTTAAGAAATCATGAAATAAGTTAATGTAAGGTACAGTGGGACCAGTTAAATGAAGAAAGTACAACTGGGGAAAATTTGGAAGATATGAAAACTGCTTTTCCATATTTATTTGATCAGAATTGACTATGATGACTGATAAAAAAATTGTGATTTTATCTTTATTTGTCAATAATTCTACCAGTTTTGGGCAGATGGATATTTAGTTTTGAATAAATAGTTATGTGAATGCTGATTTTTAGAACTTTAAATCATGATATTGTTACAAACATAGGTTAAGAAAGTGAATAAATTGATTATTCTTAATGCAATGATTAAAATGAGATAATCAATGAGATAATCAATGAGATGATGATTCTTTTTAAGAGGGAAGTATGTAACACCTTAGACAAACTTTTATAATTCTCTTTTGCATTACAAGCATTGGCATGTGATTTTCTTGAATGAGGTGTGTTCCCTTGATTGTTGAAAATCATGGTTGTTATGGATAAATTATTTCTGCTCTGGGATTCTTTAGAATGAAATTTTATGTCTTGCAAGAATCCACTTTCACTTCTTATAGGTGAATTGTAGTCTGGTTTTGAGAGTTGCAAACTTATCTTCTTTACTGACTCATCCTTAGATCAATTTTAGTGATCCAAGGAATGTTTTAAAACTATTAATCAGACTGAATGATAAATTGACATTCAGTATTTTGAGAGGCATAGTGGACTAAACTTTTGTATTTTAAAAATTATTTGCTCTTGTGTGAAAGTGCCTTCATTCGGTTGTATATTTGTCCTTAATCTCTGCAAGACATTATTGGCATAAACAAAAAAAGTTTGCTTATGAAAATGAAGGCAATCTGAATCCTAAAACTAAAGGACTACCCTAACAATATCCTAAACTAGGTAAGAGCACCTACTTCCTAGCTACATCTATTTACTTGGGTTGTAATTTAACCCAAGCTTCTTATTCTATTGTGTTAGGTGTGACCTAACCTAATATCTTGTGCTAAATGAATATGGGAAGGGGAGATTACTAGGGTAATACTAGACTATATTAACCTAATGCCTAATACTATATGGAAGTGAGTTTAATCTAACCTAAAGTGGGTAATACCTATAGCAATGTTTTAAGACCTCAGGTGATTAATTGATAGACTAACCTAAGTTTTGAGGATATCTATCCTAAACTAATTAAAAGGAAGCTAATGGTCGCATGGCACTATGGCGATGGTTCCAATGGATTTTATTTGATTTGATTGGGTATTAATGCAAGGAGGTACTACCAGTTTTTGCAAGGGCTAGTTAACTTTAGAGGGATTTACGTGGAGGCTTCACTAAGTATGGAATTGAATGTTGATTTGGAATTGATATTCACCAATTTTTAGAGGTGGTGGCAAGGAGAGAGAAGCGGGAGAATTGGGAGTTATGGCATTAATTGATCTCGGTTTTTGTGTGTAAACTGTCTTGGAAACAAGGGAGGTGGATTTTTGGGAGGTTGCTTGGTTTGGCATGCCTCACGAATTTTGCTCTGCATGGAGCTATCTAGTTCTTTGAACCAGAAGTTTGACTTTTTCTTCTTCTTGGCTATTTTTGGTTTCTCTGGGCTATTTTTGATCAAGGGAATGTATAAAAGGCATTAGAAGAAAAAAAAATTGGTTGTTGATCTATTGTGGAGAAGAAAAAGGGTTGGAAGCTTGACTGGAAGTCTCCTTCGAATTGGCAGAGGCACTATCAGGCATGATAGGCTCTACCCATTAAGATTTCTTGATTTCTTCTAAATGAATCATTAAAACAACTCTGCTCTCATGAGATAATTGTTTGCTTGATTTTTTTGGTTATTTACTTCATGTTTTAATGAATCTCTATGGTTTTTGGAATGTAAATCCATTGTTGGTAATGATAGTTTTTAGTTCAATTTCTGTGTGCCAATGTAATGGTGGCATACATGCAAAACCTGTATGGTAAGATTTGAATTTCATTCTGAAACTTGTAAGCAAGACTGGTGTTTTTTTGAGCTTGCATTAGTTATTTGGTGTGGTTCTGAACCTTTATGAGAGTCTTATTTTTCATTCATAACTATTATTTGGAGCCTGTGTTTTGTCTAAACTAGTATGGGAGCTTTGTGATTTGTTATGTGCCCATATTTGAACTTTGTTTTATTTCTGAGCCATTATTAGAGCTTTGTGTAGTTTAGAACCTATGTTGAAGCTCCATGATCGACACTATACTTGTGTTCAGTACTTGCGTGGTTCAAACTTGTATTCAAATTGATGAGTTTTGTTTTGTACATGTACTCTGAGCTGGAATTTTTATTCTTATTTAAGGATTTGAAAATTCCTGAACTCGTATTAGAGAATTGGTGTTTATCTGAGCTGGTATTAGATCCTTGTGAATTTTTAAACTTTTGTTCAAAGCTCGTGTTCGAAACTGTACTGGTATTCCATTTGTGCGTGTTTTGAACTTGTTTTGGAATCGACATGTTTGATTCTATACTTGTATTCTGAGCTGGAGTTTTGTTGGTATTAAGGATTTGAAAAGATTTGAGGATTATTTGTGAATAATGGTCTTGAGATATTTGTTTTGTTAAGATGTAGATCTAGTAATCTCTTTTGAGATCTTCTTCTTGTAGCTTCTTGTTGGACCGATTGTGGTACTTCTGTCTTTTAGACTATACCACCTTCTTTAAACTTGACAGGGCATGTGAATACAAAGTGTATCCTATTCTTCTCTGCCCTAAGTGAACCCGTGTCCTGTTGAAGGCTTGACTGTCCTTTTAGAAGGATTAAAGGACTGGAATTATATCTTGTTATGGGTATTGATGATTTATAGTTCATTTGGAATAATTCGTTAACATTTTTAGAGGCTTCTAGAAATATAGTATTTACTCTCCTTCTTGTTATTGATGTTGAAACAAAAACTTTCCTTGTCATAAGATTTTAACTAGAACTCAAGAGTCTTGTGGTGATTCTGTTTCAGTTGAGTTGGAAGTAAGTTTGGGATATTACTTTTCTTAAATATATTATTTAGTTTTCTTACTCACTTCTATTATTTTTAATTGATTTCTAGGTTTTATTAAAAATATGGATTAAGTACCTTAGTGTACTAAATTTTTTATGAAAGGATACAATATCTCTGTTTAGAATGCTTTGTATTATTGTTCTTATTTGGGGATTGCAAACTATTTACTCTGTTGCATCAAGTTGTGGAATCCTTGTAATAGGATTTTAGTCTTTTGAGTTTGTGAGTTCTATTGATCCTTGTTTATCTTTCACTGTTTGTGGATTTCTTTACCTTGATGGATTCAATGAATGAATCTCTAGTTTTAAAGAGAGAATCAAATATGTTCTCTTAGGGATAGTATAAAGTAGGGATTATACTGTGTACTTTGTTATGAGATTTGAATTTGAACTTGAGATTGGTGATTGGAAATAGGTTAACCAGTTTGTTAGATTTATAAGGAAAGTTAGAAGTGTGATTTCTTTAACTATGTGTTTGGTTTTGTGTTCTCTTTGGGAACTAGATAAATAATTTTTAAGTTTGAAATAGAAATGGGAATTCATTTCATAGTATAAATGAAATGAATTATAGATTGGGTTCTTTTTATTTGAGATCCTTTTTCTGTTGTTTGGGTAAGTTCATTTGATTGAACTTTTCTGTTTTCAATCTTCTTTTGAGATGAAAAATTTATCATGGAATGTTTGGTTTCAAATCTTTGAATTATATCCTCTAACATATGGGAGTCAGTTTTGACTTGTGGGGGGGATTGTTTTTACTCTCCACTATACTTGGATTGATTTGGGATTCTTGTTAGATGCTCTACCTTAATGTTGAATATTTATATTGTTATCTTTGAATTGAGGCAGATTCATGTGTTCTAAACCTGTATTTGTCTTTCATATGATTAGTGTTTGGGGAATAACATGTATTGATTATTCTTCCTTTGTTATATGGAATGATGAAGCATTCTAATATTAGTTATGATGTAATTAACATCTTTTACTACTCGGTAAAGATAAATGTGTATTTTCTACTCTTATAGAGCTATGAAACAAATAGATGACAAGACTTGTTGATTTCTTTAAAGTAATTAATAGGATTAATTAAACCTTATGATATAATGCAGGTGTTGCAAATTATATTAAGATATTTTCTTAAAAGTGAATTCATACTCTTTTAGTGTACTTCTTTTCTAGCTGTTATTACTTATGATTATATATATTAATTGTTTCATTAAAGGAGAGTTGTTTTATTAGAACAATTACTGAAATGCACTTTACTTTAATACTTAGTGTTTATCATGCTCAGTTCATTGAACTGACCCGTACTAGAAATTTTTGCAGATGGACATTATAAGTGATAAAATAAGACATTTTTTTATGATGCATTGGCTTATTTAATTATGGATATTATGTAAAGAGTTTTGAATCATTCTTGAGTTGTAATGAAAAAGAAAAGTGATGTTATTTTAATATCTTTATTCTGATTGACATGCATAATGTCTGAAAAGCATAATCTTGAAAATGTATGTTTATCATCATGACTTGAAAGGTTTTGTGTTGGACTACAATTTGTGATGTGAATATTTTGTACTTGTATGATGGAAATAATAGTGATCTCTTTGCAGTATTCTTTATATTTGTGTATACTATTAATGTTATAAGATAATGAGTTGGATTAAGGAGATGGTATAATCTCCCTTAAATTAATGAACTTGTTAAGTTACAAGGATGTAGTTCTCTAATTACACAACTATAGTTTAATAATGAAATATAATTTAGACATACAATTAAACTATATAAGTAACGAATGATAAAAAGGTTATGTTAAACCTAACATCTAACCATGAAGAGGAAGACTCTTCCTCTCTCATGGAATGAAAGGTAAAAGGAATAGTGGTTATGATCTTTAATCTTTATAACATCGTTTATAAATTAAACATTAGCTGAATCTAAGTGGATGACACACTTGCTTTAAACATTAGCTGAATCTAAGTGGATGACACAATATGTTGAAAATATTTGGCAAAATTATTGCAAGCTGCTAGTTACGTTGTCCTATGTCACCTAGTTTAAAGCAACGTGATGTCAGGTGAATATTGGTAACAAATATTTAGATAGGTTCTTTAAATAGATCACTTAGTACTTGGAATAGGGTAGGAGAACTGATTATACATAGTATACATAAAGTATTATATACTTTAATTAAACATGAGATACCGGTTGGTAACTGAGTCATGGAATGAGATATCGGTAGTATACCGAGTCATTATAGCTACATATGGTTATCAGTTATGAGATTGATTGGCATGGAATGTGTGTTCTAAATAATGTTTTATTTATAATAGAGAACATTATGTTTCAAAAAAAAATTCCCTTGTTTCTAAATTATTAAAATGGGGATGTAACATTTTCCCATCAAGTCAGACTCTAGCACCCCCACTCATGCGTCCAACCTTACGCGGACAATCCTAAAACCTTCTGGTGCACAAAAAATATATCTGACAGAAGATTCTTACGCGTGTATTACCAGTGCTTAAGGTACTTCATCCTCCCTTGTACATGTAACCAAGATGTAGTCTTTTCGTGACACCAACCATCTTCGTTCACCTTTTTTTACCATGCGCTTCCTTCCACATGGCCATTTGACCGGGCTTTCCAACGGAACCCTTCCTGACACTTCACACCTTGCACTTTCTTTCACATTATTCCACCCCACACTAAAATGATGTGCGGTCCTCTGCACATTCACAACCTTTAAAAAGTAATGAGGTTACTGGAACCCCAGTCGCAACAGAAAATAGCAATGAGAAAGGGAAACACAAGAAAATAAAATGCATTAAATAAAATCCTAAACTATCTAGCAATAATGCCTGATTAAAAACACCAAGAAAAATTATTTATAGTAAGGCTTCAACCTACTCCCATTGAAGTGTCCTGGTAATATTGTCCCATCCAGTACTTGTAACTAGCATGTGCCTAAATCAAGGATGTATGAGATGATGTAGGGACCCAACCAATGGAATTTTAACTTCCCAGGATGGCACAGAAACTTGGAATCATATAGTAACACCATCTTCCCAACCTCAAACTTTTTGTTCTTAATGTGAAGATTATGCCATGTCTTTTGTTTTATTTTTTAGTCTTCTAACTTCACCTAGTAAGTGATCATCTTTCTTCCAACTAAATCAACTTATCAATTCTTTCCTCTAGTGCTTATTCATCGGTCAATCTTATTGTGCATGATATACGTAGAGAAGGTAACATGAATTCATCTGGTAGGATATCCTTTGCACCAAACCCTAATTGAAACAATGTGGCCTTATTTAACCTCTTCTAGGTTGTCCTATATGCCCAAAGAATGGATGATACTTTTTCATCCAAATATTGTCTACCAACATCACAAATTTTGGTTAGGGTATGACTTAGTATTTTGTTAAATGCCTCTGTGGTTCCATTTTCTTGTGGATGGTAAGGGGTACTCTTATGATGAGCCACCATGAATTCCGCTAAAATAATCCTTACTGTCTCATTTAAGAAATGTGTAACCCTGTCATTAGTCAAACTCAAAGGGAACCCATACCTTGTAATATGTTTTCCCATAGAAACCTTACTGTAGTAGCTATTGTACAATCCTTAGTAGGCACTGCTTCTAGCCACCTTGCCAAGTAATCTGTGAAATTGATTATATAACGTGACCCAGTCCTATGTATGACTAGTGTAATAGGGCCTACGAAGTCTATAGCCCACTTTTTGAATGGCTCGGCACTGGGAATAGGGTGTAAAGGCATTTCATCTCTTTGCCCTAGTTTTCCAATGCACTGGAAATGATCACACGCCTTGAAATACTCCTTGCAGTCTTGATACAGGGTCTCCCACCATAATCCAACCATCAATATCTTATATGCAGTGGTGTTTCCTGCATAGTGCCCACCTGCACTACCTCCATGTGTATCTTCTATGATGGCTAGGCACTCCTGTTGTAGAACACACTAGCACAAAATCTCATCACATCCTAATTAATATAAATCCACACTAATCAACATGTATAGCTAACTACTTTTTATCCAATTCCTTCATTCCTTGTGGTGCCACACATGTCTTGATAAATAATGCAATATCTTCTAAGTCTGATTGTGTGTGCCGCAACCTAAATAGTTTTGCATATGGCATGGTATCCTACAATGATTTGCACATCTTCCCCTGAATCAATTCTAGACAAATGATCAGATCCAAAATTAATTTTTTCCTGATTTGAAAACCACTGTGAACTTGAATTCTTGGAACAATAGTACCCACTAACATATGCACCCTTGTAGAACAGGTGTGTTCACTAAATATTTAAATGCCATATGGTCAGTGTAAAATATATAAGGGGTTTCCAACAGATACTATCTGAATTTGTGAATCACATAGATCATTGACAATGCCTTGCACTCAGTTGTAGTATAATTATGCTCCACTAGAGTCAAATTCTTGCTTGCAAAGCACAAAGGATTATCAATAATCCCTTCACCAGGATGTATAAGTACTACTCTAATGGTGGTTTCTGAGGCATCCACATGAACAGGGAAGGGCTTATCCCAAGAGAGGAGTCGTAGTATGGGCACGGTGACAAGCCTATCCTTTAAAGTGTCAAATTCCTTCTGTTGTGCCTCTCCCCAAAGGAAGGCACTCTTGTGTCTAAGTAACCCTTCTAAATGAGCAACGATCTTGGTGTATCCCTTGATGAAATTCCTATACTAACTTATGTCTTCAAGGAATCTGTGCACTATGCTTTGACTAGTACGCTCCCCCAATCCCATAAATACTCCAACCTTGGAAAGATCTACTAACAAGCCTTCTTTACATATGATATGTCCCAATAAGGTTCCAAATGGGGTAGCAAAGACACACTTCTTAATGTTGAGGGATATCCTCAATTTATGACACCTTTCAAACATCAACCTTAAGTTGTCATAATGGTCCTTCACAAACCCATATACTATCCAATCATCTAGGTAAACTTGAAGAAATTTATGAATGAAGTACTAAAAAGCTTACACCACAATGTGCAAGAACAGAGTAGGTGCACTCTTCAACCCAAAAGGCATGACCGTATAGGAAAAAATTCCCCACTCAATGGAAAAATTTGTCTTCCTCTGGTCCTCCTTTGCAATCCTTACCTGGTGATAGCCTAAGAATCCATCTGTGAAAGAGTAGACCTCATGTCCTGCCACTCCCTCTAATATTTCTTTATTAAATGGGGTTGGGGAAGGATCAATGACACATACTACATTTAGATCCCTATAATCAACATAGATCCTTATCCTCTTGTCATTCTTGATACTAATCACCATTGGAATTATCCATATTCCATAGCCTCAATGATACCTGATGCTACCATTTTTCTATTTCCTTCTTGACCTTTACGTGCAAATTGGGATTCATCTAGTATGGTCTCTTCCTGAATGGGTGCACACCTTCCTTCAACTTTATCCTTATCTCCCCCAAATAATGGTGGACGTATTTAAGCTCATGGGAGCCGCGTGGGAAAAAATCTTGGAATTCACATAACAGATCAATGATTTTAAAGACTTCATTCTCTGACCAATAGTCTCTAATGATATCCTCCTTTGGTTCTACTTCTGAGCCGATGTTAACCTTTTTCATCTTTAAAGGTTCATGGTAGGTGTGCCCCCGTTCATCAACATTATCTATGAATTCACGTGTCCCTTCAGAATGGTTAACATCCAAGCTTTCTGCCTCTTCCCTATCACTAACATACACCATCTTCCCTTTTTATTTTTCCATACATGCACACTCAAGTTGTATCTCTTGTATTTATTCTTCCTCAAATCATGCCTATAGGACAGGTTCACCTAGCAATTCTTGTATTCTATCCTCCGTCATAGCACTATATCCTATTGTAAAGTGCTTGAAAACTTACAACGCCTTATCCACTGATGGATTTGCACTCTGATACTCGAACACTTGAATGAGATCAGCCATCAATTCTTGCCAATTACCATTTTTACAATGCATCTCCAAGTGGATATACCATGCATGCGCACAACCTTGCAGGGTGGAGTAAAACTTGTGAACCCATAATGAAGGTGGCAATGCTTCTGCGCTTCCCATCTAGGTTGTCTCACATGCTTGGATATTGAAGGAAGTGGTCTCTTTACCATGGTAGTATTTTATAGTCATGGGCATGTTGCTCTTGTAAAACCTTACAGAAAAGGAAATTCTCACCTCGTGCCATTCCAAGAGGTTCTCCCGATGTGTTGCCCACTAGTGTGCAGCAGTTCCGATTAGGTTGTAGTTAAAAATCTTCCTCCTTTCCTTCTCATTTCTCGAACGGGCCTCCATTTCTCACAAGAAATATTTTGGATTAGCCCCTCCTGAGTAACTTGGTATTTTATTTCCTCCTAGGCACTAGACTGTACACACATTTGTCACCTTGGTTACTAATCCTCTTAAATGTCATCCAATCAACTCATAGGTCCCATGCGCCTAATTATCGTACGCTATACTAGTAGATTCAATTATGGACTGAGCACCCTCAAACTAGATAACTCCCTCTATGGGATGAATTAAATTAGGATCCCTAATTGAGCGCACATATATTCTATCAAGGACTCCTCCCAACGGTTCGGTATAGGGTGTTGATTTCCCATCATCTAGGGGTATAATGACCCATTCCTCCTTATTTTCAAAGCTGATCTATCCCTTATTAAATCACAAGTCAAAATTATTTTGGTAGCACCAGGGGAGCCTAAGAGACACTAGAAAGTTGTCTACATTGGAAAGTACCAAGACCTCAAAGTCCCCAGTAAACTTGGCCCCTTGAATGGTGATAGCCGCATCTTTTAAGACACTGATGGGCACTACCTTCATCTTGTTCACCATATACAAAACATTCGAAGATGGATGTAATACATGTATTCCCATTTGATGCCATGCATATAAGGTGATAACATTGACCTTCACTCATATGTTAGTGAGGATATTACTAAGAATCCACCCATTAATGGCTGCATTTAAGGTGATCTCCTTATCATAGTCAAGGTTCTAAGGGGGAAGATTTGCATGTAAGACCTACCTCTCACACTCTGCTCCAGTGCATGGTACCTTCTCTTGTAACCATGCTCCTAGCAAGGGAATAATATTCTCTTGCCTTAGCATTTTACATACTTCCTTAACCTCATCCAGGTCATCTTTTGGGGCCTCGAAATTCCTCCTTTGCTACTCCTTGGACTGATCTTTGAGAAACTAGATTTATCCTTGTAAACTCTGAATGACATCCATGGTTTCTTAACATACCTCCTTCTGATGAGCAAGGTTTGGGTACTTCCCATGTACCACTTCTTCTCTTGAAACTAAGGTCCTTTACTTTGGTATTTCCTTGGCACATGCCACTTTTTCTCATGTTGTTACTAGAATAGGTTTCAACCCTGACTCATGCATTACCCGTGGAATCCATTGTGTGTCAATCCTCTTTATGCTCACCATTGTAGTGCCCTTGTCTTTTCATTGCTGTTGACTCATGTGCTCAAAAAAATCAAGTCACTCCTCATACTTGTGCTTCTTCTCACACCATGAGCACTACAATAGCTCTGGGCACTCACATTTGTAGCGTTTTGTAGACCCACATTTAAAACAAGTTCCACGCGGGAACACACGTCTTCCCTATGGTAACCATGACCAAAAAATCCTCCACAAAAACTCCTTGCATGAGAGCCTCCATCTGCATGCTCCTCATAATGGAATTCATCACCCTTATAAATTCTTGCAAGACTAGTATGGCACACACCAAGATCAATAGCATCATGAATCTAATCAATCAGCCTACAGTCTTTGGTGTCATGTGATGTAGATGTACAAATATTGTTATATCAAGACACATTCTTACCGATTGCACATTGTAGTAGAGGGAACCTAATTGCATCATGGTCCCCATGGAAAATTTCACAATCCACAGCTATGGCATGTACTGAATTCTGAGGGAATCTATCCTTTGCATGTCATCAACTTCATAGTTTATACACCACATACTACTGCAAGTCTCATGGGCTGATTTTGCAGACAACTTCTCTAGCTACTTAGCCATAGCAGCGATTTGAGATTCTAGAAATGGGCTAACACTAGTATCAATGCTTCCAATAGATTTAGTGCGTAGAGTAGCTTCTAGCACTTCGTGTGGGTCTATGAAAGTCTTATGAGATAATTCTCTTCTAAATGGTATTATCAACCCTCCAACAAACCATTGAGCATCCTGTGAAGGGTGAATAATGTGAAAATTTTGACATGAGAGTTTTGAACTGTGCATCATACTCTCGCACACTCTTTCCCATTCCCTATTGGATTTCCTTTAGAGTACTGATGCTCTTCTGCTCAAACTCAAGGATGTGGAATTCTTCCAAGGAGTTTTTTAATGCAGTATAATCCACCACTATCCAATGAGGTTTTTATTTTTAGTACCATATATGTGCACTCCCTTGCAACATCATTGCAAATTGGCTTACCTTCTGCTCTGGGGTAGTGATCCCCTTTGCATGCCATAGTAGCTCACATTTATGCACATGCACCACAACATCTTCTATACCTTTGTAATTTGGAAAGTGTAAAGACATTTCAAAAAATACTTGAGGAGGGGATTGAGGCCCCTGTCCTCTTGATCTAGATCCTTGGTTCCCTCCGGTGTTTCCTCCACCACTGGATCCACAGGATCCACCTAGTCCTTTTCCCCCAGATCCACTAGTTCCACCTCCAAATCCTCCCACAACTAGTATTGGGCCTGAAGTAGTCGTGCCTAGTGTCCCTAATGTCCCACTAAATTGCATGCCAATGGTCTATGAGATATTTCCATTGCCAGATGTATGCCCCATGCCACTCCCTGACATGTTTCCCAAACCTTGTGTATTTGCATCTTGTCCAAAAATTCCTCTAAACACTGGAATAAAGTGTGTAGATATAGAAGTCCCAAATGAGAAATTGTATCTCCTGTGCATAGATCGGTCACCTCCACTGATACCAACTGGGTTAACAATACTTCTCCCTTGATTTGGAAAACCAAGCACCAAGGTTTGGTCACTAGGTGGGTTCAGATGCGTGCTAACGACTCTTCTCTCTCTGTGTGAAGAAATATCATCAGAAGCCAAAGGGGTCTCTCTCCTGCACTTGCCAAGATGGGGTAGCACAGACTGCTCAAGTTCCACATCCTCTGCATCACCCTCAATTCCTTCCCACAATGTCTACCTCCATAGATCCATCACGCTTGTAACCTCATGTTGTCTAGAAATATCCCTTTCACATGCTTTACTATACTTGATTCGTCTCTCATCTCTTTCTTTCTCAGTCGTAATGTCTGTCATCTTCCTCCACCCTAGCTTCCTCACCCAACACCCAAAAAAGTGTAGCCAACCATTGGATATGCCTCTAAACTCAAGGTAATGATCAAGATATTCATCACCAAAGGAATATCACGTAGAAATGATCCTCTAGGCTCTCATAGAAATTCAAACTCAATGAATTACAAACAAGGATATGTAGAAAAAGTGTATTCCAGAGTGTATCTAGCCAGTACTCCTTTCCACCAATGATCCACAACACGAGTCCATGTCATATCTCCATCTTGTAGCCTCTGGTACTCTTCTTGGTTCCACGCACATGATCTATAACACTAACTTGATCTAGATGCATTTTTTGAGATCCATTCATACAGCTCTACTAGGAAGCAACAGAAGAAAGTTTCGTATAACTCATGGTAGAGGTTCTCTTCTACCCCTTTGTGTGCATTAAACTTAGGCCCAGTGTTGAATCTCTCAGCAAATTATTCCTCCATGCTCCTGAACCATGATTCAACACTTTCGAGAGTTAGACATTTTGTCATCACTCATTGCATAGATCATGATGTATTCCATTTCCCACTACAACTTTGAAAAGAGGTCCTGGAAATAGAACTAAGATGTAGTCATTTTTACACCCACCAAAGAACAAGGGAATACCATGCGCGTCGGCCTATCACCAAGCGAGCATTGGGTGCTCACCCGAGGCACGCGCAAGAGCCGAGTCTTTCTTTTATGTGAGTTAAGTGGGAAACATCATCTATGATATGAACTTTAAAAGAGTGAGTGGAAATGAGACATACATTTATCATAGAACTCATAACAGTTTCTAAACAAATACAGTCATCCCAGACCAAATGGTACTTAACAGATTATAGATAGGAACCAAAATGAAAAGGAAATGCATAAGGATTTATATTTATTTCATAAACATTCATGAATTAGAACTCTAAGCTATAAATATGGACTAGAATCATTAATAATCATATTCAATCAAGTTTGGTAACCTCATTACATTCATTGGATCCATTACAGACTACCACAGTTGTGCAGACCGAAGTCATAATTCATAGCTGGATTTATACCCCTCAGTTCTCAAGAGAAAATTTACAATCCCAAGCCCTTATTACATCCTTTTCCTATAGATCTCTACCAAACCCTATAGAGTTCCTTTTAGTATATATGTAGAGATATGCTCTCTACTAATCTATATCTATCTATCTATATGTTCTCCTCGGAATGAACTTGTATATATAGGCTTCTTGAATCACCAACTTGCCTTTCTGTAGCTTCAGATCCATCACCAAGTGTCAAATGTGGTCCTCCATGGGGGCATGCTCCTTCAGGCCCAAGCTCTCCACTCCTTTCAATGATGGTCTTCTGGAATCTTCTATTACAATCTATATTCCTTTCGTGGGCCTCAAGTTTCCAGGCTAACACCTAATCCACTCCGCATGTGCAGTCGGGTTATGCTTTTCTCACGTTCTTCTTGATGCGTCAAATATGGCTAAGTCTTGAAACCTTTATTCTTCCTTGTGCGTGTGCCACTTATTCTATTAAACCCTCTTAGAACCTTGTCCCACGTTCTTTCGCCTTGTGCACCCTTCTTTAACTATGCTTTGTGTGCCCATGTGCATTTTTTTACCTAGCCAATATTTTAGGGGCCCAACAGTTTCCAAATCTAATGCACGCATAAGCTATGGTATTATCTATTGTAATGAGCTTATGTGTATTTATTGTGTTTAATATAATGGAGTGGATTGGTTGAATCAAAGTATGAATCCTTAGTATAATTGGTTCTTACATGTTTTGATTTTATCATGGTTATCATTTAAGTTTGTTATTCTTTATATATAGATATGAACATGCACTATAGAATGATGTATTAATAATGGATCTGAATGTGTTAAGTCTTCATCATGCTAACATCCTACAATAGCAACCCTAAAGAGGGTCCTGGTACCTTTGCGTGCTTTGAGTAAGATCTCTTTCTAGGCTGAGTGATGTGTTAGTGTGCCTGGGCTTTTACTGGTAAATTCTAGGTTGTATCAATCATTAAACTTTTTACTTACCACAATACTACCCTCTATAGCGGTACTCGAATCTCTCACACCTATACTTGCATTTTTCTCTAGGGAAAGTGTAGTTTTAACTTCTTCACTTTCTTATGTTTTCTCTACACTTTTAGATGGTTGACTTGTAATGATAGTGACATCTGGGGTAGATTTTTTATCCATATATGTTTGGATGATTTCCTTTCCCTTCATAGGATGAGCTACATTTTCCATTTGGGTACTTTGGGATTCGTCCCCCTTTTGAATGTTTGGATGTTGACCAATATTTGACATTTGTATATCTTCAAAAGAGACACTTACACCCTCTTTTGTATGAAATTCACTTCTAACAAACCTTAATCTCAAAGTATGGACTATCCCTAAGTTCCTCCATACTGATTATTTCAATCTGATTTTGTGGTTACCTTTGTGTCATCTTTCATACTAAGCTACACTATAACTGGCTCTTTTTGTTTTTGACTTGGTTCAACACCACCTAATTGGCTAGATACCTAGGTACCTTGAATCATCCATGAAACTATCCCAGTTAGAAATGAATATGGAGACATAATAGGTGTTCGTATAAAAATATTGGAATGAATACCGTTAGGATCCTCTGATGTCATGGTTTGATAAGATAATTCTATAACAACATTTTTCTGAATCTCAGACAAGATAGGAGGGTCTATTACCTCAGGTTCCTTTCTCTTATGCTTCCTTTCACAATGCTCACCTTCTCCAGCTGAAATACCAACATACCTCTCCAAAGACAATATCAATTTGGGAATTTTTGATGCCCTTTCAAAGTGTTTGAGTTTTGGACCCCCTCTTCCTTTAGCACTTTGAATTATAAGATATGGATCAACATTAGACAAAGCTCCCCTCATCATCATGGATTTTATTGATGTACCTAGTATTATCATTATAGGAGTCCTTGGCTTGGTTACACTAGTTTCTTTTGATTGCAATGACATTACTATAGTGATAGGGGAATTTTGCATCACCCATAAAATAATATCTTCTACATTTTGAAGTAAAACAATATTTGATGTTCCAATTTTAATCTTTGGAGTAGTCCATTCATCAGTTGTTTCTATTGTGGGTTTTCTATTGGGAAATTAAGGGGCTTGACCACTTAAAGGGCCTATAGTATCATTTCCCTCTCTCAAAAGATTCAGGTCCCTATAATTCATCAATACTCTTGTATTTTATAAAGACAAATCAATACCCTTTCCAACTAACTGAGTTAAATTTATTCTCATGACATCCAAAATTATTTGGTGGGGATCATCTGATTCCTTTTTTTTCAATCTATAAGAGTAATTGATTTTTATTCTAAATTAAGTTCAAGATAAAATTGGCTTACCACATTTGGCTCATCCACTATTCCTCAAGGAATCAAAACAATTTTGAAGTCAATTATTTTCCTTAAGGTCATCTTGGAGAAACCCCTTTTCCTAACCTCTTCTTCATCAACATAGTTCATCCAATAATCCATGAAATGAGGCTCATGCTCACCAAAAGTAACAATCCATCAAATATCAGAGTTAGGCCTTGGAGTAAACTTATCGATTTTGAATTTCTCAATTTACCCATCCATCACCCTAGCTTTTTCCACTGTTTGAAAATAATATCTCCCAAGTATGAGAGGAAAATTTATATTTGTTTTATGCCTTTTTGATAGTTTATTGTGCATAGGGACAATCTACCTTGAAAGTTCCATTATAACCCACTTATCATGAACATACATTGGTAATTGATAAGTTTTCCCTTCAAATCAACTCACTCTAAGATATGTAAAACACATGTATCAGATAAAAAGACAACCATAATCCAAAATCATAGCCCTTGTCTTAGAAAATAGTCTATATTGCTCCCATTCAGGCTTGAAAAGACAAAACATTGGGGCAATGAAGGCATCATTTACTTGTCAGACATTCCCCTTCTAATTTTCCAACTGTAATTATATGTATACATAATAATCTCTATGGGTTTCAAAGATTCATTTTAGTTTAAGACATGGGTATGAATTAAAAGATGTAATATTGTTAACAAAATAAGACATCATTGAGAACTAGATATTAGTTGTATTACCTGTTCTAATCTTTACTACAATTGTCATTAATTGTGTATGAATTGAAGCTCGTATAAGACTTCCCCAATTGAAATTTCCTTTCTTTTCTAAAATATCCCAAATAAAAGGGCACATCCATTTCGGCAGGTTGTTGGACCCCTCCAAACCAAAAATTATTCTTAATAAAACAATAAGATCTTTAACCTCCTTGATGAAAAAGGCTCGGTTTAATTTATTAGGAAGCATCTTGGCAGATGGTTTCCTCTCCTCTAGCCATTATCAATTCATTACCTTGACATAGTCATCATGTTTTGAATTAAAAAAAATTATGTGCACTTTCAACAGTTGTAACTATGGGCTGATCTACTTGTGATAACCCCAATATGGTATCAAAAGAACGAGGTGTTAAGTTAATGACCCTTTCACCTCTTCAATCTAACACTTCTTTTTTCTCAGAATCATAATTTTCAGTGCACAACTAGACTAATTCAGGAGCATAGATTGAAGGTGGGAAAATATCTACCAAAGGAATATGGGTATCACTGATTGCTTTCATCCATTGGCTTTTTCTCTAGGCATGAAGTCTCCTCAAAAAATCCCCCAAATCCATGTCTAATAAATTTATATCTGTTACATTATCCAGGTCACTAGTGATACTAGAAGAAACTTGAAAACCTAAATCCAAACTCTTCATTTTTCTAGTTCAACTTGTTTCCCCTAATTTCTTCATAATTCACAAATTAATTAACAAGAGTATAAGGATACAACACAACTTACTAGTTTTTTCTGCACACTCTATGAATTTTGTTTTCAGAAATCATGTTCCAAACTCTTTTAGCTCAATTCCACCATTTTGCAGTCGATTCTACTTCTTTTCTTCAAAAAATTTCGGGGCTAGGGCATCTAGATCTTCATATGTAATGGTAACAATTTGAAATGTTTGAAAAATTCTAAAAAATCTACCTTGATTTGCGTAAAAATGCATTAATGGTGACAACCATAAATGCACCACATCTTGGCCATCCAATCTGCTTCTTTCATTTGAATGTGGATCGTCCATTTTGCTTGATCTAGGGATTTATGGGATTAGGGAGTCTATGCATTTTTGCATTACTTTTTAAATGATTGCAAGTTTGTAATTTTAACCTGAAACCCCACCTGTTGAATTTTTTTGAGAACATGACATGTGTCCCTATCATGTCTCAAAGGTTTATTTTCATTTTTCACTCCATTGGATTATTGATGCAAAAGTGTATTACTAACCCTATTGACCCTCCAATCCCATTTTGACATGTATTCCTTTCAAGAGTGGGGTCAACTTTTCCTTTTGCATTATTTGACCCAAATATTCCTGGAAATATTCATCAGGATTCAGAGCTTGTTTTACAATCTGCAGTTACTATGCAAATTATGTAATTCTACAAATACATCCCACTATAGCACAACCAATGGAGTTACACCATGTGTTTTCAGACGTCAGAGGAAAATATGCAATATGCACTAAACATCACAGGATGATGTATAGATGGAATTTTCCTAGTTTAACATGGTAAATTGATGGTTTTTTCACATAGTTCACTCAAGGATGACATGGTTATCACATTCCTTGACTCAAACACTATATTTTCTTGTGTTCAATAATATTTCATTCTTCAAGCATATGTTTTTTTAATTTTGATGAACCAATCATGGAAAATTTTAAAGGCACACACAAGATAGAAGGGCAAGATCAAAATGATCACTAACAATTTTTTTGCAAGAATATATGTTTCCATGAATACTTGTTTTCTTGTTTTTACTTGTCTTCCATTGTTTGTTTCTTGTATGCAAGCTTTGTCCTATTTCTGTGTGCACACTTGATTGTTGTTTACGACCATGATAGCCTTGTGTGTCTTGCAATATAATGAGTGATGTCCCATGTTTTTAACCCACTTTGTGTGGATTAATTTCTTTCTTGTGTGTTTACATTTAATACATTTTTTGCATAGTTTACACATGTTTTTATTAAGCATGCATTGTTTGTTTTACTCTTGTCTTTGACTAGCCTTCTTGTTTGTGTGTGCCTTGGTTTCTACCAAGAACTTTATAGGGTAACAACGTGCATGTGGTTGACCATCTTTTGGGGCCATATTCTCCTATTAATGATGCCACATGTACTTCCAAAGAGGGGGGCATCATATGGGGTTTACATACTAACACAATGACGTTACACTGGTTCAGTACAGTGCACTTTTTTCCCTTAGAATTGTGGGTATATATATTGTGAGTGGGTTCAGACTATTCTATGAACCCCATACACATTGGATTTCATAGGGCTGGTGTCATTAGCATTTCTAGGAAGTAGTTATAAGCATAGAGGTAACAGTGGGTGTGCCTCTCTACACTACTTCAGCTAGTGGCATCGGATCGCCCAAAAACTCAAGATGTTACAGATATCTCTTCACATGCATTTTAACAAACATGGTTAAATCTTGGAGGACACAAATATTTTCGTCCCTACACTTCTTTAGCCAAGGTGGCATGAGATCACCTAAAAAACTTGCAGTATAGGATATCCTTCTACACCATGTCTCTGGACATGGATGAGGTGCAAATGTTTTGTTTACACTTTTCTTTTCATGTACTTTACATTTGTGTATTTTACACATGTCTATAAACATGTGTATTTTTACATTTACATACATAAATATCTAACTACTTGATCATTTTATCCTTGTAGGTCTGGTCATATGAGAAAAGTAGTGAAATTGGGGGTAAAAACAATAACAACAAAAACAACAACATTTTGTGATAGCACATGATTTACTAACCATGCAAGTACATTACACATTGTGGCAACTACGCACGCATGTTTCACCCTAGGTTCACTTTCATCACTTTTTCTTTGCACATTTTTCATTTATAGTTTCCACACTTCACCATATTTTTATCATTCCACACTTTTTTCTAGTCCTTTAGGACATTTTCTATTACTCTCTTCATTGACATTAGGTACACATCTCTATTTACTTTATGTTACCGAGATTTCCATTCACCAACATAAAGTGGGGGAAAAATGCAATCACAAAATAATGTTCTTTTGACATTTATTTATCCCAGTCTCATACTACTATTTAGAAGTTTCTTGAGTGAAGAAAGTAACAATTAAACCCCATTCTTTTGTCCATCTTGTTTATTTTATTTCGTATTTTTTCACCTATTGCACCCATATGCCAATCCATTTTCTAATATCCCACCCTATTTTAGCGTTAGCTAGGGTGCCCAAATTTAATGTTAGGATTCTTATAAGTTCCCTGGTCCCACATGGGGTTGACTTGATCCTTCTAGAACTTTTTGGCCACTTTTTGGGCATCTTCTATTGTTTTTCATATTTATCTTTCTTTTGGTAGGCCTTTTTAGGGTTAATTACAAAATTAGAGCAAGAGAACCCTATAAATATAAAGTTATGATATCATAATGAGGGACCTAACATCATCTACTACCACCACTCATCTAGAGTTGCATCCATCTATTGTATTTGCATCCACATAGCTCTATCATCAAGGCATAAGCTAGGAAGTATTCATCATGCTTCATAGGGGGGTGGATTTTATTCCATTCCATGCACACATGTTATTATATTTTCTACATTTAGCTATTGCTCGCTATTTCACAAAGTGTGACTGGCACAAGAGCACCTAGGGCACAAAATGTACAAACACACCAGAACTAAATTTGTATCTGAACTATATTACAATGCTCAATTTAGTAAGCCCATTGTTATGGCAACTAAGGTCAGTTTGACCCATTCATTCTACATCTTTATTTTTTATTAGGGTTTTGATACTTCTTCTTGGTATTTTATGGGTTATTCTTCCTCTTGGAATATTTAAAGCATATGATGCAACAAAAGGAATCTGACATGACACACAGTGAAGGTTACAGATCAACTTATGACCCCATGAGAACTAATAGTGGAGCTTTCTCAGAGACCAATGCACCTATTTCTCATGCAAGGGTACCAATAGGTTCCCTAGTACCTCTATAGGCACTCCAGTATGCTCAGATCCTCCATATATGGCCTTTTTGGGACCTCTTTATGTTCATTCCTACTCCAGCTTTGTGACACTTTGAGATAGACATCGATTATCAGCTGATTTCTTTCATCACCCTCTTCTTGCACATTAGGGTTTTATTTCCATTAGTTCAATTATTTAGTTACTTCATATTGCTTTAGCACATTTATTTACAAAAATTATATCCTCCTAGATTACATTAACTACCCCTCATTTCATAAATTTAAGTTAATCATCATGACCATGAACAAGAAATCGGAACCTACAAATATGGTATAAAACCCCAAAATAGTGCATTGAATGCACAACTAGAATATCCATTACAATGAATGTAAAAGAAACCTTTTTATCATGAAATAAAAATCTAAAAACACAAAAAACAAAGATTTGCATGGATCCACACAATGTGTGCTCTAATACCATGAAATTCTATGTGAAAATGAAAAGTATAAGGATCAAAAGGGATAGGGTGAACATCCACGGGAGTGAAAATTGGTAGTATGACAAGGTCTTGTGAAGGAGCTAGTATTAACCAAAATGCATGCAAAATATTCAAAAAAAGGTAGAACCTTGTTAAGGAAAAATAATCCACTATCTCATAGATCTAAAAGGTTGTACATATAGAGGGTGTTAAGTAATTGTCAGTGCCTACAATGATGACCTATCAAGTGGAGAGGAGGAGTTACATTCCTAGAATGGAAAGTAACTCCCATGATGCACTAACAAACTAACGCATAAGGGAATATCTTTATGGACCCTACATGAAACCCATACATATGACATCACATAAGTGAGATGACCTCCTTAATGATGTGGAAAATGAATCACTCCAAAAAATTCAGGTCTAATTCATTTAGGGTTTCAAGAGTAATTAGTAATCAAGAAATATCGGTACTAGCTTATAAAGTGAAATCAGGGGACGTATGGATAAATGAATCTATTGAGGAAGAAATCATAGTAGAGACTTAACTACCAGAGAAAAGGAGAAATAAAAATGAGATAAAGAAGTTCTAAAATATTTGAAAAATAAACATCTCGGTAATATTGTATTGATAACACCTAGTGAATCAAATGTAATTGAAAAATTTAAATTACATAAACCACACCACCGCTATTTTTCTATATTGTTGGGTGAAGAGAAAAAAGGAAAAAAGAAAATATGATTCCTATGGAGGTGAAAAATTGGCAAAAAAAAAGACCCTGAGGTAGAAGAAGTTATTCCCATCGAGGCTTAGATAATATTAGACAACTATGTGATATAAATGGAAGGAAATATACTAGCAAGGATACAAGACACAGAAGAATTTACTTGTCAATGTGCATATCCATTTCAAATTATGTCAACTTTATCTGTTATTACTTTGACTAATCCTTTCAATGTTGAATGTGTGATCTCATATTTTTGCATTTTGTCTAGTGATGTTTCTTTTGATGTAATAATGGGTCTGCTAACATTTGTTAGAGCTAGTGTGCTGAATTATAAATTTATTGTTATTATACCATTTTTTTTCAAAAATGTTAGGAGAAACTATAAAAAGATGCATGGAAAATTTTAAAGACAATGGAGAATCAGTTATGGATGGATGTTATAGATTATACGAAAACAATGGGATATTTAAAATTTTGTGTCTTATGAACACAATAAATGGTGTGAAAAATTGTGATAATAACAGTGATGATAGACAATAAGTTAATAGGGAATGGATAGAGAAACTGCCACATAAACTATAACTACAAGCTAAATCTACCTACAAGGAAACATCCATCCTTTTCCTCATGAATTATCTTATGAGTCTTGATCTAATATGTTCACTCGATGTTATTTCAAAAATTCTCTAATAATAGTTCTTTATGAAGGTAGTGTTGCATTACATGTATTATTTGATTATGATCTATTTTTTATTGTTATTATTGAGACACGCCATCAAGAAATGTTTTTAAAACATTACTATTCTCATTTGAAAAAGGTTTGTTTCCGAATATAACTTGAACAAGTGATTTTTTTTACGGGCTTTGAATCGATACAAACTACTTATACATTCATTATTTATGTAGGAAATAAACAAAGAAATTTCCTACACAACCAGTACATCAAGTTAAGATTTACTCTACACAACCAATTCAACTTGATGATTTACCTTCAATCGTATTATAAATATGTTTAATGTGATTGATTTCAATTTCCATTGTTTTCATTTATTTAACAATACTCTATTTTTTACATTTCCAATGACATATGTGGAGAATGTGGGCACATATCCCACGAATACACCCCTAATAAGCCCCAAAAAACATGGTATATTATTTGTGTGAACTTATAAAAAAACAACTAATAAGATCCACAAATTTATAATACATTACATGTTTATGCAGACAACCAACAACCAGAGAAAATAATTGTGTAGGGCGCAGGGTATCCAACATGAATAAGCAATCATAACCTGGTATGTTAGCCATGTTTATTTTTAAACAAAACCATTTATAAGGCCCAAAAAATTATAGGAAATGATAGTAACTAACTCTAGAATATGGACCATTTTCAAATGAGGAATAACCAAATAACATATTTCAAAAGTTCATGGTGGCCTCTAAATCTCCAAAGTTTGTAGTTACTGTTTCATAACTAACATGTATAGTTTTTATGCTTGACATAGAGTAGAATATATAGCTTAGTGGACTATGCACATCCACATTTTATACAGTAGTGGTTAGACTAAGTAATTATTAGGCACAATTTCACTACTGCATACTAACTAATTACATTGATTTTATATTTTGGTGCCATATCAAATTAATAATTTCAACAACCTCCCATTATTTCACTTTGGCATACTAACTAATTAAATTGAGTTAATTTTTTTTGTCTTCCGTAATTAGCTATTTCAACATCATCATAAAAAAAACTACATAAGGCTTTATCCTTCTCATAGGTATGTAGAGTAGCACTTGGCTACCCCCATCAAAGGTTGTCCAACCAAGTGTAGTCCAACCAATGATGGCACATCCCATTAGTCGATAATATACATCAATACCTTATAGTTGTTTTCTGCCAAAGGGTGGCTCAATGAATATAACTGTAGCCTAGAAATCACCAAATTTCATTCACAAGAAAAATAACAATTAGTATTGTACTTACCATGTTACCATGGATATTTATATTCTTATTCAATTAAACTTTCATTTTCCATAACATGAAATCGATTATGAATTTGTTAATTATTATTTCATATTCATCTTATATCAAAAGAACCAACAACTGGTAATGGAGATTTAATCCTATTTACAAGCTTAGTTGGTAAGTGGTAGCTTCCTAAAGTGTTGATATTTAACTTACCATATTACCAAAGAGACCACTATGATTTTTCAATTATGCTTTCATTTGCCATATCAAGAAATAGATTATTACTTGATTAATGTTTATTTTAAATATATCATGCATTGAAAGAACCAACAGTGGGTAAGGGAGATGTAACCCAAGACACAAGTTCAATCGGTAAGTGGTAGCCTTCTGAAATGTTGTGCATTTTAATTGGTTAGAATTAAAATGTGGCTGATTAAAATAAAATATATATACTTCATGTAGTTAGCCATAATAATTATTTACTTTGTTAAGATTTTGAGGTCTTGTTATATGAGAAAAACCAATCACCCTCTAAGAAGATGTCATTTAAGTTAAACAAGGAGACTATCAACATGTGACGTGGCCTGAAGTAATTTATAAAGTGATTATAAACAAATTTGAAATGGGATTTTGGTCAGAAAATATCACTTTTTCTGATAGTGGAAAAATTTATAAAGGTCTTCAATAAAAAATTATCAACTAAATTGAATCTAGTATTCACTTGGGGAAAATAATATTTCAACATAGTAAATGGAATTGCAATTAGTGATCTAGAAAAGGTTTGGAGTAGAAACAATGTTTTCTTCAGTTCTAAAGAGACATTGTGTATTACACTAAGTGAAATGGGAAAACATCCTAAAACTTTTATGGTTGGGATGAAAAGTAGAGGAGATATTTTTTTAAAAGATATGTGGTTGATGAATGATTTATACAAATAATTATCACTAATAGTGTCTCAGGGATTGAATTTCATAGAGGGAATCAAATATTTAGAGTAGGAAAATACTAAATAACTATTTATCATTTCAAAATGTTATTATAATGGCACTACTTAACATTGTAAAGAATATACATTCATATGTTCACTCTTTATTTTGTATGTTCAAATTGTACAAATATAAGTTGGGAGTGTAGTATTTTATTTTACCCAACAACCTAAGGCACACTAGCACATCACTCTTCCAGAACTGAGCACTCACCCGAAGCATGTAAGGGTACCAGGTCCCTCTTTTATGGAAGATTTTTCAAGGATTTGGCATGATAAGCAAACACATAAATATATTCCAAGTCCATAATAACAATGTAGTAATAAACCATAAAAAGGTCTAGATCATAACCATATGCAATAATAACTTATAGAAGAATAAAGATTAGGTTTACCATACAAGAACTAGTCACAGATATGTTATTAACCAATATCCAACCACAAAGATCCATTGTATTAATTACTAAAAAACATAGAAGCTACATACATATGTAGTAATGTCACTATAAGTCGCGCACTTATAAACTAGCAGCATAATTCTAACGAAAAATGGATTCCTAAACCATGCAAATCAATACATATTTATAGGTAGAGGGCAATTTCCCTTCACTACTCATGTACTCTCTAAAATAGGCTACATGCTAAGAATAGCCACGTGCCTTTACATGGTTAGTACAAATGCATGCAAGCTTGCTAATAATAGACTATCTAATAATATCAATTACACATATAATCCTATTATTAACTCAAAACTATGCATGTCACTTTATCTTCCACTTACCCAAAATATCCTTGTTTGATCCTTGAGTCTTCATACTATGCACGCTTTCCAAGTATTCCATACAGATGTTCTCCACACTCAATCTATCTTTATCCCATGGTAAACAAAAAATGGCTAAGTCCTAAAGACATATTTTCCCACACACACACCTCTTCTTATATATTTCCACACACACCTCTGCGCCCTATACCCTCGTACCCAATCTTTATGCTTCTTCAATACATAGGATGTAATTCATCATCCCAAAATTACCCCAAACTTGCTTCATTTCCACCCTCGGCAATGGGTAACCATAACTTATCTTTCCATGAATAAATAATAAGGAAAAAATCAATAACTATACATAAAGAATGAAAGAATACTTACGTGATCTACCCCTCTGTGGGTAGAATTAACTATGGATATTCACTCTTTATATCTTCTTCTAACTCGTTCTAAATCATTGAGCGCATTATTAGTTTTATCAGGGATGTATGCAAGTATTCCTTCCATTTCATCTCTAGTCATATTCTAGCATTCATTCTATAGTATCCTAAGGATTTTTTCCATACTTGAGACCATCTTTTCCATTACATCCATTCTCCATGATATGAGTTTTCCTCTCTTTGATTCTCTCCTTGTGAGGGTCACAGGTTACTACAAGCACATCGTGCTTCTCTGATACCAAGATCATCCTCTCCTCATGCCAAATTGTATCATTCTTCACTACACTAAGGACCTCATCCTCCTCTGCTACAGTCCTTATATTTATTATATTTTTAGGATTTGTGCGCATATTTAACTCCAAGTCTTCCTTTTTCATCTCATCTTTCATTTTTTGTAGAACATACTCCTACCTAACGATCTTACATGCTATCGCGATATTTTTTTTCTCTTCCATTTCTGTGGAATCCTTTGGTTTTGGAATTCTTATGGGTCCCTCATCCAATACCATGTGGACCAATGTGCACAAGTAATGCATTGTAGATGGAAACCTCTCTACTAATTTTTCTTCCATATGCAACCTTGTCATCAAAATTTCATCACTAATTTGTTCCGCCATACTCAACACCATACGTGCCTTCACCTCAATTATCTCCTCTTCATCTGTCGGGTGCTTGATCTCGATATATTTATCTTTCCTATCTTTCAAAAAATCCCAAATAGTTGTCACTTTATCTATGTTTTTGCGTGTAACCTCTGCAGATACCCTTGTTAAAAAATTACTGACCTGCTCATCTGATATTTGAGTCATTTTAATTGTCACATGGCATGTGGCACTTTTTTCATTCTCTATGAGACACATGATTCTTCACACACGTTAAAATCAGGCTCATCTATATGAGTCTACATACTCCATGATATTTGCTTCCATGTGCATGTGGTTACCATCTTTGAATCCATTAACTCCCATCCATAAAGTCCCTTGGTCTCAAAAGTGCTTTAAAACCTAGCACGTATGATTTTGGTTGGGTCATTAACATACCCAACTATAGGAGTTTCATAAACTCCATCATTTTTCGATAACTTACCTTTGGGAATGTTTATGATAGTATAAAGAACTATCCCTCCATAAGTCTATGTATCAATATGATATCTAGATGGTTCACCCTCATCTGCATCAATATCTTTATCAATGGCACCACTATCTATCTCCCACTATTTCAACTCCTCTATGTCATGTTTCAATTCTTCCCCTTGAGGTTCCTCTACATCCTCAGTGTTTACCAGAGACATCACCATGTGGTCCTATTATTTCTTGCCCTCATCATCATGATTAGGGATATACCTATGCATTTTCTTTACTAGCTCTACCTTGATAGGAGAAGTCATACGTGACTTCCTTAGTGGATATGACAACCCCACTTATTGAGTTTTGGTTCTTCTCAACACTATCCTATATTGTTGGTCCCCAAATCTCTCTCCTGAACCTATCTCTATTGTGCATGTCTCCATTCCCACTTCCTCATTTTATTTCATGGAGGGGTTGTTTTGCATGATATTTTCTACCCTATAGTGGTCTGTCTCCTACTCCCATGCTATAAGTTACCACTATCTTCCCTTAGTTCCACCTCTTCTTCTTCTTCATCATGGAGAAAAGTTCCCTCTTCATCTTACAGTGTACCCACAATATGTTTTCCCTTGGGAAATCCAGGGATATTTAATTAGTTCTAAACATACTTCCCATTATCCAATTTGGGATTAAGGTAGATATATACCTTAGCAACTCCAACCTTCCCAATAGCTAGGCTCACATAATTGATACGAATATAATCTAAAATAAACTTCTCAATATAAGAATCCTTACTTAGATAGACATATGTCTTCTAGAGTGTATGGTATTCGCAATCCACTTTGTATGCATTGAATATAAACCTTCACACATTTTAAAATTTATGTACTAATGAATGAAAATAGTGTGTAATAAAGGCATATGGGATTTTACACAAAGGGATACACTTTCCATCCTTCATTCCAAAGTTCCTTATGCAAAAATACTGGTAAACAAAAACCTGAACTTGATTTTCTAATACTGAAGGAATATCCTTAGGTATTCTCTATTCTTCTTCAAATGGAGTGCATAATCACTCATACCATAGTTCTGTCCTTTTCTTGTAAGTTCTGCTCATGGATTCATCACATGTATACTTTACAAATCTATCCAGAAGGGATCTCTTTTCCTCTGGGTATTGTAAATTTTTATATTTTGTCCCGTCGGGCACTCTAATATCCATAAACACAATAGACAAAAGGATTGTGTTGAAACTTATCTTATCCCCCTACTACACCTTTGCAAAAATAGTCTCAACAATGAATTTGGAAAACTTATAGATGACCCCTTCTATTATCTTCTTAGCAAAATGTAACCAGGATTTGTTTACTTGTGACCAATGTTCTTGATTGTTCAACTTGGTGAGAAGGTGTGATGTCGCTTGAATAATAGGGTATTTTTTCAACATAAAGATATCTATTCCATGCCCTCCCTTCATGTAACCCAACATTTTCTTGGTTACTTTTATGCCCTCCTTATCAGTGAGATCATTGCTGACTTCAGTGCCTAGGCTTCTCAACCATGTTAATCTTCCAATCACGGGTGTGATAAGCCTCATTTGCCACCCAACAAATTAAAATAATTCCTCATGGAATTTTCCCATCAACCACTGATAAAGCTTCTCTAGTTTTCCAAAGTAGGGGATTTCATAAAGTTACAAAACTACCATATTTGTCAACAATTTTTCTCCTATGTTGTCAAATATGGTCATATAATTATCTATTCTCATAGCTAATTTTACCACTAATAGCTTGTCTAATTCATTTTTATTATCCTTAGTCCTTTAGTTGTAATCACTTACTTTGTAGCAACGTGTGACTTGCATTCGTGGCCCATGAATACCCCTTCTGGATACTACATCTCTGAAAATCAACTCTCAGGGGTGTCTTCAAATTCTATTTCTTCTTCCTTCTGATTTTTTCCCCTTATAGTCACTCTAGATGCTCGCTTTGGTGAAATAGAGACTATAAAAATGTGTTCTTACAGTCAATTCAAGCTTTGTGACTCAAAATCCACATGCCCTAGCTCAAAATTTGTGTGCCCTAGCTTTAGAATTGAACTTTGAGAAAGCTCGATGGCCATCCATACCTGTTTATAATGTTCTCCCATATAAACCTTACTACTATAGTTGTTATGAAATCCTTTATAGGTGTCACTTTTTCTCACCTTGTAAGATAGTTTGTATAAGTTATAATGTATCATGATCCAATCCTACATGCAGGTTGGGAAATAAGACCCACAAAGTCAATTTCCCACTTTTCAAAAGGCTCTGTAGTTACAATAGGTATTAAATTCATTTCTTCTCTATGCCCAGGTTTTCCAAGGTGTTGACAGTGATCACACGCCTTGCAATATTCCTTACAATCCTTATACAATGTTTCCCAGCACAAGCCATCCAAAAAAATCTTATGCACGGTGGTATCCCCAGTATAATTTCCACCTGCAATACCACCATGAGCTTCGTTTATAATTGATTTAAACTCATGCTCAAGCACAAACTGGTGCAAAACTTTATCCTAGCTAAGTTTGTATAAATCCCCACTAATCAACATATAAGATGCGGTCTGTATGGCAAGTTGTTTCTTATCTAAAATATGCATCCCTTCACATGCTACACCAATGTGAAAAAATAAAGTAATATCTTATAACTTAGAGGGCATGAAGTTCAATTTGAATAATTGTGCATTTGATATTGTATCCTCAATACTCTATGCATCCTTTCCTAAATAAATTCTTTATAAGTGATCTGGTCCAAAATTTCTCTTACCTGGATTAACCACCATTGTAAAGTCAAATTCCTGAAACAATAGAATCCAATGACATATGTGCCCCTATAATATGGTCTTGTTCACCAAGTACTTTAATTCCATGTGATCTATATAGAATATAAACTGGGTATCCAGCATGTATTGTCTAAACTTATGAAGTGTGTAAATCATGGACAAGGCCTCACACTCTATAGTTGTATAATTTTTCTAAGCTAATGTCAACTTCCTGCTTGCAAGAAAAATAGGATGATAAACAATACCTTCTCTAGGTTGGGTTAACGCTATGCCAATTACCATGTCAGAGGCATCCACATGCACATGAAAAAATGTAGTCCTTAAAGGATAGCACATAATATGTGTTTTGGTAAGAATTTCCTTCAATGTTTGAAATACACACTGTTGCACTTCACCCCAATGGAATTTTCCATTACTCATTAATAATTCCTCCAAGGGCACAGAAATCCTAGCATAACCTTTAATAAACTTCTTGTAATAAACGGTGTGCCTTAAGAATCCAAGTACCCCACTCTAGTTAGAAGGTTCATCTAAGCCCAAAATAATAGTAACCTTAGCAGGATCTACCAACAATCCTTCTTTACAGATAATATGTCCCAACAAAGTTCCAAAAGGTGTAATAAAAATGCACTTCTTCATGTTTAGAGATATTCTAAAATACTGGAACCTCTTAAAAATAAGTCTTAAATTGTCACAATAATATTTCACTAGCCCATAAACTATCCAATCATCCAAGTAAACTTGCAAAAACTTATGAATGAAGTCCTAGAATACTTGTACAACAATGTATGAAAATATTGTAGGTGCATTCTTCAATCCAAAAGGCATGACCGTGTATGCAAAACTTCCCCATTCAGTGGTGAAAGTTGTTTTCTCTTGATATTCTTTAGAAATCCTCATATGATGATATTTAGAAAATCCATCAATAAAGGAGTAGATCTCGGACCCCGCAACACCTTCATGAATCTCTTCAGTAAAAGGTGTGGGAAAGGGGTCTATTACACATGCAACATTAAACTCCCTATAATCCACACATATCCTTATCCTTCCATATTTTTTTATGTTTATCACCATAGGGTTAACCCATTTTGATTCCTTAATCGGCTCAATGATACCAAATTTTAACATCTTATCAATATCTTCCTTTACCTTAACACATAGATTAGGATTCATCTTGTAAGGCATCTCCTAACTGGGCACATACCTTCCTTTAGCTTAATCTTAATCTCACTCAAATATTGATGTACCCCTTTCAAATCATGATATCCTCTAGGAAATAAGTCTTGGAAGTCGTGCAACAACTAAATTATCTTCGTAACCTCTGAGTATGACCAATAATCACCAATAATGGCCTCCTTAGATTCAACATCAATCCTAATGTTGACCTTATTCATTTTCATGTGCTCATGGTACACGTGAACATTCTCATTTACACTATCTAAGACCTCGCTCGTACCCAAGTATGATAAACATCTTGATTTTCCACTTTTTCATCATCAATCATGTAGACCATTTTACCTTTTTATTTTTCTAGGAAGGCGCACCCAAACTACTCTTTATCTATCTCTTCTTCCTCAAACGTGCCTCTAGAGATGACTCACTTAATAAATCTTGAATAAGCTCCTCAAAATTTGCAATATCTCCCATACTCAAGCACTTCATAACCTATAATTCCTCACTCACTTGAGGTTTAGTATAAAAATAGTCAAAGGTATGAATCATACCTACAGCCAGTTCTTGCCAATTCCCTGTTTCTCTATTCAACTCTCCTTTGACATAACATATACGCGCGCAGCCTTGCAAGGTGAACTAGAACTTGTGCACCTACATTGAAGGTGGTAAGGCCTCATGCACCTCATTCTAGAGTCTCTCACACTTATGAACATGATGCAAAGAAGAATCCTTCCCATGGAATTCACATGTCTTGGTAAGTGCATTTCTCCAAAGAATTCTAGTAGGGAAGGTGATTCTCACTTCTTGCCACTCTAAAATACCATCTCTGTATACCATCCACAAGCGTTTGTTGTCCCACACAAGGTATACAACAAAATATTCCTTATTTTCACTTGGTTTGTCAACTAGGACTCCATAGCGTGCATAAATACTTCATGTTTTCCTTCATCCATGTACCTTGGTACCTGGTTACTACCTCAACACATAACACAACATGACCTACTTATACATTTAATTTCACTTTACATCTCATACAAAATCAATTCATAAGTCCCATGTTCCCAATTATCATAAGCAACGTTGGTCATATCACTCATAGACTGTGTATCATCCCATTGAATAACTCCTTCCTTTGATGGAACAAGTACTTCAGGATCTCTAATGGTGCACACATAAAAAAATTTCAAATCCTCTTTGCTCAAAGGTTCTACATAAGGTGCATCTTTTCCATCCATCAAAGGAATGATCATGCGCTCTTACTTGTTCTCAAAACTGATATATCCCTTATTAAAGTGCAAATCATCATTATTCGCATAACACCAAGGGTTCCCGAGAAATTCTAAGAAAATTTCTTCCTCTATAAGTACCAAGACCTCAAAGTCCCCAGTAAACTTGGCCCCTTGTATAGTAATAGTAGCATCCTTCAAGACTCCAATGGGCATGGATTTAAACATGTTTTACATAAATAACACATTTTAATATGGCTATAATGGTGGCCTCCCCATCTGATTCCACACGTCAAGAATGAGTACATTCACTTTTACATCTATATTAATCAAAATGTTACTCAACAGCCATGCATCAACAAATGCATTAAGAGTGATCTCTTTGTCATAATCAAGCCTTTGAGGAGGTAAGTTAGCATGTAAAATTTTTCTCTCGCACTCAACTCTAGCGTGTAATATATTTCCCCTTAACCATTCCCTAATAACTAAATGATGTTTTCTTGGCGCAACATCTTAAAAACATCCTTCAAGTCATAAACATCTTTCTGAGGAATATCAACTGATTTTTCATGTTCTGACTTATGTGACTACTCCTTCAAGCATTGTATCTCACCCTATAAATTATGAATGACCTCCATAGTCTCTTAATAGACTTCCTTTTGATGAGAAAGATCTAGATAATTTGCATTCAATACCTCCTCTTTTGTAATAATAGGTTTTTACTTTGGAACTTACCTAGCGCACATCCTCAACATGTGTAATGACACACATAGGAAACATCTCAGGATCAGGCACTACCTTTGGCATCCACTAATCTTCCATAGCACATTGTACTCTAACCATTCCTGTTCCCTTATCCTACTTGTGCTTCTTGCTTGGGTGTTCATAAAAATCTGAACATTCTTCATAATTATGGTTCTTTCCGCAAAAGGAGAAAATAATATTATGAGGGCATTCATGTTTATAATGATCAAGGGATCCATAGGTAAAACATGTTCCACATGGGAATTCACTTCTTCCACTTCCGTGACCTTAGCCTCTGAATCCTCCCCAGTAGCCTTGACCTCTACCTCTTCCACCACCATCAGATTACCCTTCATTGTGATTATGATCATGATGATCACCATGTTCCTTCGAATTGTTTGAAACACTGGTCTGATATACACCAGCATCAATGGCATCATGAATTTGATCAATCAACCTGAAAATATATGTATCATGAGTGGTATACCAAAAAATATTACAGTAATAGGACACGTTCTTTCTTATCACGTGTTGCAATAGTGGACACCTACTTGAATCATGATCCAGGTGATAGATTTTATAGTCCAGCAACATGGCGCGCACTGATTTATGAGGGAAACTATCTTTAGTATGTCCTTATACTTCATAATATGTACACCAAATACAACTACACTTCTCATGGGATAAACTAGCTAACAATTTTTTCAATTATTTTTCCATAGCTATAATCTAAGCCTCCAAAAAATGGGCAAAATCCAATTTCTATGCTCCCAACTTCCTCAGCCTGCAAATTTTCCTCAAGTACCTCACGTAGATGTATGTAAGTCTTGTGTGAGAGAACCCTTCTTAAAGGGACGGTCAATCCTGTAATGAACCATTGAGCATGTTGAATCAGGTGAATATCTTAGGATAACTTTGACAACAAGGTTTTAAAATAAGAATCATACTCTCTAACACTTTCAGCCATTCCCTATTTGATGTTCTACAGTGTGCTGATGATTTTATGCTCAAAATTGGGTATATGAAACTCTGCTAAGAAAGCATCAAACAACACGGTATAGTCTACACACATCTAGTTGGGATCATATTTCTTATACCAACTATACATATGCCCTTGCAAAGTAGTAGCAAACTGACTTTCCTTATACTTTGGAGCTATAATCCCCTTAGTGTGCCATTGTATCTCACACATATGCAAGAGCTCAACTACATCTTCAATTCCTCTATACTCTAGTAGGTGAACGAAGATCTCGAAATAGACTTTTTGGGGTTGGTGTGGACCATGCCCACTAGATCCAAAACCTATGTTACCTCATATGCTCCCTCCTCCTCCAGAACCACTAGATCCTTTAGATACCAAACCACCTGATCCTCATGATACCCCTTTTGTAGTGGGAAATGGACCTGAGGATGTATTGTCTTGTGTCCCAGTAGTTTTGCTAAAGTAAAATCCCATGGTCTACAAAATTTTAATACTTCAAGATGTAATACCCACGTTCTATGCTAATGACACACTAGAAAATATACCTCCAACCAGACCTACAAAAACAATTGACTATTGCACCACCATAGATGAATTTTTTATCTGATTAACTCCTAAAATTAATGGAGAATTAAATCTATCTATAGTCACTCTACCACTCACACTATCTTACTTATCAATGACTGTCATACAAATTGGGAAACCAAGTGCAAGGGATACGTCATCAGGAGGGATCAAATTAGCACCTTCAATCCTCATAGTTTCCATGAGCATGCTCTCATCTGTGGTCGAAGAGGGTTCTCTGCCATGTTTACCCAAATGGGGGAGTTCCAGATGCTCTGGCTCCACATCCTCTACATGAGTTCCAAATCCTTCACAATCAATCTCTCTCCATAATGGCATTTGTTTTGTAACTTCAAGCTTCTTCTCCAAATCCCTCTCACGTGCCTCACTAAAATTAAGTTTCCTTTCTTCTCTATACCTTTCTGCCACAAGATCTGACATATTTCACCACACCTACTTCTACCTCCATGCATGATAGGGTTTACCTAGCCATAGGATGTTGTTTTGAATCTCGGGTCACGATCAAGATCTTAATCGCTAAGGTTTGTGAAGGAGTTAGCATGATAATCACATACATAGATATATTCCAAGTCTATAATAAAAATGCAATAATAAACCATAAACAAATCTAGATCATAACCATATATAATAATAACTTCTATAGGAATCAAGATTAGGTTTACCATATAATAACTAGTCATAGATATGTCAGCAAACAATATCCAACCACAAAGATCCAGTGTATTAATTACTGTAAAACACAAAATGCATACATATATAGTAATGTCACCATAATTTATGCATGCTCATTAACCAGTGGCATAACTCTAGAAAAACGTGAATCCCTAAACTGTGAAAATCAATAAATATTTATATGTAGTGGGGACTTTCCCTTCACTACTCACGCACTCTCACAAATAGGCTACATGTTAAGAATAGCCATGCACCTTTACATGATTAATACAAAAATCATGCAATCTTCCTAATAATAGACTATCTAATAATATCAACTGCAGATATAATCATGTTAATAGCTCAAAACTATGCATGTTGCTTGATCTTCCACTTGCCAAAAATAGCCTTGCTTCATCCTCAAGTCTTCATATTGATCTTTGTTCTCCAATTATTTCATCTATATGTTCTCTGCACTAAATCTATCTTGAGCCCATGGTAAACAAAAATTGGTTAAGTCCTAAAGTCATATTTTCCTATGCGTGTCCTTCTTCTTCTATATTGTCATGCGCACCTTTGTGCCCTATACCCTCGCACCCAATCCTTATGCGCTTTCAGTACTTAGGTTGTAATTCATCAACCCAATAGGGAGTATTTATATTGTCACTGATTTTAAGTTGAGATTATGAATGTATAAGTTGTACGTGTGAATTATTAGAAAATATTATTGTAACAAAAAAATAAGTCGTTTTTATTAATCAATTATGGATTCCTAAATTAATTCTAAGTTTTAAAAGATCCAATTGGGAAGCATTGGAAATTATTAGTTGTTGGAGTTGAAGGTTTATTGTTTTGAATTTCTAGTATTAACGTAAAAATACCTCGTAATAGGGTTCCAAAATTTATGTAATATATGAGTGATTCATTAATTTACACTTAATTATGGTTGAAACATGCAGGATAACACAAGAATATGCTTGATTACAATTTTTTTCTTCCAATAACAATTGTATACCATATTGATATGAAATGAAATAACTACAATATAGTTTGTAAAGATTCGTCACCCTAAAACATTACATTTGATTCAAAATTTTCTTTCAAAACAATATTCATCGTAGAATAAGATATGAGCAACGCAATTTTATTTTTGACTTAATTCACCACACACAACCATTTGATTTTTTTTCTTAATTTACAAATAAGAACGAATGTACCATAAAACTAATAATATTGAATATAAATAGTGTTTTGGAACTCACCATCCACAAGGCTAATTCATCATAAATTAAGTTAAAAATCTAGGCAGCATCGACCTCAAAATAAAAATTTATTTTCACATACCAAATGTGAAAGAGTTCTTGCAACATTGCAAATACCATTTCAAAATAGTGTTATGGACATCGATGAGAAATTCAAATTTTAATAACATGATGTCGTAATTCCTTTGAAACATTGGCTTAGAGGTTGGTAGCTTTGATTTAATATTTACATAGGAAGATTGTGTTGATTCTAAATGCACCTATTATCAAGTTTCTAGGAATCCCAAATTATATCTCAAGAATATTAGCTTTGTTTAAAGGCGGTTTAATGCATTGTACCATTTTAACAATACATTTATTATAGATTAATCTTTAGAGAAAAACAAGATCAATGATGTCGAGAACTACATAATTGCTAAAAAATTTAACGGAGATTCTACTTCAAAAACCAACTACTTGTTAGATGAGTTGTGGCCTTGGTTATAACCATTGAAGGACATGGAAAGATGTTTGGGATGTTATTAGATAAAAATCCCAATAATAAGGATATTTTTTTATGATTTCTTTTGTTAATGTAGGAGCCCATTTTCGGGAATAGTATTACAATAAAATTCTAAAAAAGCTTAAAATGTTTTACTATAATTCTACCTTTCATAAGGAAATTTTAATTTATTTCATATCCATATTTAAATATTAAAATATATCTGGTTTGGTTTTACTGTTAATTTTAATTAATTTAATATCCATATTTAAAAACGACAATATATATGGAATTATTTTACAATTAATTTCGTATCCATATTTCAATATGAAATATATATGGAATGGTTTTACTATTAATGTCATTCTCTTATTATGAATTGTCACCCTCAGCTATATTCTCCAGAATATCTTTAGTAATTTTATAGTTATGTTGAGGTTCAATCAAATCATTCTAAACAAACCTAGAAGTGCCTCACATCTCTTAATGTCATTAGCCTAGTGGCAGCTAGGCCACAAGGCATTTAATTATTCAGATATACATAGTTTAATCTTAAAGAGATTTTAAAATTGATAAGCATCTTATTTGAAAGCATAAATAATCCCAAGAGGTCGCAAACCAGAATAAAACTTAAAGATGTTTTGTTTATTGTTTTTCAGATCAATGTTGGACTCCCTAAAATCATTAAATGATTTTTCTCAAATTCATTAATTTTATCTGGAGTCTGATATATCCATAATCTAATATATCAGACTAAAAAAGGATGTATAACTGGTTCTAATATTTTAATTTTGGGATTCCAACATATGTGATTTTGGAGTTAAGTAAATTCCAACATATGTGATTTTTTATTCTAATATATGTGATTTTGGAGTATATTAAATTCTAATATTTAATGTTTTAGAATCCAAAACTTGTAATATTGGATTCCAATATTAGCTATATTTTTTTAGTTGTGTCACTCTCACTAGGCATGGCTTCCAAAATCAAATAAAAGGACAATTTCAATTTCATAATCTAGTAAATAAGGACAAATAATAATAGGGTATTTAAAAAAAAAAAGTATATTAACTTTCAAAGGTGAATCCATTTACCCATTTGAAAGAACAATGAAGTGGCACCAAATCACATTCGCAAAACATATATGAGGGAATTAAAACTATCATGTCATGGTGACCACATCGCAACTCTCGGCTATGGGTGGGGAGTTGGTGTAATGCCACTTTCACAGGTTATGATGATTTTACAGTTAACATATTTGTAGCCGTCAATGATAATCATATCATGGCAACGATACAGTTAAAATACCCTTTAATGATTACAACTATCATGTTTAGAATGTTAAATAGGATTAAAAGGGATTTTGTCCAAGTTAAATCATTGTTTTGAAAATGTTAAATAATTTTACATGTGGTAAAAATATAAAAACGGCCATGGGTCTCATTTAACCTACTGAATGGACCCATGTTGTTTCATTTTATTAATCAGATTATAAAAGTGATTTAATTAAATGTTACACCCATAATAATGAAAAAGGTTAACAAAAAATAAATATCGCCCTCACAATTAAAGTATACCATTACTAAAGTTATTTCCCCTAAACAACACACTAAAATAATTTATCTAATTAAAAGTGTGACCATAAGATTTAAGTCTTTTTCTCGTAATAAAGTACGGCCCCTAGATTAAATATGTCTCCACTATAGGATGGCCTAACCATAAAATCAAACTTATGAGGTTAAAGTTTAAACCTATACTTGTTTATTTCATTTTTTCTTCTCATTTTCATTTGTGTGCTTTGTTTGACTTTTGTACGGAAGAAAAAAAAATCAAGGAGCAAAGGAAAGAGATTGAAGGAGAGTTACTATTCCATTTATTAATTGTTTGTAGATATTACTCCATTTTGGGCACATATATCTTGAATATTTTTTTTATTTGTTCACATGGGTTTCAAATGCATAATTTCTATTTTCCCTAATTGATCCAAATGGATCTGCAGGATCAAATTTATCATTATTTAATTTGTTTTCTTTGTTTAAATGCCCATATTCTGAGCAGGTCTATAAGTATTTAGAAGAATTATATATATATATATATATATATATATATATATATATATATATGTATGTATGTATGTATGTATGTATGTATGTATGTATGTATGTATTTTTATCAAGGAAGTTGTTATTCCGCATCGAGGAGATCCCAAAGAAAGGGTGACTGAGTTACCAATAGGCCAAAGGCCTGCATTCATGGTTAGAATGGACCCAAGACCGTATTTTGGTAGGTGTGGGGGTGGGGGCTATTGCTCATGCCACAACATGGGTTATGGCATGTGCTACAGTCCCAATAGTTGCTAAGGTAAAGTGTGGGGGATAGGTGGGACATATATATATATATTTGTTATAAGATATCTATATAAGAATTTTAGATACTAAAGCTTGGGAATTAAATTTCCATCTAATAATACATATTTTTATATCAATAGACATGTAGATTTATATAGATATTTTTGAATATATATATATATATATAAACTAGTAAGTTGTTTACCTAAAGAGGGTGATTTATTCCAAGAAAACATATGTACATTCTGTTGTGTTTTTGTAATCATACAAAATGGAAGTTGTTGGACCCTAAATATTGGCTAAGTACTAAAAGGCACATGCGCACAGGACCAGTGAGAAGAAGGGCACTCAAGGGAAAGTGCGTAAGAAAAAGGGGTCGAAGAAGGGTTTAAGTGAAACTAGAGTGCGCGTGAGAGGCAGAGCACGTGTTTAAAGGATTTAGCCATATTTGGAATTCTAGAGGCACTTGAGGAAAATCTCGAGGACCCAACTAGGCATTATGAGTGGATAAGGTACCATCCTGGAACCTTGGAGGTCAAGAAAAGGATATTCCCTACAGTGAATATTCCCATAAGACATCATTACAGAGAGTGGATGGTTTGCAAAGGGATAAGCATTAACCTATGGAGGACAATATTGACACTTGGCACGCGATCTGCACTTAAAGAAGGCATGGCAGTGGGTGTTGATCTTATATAAAGAAATGCTTGGGCCAGAGACAAATATATGGGGAGGTAGGCAGATAAAGAGGAGAGATAAGAGATAAACATGAAGCTCGGGAAGAAATACATAGAATAATGAAGTGTTGTAGTGATTCTAGGGTTTATAGCACTTAGTGCTAGAGGGTTGTAAGGTATGCCATAAGCATATGTATGGGTACTGGGATCCATAACAAGGGATAAAATGGGAAAATTATAGTTAGGATCTCGTATCAAGAAGGTTTGCAGGAAACAAGTCTTTTTCATTTAATATATATCATTTGAGATGACCTTTTTTTACTGTAATGTGGCTACGAGAACTCTTTTAAATCAATATATATGTGGGTTCATTCTATATAACTTGTTTACGGGTGTAAACCCTTGTGTTATAAGACTTATAATGTCTTATATCTACTTTATTATATTTCTTGCAATGATATTTAGCTTCTGTAATGCATTAATGTGTAGATCTTTTAGTTGTATCTTCTACCTTTTTAAATAAGTGAATGTACTTTTTCTTCTGCAAATAATCCTCCATTAATGGTGGAACCTTGTCACAAAGCTCACATAAAAGAGGGGATCGGTGCCCGCGCATGCCTCAGGTGAGCACCCTGCACACATTGGGTGATAGATTAGTGCACTTGGGGTTAGAAAGAAGTATTAAGGGTGAATAAATGACTACATATTGGTTTTATTTTCGGGGCCTCTTTTCAAAGCTGTTGTGATAATGGTGCATGATGACAGAGTATTTGACCTTGGATTGTGTCGAAGCATGGTTTAAAATCACAGAGAATGAGTTTTCTCATAAATTTATTATTCTACATGAGTCTGACACATATAAATGGGTAGAAGAGCATCTGTATCATCAGTTATATGAGACCTTTTATTATTTTCCAGTAGAGTTGTATGAATGGCTCTCGACGTATGCATCTAAATAAAGTTGGTACTTTAGACCGTGTGTATGGACCCAAGAAAAGTATTAAAGGCTAAATGATGTTGATCTGACTTGTATACGTGTTGTTAATCATTGGTGGAGTAGAGTGTTGATGAGTTACACCTTGGAGTACACAATCTCTATGTATTCTTTTCCAGATATTGCTAATTTTGAGTTCTTAAGGGAGTCAAGAGGATCGTTCTTGTGTGTTATCCCTTTAGCTATAAAGATCTTGATCATTAGTATGAGTTTGGAAGCATTTCCTATGGTTGGCTAAGCTTCTTCTAAGCACTAAGAGAGGAAGCTAGAGTAGAGGAGGATGGCGGACCTTGTGGCTGGAAAAGAGAGGGAAGAGAGACGACTCAAGTATAATGAAGCTCGTGAAAGGGATTTAGATAGAAAATGTGAAGTTTTAGGAGTGATGGATTTATGGAGGAAAAATTTGTAGGAAGGAATCGAGGTTCATGTGGAGGATGTGGAGCCTGAGTAGTCTATGCTACCCCATCTTGGAAAGCACGGGAGAGAGACCCCTTTAACTTCTAATGAGAGATCATCACTTGGAGAAATGACAGCCATCAACGTGCATCTGAATCCACCTGGTGACCAACCCTTGGCATTTATTTTTCCAAATCTAGACATAAATATTACTAACCTAGTTGGTATTGGTGGAAGTAACCAATCAGCACCTAAGAGGTATAACTTTTCATTTGGCACATATATGGCTACACAATCATTTCTTGTGTTTGGAGGTATATTTTTTGGAGCAAAATTTGGGCAAAGTACGGGTACAAAAAGCCTGGGTATCACATTTGGAAGTAGTGCGGGACACACATTTAGTAGTGGTGTAATATCACAGACTATTGGAAAATATTTTTGCATGATAATGGGGACACAACGCACGACCACTTCATGACCTTTACCAGCTATGGGAGGTGGATCTAGTGGGTTAGATGGAATAAGAACTAGTAGACCTATTAGAACTGACAGATATATAGGATCTAGTGGGACAAGAGGTACTAGCACTAGTGGTGGAGGGAACAGTAGAGGGAATCCAGGTTCTGGATTAGAAAGTCAAGGGTCACAACCACCTTAGTAAGTAATTTTTGAAATTCCTTTATATCTACTAAATTACAAAGGTGTTGAGGATGCTACAGATCATGTATGCAAATGTGAGCTGTTATGACACATGAAGGGGATCACAACCCCATAATAGAAGGCAAGTCAATTTACAACAATGTTACAAGGTCGTATGCATAGTTGGTACTGGAAGTATGACCCCCACCATATAATAGTAGATTATACCCCTCTGTGTAATACCTTCTTAGCTGAATTCCTTATTCCTAAGTTTGAGAAAAACAACACTTGCATGTTGAAGGAGATTTAACAAGGTATGGTAGAGAGTGTGTGGAAGTATAATGTGTGTTTTAAGACTCTCTTATCAAAATTTTGTTATGATATTCCTCCTTCTCAACATGCTCAGTGGTTCAGTGGAGGACTAATAACACATTTTAGAAGAGAAATTTTGCATAATACTTTCAAAGATTCGTGCGAGGCCTTGGAGGCTACCTTGCATGCTAAGGCCATAGGAAGCATGGATACCAGAGTTAGTCCTTTTCTTGAAGCTCAGATCACTACAATAGAAAAGTATCTAAAGAAGTTATCTGTGAACTTATCCCATGAGAATTGCAGTTGCCTATGGTGCATGGATTGTAAGGTAGAGGGGCATACAAAGGAAAATTTTCCTCAGAGATTGGTATGCACCATGATGGTAGACTATGACATTTTCCATGGAAATTATGATGCAAGTAGGTGTCTGCTACTGTAGTGTGTGATTTGTAAGAATATGTCTTGTTATTGCAAGATTTACATCTCTACTACTCATGACACCAAGGATTGTAGATTAATTGACTAGATACATGATGTCATTGATATTAGTGTGTTCCATACCAGTGTTGTAAACAATTCCAAGGATGATAGTCTTCACTATGAAAGACGCGTGGATGGAGGAGCTTGTGGAAGAAGATTATTTGGAGTATTTAAAGGACGTGGTAATCATGGAGGTGGAAGAGGTGAATTCCCTCACGAAACTTGTTATAATTGTGGGTCCATAAAGCATTACAAGTGTGAATGTATTGACCTATTATAATGCTCATGGTGTGGGAAGAATCACAAGCATGAGGAGTGCCCAATGCTATTTGAACACCCAAGCTAAAAAAAATGAAAATAGAAGGGTGTCAAGATGGTAAGCGTTAAGAAATAAAACTTTTGCAGGATGTCAAGGGTGGCACATGAGTCATAATTATAACCTATACTGGTGACGATGCAAGCTGAGGGTGTGCACACCAGGGAGACACAAAAGTAGAGACCACTCATTACAAGAGAAGAGGTGATGTATGGGAAGTATCCATACCCTACCCATCAGAAGGAAGTCTATCAAGAGACCATGGATGTAATCAAGAGTCTTCAAGGGGAAATTCAATGTCTAAAGGAGCAATCCAGGAAGTTGGGGTAGAAGAAAAGCGTTGAGATCCCTCAGTCAAATATAGATGATATTAGGGAGGTGTGTAAGATGTTACACCAAAAAATTATCATTCCTATGTTAGGATAATGGTTAAGGGATAAGATACCAAGGGCTGGAGTAGAGTGCAAGAGGTAGGATTTGCATGTTAATATTCCTCCCCATAGCCTTGAATATGATAAGGAGATTATCTTGAATGTAGTTGTTGATGGATGACTCCTAAAAAATAGTCTTATTCACATGGGCATGGAAGTTAATGTTCTCATCCTAGATGCATTGAATCAAATGGGAAGGCCCCGATTACAGCCATCTTCATATGTGTTGTATATGGATAATAAGACAAAGGAAATGCCCATTAATGTTTTAAAAGATGTTGCTATCACTATCTAAGGAGTGAAATTCACTCGAGAATTTGAAGTCTTAGCGTTTTCTGAGGTGGATAAATTTCCAATGTTACTTTAGTGCCCCTGGTACTATAAGAATAATGTTGACTTACGTTTCAATAAGGGGTATATAAGTTTTGAGAACAAAGAGGAACGTTTTATCATTCCTTTGATGCATGGGAGTTCAGCACCCTATATTAAGCCTTTAGGAAAAGAATACCTAGATATAATTTATGTGGACACTATCCAGGACCCTGAAGTTGTGCAACTGAAAAAGGAGGGTGTTATTCAGTTGGAAGACACTTAATCTATAAGTGATACCACTAGTGTTGCATGTGACAATTGGGTGCACAAGACGTATGAGTTATTCAGAAGGTAATTAAGAGGCTCTTTGAAGAGAGAAACAAAGGCACGCTCAGTCAAGTGCCTAGGAAGAAATAAGTTTCTAAGTTATTTTGGGGGAGCCAACCCTGATGTTTTCCTGCAAGAAAGGGAGACCCAATGGAGATGAGAGATCAAAAGGAGAAGGATGCTTAGCTATACCTTTCTCAAGATTGCAGTACATTGGTGGGTGACCTATCGTAATAACCTTATAGAGTGGCGTGAAGTGATAATCGTTTTCTCATTTAGGTTTTTCTAGAGTAATGCACCTATTATCATATTAAATTATAATGGGAAGGAACTTGCCTCGTTTCACGACCAAGCATGTGAGAAGGCCTAGATGGAAGGTGCAGAATCCTTGCCACATTCTTTATGGGTGCATAAGTTGTACTCCACCTTACAAGGATACATGCACATGTGGTACATTCACTCAAAGATGCATCATTAGACAGGAAACTGGCAGGATTTGATAGATGACCTCCTTCAAGATTTTGAATATCGAAGTACTAATCCATCGATGGATGAGGCATTCCAGGTTGTTAAGTGCCTAACTATGGGAGATAGTGTCATAAAGTAGTATAGAATACTGGAATTATTAGGTGAACCTAGCTTAGAAGCATGCTTTGATGAGGAAAAATCAGAGGAGATACAACTTGAGTGTGCATGCATGGAAAAGGAGAAAGGAAATTGGTCTTTGTGATCGATGGTGAAGAAGTGATTTTTTTTTATGTTAGCCATACTATGGGTACACATGAAGTTATGGATAATGCAGATGAGAAATCACATGCCTACCATGAACCCTTGAAAACTAAGAAGGTTAACATTGGTTTGAAGGAAGAACCTAAAGAGGTTGCTATTGGAGATTACTGGAAAGAAAAGGAGGTATCATGAGCTTAAAGCTCATGATACCCATGTGGAAACAAATCTAGAAATTTTCACAATTGATCGAGGTATTCTGGATTTATTTCCACGTGGGTATCATGAGCTTAAAGGATTTCACCAATCCTTAGGAGAAATGAAAATAAATTAAAAGGAAGGTGCAAGCCCTATTTGGAAGAGACCTTATCGAATGAATATGAATCTTTCCATCAAATTCAAGGAGGAGATTGATAAAATGCTCGCATAAGGAATCATTGAGGCCATTGAGGAATCAAAATTGATAAGTTTGATGGTCATCAACATTAAGAAGAATAGGAGGATAATGATTTGTGTTTATTATAGGGATTTGATTGCGATATGTGTTATTGAGCCTTTTCTAACCCCCTTCACTAAAGAGATCCTAGAAGGATTAGCTGGGCATGAGATATTTTTTTTTATAGATGGATTATCTAGATATCATCGGGTTAGAATTACAAATAAGGACCCAGAAAAGACAACTTTTTCCACTAAATGGGGAAGCTTTTACTACACAGTCACGCCTTTTGGACTGAAGAACACACTTTTTGTATTTTCATGCATTATGGTGTCGACATTTAGAAACTTCATCCATAAGTTTCTTCAAGTATAGCTTGATGATCAGATGATATATGGATAAGTGAGGTATCATTGTGAAAATCTAAGGCTGATGTTTGAAAGATGTCAACAGTTGAGGATAATCCTCAACATTAAGAAATGTGTTTTTGTTACTCCATTTGGAAACCTTTTGGGGCATATCTTATATAGGTAAGGCTTATTGGTGGATCCTTCAAAAGTTGCCATTATTTTGGGATTAGGGTAACTTACTAGCAAAAGCACAATTCACAGATTCCTTGGGCATATAAGATATTACCAGAAATTTATTACGGGGTATGCCAAGATCGTCATGCCATTGGAAAATTTTATAAAATAGAAAAGTTCATTTCACTAGGGAGAGGCGTAGAAAATTTCATTTGATACACTAAAGAATAATATTATCATTGCACCCATATATTTCTTTCCTTCTTGGGATAATCCATTCCATGTGCATGTTGATTCTTTAGGTATGGCAATTGGGGAAATCTTAGCACAAATTAGAGAGGGAGTTAATGAGAACCCCTTGTGTTTTTCTAGTAGAAATCTAACCCCAATAGAATAGAACTATGCTAATAATGAGTGTGAAGTGTTTTCAATGATGTACACACTGCAAAAAATTAGGCAATATATTTTGGAAACACCCTTTACATTCTACATGGACCACATGACATTGAAGAACTTGGTAAACAAGCCCATTTTACAAGGGAACATATGCCGGTGGGTCCTGTTGTTTCAAGAGTTTGATTTTACGGTTGTGAAACCAGGTAAGAGTTATTTAGAACCTAACCATTTATCAAGGATTGACTTAGGGGAGGACACACATAGCATTGAGGATACACTACTAGATGCACAACTATTTAGATCGTGGCATGCACCCTTTGACTTGGAAGATATTGTTGTATTTCTCAAGATGGGTGTGGCACTAAAGGTAATGAAGACTTTGGAAATTAAGCAGTTAGCCATACGTGCCACACCCTAAATTTTAATTAGTGGAGACTTATACAAGCTAGGCCATGATGAGGTTTTACGTTGTTGCATATTAGAGCATGAATGTGTTCAAATCATGGAGGAAGAACATTGTGGAATTGTAGGAGGACACTATGTAGGGAATGCAACCATGCGTAAGATATTTCTAGTAGGTTTTTTGTGGGAAATAGTTTACAACTATTATATTGAGTATTGCAAGGCCTATGACCACTACTAGTGCCTTGGTAAAATAGAGAAAAGAGATGATATTACATTAAGACCAATTTTCTATGTAGAACCATTCGAGAAGTGAGAAATTGACTTTGTAGCCCCTATTTCCCTAGCCACGTGAAGGACAGGTTCACATTATATCATTACATGCACAAATTATATTACAAGGTGGGAAGAAATTGCACCTAAAAGGGATTGCATAGTGGTAACAATAGCTAGTTTCTTATGGGAAAACAAAATTTGTAGATATGGATGCCTGCTGAGTTTAACAAGTTATAGGGGCACTCATTTCTTAAATGAGATAGTTAGAATTTTGTTGGTATAATTCATGGTAACCCACCACAAGACTACCCCCTATCACGCACAAGCTAATAGGATGGCTCAAGGCATTTAACAAAATTCTAAATCACACATTAACCAAGATTTGTTATGTGGGAAGAAAGGATTGGGATGATAAAATTTTTGTTGTGTTATGGTCATACCATACTACTTATAAAAGAGTAAACAAGGCCAAACCTTTTTAATTGGTGTTTGGCATAGAAGTTTTGTTACCTATTGAATTCATGTTACCATCATCATGTATAGTACACGCAGGAGGATTAGCTGATGAAAAAGTGCTTGAGGATAGTATTGATAAGTTAATGCAGTTAGATGAGAGGAGGGATATTTCTCGTTGGAGTCAGAAAATAGAAAAGGACAAGTAGAAGGTGTGGCATGGTAGACACATCAAGAACAAATAGTTTGAGGTTGGGTAGATGGTTCTATTGTATGATTCCAACTTTATGCACCATCTTGGGAAATAAAAATTCCATTAGATGGGCCCATACATTATATCATAAATAATTGATTTAGGTGTTTTCCAGTTACAATTGCTGGATGGAACACGGTTACCAGGCCATTTAAATGGGAGTAGGCTGAAGCCCTACTATAAATAAGTCTTCCTTGTGTTTCTAAATAAGGCATTATTTCCAATTAGCCTATGATTTCCATTAATGTATTTCCCTTCTTTCTGTTTCCCTTTCTCGTTGCTTTATGTTGTGTGTGTTTATGCCCTGGTAGCCACTTTTTATTCTCAAAAGTTTTTATGTGTAGAGAACCACACATCCATTTTTTTGTGGGGTAAAGTGATGCGACAAGTACTAGAAGCTAGTATTAGAAGCCGTGTTTTGATGGCTTAGGTTGAAAGATCAAAAGTACATAGTTTGGAAGAGTGTGCATAGAAAAGGTTAAAATGAGGAGTTTGGTGTCAGGAAGGCTTTACAAAAATCATTAGCAAGGGTGAGAACTGCAAGAACAACATGAGGTAGGTGATGTCAAAAATCAAGATAAGGACAAAAGAAGTGCCTTTGGTGCTGAAAGTGCATGTGTAAGGATCTTCAGTCAGTAAGGGTTTTTGAATTCCAAAAGGTTGTAGAAGTTTTCACACAAGATTAGGCGTAGGGGTAAAAGTGTTGAAGGTTGGCAATAGGAAAAAGTTACTTTTATTACAAAAGTATGTTTGTAGGTATCATGCCATCTATTACAAAAAAAATCAAAAGCTATAAGTAGAAGGTTGGGGTGCATTACTATTTACCTTGTATTTGTTTTACCAAAGAGCTCTCGTGAACTAGGGTATCCTTGAAGAAAATTTGTGCAAAAAAGGGTTGTGAAAATTTGTGGGTATAATTATTTTGATCAGCAAACCAAATTTGAAAATGAGTACATGGGCATAAGTGGAGAAGGTTGAATGGAAGAATCTCATGAGTGATTACGACGTCTTATGGAAAAAGGGTTTTCCAGGTTATGGTTTCGTAATTAAGGCACAAAATTGAAGGGATTTTCACAAAGGAGTAGGGCCAAAAAGTTGAACAGATCCAGGATCAGGATGAAGGAAGTACTTTTATTGACCCGACAGAGAAATGGCATCAAGGAAAGCACCAAACGATTCACTAAACAAGGGAAAGGGAAAAGGGAAACAAGTTGTTTCCACCTATTTCAATGAAGAATGGTACGCAGAGATGGAATATCCAGATGACATATTACTTGGAAAAGAATGGGTGTCTCATGTTATAAATATGTCTGTGATTGACTACAACCATCGAAGGAGCACCACAGAGAATGAGATGGAATTGGAACTAGTTCTCCCTACAGAAAAGAGGACACCAGATGGAATACCTATCTATGATGATGAGGTAAAGGTGAAAATGGAAACAGACATGTTATTACATCTCTATGAGTTTCCCTATTTCAGCAAACCTGAGTGACTGTACCATTGGTTAATGTTGAGTGTACATGAAGACCACTTCTACTTCACGGGATTAAGGATGCGAATAACTCCCCAACTGATTTCTAATTTTACCAGTCTTATTTGTAAAGGATAATCCTTCAATGATGACTTGGATGATAGAGAGGCCATTAAGAAGACCGTTGAATCTTATGACTACAAGAAGGGGTCACGCTACTTCGACATTTTTGCAATTTTCAACCCTGTAATGAGGATGGTCACATGTTTGGTCACAAAGATGAATGGGAAGGATAGATGGACACATATAAAAAAGGATTGGTTGAATATTTTCCATAAGATCTCGGAAGGGACCATCTATAACCTATCAGATTTAATAGTAGAAGAAATCATCAACGTGACACATGATGGAGAAATAATCATGTTTGGTAATTTCCTCCTTACCATTGTATTTTTGGAGATTAGAGTGCCTGATGGGCCAGATAATTGTTTTTGGGAATACCCAGATGAGAACCCTTCTCCTACAAAAATATTTGAGAAATACACTTGTGACACCATGACAGCTGCCCACAAGGCGTGCCTATAGAAATGGTATAAATGGAAGCATGATGCATTTGGCACTGAATGGAGAATACTTGAGAAGTTACCTGATTTAGTGCAAGGTGAGGCTGAATTCGTGATGTAATTTTTTTTTTGTATTGGTAGGTTTACTCTAGCAGATGGCGCCAAGGGTCCCTGGTGAAAATTTTCATTCTCCTTTACAACATAATACTTCCAGGCTAGGGTCAATCGATTCAAAGAGGAAAAGAAACTAAGGTTTGACCTCAGCACGGTAAACCAAGATTAACATGAGTTGTGTAA